>OZ026520.1:26198119-26860896 GCA_964019695.1 Loripinus fragilis
AAATTAAATCCATTTTTCAACCTCGCACAAGCTCTACATGAATACGCAGTAGGTGAATGACCAATATTCTATACCATTGCTATGAAAACAGAAGTTATGAGTGAGGCGTTTATTGTTGACTTCAGTATAGTTGCGTGCATTATTTTTCCCTGGAAATAAGGTAGAGGATGATGGGGGCCAATGACCATCTTTGTGACGTTATAATCTTAAGCAAATTGGACACGTAGTACTAGTACAAAGTGAAGATGTTGCTAAAACAAATTGTTAACACCTATATGCCGGCTGACGAACGACGTGTATTGTGTGTCTGAAAATATCTAGTGATCCATTTAATTGAAGAACTGTATTCGATTTAAAACTCATTTAAACCTAAAACTTATCTATTGTGTTTACTCTGTGGTTTTAGTTCGGAATAATGTCTCATCAATTTATCGTAAAACAAACTTCATTTGGGTGTACATTTGTAATTATAGGAAATAAAGAGAACCGACGCGAAATGGTGAAAACGGGTGTAATGCACTTTAACTTTTGAATTCACATATTTCTCATGCCTTAACATTTACCGGCCATCCGGTCGAGTGTACAATACCGTGGGACATGGCAAATGTGAACGTAATTAAACAAACATGCTTCCGTTTTTTTTTTCAAATTCTTTGGCTTCTGGGGCCTATTGCCCCCAGGCCCCCCTTGTAAAATGTGATTGTATTTATTTTTGTACTAACGTGCGCATCTGGATGATCTTGGAGAAGAATATGGCACAAAATTTTGGGTTGTTGTTGATTTATTATGCTTAAACTTGTTGACCTTTAGGTTGATAATAACTCAGAATTCACCAGATTGCACCATTTGTATCATTTGTTTTTCGGGGGAGCATGCCCCGGACCCCTAGCACAAGTTTTAATCCACATCATAACAGGGTTAACTACGCACCTGGTATGTAATAATCTATCTAGCTAATTACATGATTTTTATTTAAACTTTGATGAATGCTGATCAGATATAGTCTTACATGTTGAAACTGGAGTTAAATTTACGTATAGGGACTACTGTGTTTCCAGAGTTGAAGTGACCCCCGTTTTTTTTATTTAACAACTTTAATCCATACTAATACGATCGACGTTTAGCATGTGGATGTAAATGTATACCGCGTAAATAAAACTTATTTTTGGGAGCATCACTCATTTTGGACTAAGGCCCAAATGCCCTGCAATTTAGAATAACTTAGTCTTTTTCCTTGAGATAAATACACATTTGTGCCTCTTTATTAGTTATCGTAAGCATAACGCACGAATTTTAAACATATACTGATAAGCAGTATATTTATATATCGTTAGGTACACTTGGGGACTGATTCAAAGTGGAAGAACAAAAGCACGCAGAAATTCCATCTAACCCCAGCTTATATAAAAGCTCATACTTAAGTGAGAAAAATAGTCTGATTATGCAGTTTATATCTAGATACATTTCTGTAATTTATTTTTCAATTCAAATAACCATTAAGGAATAAACAGCAAAGAACGGGGGTCACGTTGATCCTGGAAGCACTATAACAGCAATTATAAAAACACTTTCTATGGTTTCAAAACAAAAAAAAGCTTTCACTTCGTCTAAAAATCTAGTTTCATCTATTTGACCCCCCAGAAAAGCAAATGGTCTAGCTGCCCCTAATAAACAAATCAAATATAGAGAGCATTCCTCCATACCTTCTCTACCAGGTACTGCACCCATAATGTTAAGGATGGCCTCATACTTTGGGCTATATATCATGCATTTCATTTAAATAATTATATATAATGTATTCCGTGGCTAAGCCCTATCTTTACATGTGTACCATAAACTATTAAGAGAATGCCATCCGCTTGTGTATAACTTCATAGTTTAAGTATGTGAATTTAATCCTATGGAAAGAAAAATACATTTTATGGAGAGTTGGCTTACATCTTTGGGGAATATGGGATAATCTGAATTGATTTGAAGGATTTGGGGAGCAAAAGAAAATACTTTCAGGGAGCTTAGGAATTTTCTTTCAGAAATACCAATGCATTATTATCAAGGATCAAGGGAGCACAGACCCCCATGGTGGCCTCAGTCCAGTAATTGACAACCGTATATTGAATTAACGTATCACGAAGCCGTGTGTTGATCTGTAGTATGTGTCATTTCCTGGCCATACTCATTTGCGTAATTTGTCTAAGCGGTTGTTGCTCACCATTGATACAGGTACCAACATGTCATGTGCTGGCTCCATCATCCTGTATTTGTCCGCTTTACTGCGTTTCAGTGGGTTTGGGATTGTCTACGGTTAACCCATATAATAGTGTTGCAGCAATGTGGCAAAAAGTAGTCTAATTTTAGAGGTACCCATACCAGCAGGGTAACAAATACTATTATATACCAAATTAAAGCTAGGAGTCTGCTCATTTCAAAACTGTATGATGCCACTTCCAAAATTTTGTGCGAAATTTTTTACGGCCCTTCAAAAGTATGTGCCCTAAATTGTTAGTATTTGCTTTCCGTGGGCTTCCCAAGCAGGTATTATCCTCATATATGCACATAAAAATATATTTCTTGTAAATTGTGGAGTGGAACATGAATAAATATAATAATAGATATTAAATGACAATATGCAGTCTGGTTTTCAACATTTTATGAGGTCATTGAGTACAAAAGTCACGAAAACCCATTACATTGACATTACATTAATCTGGATGCAACTGTATGTAATCTTGTCTAATTTTGTAACGAATTTTACAGTAAGAAATTGTAAATATTTAATCTATACTATTTTATTATTTTTGACACGCTTGTAGCAAGGGTGTGGCTTTTTTAAACAGGGTGTTACATAGGAGTTCAAATTCGCGTCAGTCCATCCGTCCGTCAACAATTTACATTAAAGAAAATTTCTCTGCAGCAATGATAAATGTTATTGAACATTGCACAGTAACTGCCCTCTGCATATTCTTTGAGTATACAGTGGGGCCTGCTGACCTTGACCTACTTTTTACGCTCCAGTGACTTTGATATAAATTGACGTCCGTCCGTCAAAAATTTAACATTAATGTTAGTTCTCTGCAGCAGTGATAGTTGAGAGTGTCAAACCATGTATAGTAATTGTCCTTGCATTCTGTTTATTTTTGCTTTGTGACATTAACCTACTTTTTACGTTCCAGTATTTTGACTGTGACAGACATACATATGACTTTGCTCAAGAAGGTGTGACACAGCGTTCTGACAGAACTAATGTCATGTTGGTTTAGTATATCGTTTTATCAATATCAAAACAGGATGAAGCTATATTGCTCAGCTGTGTTTGCCATACTCTTAAATGACTAGCATGCAAGTGAGATACCATTACTTGTTTAAGACAAAGTGGAATTCCTATAGACCATGAAAATGAGTTATTCACCAAAGATATTTACAGTCATTTTTTACTTAAATGCTTCGCAATAAAGGTGTAGTGTATTTATCCTTCCATCTTCCTTCTGTCAAAGAGTGATGTTAAAGCACATGTCATTCTCTATTCCAAATCAGTTGTGCTTTGCATGGATAATGTACAAAAATGTGTTTTCATGGAGCTGCTATTTTGTTTTCGTAGGTTAGGTACCTATAGTGCACATGCTTGTTCATTGTTAAAACATGTATGGCGTACAGTTATCATCACAGATACTGTTCTCGAAATTGTATGTAAGGTCATTTAAAAGTATTGGAGCAGCTGTTGAATGGTTCATCATCGTAGGACGCATACTGTATATGTATCATTATTAGTGTATTCAACTATCTTTTATCTATATTCATTTTGTGTGGTGGGCGGGTAGAATGTAGAATATGCAAATGGAAGCTGTTATCTGCCGGTAGGGCTTTTGTTGCTGCCTTTGCTTAGCTTACCTCGTTTAGGGATGTAGGGTCTAGTTTTTTTTTATATATTTCTCCAACAAACTGAGTGCAAGTAAACTTTTGACAGTTTGATAAAGGCCCATGGCCAAGATCTTTCATTCCCCGAAATTTCAGTGCACATTGAATCATGCGTTTGAAAGAGGACTTCTTACCAACCCCAAAGAAAGCACTGCCAATATCAAATCCAGCCAGACAGTATTTTATGATCAGTATTGTGTGTTGGTCTTATGTAAGACTGGTAAATAAGATGTTAACAGGGATATAACGTCTCATGACAACATCATATGCCAATTTGACATGTAAGAAAGATTTCATTTGTAGCTTCTTTTTTATCTATGATGAGGAAGTTACAATAAGAAAAAGAAAATCTGTACTTGGACATTTTGCAGAAACTGAGGCATGTAAACAGCCTTGTATTTGCTTCCTCTCATAGCTCTGAGATGACCATATGCTCATATCTGGTCGCTTTGATGGTTCTGTTCTTCTGAAGATTGCACATTTCAGTTCAACTGGCTTCTATCAGTGTCAGTGTAATAAGCTACTAGGTTGTCCTTAATTATGTCTCCGGATAATAATTTATTTTATTCTTAGATTATTTTAATGTCTTCTTGTAGAAACATTTTGTCCCATTGTGGTGTTGCCTCTTCTTTGGCATACTAGCGTATTCAAACTATTCTCCCTAAACATGTCAAAGACAATGTGTATCTGTGAAACAGACTAATAGATGTAACTGGCCTAAAGTATGTAGCCACGGAACTGTTCAACTATGGCTACAGATAGTACTTTAGCCGTTTAGGCAGTATTGGTAGCATCTGTATCAACGCTGTAGCATCAAAGATAATGCATTCTGTTTTCTCAATACATACTACTTTGCCTTCAGATATGCTTTTGAGTTAATGGATGAAATCTGATTTGATACATGCAGTCATTGATTCGAGCCATAGTTTTTGAAAATATTTAAAGAATCCTTGCGCATTCTCAAATGACATGGTACCTCCCTGAAAGAGCAAGCTGCTTACAAACACATACGCATCACCTAATCATTAATGACTACACTGCTGTATCTTTGGCTGTCTGCCAGTGTCTTATTGTTGGCCTTTTGCTGAGGGTTATAGAAATTCTTATGAGGTTTGTCTTGTCCATCAAGCTTTATAAATCATTCCTTCATGAATGATTTCCTCACTTCCTGTACCTAAGGCACCTAGCAAGCCTGGATGATATAACGCATGTTGCAGAATTTGTTAGAAGTAAGAGGCGTGATCACTGTGGGATCAAAGGGAGGTCAATGAATCGACTGTCAAACATCTAAACTATTTTTACAACAGAATCATAATTTAGTGCTTTTGTATCGAAATGATGTGAAGGGTAACTCTGGTTTAATTTCACTGTACACGTGCATGCACTTCTACATAAATAGTTGTGGAACATCATTGAGTACTTTGTGGTCCCAGGCTATGCTCAGGAACCACGTGACCTAGTCAGTGAATTGCCTTATAATGTTAGCCCAATGATTCCTCTAGATCCTATTAAAGTTTTGAATTCTGTTGCTTAGACTACACAGTTAATCCAGGCAGAATTGAACTTGTCCTCTGACAATATTACAGTACATTAGACTTCATGGGAACCGTTAATCACTTCTTCAGGAATGTACTGCATTTGAAGGATTTGATATGATGTACATATATGTTGCTTGTATACACCAGAGGGAATAGTTCTGCCTTTGGAAACTGATGCACATCTCAAAGACAAAGCCTAGTTGAGGAGAGGAATAGTTTAAAAGTAAGCAATACCATCTCCAGCGAGTCATTCCACAAGTAATAATGTTGGAGAAATAGATATTTCCTTTTACCTGAACTCTGATAGCAGGTTCATCTGTACAACTTTACAAAAACGACCAGATAGTATTAGTCAATTACAGTTATCTGTTCATTTCTGTGTCTGATTCATAGTCAGGAATCCTCTTAGAACTCATGCAAATGATAATGGACATCATCAGAGAAAGATCTGTTGTTCTTGCTGCACCACTTTCAAGAACTGCACAGAAAATGTTAGTTTAAATAGTAAGTGAGTACGACCAGGAACGGCCACAATCGCACACTGCAGACCAACCCACAACATTGCGAGGAATAGGCAAAGCATGATAACAGCCAAATGACAAAGCTTTGTCACTCTCTTTTTCAGACAAGTTTTTGTTTTACACTGCCAACAGCAGAGACATCAAACAAATAAGTGAGTATGATCAGGAAATACCACAATCACTAACTGCAGACAAACTCAAATTCAAATGACAGTTCTCTGAGTCCTGCCTCACCATGAAGGTATTCATTGCTAGCAAAACCTGCTATGAGGAGGTGCATTCCACCTCCACATGGAAAGATATGTTTCATACAAATAAGTTTAGCCCAAGTGTTTCTAAAGCTTTCATTAATAAACCCATAAAAAATGCAGATGTATAAATTTGAACTAGTACATTTATGCACGCTTGCATTCCCTTCAGAGTTGTATTATAACTGCTAAAATCTGGTGGGGAGACATTATAATTGGATTATTTGCTACATTATATGCATTTATATTTACTTTATATTGCAAGAAAAAACTCATTTTTGTGATTTAAAAATGTACATGTAGATCGAATGCAATACATGTGACTATTTGTAAAAATCATTAGTTTTCGCTACTTTTGCACTCAATGACCTTTTAATTATAGTTGTCAATGTGCGTAAGTAGCATATCAAATGCAAACAAAATTGATATTAACTATTGGATCATATAAAACCTAATAACAAGCATTTTATACAGTATGTATGTTTTTTTGTCATAAAAAGAAATCATCATTCCTTTCCGAGCTATGATGACGGTACCAAGGTTTAAAGGGTCGTAATTTTTTCGCACAAAAATCTGAAAGTGGCATCATGCATTTCTGAACTCAGCACACTCTAAGCTTTAAAGTGATGTATGATGCTACTTGTTACCCTTCCGGAATGGGTGCATGTCACTTTTGGTGACCTCTGCTGCAGCACTATAAACTTGTTGCTCTGTTTTATAATATTTCACATAACTTTTACCAACTGTTCTGCAGCCTCAAAACAAATGCGTTGGGTGTCCTTCACAAAGACTGAATGTTTATTTTTGTTACTCGAGATCTATACTTGCTCAATAGATTTGTTGGTAATTAAAAATGATCAAACATAGGATTCTGTTTTCATATTTGGATCATACTCAATTCACAATGTAGGTCGAATGACATGTCCTTGGTTACCTTGAAATTTATCAATCGCGTAGCCGGAACTTTGAAAAAGATACCCACATAAGAGGGATATAACTGTGTCAAGCACTACGACCCTTTTCGAAATGGGAACTTCACTTAAAGGATAGAATTTGCTCCAAGAGGGAGCGAATTCTTACCTTCAAGAGCAGTTCCTTAAGGTATGGAAATCTCTTTTACCACATTATGTGAGCTCGCTTGAGTGAATGAGCCAGTACACGAGTATAATGGTACATGTACTTATCGCATGGGCAAAAAAAATCTTAGCTATTGGCGGTATAAATAATCGCCAATATATGAGACTGCGAATTACTGTTTCGAATTCAATTGCACAAATTGGAATAAATGAGCATACATGTACATCGACTTTTCAACGGTAGAGTCTGTTCCCACATTGAGAAAGCCATGTCTTAAAAGTGGCTATTATCAAAGGAAAGAATATGCTCCCTATAGGGATGGGGAGCATATTATTTCCTTTAAGAGCAGCTCCAATGGGAATAGAAAAATAAATTTAAAGGGTAATAAAGTGAGTAGCCACCAATATTAAAAAGACTTGATCTGTAACTATGAACATTTTTCGAAAAAAATATGTTCTTTTTAAATAATTTGTAAACATAGAATTAAGTTATGTTTTCACAATAAATATGTCCAGTGCAGCTGAAAGCTGCATGAAACAGTGAATTATCTAATAAAAACAGGTGATTTTCCATTGTAAGGAATAATTTACATCCCTCCAATAATTCTAAACAGTTGATTTTTAAAATAAATGCTGTTGTTTTGATAGATATAGTTTGTTAAAATTTATGAAAATGGTGAAATGTTTACCTGAATTCGAGGATTTTTACTGTATTCTTGAAAAATGGAAACTTTATTTCCAAAATAAGAATATCAAAAGTTACAGACTCACGCTTGGGAATGTCTGTTACAACGCAAAGTGGTTCTGGACGACAATTCGTTACGGGTCCCAGACGAAATATTTTTAAATGTAGGTTTGTGTTATTGAATGTGTATCGTTTTCGGGAGACTTAAGACAAAATAAACCACAAGTATCTTATTTCGTCTTTGTATATTTGTCCACGACACTTATCTAAACTTAATTAAGCCTGTAAAGCATGGCGACTGTATCTTGTTAACGCGTATATGATACATTATTATTCTTGAAACTGTATTTTACTACTACATATGTCCGCATATCCTTATTTAGTACTTTCACTTTCGGTTTCTTTGAACATTTTATAACTGGATATGATAAGACATTGCATTGTCCATCACATAGACCGATAAAGATTTTTCTTATAAATCTGCTAACTATAGACGAAAACGTTTTTAAAAACAAAACGAATGTACTGCAGTCATTTTTCCATGTTGCAGATGTGTAACGACTGCAAATATTTTGTTACAGGTTATTGTCGACAGCGTCGCAGGTGGAGACGACAGTGATGAATTTATTAAGTATATCTTACACTGAAGAAACTTCTGTTTTGACCGAGGGTTAAATGTTATTCGGTTATGTCGTTGAAGAGGAAGTTTTAGAATGTAATGAGAGTGAACACATGGATTCGAATATGTGCAAAACACTAAGTACATGTACATTCTTTGAAGAAAGTGTTCCTGGCCCATCTTCTACAATTAATTCAGATACTTTTGTTCAATCAATTAATCAATTAATACCACCTAGTCAAATACTGAGGCCCCCAGGGGGCGGGGTCTTTGCTCCGTTACTCCCTTAGAATAATGTATTGATCTCCCCAAATCCCTGCAAAAAACTTCCTCAGCTCCCTGAAAGAATTTTTGCCACTGCTCCCCAATCCCTAAAAATAATTCAAGTTCTCCCCCAAAATAAAGTCAGTTCTCCCTGAAATGTATTATAATCTCCCTATGATTAAATTCACATAGTGATTATACTTAAAATCTGCCAAGCTAAACATAGTGCATTATACACGTAAAGACAGGGCTAAGTTCAAATTTGCGAGCATTCGTAGGCCCTTGTGTTCTGCTACCTTTCTTTATTCGTACTGTCTACCTGTAAAACCTGGCACCCGGTACAAAGAGCGCTTAACAGCACTCACATCGTTGAACTCGCCTCTGGTTTTGTATAGTTTGTGCGTTTACCAAACCCAGATATCAGGCGAACGTTTACAGAGCCAGTGGCCTTCTGTTGTTCTTTTTATCTCTCTAAAGCAAGATTTCCCACCGTATATTCGGTAATAAACCCTCACAATTATATTCAGTAATAAACCCAACCAAATATTTTTAAAAACTACGCTACTCCACTTAATAAACTGTATCAAATTGTTGACGTTGTACAAATGGACGTCGCTTTAAATAACAATGGATGTTAGAGGGACGCAGTGGATCAGTGGTAGGCTGTTTGAATCGAGACTAAGGAGTTGCAAGTTCGAGCTTTACCGTCGTCACTGCGTTGTGTTCTTGAGCAAGAAACATGAACCCTTTCTTAATACTGGTTCAACCTAGGAAGACCCATCCTGACATAACTGAAAAATTGTTGACTCAGACGTTTAGAGTCAAATCAAACAAACATATAACTATAAGATGTTTGTTTATTAAATAATATGTTGTACTTTCCAGAGCTTCATCTAAGAATAAAAGAAAACATTCGGTGGGAGGTCGTACAATGCTGAACTATGTCTTCAGGCGTTGAATAGGGTTTAGAGCAGTATTTACATCTTCTGAAGTGTTCATAAAAGAAAGAAAAATGTCGCCTCACACCTGTTACAGAAAAACTAACGTCGTCTATTGCCTGTTACACAGTCGTCTCTAACCAGCAACATTAGAAAAATGAAATTTTGATGTTTTCAGTTTTCTCTGAAGAAGGACATGTTAAAATTGACTGAATAATCATGTGAGATCTTTTGCCTGCCCATTTATGCTTATTTCATAATGGGAACGCAAGTAATTAATCGCAAATTACATTTTTCTGAAGTTTCTGTTCCAGACCAGAGTTTTACAATTTAACAATAAATATTTTTGGTGTTTGTACTTCTAATGCAGAACTTATAAACACTAATATGACAGAAATTATTTAAAATAGCCAAACACACTATATTATCATTTTATGCGACGTCTGTGTGTATTGCCCCTTTCTACTGTCGTCCACAACCCCAAATCTGTCATCTAAAGTAAGTAAGGTTGCAAAGATCAGGAATCGATACAATCAAGTACCACACCTGACCCAGGATACCAATGGGAAAGTGACAAACTCACAGAAGACACCACAAACGAGAGCCAAGAGGTCAGCCCTTTCCCAGCAGGTGACCACGAAGCACATATAAACAGACGCGCACAAAACATAGCAAACACAAGACAGAACAAAAACATAAAAGATCCACAAAAGAAGTACCGCCTTGGAACGGTCAGTAAAATCTTTTACTGGAGGGCTTAAACCGGTTTAACGGCGCCAACCTCACCCTTAATTCAGATGTGGATCAAGACACATAGATATTTGGTTTGCATGAAAGACCCCTAACTTAATGCATCATCTCCTAAAACATATAAATCAAGATATAACAAGGAGATAAAGCAAGGATAAGGACTCAACAGTAAATTAAACTGAATACCGGAGCAAAAGAAATCCAACAGGTAAACCCCGGAGGGCCCGACAAACAGCCAAAGCATCAGGCCCCTACCATCTCATCAATAGATAAGTCTTTAAGTCGGAACCATCATAGAGTCTGAAGTCCGACCCACCGGCGTGCAATTAAAGAGGAAAGCAAAGTTGCCAACTGTGATTGGGTTGACTACCAAGCATGCAGTCTGTTGCAATACATTAATGTTATAGCCAATCTTTTTATAATGGGAAATTATTTTAATGAACTGCGCTGAAAAATTATTAGAGCCAACAATCTTCTTCAACTTATACACCAAGTCACCATAGAAATCAGGTTCTGAAAGTCCTTGGCGCAAGAGAGATTTAAGTCCAACTTGGAATTTAGAAATCAAATCAAAGTATCGTCTATAAAATTTTGAAAATGTTTTGCGAAGTTTATGATACCGATAGCCCTGTTTAAGAAGTTTCTGAGTTAACAATTTATTGCGAGTGTTGAAGTCAGTAACATAGCTAGATGCTCTAGCAAAACGAATGAGTTGAGAGATATAGACTCCATAGGATGTAGAACGAGGAACATCACCATCTAAAAATGGGAAATTGACAATTTCAAAATCAAAGTCGTCACGTTTATCATAAATTTTGGTAGAAACAATACCAATAGAAATTGACAAATGCAAGTCTAAAAATGCGGCTTCGGTATCAGAGGCATTGGCTTTATTAAGTTGGAGCTCTGAAGGGTATATTTGACTAACCATATTTTCAAAATAAACATTATTAATATTTAAAATATCGTCCAAATATCTGGAAGTAGTGTTAAACGCATCAATAACATCAGCCTGCTTATCATCAGAAAGAGACATCATAAAGTCCCTTTCATAACAAAACAGGAATAAATCTGCAACCAGGGGAGCACAATTAGTGCCCATAGGAATCCCAACTACTTGTCTATAGAGCTTGGTGCCAAATCGAATAAAAATATTGTCCAACAAAAAGGTCAGCGCATCACATACATTTTGACACGACCATGCATGATATTTTTTAGGTTTTTCTGAAGTAAAAAATGCATTTCTATCACTACATGCAAGGTAAGGAGAGCCTTCTCTCTGGAAGGTTCTTTCAATAAGATCAATAAGTTTATCTTTAATTAAATTATGAGGTAAAGTAGTGTAAAGAGTAGAAAAATCATAAGTAGACAAACTGGTCGCATTGAAATCTCTAGCTTTAAGTTTATCTAAAATTTCACCTGAATTTTTAATCGACCAAAATAGGTTTTTACCGGATCTCTCATATACTTTTTCACAATATTTGATAACATGTTTTTTAACAGCTGTAAGACACGAGGTTAACAATTTAGAAAGTTCTGTTGTCGTACAAGAACTAGAATTTGCAATAAATCTTGCTTTATAGGGTTTTTTATGGAGTTTAGGTAACCAGTACAACGTAGGAACTTTGTCTTGATTTTCTTTAGCTTTGACACCAAAATGTAGGGCTGTATGACAACCATGCCCATCAACAATCACCCTTTCACTTAAAGAAGGCTGCAGTTTATAGGCATTAGTGTCAACAAGCTCACGCTTAAGAGTATTAATATAATACAATCGTCATACAACTACAACATTGTTAGCAGCTTTATCTGCTGGAACCAAAACATAGTTCATATGAAAATCCTGGATACCTCGTTTAAGATGACGAAAAGAAGATTTAGGTTTAGGGGGCAAAAGATGTGTATTACGAGAGTAAAATGAAATACGATTATCAATAATTTTAAAAATGTTAATCTTCCATTCCTTCAAAGCATCAGGTTCAACATTTTCCCGTTTGCACCATCGATTACTGAAGTCATTTAAAGAAGCAGCGATCTCTCTACGACATTTAGAGAAATCAATATTAGAGGGAAATCTATATTTAGGACCTTTAGAAATGATATTGCGAACTCTAGCGTCAGGAATGACATTTAGATTACCTGTAATAACATGCCCTGCAGAGGGATATAAATAATTTGAATTTTTACAATCTCAGGAGGCAGGAGTATTGGAATCAATATCTAAATCATTTACAATTTTATTAAAGTTAAATATAGTAGACCTTATTGGTTTGTTGTATTTATAACAAATGATAGGAGTTTCAGAATTATTAAAGTAATTTGGAATAGATGAAATCACTGAATTATCCTTGAAGATACTATGTAAATCAATAAACTCAATACCTTTGTTAATGAATGGAATTTTGATAAAATGTCGTTTATGGTTGACCTCAGAATCGATATAAGGACTAAGGAAATGTTGAACATAACACCTTGTAAGGAGTGCTGCTTTATATAATTTATTTGCTCTATCATAAAGTTTATTAGCCTCTAACTCTAAATTGCGTAAAACTGAGATAGGCAAGGAACTTAAAAATGAAAATAAGCCATGTCGAAAACTGAGATAGGCAAGGAACTTAAAAATGAAAATAAGCCATGTCGAAAACCCGTTACCTGTCGTCCAGCACTGGTAAGCAGTCGTCATAGGCCCGTAACGAATTGTCGTCCAGAACCACCTTGCGTTGTAACAGACATGCCTAAGCGTGAGAATATGCAGCTTTAAACTACGCCAATATGTCAGTCTTCTAAAATCGCAAAAATTTGATGGCGCGAATATTAAAAATTTTATAGTATCTGCACAAGGCAGCCAGAGGTTACAACTCTTGCATACACATATCATGGAAATAGATGAACGTACCGAATGATATGGCAACTATGATGTTGTGTCTGTGGTCGAGCCCACTGGGTTTAACTGTTGGATTTCTTTTACTCTCACTGGTATTCAGTTGTATATACTGTTGAGTCCTAATCTTTAATTTATCTCCGTTTTATATCTCGATTTGTATTTACTAGGAGATGATACATAGATAAGTTAGGGATATTCCATGCGAAACAAACATCTATTTGTCGTCGTTATCCATATTAGGAATAAGGGTGAGGTTGGTACAATAGAACTAGTTTCAGCCCTCCAGTAAAAACAATAATACTGACCGTTCCAAGGCGGTGGTTCTTTGGTGGATCCTTTTTGTTATTTATGTTTCTTGTATAACATGCTGTCTTGTCTGTTCATTGCAGCCTTGTGGTCACCTGTTGGGAAGGGGTTAAACTCTGGCTCTCTTGTATGTGATGTTTTCTTGTATTTTTGTCACTTTCCCATGTGGTGTCCTGGGTCAGATTTGATACTTGATTGTATCGATTCCTGATCTTTACCTTCTTCGTTACTTTAACTATACAGCCCATGCTTTGTCAACCCATGTTAACATAGCGTCCTTTTTGTGAGACATTTGCTAACATCAAAGACCCAGATTAGACGCCTGATCAGGGTCTCCACTGTTTGCGTACATGTTCTATCAAATTTAAAACTGAAAATACCAACCAACAACCCTTTAGGGATAATAGACTGGCCTTATTGATAAGAGTGGGCCATTTACTTGACTTAAATGGGTTAAATTAGGTCAAAAACTATGTAATACGTACCATTATTTTATGTGCTGGCTCCAGGCAGCTGTAATCAATTCGCAAATGAAAAAATAGGATTTTAACTGGCTTACAGCATATCTGATGTACCAATTCGCCAATGATATATACCAACTTGATAAACTGCTGTGATAATTCAAGGTTAAAACATAATGGTGTGAGAAATTAAACAAAATATGACATTTGTAAGATCTTACGCAATTGTATCAGTAATAGCCCTTTAATTTGTGGCCCATAAAGAATGTATAATATCAATATCACTAATGAATGATTTAATTTAAAGGCGCAAGTCAGTCACCTTTCACTTTTTATGGAGGATGTTCACTTAGGGGTCGCAGGTTCGATTATTGGCTTCTCCAGAACCACTTTCGGTTGAGCCTTCGGGTGCTCCGTCATAAAATACACACACAAATCATGCACCCTCCCGGTCGGGTACTGGTTACTACCCAGGGGAAGCCACAAACAGTTTTTAGCATTCATGTTTGACAGCACAATTTTTATTTGAAGGTATTCATTTTTGGCATGACGATTGCCTATGGTGTTTAGTTGACAATGATTGCCTCAGATCACTGTTATAATCTTAGAATCATAGGTCAAGCTCACAAACGAGCCGCGACATGAAATGTCAAGCAATGTGGTATGTGCGACCAGGAAAGCCACAGATCAGCTTGCGCATATGTGCAGTCTGATCAGATCCTTTGCTAGTCGCTTGAATATTCTATGAGTGTTAATCTACGAATGAACATCATTTGGAGTTTCTTAGCTTAAAAGGAGGCTGCACAGGCTCGTCTGACTCTACACTGGTCAAAATGCCATATTGTTGGAAATCTCATGCCGCGGGTCAAATTCTTCAAATCTGTGTTACTGCTCACAATGCATATTAATGGATGGTATTCATATTAGCTCAATGATTGTTTATGGTGTGTAGATTACAGCGGTTTCAGATCATCAATATGTCCTTGGAGTCAAAAGTCAAGGTAAAAATACTAGAAAGTTGTCTTACGGCTCGTTATGGTGTATATATATGATGATAAATGTTTTGGATTGCCAATTGGACCTTGGTGTCAAAGTTCAAGGTCAATTATACACAACAAGTAGGTTGTAATGCAAACTCCTATTGCATCTGTTGATGCAGTATATTGATATTTTACACAATGTTTGCCTGAGGGGGTGTAGATGACAAAAAGTTTGGTCTTTGAGACTAAGGTAAAGGTAAATATACTTAAATCCTTGTTGTATGGCTTGTAAAAATGTAAGCGAGTATGGTCAGGAAATACCACAATCACACTGAAGACCAATCTACGGCACCATAAGGAAGAGCTACAGAACACAAACAGTAACAAGAAATCAGGAAGACAGACATGTACAGCATCCAGCTCTCTCTTTATCGTCAGGAAGATTGCAAAACTAGAAAGGACACCAAGTAATGCATATTAAAACATAAATCAAACACAACACCTCACAAAACTTGCAGTATTGCCCAAGATGTACATATGTCAACATGTTTTTTTTCTTCAACTCTGACAGCCTGTATGTTGAGAGCCATTTTTCTGTGCTTCATCACAGTTTTCTAATTGATTTGGCTGTTTCCTGTGATAATGCATTACATAACTGAAGAGGCCTCCATGCGAGCTAAACTAATTTTATGTTTTTACAACAGCAGAATCTAGAGTGAAGATTTGGCCAGTAAAATAAATTTAAGCCCCTCATGTGGCTTCGGCTGCTTCCGTTCTATAGCAGTGGTTCTGATGTTATTTATTCAATGTTTGTTGTTGCTCCCATTGTTCATGGGGTTAATGTTAAGTATTTGCTTTGTTTTGTAGTACTTTGTGTACTTTCTAGTTTTGCAATCATCTAGCTGGGGAAGAGAGCTGGTTGCTTTACTTTTGTTGTGTTCTGAATGCCATGTCGCTGTTAACGTTCTTTGAATCATCTTCGAGGTGCCATGTGTGGGTCTGTAGTGTGTGATTATGTCATTTCCTGGTCATACTCACTTACTTTTGGACTTCTGAAAATACCATTTTGTCTATATGGCTTATATTCGCAACATTTTACATATAAATGCTTCATATTGTCTATGGTTTGCAATACCTTGAACATATATTTTCTAAATTGGAGGAAAGCTGTTCTAAACCATTATTATGTCAAGTTATGGATTAAACGTTGCTCCTGCCATATGTATATTTTCAAACACGACTAATAGACATTTTTCAGTTACCGCGGACCTTAGGATATGTACGGTGTAGCACACCTTAGACTTACGTTGTTTAATAGGGGCGATCTCAGCAGTATAATTCAGAAACGTTTAACAACTTCATTAGTTGTAACTTGCGACTCGGTTAATTTTTTGATAGGAAACCATATGAAGTGCTTTGATAATAAAGTAATCTTCAGCAAACTAATATTATCTGTTAAAGTGCTGATGTAATGTAGTCGTGTAAATGGTGCATGCTTTTTATGTCTGCTGTAAAATTAAAATGGACT
Organism: Loripinus fragilis; assembly: GCA_964019695.1. Taxonomy (NCBI): domain Eukaryota; kingdom Metazoa; phylum Mollusca; class Bivalvia; order Lucinida; family Lucinidae; genus Loripinus; species Loripinus fragilis. The sequence goes on from OZ026520.1 coordinate 26,214,830, forward strand.
CTGGACTACTTTTATGATGGAAGTAAACATAATGAATCCAGAACAGACTGCAACCCATGCAACGGTTTGACGCTGTTAGAAAGATTTCAACCTCTACTTTTGCACTAGAAACCGAAATTTTATTCAATCTATTGAGTCTGACTACAGAATTAAAGGAGAATCACTTTTATTTGCATACTCTTATTTGGATGCTTGATTTGACCTTTTGTGCATGAGGACTCATTTGTTTCAATTGAAGTCGAAATTCATATGGAGCATTCTGATATACGTAGAAGGTTTCCATGCGAGCTGGACATTTCTTGCACTTCAACAACAGCAGAATCTAGGGCGAAGATATGGTACCAGTAAAATGCATTTAAGGCCCCCAATGGCTTAGGCTGTTGTCCCTTCTAAGGCGGTTGTTCTGTTGTTGATTAACGATATTTGGAAGCTGACGTTACGTCATATGTTAACGGAGTCACTAGTTTGAGATTTTTTGTGTGAAAACATTGCATTTGTCCTAAATAATAAATATAAATAATACAATGTTTGCACAGCTTTTGTAGGCCACAACTATGCGCATCTGAAGAGTGGTCGGCTATCATTGGAAATGAGTACATATAAACTTTCATATTTGTACATGGAACAAAGAAATTACTTCTCATGTCACTTGTGTAGTTACAGATATATCATATGTCCATTTAAGCAAACAGAGTAGACCCTCATCAGACAGTTTTTACAATTGAAGCCTGATCTGGGTCAACTCTGTTTGCAAAAGCGTTAAAATGCATCTGTGTGAGGATAAACAAGGGAGGCCATTAATTTTTCTATACTTCTATTCCTGCCAAAGTTATCCACTGCAGTTTGGTGCACCTTAAAATGTGTTGATATAGTTGAGTTAAATTAATTGAAAAGTGTTTCACTTTTATTAGTTCAGATTTAATGTTTAACTTATATATGTACATCTCAGCTTCTTTTGTCTATCTCCAAAGCCATTTTAAGATTCATGAAATTGGATGTTTTTACATCAAAATACCGTTAGTTGTGAGGCTTTCAACTCATTAATTTATACAGTTGAATGTCAGTGTAGTGTAATAGATAAACGATTCGTCTAGTACACATGGGTGCCAAGTTCCATCCCTGGGTCTTCAAGTCTATTACATGAGACTTTAGCCTATGGCCTCCTCTTCTGAGCGTTTAAAACCAAACCGCTGCTGGTTTAACCTTCGAGTGCTCCCACACGTAACATCAAACCATAAACCAACCTGTGCCACTACTGGGAAAGCCAGGGAACAGTGGCAGAAGGGGGCGTGTTGTAGTAAAGTCACTTGTATCCAGGGGTACCAAGTTCTATCCGCAGCCCTAACAATCTGATGGAACGTAATGTAAGACGTTGCCCATCTTCTGAGACGCTTTAAACAGAAGCACTGCCAGTTAAGGCTTCACGTGATTCTGTACTTAAATTTCAGAACATATAAACTATCATTGGGAGACATTATTATAAATCAGAAAATTGCTATAATTTCCACTAAAAATGGGATATTATTAAATTAGGTTGGCCAACACTTTACATTTCGTCACCTTCACAGGTGTCAGGATAAACATTTGGTGTCATCAAATTTATGAAAAATATAATTGAGAATTTAGTTTTAGATTAATGATGACGCCAATTGAAAAGTGTAACACCAGTTAAGGCGACAAAATGAAAACAGTCCCTGTAGATGTCTCTCCATTACGGCACCTTGTGTGACTGAGTTGGCGAAAGCTTTTTGCATACTCAGCGGCATACTTACTAAAATACGCATGTGCGTACAACTTGACGATGCAAGTTAAGGGTTTTAGCTATTCTATTTGATTTTTGGAAGAAAAATCCAGTTTATTGTGTTTATGCTGCATGTCTTCACAGCTCATTTTAGCCCTGTGAAATGCTCTGAAACCATTTTCCGCAAAAGGGCCAAACCCCTGGCTTCATATAGGGGGACTATTCAGAGTGGGAACTCTATAAAATGCTCCAGGAACGCGCCTGATACTTATCTCTGAAGCATCAGCTTTCTGCTGCAAGTGAGCTCTCTCCCAATAATAAAATATACCAGCCGGTTTTAACCACGCACCCAATCCCCTGACATGGCCGGGGTATAGCCAGGCAAATGTACCATGTTTTAACTTTTTGCATTGTCCCCTTAGTGTGGGGTAGATGTGCGGCATTTGATATACAAACGCAAATATGGCAGTATAAAGTTAAACATGACAGACAGTGGAGAAAGCTGCCATGGTTTTAACAATAGTAAAAATCCCCGCTGTTCTCCGGTTAGAAATGACTAGTGCATAAATTCAAGTCCTCTTTAGGGTCAAGGGGGAACCCAAATTGCCTAATAGTTCGGTACATGAATGATCAAAACAAGATACGGACGTTCATGCTTGAATTCCATGTCCGCTCCATATCTCCTTTGCATTAGAATGATTTTCAATAACTGTGTTCCAGCTATATTTGCTTGCATAAGTTGCAAACGCCTTATGTGTTTCCACTGTCCATTAACCTGAGCTTGATGAAATATTGACGCCAAAAATAATCATATTGGACGCAGAAACATCGAATTGATCAACTCGCAAGTTAGAACAAGTGACTGCATACATGTATGGAACAAGACATAACTTTCAAAAAGATATTCAGCTGCATTTCAATTGTGAAATATATTTTCGGTACATGTTTTTTACACTCGCAAACTGGTGAAATGCCATTACGCGGCATTTCATCAGGGTATGCACTTTTTGTTAAGGTAAAAAACGATCTCAGGGCAAAAAATATAATATTTAGTAGCAGACGAAAAAGATTGATTCCAGTTACTGCTGACATCGCCCCTCTTAAGTAAAGTCCAAAGTAAGTCTCCGTTGACGGACAAATCATAATGTATGGTGCAAGTGAAAAATGTCTAATTGCCCCTTTATGTTAATATACTGAAAAAAGTTAAATCGCTACACCTGAATTGTTTGTCATCTATATACAAAATATGCAAATGAAAGTGTATCTTAATGTTCAAATACTGGATAATACATAACAGTATTTTTTTACGGATGTTGTCACGAGGAAGCACATGAAAGCCATTTAAATGTGACAGAGGTCCAATTTTTCAGGTTGCAAATTTAAACAGAAATTGCACACAGTTTAGGACTTCAGAAATCCACTACCTATGAGATGTGACTGCACGCAATGGTAGTCTAGACATGTGACAACCAGAAATGTAAAGGACTTATCTCAAGTGCGTTTTCATCGTTTGGAAAAGCAGCTTAAAAAGCGAGTATCCATCAAATTGCCAAGTTTGAAATTTTAACACTGAAATCTCCATAGGAAAATCAAAGTGTTGTTGCATCTTATTATGAGGACATTACTAGTCAAGAATTGCACGGATGTATACTACTTCATATAAATCCGTGAGAAATGGTAGAAACAATGTGCTGAGAGGTCTACCTGATTTGGCAAAAGAAAATTATCGAAAATCGTGATAAATCGAAGATTACCAAACATTTAATATTCCCTATTTTTTTTTGTCAAAGGGAGACAATTTTAAATTTTCAATTTTGATAAAGTCGAAATAGATTTCTGAGCTTGTTTCAAGTGATTAATCCGTTTTCTTATGTTTTTTATGCAACACAGTTATGACCAATTTTGATAAGTATAACACTTTTAATTTGCGCATGCGCAATAGCAAAACTCAGCGAATAAAGCTTTAAACCCTTAAAGGGGCATAGGTCAGACATCAAACAAGACACATTGGTGGAGTTTCGACGAATCGTTTGCTGGATGTCTGGGAAATATTATTAGGCTTTAGTAAATACTTCTTTCCAATACTTTCTCATAAATATAGATAATTGTAGTGTAGCGTTTTCATTTTTGTTGAGTATATCTACATAGTAAATGTTGGAAAATGCCATTATCTCCAATAACTTGCTTGCGAAGAATCAGATGCCAGTAAAACCATGTACATGATATTTAGTTTTATAATATGTACATCTGTTAACTTAACTGGTCTAAAATGTTGCATCAAACATAAGTTACTGACCTTGATGTTTCATTTTGAGGTAATGCAATTAATAAAATAGGCCTTATGAATGCATCAATGATCCCACAATTTGAGCAATTATTAAATTACCCTACACTTTTTGTGATATTTCGATGAATTTTTTCAATTGTCTTTATATATCAACAACAAACATGTGTGTTGCAACCGTTTGAGCTATTTTTAACAATTAATTCATTCCGCCAGAGTAGATAATTATTGAAACATAAAAAATGGGTGAGGTAACAATGTTTATGTTATTGTCAAGGAAAACTTTCTTTCATTAGTAAATCGTCTCAAAACTAGTATCTACACTTACATATAGTATCAAATCATAAAGTTAACATTTATGTTCTGTTGAAAGTAAATGTAGTCCTTGATATGCAGCTAAAATTGAAATTGTGCATTACAGGGGGTAGGGGTAGTACTGAATTAATATCTCTCTTTCTAGATAGTAAAAAATGCTCAAATACAACACTAATTTAGCTAACGTAATGATGGGTATAATATACAAGTTTCACAAGTATAATATTTTTAGAATTGCCTAAAATATATGAAAATTTAGTTATCAAATGTAAAAATGGCAAGAATTTTGACTACTCATTTTAAAGTAAAAGTTGGTCAGTAAATATGCAATGGCTAGATTCACAGCAATCAACTATTCCTGTATTCCAAGCATGCTTAAGCTGTTATGACTGATATTCCACACTAAGCCATAATCATCAGCAACAATATCATAAACCTGTTAAACCGGACATATCGGGCTTATTATGCATGTCCCTGAAAAGCCAAAGCTCAACTGCTATGCTAAATGCTAAATGGTGAAATCGATGATTTATTGATTAATATTATTATTGTTATTATTATTATTAAAAAATATAATACAGGAGCACAAATGAACTTTATAATCACAAAGAAGAGAGTACTGGTTGCTTTACATTTACTGTGCTCTTCCCAGCATCGTTTATTAATTAACATCTTATGTTTATATTCATATTTTTGTAAACTAAATTGAACACGAGTAAACATGTGGGGCAGATGTCATGTACCTAGCCAGGGTTTCGTTATAACTAACTCGTTCCACACAATAAAGGTCTGGTATTTTACCTTTTTCATTTATTGGAGCATAATTTTGGTATTTACTCTTTTTAAATTGTTGTCATTTTTAAATATATCAATAGTCAGTAACGCAAACCAATTCTCAGTTTTGTCTAAGTGAATTCTCTTAAAATTTGTACTTGGGTCTGAAAAGGCTGACCTCTTGGCTCTCGTTTTGATGTCTAATTGTGAATTTGTCACTTTCCCATTGGCATCCTGGGTCAGATGTGGTGCTTGATTGTATCGATTCCTGATTTTTGCCTTCGTTCTGACTTTTAGGTAAATTCCATTTTGCTTTTTACATTGAATTTCTATGTCATGTAGGTGGCCTGAGATTAATTAAGACACTGTTCTGTTCTGTAGTCCATGGTGATCATAGCTTATGTTTGCATTCAGGTTTTGGGCCTGTTTTTGCAAGCCATTGGTTTTGTTCTTCACGAATACTTGGTATTGGTTATAAGCAACTTTTTACTTGTCAGTACCGAATATATCTATACTGGTTTTGATTTTAAGCGAACGAAATATTGCAATTATTTCCTATCTCTTGAACTTAAATAATTAATGAAAAACAAAATTTAATGTATGTACTTGGAGATCATATATCGATAAATTAGGGATCTTTCATGCGAGCAAAACATCTATGTGTCTTGATCCATATAAGAACTAATATTGAGGTTGGTACCGCAAAACATGATTAAGCCCTCCAGTGACTGCTTATGCTGACCGTTCCAAGGCGGTGCTTTTTTTTGTGGATCCTTATTTTTGTTATTACTGTTTCATGTTTATCGTTGATATGCTGACTTGTCTGATCTTTGCAGCCTTGTGATCACCTGCTTTGGAAGGGCTGACCACTGGGCTCTCTTGTGTCTGTATTTTTGTGGGTTTTGTCATTTTCCAGGTCAGGTATGGTGTCCCAGGTCAGGTATGGTACTTGCTGATATAGATTCTTGATCTTTGTCTTCCTCTCTACTTTTAAGCAAGTTAACATTCTTTCCAGTTACCTATGCTTTCCTTAAAACACAAAAATAAGCATTTTAGCACATAATCATTGGTAAGCCTATGATTTGAACACGTTGTTGTAAGAACCATCGATTGCCAATAAAATACGGCCAGACATTTTGCCTTTGGTGTTTGGTTATGTTTTGGCATTATCTTAAAGTTGTTTCACATTGAAAGTATCTCCCTTTGAATTAAAGCAATAGTAAGATTTAGTCCTTTCTAAAAGCTTTATATCTGATTACATTTTATTTTTATCAGTGATTCATAGTGTACGTTACCAGTATCATCTGATACATTTTCTAATCTGCCCACAAAAAAGGCAAAAAATAATTCCATTGAAAGTGTTACTTAGGGTTTTACTTTGGGTTTTACGTATATAGCGTAATGTTTAGTACAGTTTCTGGTTTGGCGATCGTCCCAGTTGTATTTTATCTTAAATTAAGCAGTTTCTAGACTTGCTTATTTGTTTTCCGGGTCGCTTGGAACATTTGAGAATTCTTAAACTATCTATGGGTCGGTAATTAGGAAATTAAGTTACTTTTTCGCACCCATTTTCTTCAGTATATATTAATTACAACTTGATTGCTTTAAATGACGTATGAAATGAAGCTATATTTGAATGACGTATTTAATGACTGTAGCCCGTTAATAGGATCTCATCACACTATAAGTGTTACGAATTCTAACTGTGTCTTATTTAATATATACAGTGGGAATATAACTCTGCACACTTGTTATAATGTTCGGCAGAGTAACCCAAGCATTTCGAATTTTCAGACAGGAATATATGCTTATTTGATTGCTAGTGTTAGCTAATTCACCTATAGCTCAATGAAAATAAAATTCAAAAGAGAGGAATCCATATCAAAAGAAAGAAAGACAGCAAGGATCTGGAATCGATACAATCAAGTACCACACCTGTCCCAGAATACCAAATGGGAAAGTGACAAAAACACAATAACCATCACCAACAGCGCAGTTCATTAAAATAATTTCCCATTATAAAACAATTGGCTATAAAACTAATGCATCAATGAACAGACGCGAAAGCATGAGAAAGACAAGGCACAAAAAAACACAAATGATCCATAAAAGAAGTACTGCCTTGGAACGGTCAGTAAAATATTTTACTGGAGGGCTTAATCCAGTTTCACAGCGCCAACATAACCCTTAGTTCAGATGTGGACCAAAGCACATAGATATTTGGTTTGCATGATAGATCCCTAGATTATCAATGCATAATCTCCAAAAACATATAAATCAAGATATATAAAAAGGAGATAAGCAAAGATAAGGACTCAACAATACATGAAACTGAATACAAGAGAAAATAAATCCAACAGGTAAACCCCCGTGGGCCTGACAACAGCCAAAGCATCAGGCCCCTACCATCTCATCAATAAATAGATCTATAAGTGGGAACCGTCAAAGAGTCTGAAGTCCGACCCACTGGTGTGCAATTAAAGAGGAAAGCAAAGTTGCCAACCGTGACTGGGATGACCACCAAGCATGCAGTCTGTTGCAATACATTAATGTTATAGCCAATCTTCTTATAATGGGAAGTTATTTAAATGACTGCGCTAAAAAATTATAAGAGCCAACAATCTTCTTCAACTTATACACAAAGTCATTGCATTTCCTTGTTTGACTATCCATTTTGTAGGTTGTAAATTTTGGGCCAGGATTTAAACATGCCTTTCATTACACATACTCTGGTCTTAGAGTCGCTGCAGAATTATCCAGTTAAGGCATAATTTGGGATCTATCAAAGATTTTATGTTTCACTGCCAATACTGAAAATGCCGTCTGGAGCTTATATTCTTTTTTCAAGACTAAACTCGTATATTCATTGGGAATCCTCCATTTTTATATACATTGCGAATGCTCAATTATTTTATTTCATGTTGTTTTTGCTCTCCAAAATTGTTTCCTGTGGTGTTCAGAAACAAAAGGGCAATTTTTGTTTACAGGGAAATTTACATTATTCACGTGTGGGGAACTGTATCCTCTGTAGCATAAAAAATGAATCTTGTGGACTTCAACAATTCAAGCTGTAATTAGATGATGATTTTAAATATTTGACATAAGCGATTTCAGTATCACTAGTCTATGGAAAATTTGATTTTTAAAATCATTTTCTGGGAACATTTAATATGTATAGTTACATTGTAGTATTCGGTCTCATTACCAATTACCGTTACGAACATTTCAGTCAGTTGGTGCATTTCTTCATACTCGCCTGTGCATCAATCTAGTGGTCTAGATATACAGACTTTGAATTAAGCCTTCAATCATGCCACTACTTTGTATGTGCTAGTCTGTGCGGTATGCGTACGCATATATACTGACGTCAACTAAAAACGCCTCACTCATTATCACTGATTTCTTAGAGATGATATATAAAAATGATCAGCCACGCACTGCTTCTTGATGAAGAGGTTGGGCGATGTTGGATATTGACTTTAATTTGATATGCAGGTGACGCATTATTCCGATGACGTCATACAGGCTCAACGTACACATGACGGCATTGTTCATCGATCGCTTATTACTTCAATTTGAATTTGCACCCAGTTTGTGCCGCTAATGTTTTGCTAATCAATGAACAAATTTTGGATCATTTTTTCAAACAATTGTGCTTGCGAGTAATAACTTTATGAAATTATGACGTCATATTAAAGACAAAATGTAAGGTCCGTTTACGAAACTTGCAAACATTCTCGTTTTGCTTTAAGTAATGGAAAAAATGATAAGGAATGTACACAGAATATGCCTACATAAAATTACGTTATTTAAGATGAGCTGTAACGACCAATGACCAGTCGTTGGTCTACATTAATGTCACCCAAATCAGCCGTCTGGAACATGTGCCAGATTGCGTTTCCTCAGCAATCGTCGCTGGTTAAAGACTTAAGACTTTTGCAAAGGATTCTTAACAATCTTTTCACCCACTTTGCAGAGTCATGACATTTAAGTTTTACTGAAATGCATGACGAAAAGGTGGGTGTGGTAAGTTGTTTCGTTCAGCAGAAGCATACAAACATTGTCTGAACATTATAAACGCATTTTTGGTACAATAGAGACTGTTTTACAATGGTAAAAGACGTTTTTCCTGTCAACGGGTTGTGTCTGGAAACAAAGCAAATGTGGCAAAAATCTTGTGTCGCACGAAATGGTGATCCCTGTCATAAACCGAGGTCGTTTTCTCAGCCTCAAGTATTCTTTCTGCAATTTTGGATTCATGAGATACGCTTGACTGATAAGATGTTATAATGCACTAAAATTCATAACTTTAGTCTGATCAGTCTAAGAAATATTCACGTTTATTTTTAGACGAGGCGTTTTTTCTTGACCTCAGTATAAATTAAGTACCAAAATATCATAAACTTGCTGTTTTTATTCATAGATGGAGTCGCCGTTGTGTAGCGGATAAGCTGCTGGAATTTTAACCCAGGGTTCGCAGGTTTAATCCCCGGCTTCACTAGTCTGTCGGATGAGACTTAAGTTGTGGCCTCGTCTCAACATGACATTAGCTGTTGGTGTGACGTTAAACACAACCACAGCAACAACATTATCTAGATGTAGGAATTGTCGGAAACACCATACTTTTAAAACAAGGACACACTAGTGCAATAATGCATATGTCATGTTATCCAATTTGGTAGCATTATGACACGTATTAGTTCGTTGTTTGACTGTCTCATCCTTTGCATATTAAAAGGACCTCATATATTTTTAATGAAGGATTGCCCACAAAATGGCCAGATATTAGTTTCAGAGAAAAGATACCTTTCTCATGGAGGAGGTAGTTTGTTTGCAACTATCCCGCAAAAAGGTTGTCATTTAACATGGGACAAGTACTGATTAAAACAGTTGGGTTGAAAATGCTGTTTCTATCATTAAGCTTATAGGAAACTGCAAACAATTCATTTTAGATGCACCACCCACTTGATTAAGCAATTCTTTTGCATGAAAGTGTATGTCTGAATTGCAGATGCCATATCAAAAGACATGCTTGATCAAGAGGGGAAGGCTGTCGAAATGCTAAAATTTAAAACAATATATGATGAAAAGTTACAAAATCACTAATCTCCATCATTTTATTACAAACCTTTTAGCTTATTATTATGTATGGAGTATGTCGTTTTGACACATCTCAGTGATCAGGTCAGATGAATTAAACTATAAATAGTACAGGAACAATATCTGTGTAAGACATTTGCAGGCTATGTTCAAACGATAAAGACAAAATACATATTAACCAAAACAATGTAATAATCCAGACCCGAGTTTATGCAACACAAAATGTTCATCTTGGGCTTTATGCTGCAAACAGATTATTTCCCTGTATTTAGATGAATATCTGACCAATTTTAGCTTTCTAAAGAAAACACTGGTCACTACAATGCCCATACCCTATAAAACCTAAAATCATGGTATGTATATCCAATATTTTCCAAAGGACCTTGGAAGTCTCCTAATCAATCTTCCCAAGTTCTGAGAGCCAGTGCCTAGGGTAATGTAAAATTGACAACTGTATTTTTTTAAAAATTAAATCACAGCTTGACATTTAGTGCACCTATCAAAATAAAAACATTTGGAAAAAATAGCATATTAATGTCAGGATCTCAGGGTTTAGGGGGTTGGGTATTTTTTGTGGCCAAATATTTTTTCACAGAAATTCAAAGTTTGGTCAAGTATCTATCTAATTACATGGAAATGCAATGTTTGCAGTAGAAAACTTGATAGGAAAGTGATACCTTTGCATAGTATTTGGGTCTAGAAGAGCACATTGTTTTCTTAACACGAATGCTTTTGAATATTACCTGTAAATGATTTACACACAGATCAAATCAGTTCTGTTTCCAGGTTCAATCAGTCTGACCTGTTCACTGAGGTGTATCATAACATGACATTGTTAACTGATATAATGCTACACGTTTGTTCAAAATTAGCGACTATTGAGCTTTGATAATTAATTGCTTTTGAACATTTTGACAGCCTCCCACCCTTGACCAAGCATGCCATTTTTATATGATGTGTGTAATAAAAAAAACTACAACTGTATGCAAAAGGATTAGCTTGGTCACGAGAGGGGGGGGGGGGGGGGGGGCACTTCAAAATACTTGTTATATTTCCTATATTTTGAATAGCAATAACAAAGTTTTCAACCCATATTTTTTAACCAGTACTTGTCCAACGCGAAAAGCCATTTTGCGGATAGTTCGAGGGCTTAACCTACTATCTTTTGCATGGAAAAATACAATTAGCTCCCAAGTTTGACAACTATATGTTTAGGCTTTAATTTAAACCTGGCAGTGAGGGCACCTAATAAAGTTAAGGACCTGATAAATGTTTCAAAGATTTTTTCCATTAAATATAGTAGGTTCAGCCCTCAAATTATCCGTAAAATGGCTTTTCTCGTTGGATTGAATAGGAGACTGTCCGAGGTCCTTTGTAAATGTTGCATAAATTCAGGTCTAGATAAGTACATTGTTTTGGTTCCATAGCTTTTGAACCTGTAAATGTCATACACAGAGATTATTCCTGTACTATTTATATTTTAATCCATCTGACCTGATCACTGAGGTGTGTCAGAACAACATACTGCATACATAATAATAAGCTACAGGTTTGTACAAAACTAATGGAGATTAGTGATTTTGTAACTTTTCATCATAAATTGTTTTTAGCACTTCGACAGCCTTCCCCTCTTGATCAAGCCTGCCTTTTTATATGACATCCGCAATGCAGAACTACACTTTATTGCGAAAGGATTGCTTCATCTAGTGGGTGGTGCATCTCAAATGAACCATAAGTCTAGTAATAGAAACAGCGTTTTCAACCAAAACGTTTTCATCAGTACTTGTCCCATGTAAACGATAACCTTTTTGTGGATAGTTCGAGGGCAAACCAACTACCTACTACACAGTAGATGTATCTTTTTCTCTGAAACTTATATTGTAAGCAATCCTTCCTTAAAACTGTACGAGGTCCTTTTAATATGCAAAGGATGAGGCAGTCTAACAACGAACTAATACGTGTCATAATGCTACCAATTTTGATTATACGACATAATATGCATTATTGCACAAGTGCGCCCTTGTTTTTAAAGCATGGTATTTCCGAAAAAAAGTCCTACTTCTAGCTAATGTTGCTGTTGTGGCCACGGCTTAACGTCTAATCAAACAGACTGCTGAAGCAGGAGTTCGAACATGCGACCCCTGGTTTTAAAGGCAAACGGCTTATCCTCTAAACCATGGTGGCTCCAACACCTAGTTATTAAGCTAATTGTGACTTGTTGGGTCACGTTCTGAATGATGCATCTATGAAAAAAAACAGCAAGTTTATGATATTTGGGTACTTAACGCATATGCGTACGCATATTGCAGAAAACTAGCACATACAAAGTAGTGGCATGAGTGAAGGCTCAATCCAAATTCGTTGTATCTAGATCATTAGATTGCTACACAAGTGAGTATGAAGAAATGCACCAACTGACTGAAATGTATGCAACTGTAATGTGTTATTAGACCGAAAACTAACTATACTTATACTGTACATATTAAAAACTGCTACTTATTGTTCCGAGGAAATGGTTTAACCATTCGAAATTTTCGTAGCTTAGCGATACTGAAATTGTTATGGCATATAATTCAAAGCATCATCTACATGCAATTACTGCTTGAATTATTGAAGTCCACACGATTTCAATTTTAGGCTACAGAGAACACAATTTGCCAAACGTGAATAATGTAAATTTTCCATTTTGTTTCTGCACACCATAGAAAGCAATTGTGGACAGCATAAACAACATGAAATAAAATAATGGAGCACTCCCAATGAATATACGAGTTTGGTCTTAAAAAAGTATATAAGCATTGAACGGCATTTTCTGCATTAATCACTGATTTCTATGGAAACAGAAAATCTCTGATAATTTCCAAAGTATGCATTAACTGGATAATTCCGCAGGGACTCTAAGAACAGAGTATGTGTAATGATTCCTGACCCAAATTAAACTACATGCAAAATGTATAGACAAAGATGGAAATGCGGCTTGGAAACGTGTTATCGGTAAAGTATGCCCCTTCTGCCAATGGTAGGTCAGAAAACTACATAGTGATCAAAGTTTGTCAAACAGACTGTCTTGATTCTTGATTCTTGATTTATAAAGTCGCGTAAGCTCTTTTGAGCTTGTCTACTCCCTCTGAACAGTCTCTATACTTTTTCGCGTTTTCCCGGTTCAGGGTATTAACAAATGTCTTTTCAGTAAATCTCTGCCAGAATGTATCTTTCTGGCAATAGCACCTTATCAAGTCTAGTTTTGAATTTAAATACTGTATCACTGCACACAATGTCTTCACTTAAGGTATTCCACTTGTTGATACAACGTACAGGGAAACTATTTAGTCTTAGTGTTTTCTCACATCTTGGTTTAACTATTTTGAATAAATGTCCTCTTGTGCAGTTATCATTGAATTCAAAAAAAATTATCAGGTTTGATGTCTTCATATCCATGTACTATTTAAAACAATTGTATTAAATCATATCTCTTTCTTCTATAATGCATTGTTGGTAATTTCAATGATTCCAATCTTTCTCCATAAGATAATTCTTTCAACTCCGGTAATATTCTAGTAGCTCTGCACTGAACATTTTCTATCAATTGAATATTCTTTTTGGTATATGGGTAATACACACTACCACCATAATCAAGTATAGATCTTATTAAACTTTTGTAAAGTATCAAAAATGAGTCTTTATCTAGTGATTTAAACGTCCGTTTGATTAGTCCAACAAGCCTATTTGCTCTATTCACTATATAATTAATATGTTCATCAAATTTTAAGTTATTTTGAAACCATATGCCAAGATCCTTCTCCTTTGTGTCTTTAGGTAAAACTTGTAAATTTCCATCTTTGTCTTTTAGTTTGTATTCAAAATCATATTTTACATTTCCATTGGGCTTGTTTAACAATAAGATTATCAGACATCACGGAAGAAAAGATATCGAAAGAGATATCAATTAGGTCTTAACATTAGAAAGGACATTTCTGTATCCTCGATGACCGCTGTTCATCGCAGGTATTGCTGAATCTTCGTCATTTTAACGTAGAAGCACCCTTGGATAATATAGATTAAGTTTGATAAACCTTTTTTAAAATGTTGGAGAATTTTAGTCTAAATTTACTCTTGCATTAACCGAGGTGCTCCTGAACGTTTTCCCATGTGAAAAAAAAGATCTGTTTGTTGATAACTTTTCATTTGTAGTCGATGATGTGTTCATCATTTCAAATCAGTTACAGGTTTCTTCACCATTATTTGCAAGCGGGTATTGGGTAGAATAATCAAAACAAATTATCTTGTTTTTTTCTTATTATTATTGCATTGTGCATGTACGCATCGAATATGTTAAGGCAAAAGCACGGTTTATGAACAACTTCATGCAAAAACTGATGTTTCAGCTTGATAGGAAATCGCTCATACTAATATTTTATCCATAAGACCCCTTCTTGAATACTTTAATGTTGTCTTGAACGACTGCATTCAGTACGAGTTCACAGAGCCAAACAGTGTTTGGAATTTGTGTTTCGTCCTTGATTTATTATATAGTAGTTTATATCCCCTCAACTTATGTGATCATCTCGCTGAGAAAGAGGGCAATAATGGATGTTTTATTTTAATTGAGCCGTGACATGAGATTTCCAATAAGTTGGCATTTTCAGACGAGCCTGTGCAGCCTCCTTTTAAGCTTAGAAACCTCAAATGATGTTCAGTCAGTAGCTTAACATTCATAGAATATTTAAGCGACTAGCAAAGGCTCCGATCAGATTGCGCGTATGCGCAGGCTGGTCAGGGCCTTTGCTGGTCGCACATACCACATTGTTGGAAATCTCATGCACTGGTTCAAATTATTATAATTTTACTGTCGAGTGAATGTATTTGTTCCGTGTCTCTTCCTCACGGTGCCGTGGATCGGTATGTGGTTTATGATTTTGCCATTTACTGGTCATACACCCATGTTATTTTTAGATGTTGATTTATACCAAGTAGCTGCTGAGACAAATCTTCGTGAGGCCTTGTTTTTACACAAACTCATTAGACAACAACAAAACCATGATATCAGAAATAAGGATGGGGTTGATACCGTCAAACATGTTTAAGCCCTCCAGTATTTTTTCATGACCGTTCCAAGGCGGAGCTTCTTTTTTGGGTCCTAGTTGTTATTTGTGTTTCATGTTTGTCTGGCATACTATCTTATCTGTTACTTGCAGCCTTGTAGTCACCTGTTGGGATAGGACTGACATCTTGGCTCTCTTGTAGGATATGTTTTCTTGTGTTTTTGTCACTTTCCCATATGGTGTCCTGGGTCAAGTGTGGTACTTGATTGTGTCAATTCCTGATCTTTGCCTTCCTTCTTACTTTTATAATGGATTCTTCTAAGTTGAATTTTAATCACAGCATGTTATCCATTGAGCTATAAATGAATAAGCTAACACTTGCAATCAAATAAGCATAATTCCACAATCTAAAGTGTTCCTTAACGATGCGCATCTTCCAGAAAATGTAAGAACGGTGACTGAAAATTCGAAATGCATCGGGTTAATTCATCTTCACAAGCCAACGGAGTTAAGATCACGCTGGTCCTTACACTTAAGGAACGAAGTGGACTTAGTACCCTTGACCTGCGAAGATGTGGGTTAAGTCTGCCAGTGTGAAGAGCTATATTCCCACTGTATACATTTAAATAAGACACAATTAGAATTCTTAACACTTAAAGTGTGATGAGATCCCATTAACTGGCTACAGTCATTAAATACGTCATCCAAATTTAGCTTCATAACGAAATCAAGTTGTAATCAATTTATACTGAAGAAAATGAGTGCGAAAAGTAGCTTTTTTCTTATTACCCACCCAAAGATAGTTTTCGAATTCTCAAATGTATCAAGCGACCACGAAAGCAAATACGCATGTCTATAAAACGCTAAATGTAAGATAAAATACAATTGCATTCGACCAGAAATTGTCACAGTGCAGTTCACACCCAAATTACTACACCAAAACGAGATACGAATATACAGCTAGCCTGACGTCCTTTTTCTGGGACATAAACAAACAGTGTACAACCACAGCAAATGCCGCAAAATCGCGGCATCTGACCATGTTCTTCACTGTTTGCTTATAGAAGTTTCTTTTGAAAATTGAATAGAAATGAAACAGACCACCCAGCAAACTTTAAAACAGAAATGGACTTATCCAATTGATAAGAGTAGGAAACTATTTTCAGCTTAAACGGGTTAAACAAATCAGAGACGACCGCCAAACCAGAAAATGTACTAAATATTACACTAAATAAACTAAAAGGAACTAGAAACTTATGCTTTTCTAGGCGTTGAATATTCAATAAGTATATATTCAATTGTATACTTCTAAGTATTGATATTCATAATGCCTATATTTGTATTCAAAATTCAATTGGTATGTTCCAAGTGGGTGTTGAGCGTTGGTTTGTTCTATCTATCGAGGCTATTTGAAAAAGGTTTTCTTTCTAAGGTTTATAAAAGATAAGAAGTTTATTAAATTTGTTCTGTTTCAGCGGTTTAATGCTTTTTGGCAATCTTTAAAGTTCTTAAAACAATTGTGAAATAACGTAAGGATATCCTAATCCCCCTTCAAATAATAGGATGTTCGGTCAATGCGAAACTGAGGGCTTTTGCATGTACGTATCTAGGCTATATTCATGATTTTAGTAAATGAGAATTCGTATTAGATTAGAACACTGTAGATTTTAAGTATTGCTTTTTGCAGAGGTGAATTGTTTTGAGCTCATTCTTTCCGTATTCTATCTTTATACTGTTTTTTTTATCGGTACCAGAGACTTCGACTGATGACCTACATTCGGCGGCTCCACAACTTCTATCTATTTAAACTGGGCTTGGCTTTTAAAGTGATCTAAATGGGCTTTTATTTAGCGATTTATCATCGTTAGGAATGTATTTCTCATATACAAAAGGTATGCATTACTAAAAATTGAATTAAAATCAGAATCAAACAATTAGATAGCTCAAAGGGGACATTTTTCGGTGTCATCGGTCATGTGCGATACATAATCGGTCAACTAAATATATACTTACTTAGCGTACAAATTCAGAAATACCAGTCTGGTGCATTTGGTAGAGTCGCTGACTCTGAAATCGGGTTTTGCTAGTTCGAGACCCATCGGCGTCACATATTTTTGTATGCAAATTATCTTTTTAAATCTTTCTTCCCTACTATTGATATGCATCTCGGAAGTTTTTGAATTTTCGCACGTTTTCCCCCTTTTTTACCAGTTGTAGAAATCGCTGATAATGGATGTATCTGGTGACATATAGATGCGTCAGGTGCAACTCTCTTATCATAAGTTGAATTACAATATTGAATATGCATAGGTCACGATAATAAAAAATCTAACTTACTTACTTTCACAATAATATAAATATACTGACGGGATTTAAAAACGCTACCTTCACTTCCAGTTATATATTTCAAGACAGTTGAATGTAAACTTCCTATGCTTCGATGATGTCATCATAAAGTGGCTTCTTCAGCCAACACTTGAATTCTAATTGTACAGCTAAACTCGACGACGTTCTAGAGATTTTAAGTCATCGAATGAACGGGTACGTGCAGATTAACGTCAAAAAAGCAAACCTGACGTATAACAAACCTGCCAATCAAAATGAATGCATTCTCTGCATGACTAACAAAGTTCACGGCACACATTTGATGCTTCTCTAGTTTCTAGTAGGACATCTTTCACTTATAAAATTTTGTCAAATGAAACAGTTGACCTCCATCTTAAATATTTTACATTTTCAATGCTTTTGATTAATTTGGAGTGGACAATTTTTTATGTGTTATTCACAAATGCATACAAATTTTTTGCTTTGCATTCTTCTTTAGACAAACATTAACGCTGCTATCCTAGTGTAGCGTTTTTAAAGCCCGTCAGTATTATATTTTCACAAGCGATGAAGATATGTTATTCAAAGGCATGTACATGTTGTCCTGTCGTTAGAATTCTCTTTCCTGTGCAAATGCACAATCTGCTTTGAGCATGCTCATTTGTAGGTACAGAAGCTGGAATTTAGCATGAAGTACCATTTTTTTCTTAAAACGGATTTGATGGTTTCGAGAGTACCCATCTGGCACCGAGCTTTGAACAGGCACTAGCGAATCAGTCAGGCGCAATTTCCATTAAATAATTCTATATTTGAACTTTATGTAGCTGGTGAATTAGGGCTGTGCTATGTAAAATGCACATAACTGTTGGTGCAATTTTGGTGGAGGGCATTATAAGGAACATATCTTTGACATTATTTGAGTATAGGAGATTCAGCGGATGTGGTTTAAAGATGTTTCTATTTTAAGCGCGGGTGGTCATTATTTTCAGTAGAGCATAAACAATTTAGTGCTATTCCGTAGAAAACATCACGAACACTTCAGTGATTAATCACACCAGGACAAACTGACAAAGCTCCGGACCGAGAGTCACTAGGGTTAGGTAAAGCCTGTCTTTTTTATATAAACCCTTGATACAGATCAAACATCACTGTGACAACTGGCTTATTTTTGACGAGTAAGGTAAAGATATAGCATTCATAAGATTCATTGGATGGGACAATTTTTTACATGGAGCTTGTGCAATTTTGAAAGGAACGTTTGTGTGAAATTATTTTTGTTATGGGTCAGTGGTTCAGAACAAGTTGTTGTTTGAAGATTTATTTTGTTCTAGTACTGGTGGCTGGCTAAACTGTTCAACAGTCCATATCGGTTTGTTCAATTTTGGTATCTATGGAGTTATGAGGAACATTTTCTGCGACATTATTTGGGCCACATATTCAGAAAGTTGTTTGAATATATAATGGCCATTTGTTATCAATTGAGCAATTAAGTAGAAGTGAGCCATGAGGAACATTTCTGTGAATTCCGAGTTTGTATCAAAACAGCATGAAGAAATAACAAATAAATTTAAATAACATGTAGCAACGCCTTTATATAATATGTAATAACATGTTATGCTTTTTCTTGTTTACATGGAAAATTAGAGATTATCGAAACTTTAACACCGTGAATTTGACCCCACTTATCCATGTTAGAAAAACTTAAGGTTCAAGGTCCTCTCAGCATAATTAAAACCATAAGTTACACTCCAAAGTGCTTTCAATGGAAATATATTATTTGCCATATTTCCCACACTTGTGGGAAAATTTATCAGATGATCTTATTACAAACTCTCTGCAGAGGCCCAAGTGAATCACTGATAAAAATAAATTGTACTCAGAGATAAAGGACTAAATCTTACTATTGTTTATTTTTCAATTTGAAACAACTTTAAAATAATGTAAAACAATAACCAAAAATCAAAGGCAAAATGTCTGGCAGTATTTTTATGGACAATCGATGGTTTTTAAAAAAAGCGTGTTCAAATCAAAGGTTAACTAAAGATCATGTGCGCAAAATGCTGATTTTTGTACTTTTAATGAAAGTATAGGTTACCCAAAAGAAGGTTAACTTGCATAAAAGTAAAGAAAAGGACAAAGATCAGGAATCAATATCATCCAGTACCATACCTGACCTGGAACACCATATGGAAAAGCAACAAAACACAAAAGAAAACACAAGAGAGCAAATAGGTTAGCTCTTTCCCAGCCTGCAAGGAACAGCATAACAAAGATAAACATGAAACATTAATGACAAAGAAGGATCCACAAAAGAAGCTCCACATTGGAACAATCAGCATTAGAAGTCAATGGAGGGCCTAAACATGTTTAACGGTATCAGCACGATCAAACACATAGATGTTTGTTCAAATGGAAGATCCCTAACTTATCTGTGTATGATCTCCAAGTACTAAAATTTGTTTACCATGAATAATTTAAGTTTAAGTGCTAGGAAATCATCACAATATTTCATTTGCTTAAAATTAAAACGAGTATGGATATATTTGGTACTGACAAGTGTAAAGTTACTTTTGTATTTGGTTTCAAGAATATAACCAATACCATACTTAAGTAAGGAACAAAACAAATGGCTTGCCAAAAGAGACCCTAAACCTGAATGCAAACATAAGCTACGGCTACCATGGAATACAAATGGAACGAGTATTTACTTAAACAAAACTGATAATTGACATTGTATATTTTAACAATGACTACAATTTTAAGAAGAGAAATGCCAGAACTATGCACCTAAATGAAAAAAAGTAAAATGTCAGACATTCATTCTATGAAGTGAGTAATTTTCAACGAAACCCCTGGCTAGGTACATGCCACCTGCTTCACATGTTTACCCGTGTTCAATTTAGTTTACAAAATTTTTAATATAGACATAAGATTTTAATAAATTACGGTGTTATGTTTAGGACATTCATTATTTTCTTTGTTTTTGAAAAACATAGTCCATGTGCACAATTTAATAACCCATTTTGTCTTTCAGACCTTTGTTTTCTCTATTTCCGAATGGCCGCTTAAGACAGGGTTTACCGTACATGTATACTTAATTTCCTCGACACTTATTACCAGAGCTATGGTCCCTGACATTAATAAATGGAAATAGTATTTGGGCCTCGACGCGAGAAAACCTGTCTTCGGTGGTTTGCGAACAACACAGGCGCAGACCAGCCTGCGCATCCGCGCAGTCTGATCAGCGCCTTTGTTATTTGCTTTTTGGAAAGTATCGAAAGTAAACTTGCTGCAGGTGAAATTTCAATTTTTTAGCTAGTCTTAGTAGCTAAGTAGACTGATTTAAAACTAGCTTTGTCGGACACCCCGAAGACAGGTTTTCTCGCGACGAGGCCCATTTGTAGGTTGTGAGTTATTTTTCTTCTGAAATTATCAAAGCAGTTATGGGAATCGATTTGTGTAAAACATGAGTTTTGATATCAGTTTGATCAACTTGAACTTTAGAAAATTAAATTTGAGCCTGTGCATGTGATTTCCAACAATTTGGCATTTTGACATGTGTAGACTTAGACGAGCCTGTGCAGCCTCCTTTCAAGCTTAGAACCTCCAAAAGATGTTCAGTCAGTAGCTTAACACTTATAAAATATTCTAGCGACTAGCAAAGGCTCTGATCAGACTGCGCGTATGCGCAGGCTGATCTGAGGCTTTGCTGGTCGTACATACCACATTTTTGGAAATCTCATGCACTGGATCAAATGTTATTTGCTTGTTGAAAGTGCAATTACTTTCATAAGCTATGGTTCAAATGATAACTATTTCAGGATATCTGATGAAACCAGGGAAAGTTAAGGCATCAAATGCTTCGAATACTTTATGCAAATAACTTCTAAATTAAAACAATGGTTCCGAATTTACCACAAATGCATCCAGAATCCTCGAATTCTGATAGTTTGAAACACGAGTAGATATAAAGTATGTGGGAGATGACAAAACCAATATGACTGCGCCCAGCAATGGTCCAGTCCAAACAAAGCCCGGGCTGTTGCATGGAGAAATCTTGGATCCCTAGCTACCCTTTGATCGCACAACACTGACTCTGGTCTGACTGGTTGGATGATCAGACTGACCGGATTCTTTGCCAGACGCAAATTGCTGGTTTTGTCATTTAAGGGCTTCCACGGTAAATACTCTGTAGTTATCATTAAATGTATTATTAACTATACAAATGAGTCGCGACATGTGATTTCCAATAATGTGCCATTTTTACAGGTGTAGACTTAGACGAACCTGTGCAGCCTCCTTTTAAACTTTGAAACTCCAAATTGTGTTCGGTCAGTAGCCTAAACGTTATAGAATATTCAAGCGACTAGCAAAGGCCTTGATCAGACTGCTCGTATGCGCATGCTGATCTGAGACGTTGCTGTTTGCACATAGCACATTCTTGGAAATTTCATGTCGCGGCTCAAATATATCTTGTAAGAACTTCCACCCGTTTCATTTGGATACCGGTAAACAGGTACTTTGGCAAACAGTGACGACAAACATGAAATACTGCATATTGCGGTATTAGATCAGGGCCTTCACTGTTTGCTAAGATAAAAAAAAAACAGGGACAGAAATAAATTAAAATTGAGAATATCGACGTATTATCCATTAAGATACAAACTTAATTGTATTTTTGTTGTTGGCTCGTTGTTGATTGTTAGTCCCATTATGGGATTCTGTAAATGTTCTATGTTTTATTGTGCGTTACTTTATGTTCATTCTAGTTTTGCAATCATCTTAATCGGGAAGGGAGACCTGGTTGCTTTGCTTAGTTTGTATTCATTGTGTCTCGTGATTGTTGTGTGACTCTTCCTCGCGGTTTCATGGGTTTTTCTGCAGTTTGTAATTGTGATATTGCCTAATCATACTCACTTACTAGTTTTGACAAATCCATGCTTATTGTATCAATGTTATTTTCGGAAACTCTATCAAAATGGAAGGATTAAATAATCATCTTGTCTGCTATGTTATTATTTATAACGAGTATTTTACGTAGTGTTTGAGTCACAATAGAATTTGAAAATACTCGATTCCGAACAGAGCACGTATATGTCTGAATAATGTTCTGAATAATTTTATTGACGTTCTACCAAACGATATCATACACATGTATATCTCAATGAGATGGTATTTTGTTTAGCCCAATACGTAAGACCTACTAAAAGAACATCGCGATTATCAATAATAAAAATGTTATATGTTTGAATAAACGACCTCTATTGAACTAAAAAAAATTATAACTCAGAATGAAAGCTATGGACATGGCTAAATTGACACCATGTAATCGCTGCATGTACAATTTGGGATGAATGAGGGGATTGCAAAATGAAGTGCCCTTTTCTCCTTGTATGCCTCTTTCATGGCAGCCAAGTGCCTTTTTTTCGATATTAACCGCCTCTTTGCTATGAGCGAATCAATCTAGTGATTCAGTTCGCCTTCAAACTGCCGATAAATTGTATTTAAGTTAGCGACGAAGGCGCTTCTTCTTAGCTCAGGGTGAACTGTGGAATATAAAATGTGTTGTTGGGCAGGTACTAAACAATAGCAGCGAAGATAAAACAAACCATCTAATTTAAGTGAGTTGATTTAAGTTTTATTCAACTTTCAACAGGTATACTTGAACAAAATTATGATAGTTTACAAGTATAATTGGTTGTGTTTTATTTAGTATTATTTGTTTTCTGGATAAAACAAATTGTGTGTACACAGTCATTGGAACCCCCTACTCCTTTGATGACCAACGGATTTTCTCATAAAGTTTGATACAGTAACGTCAGGGTGGCCTATTGTTTTTTTGAGTGGTGAGAATGTTTAATTTAAAAAACATTATTGTATTTTTTTCTCTAAAAATACATTTTGTCTTAGCAAACAGTACACGCCCTGATTTAATGCCACGTTCTATTTGCAAAAGTACCCGTACAGGGGATTCCAGTCTTAAAAATGGTAATCAGACATAGGCTGTGTGTACTACCCATTGACAAAGCATAAAATAACCCTTTCTATATTGGCAAGGGGTTAGTAACATAACATTGTGTATAGACGCATAAAGATTATTTAATCTAGTCAACAGCACAGAAAATGATGAAATAATGTATTGTGTGTCTACACTGTTTATTAATGCACCAGTCGGTCCGTTTTTGGCTTTGAAGCCATCATATCTGTCTTTGTAGGTGTTTTTTTTTGTTATTTCCGAAACTGTTGACATCAGTAATTCATTTTGTTTATGAGTCTTGAATATACATACTTAGCAATAGAATCCTTTTTTGCATTATACAAGTTTAATATATATTTACTGTACACATCAATTTTTTATAGTTGAAGTAAATTGAAAATGCTTTTAAGTCAAATAAGAAACTATAACAAAATGGTATGACATGTTGTTTAATACGTTTCTTTTATTTTAATGACTGCTAACATACTTTCTAATTCAGTAAATCAGCATGATTATTATGTTGCACTATGTTTGTAAATTTCTTCTACTCCAGACATATATGGTGTCTTGTGATATTAAGTTTAGTAACTCTTATAGCAGTTGTGATTTGCAATACTTAGCAAATCGCTGAAAGACTATCCCTTTAGATATAGAATTTAGATAAAATAAATGTACTTCTTTCCACCTAGTGATTATTTCTAAATATTGCAAAAGTAAAACATAAATAAAAAGAGATAAAAAGAAAAATAGCAGCAAATAGCGTTCATAGCATTACTCAAATTCATCTGTTGATTCAGTCCCGCATTTATAATGGATAGCTGTGAGAAATCCTGACGTCAGGCCTAGCCTCGGCAATGCCGTAGATACATTTGTAATATAGAGTTAAGTTCAGTTCAGTTCTACATGTGTAGCATATACAAATGTATATGTGCCGACAGACGAGATGTTGGTACTTATCATATCCGCTAGCAGTGGAGGCTATGACGAGCCTGTGCATACGCGCCTTTTCGAAAGCGCATTCGCTTCTAGCATACACAAAGTGCAGAAGTAGGTGAAGTCTCGTACTAAATATTAGACCTTTTGACCCACTGGATCCGTCAGAATTTGCATCTAAAGGAGATTTTGACAGTACCAGATGTGCTGCTCTGGCCCATTAATGTGTATTATTTGCTCAGTCAGTGTTTGCATCTTAGTCAAGTGTGTAGCCGTAGCCCTGGAAGCATTTCTTATATATATTTCTTATTTAGACGATTCCTATACAACATAGTATATGGGCCAACGCACGAGATTTTGGATCTTTGTCAAATGCGTAAATGCCTCGATAAACAGCAATGCTGGAAGTTTGTTACGCGCAGACTCGCCAAAACCATAAGATGGTTCTGGCGAGTCTGCGCGTATGGATACTCATGCTTGCATATTATCAAAAACTTCCAAGTCATTGGATTGTTTTGTCGCTAGTTTATATTGGCTCTTCATACAGATTAATTTTACCACGTTTTTAACATATTGTAATACACATAGAAGCCAATTCGGGGCGACGCTCCCAATCCAGGACGTCGACGTTTTGACTTTCGGACGTTTACAGCGGACATGCACAGAGGGACTTCCGCGGCGGGACTTGAGTGCAAGGACGACTGATTTATGTCTTTGTTGACTATGTAAATGCGTTTAAATGCGCTATTTCAACAAAATAGACGCTTCTCTTATACATAAAATGTACTTTTCATTTACATTTAGGAGAAAGCCCGTCTTATCGCTAGAAACCCCTCGCTGTCGTTGTAAGACTGCTCCATAGTTCGACTGATTGTTATCGTAGGCTGACGTTCTGCAGTTAAACTGGTGCAGACAAGGTACAGGTTGGTGCAATGTTTTTGGACCAAACCCGACTGATTATATATTGTCGTCTTTCAAGGAAGATGGCAATAAGTACCGTATCACATTAGCTATCACGGTTTCCTCAGGATTTGTAATCCACTTGGACCAGCTCGTGAAATAATGGTTCTTATCATATGCGTAAAGCCATTTCCAATACGTACATACACGGCTATATAGTGGATCTAGAGGTCTAGGCTTTGGTCTGACTTTCTATTTACTATGCAAGCATGAAGCTCTAGCGAGCAGGCTCGCCCAAGTCTTCCCTGATCAGGATCTATATGCGACAGGAACAGTAGTCGTCGAATCAGCCCGTATACGTAAAATGTCAAGTCTAAAATGGGCATGGCTTTAGACCCTGTTTTAACTGAAACGGGCTTGCGCACTATCCAGTAGGGCAATATTTTGGGACATGTCATGCGCGGATCCGGAGGGGGGGGGGCAGGGGGTTCGGACCCCCTGGAAAATCACAAAAACCATAGTGGTTTTAGCAATACTGGTCCGGATCCCCTAGAAAATCACAAAGCTACCTAGCCAGCATTCAATGTTGGGCCGTCATCGGCCCGCCAGCGAAACGCCATTAAAATTGCGTTTCACTGGCGAGCCGATGATGACCCATTAAATGGCGTTTCACTGGCGGACCGATGAGGGCGCATTTATAGCGGTATTTGGAGCATCTATATCCTAATCACTAAAAAAAAAG
Organism: Loripinus fragilis; assembly: GCA_964019695.1. Taxonomy (NCBI): domain Eukaryota; kingdom Metazoa; phylum Mollusca; class Bivalvia; order Lucinida; family Lucinidae; genus Loripinus; species Loripinus fragilis. The sequence continues at coordinate 26,240,963 of OZ026520.1, forward strand.
CGCTATCAAATTTGGACCATGTCGGTATTGGTCTGAATGTGCTTTGGTCTCACTCTGTTATGAGACACGCACGCCTTTTAATGTGACCTGGCTCGCATATATTTTGCTGGGATTTTGTCACCGGAACAACCTCACGAGTATTCATTAACCTTTAATTATGAGAAAAAATCGTTTGATACAGATGAGCTCTATCAGTTGACCACTTCTGTAAATTGCATGGATTACATTAAGTCTACTTTGGTCTTTCCAAATGGTAATTTCCGGCACAATCTCTATATTCAGTAAAATCTCGACCAATCGAACTATGTTAGCCTGAAGTATCCGTTTACTTGAAATAAATGGATACATTGGACTTAATTATTAGCGCTTACATTTTTTTGTAGTTATAAACAGTTTTGATTTCAACATATTCTATTAGCAAATCTATTTGACAGTTTCAAACATGTACAAGTATTAACAAAATTAAAGTTTGATCGTCAGAGCATTTGCTGCTCGCATATACCAAGTACGACCCTTTTAGACCAAAGAGCTGGGTTTTCTCACGGCAGGCTTAAAAGATATCGACATTTAAGTTGATAGTCATCGAGTAGCTGTGTAATGTTTGAAGCCTCAAATCGTCGAAGACGTGATAAAATTGGTTCATGGATCAAAATATTAAGACTTCTCAGGAAAATTTTGACAAAATGCATTAAGATGACACAATTATGTCATTACGTCTCCTTCTGCAATCGGAACTGCCTCGGTCAATTCCGTGGAATCAGACCTCTGATGTACATCGAGAGTCTACTTTAATAACGTGACGCTAACGTCACATAACGTGACGCTGACGTCACAGAAACCATGTCAATTCAATAGCAAGTTCGACTGCAGCGAAACAAGTGGTTACAACATTCCATCAGACGCTAGAGCTATATTCTATTTAAAAAAACAGAAACTTCATTTATTCTGGATTTTAATAGAGCTGAACCCACATGCTACAGAACTAATTTTCCTTACGCCAGTTGCGGTAAACAAAATGCAGCTTTTCCATATATAATACTATGCCTTGCATACATCTGAGGCTTGATTCTCGAATTGGGCCGAGATTTTCCGATTACTCCTTCTGCTTAATTGTAATTCAATGCGACGTATGTTGACAGCATTTCAATCCTCACAGAAAAATGATATCTGTGCAATAATGGTAATACGGTGTTTTCCTGTCTGGCTCGTTTCAGTCAACTTGACTGTCTTGTGTGTATTATAAGTCTACTTATCAAATAAGGGGATACGTTTTTATATTAGACATGTTACAAAGTATAAGAAAAGTTGTCGTTATAAAACCCTATCATGCTCAATTCAACTGGGAGCAAATTCTTTCCTTTTAGAGAAGTTCCCGTAAGAAAAACGGACGCAATTGAAGAGAATCATTGCTTGTTCCAGTAGTCTACCTTTCATGTGCTTACATTTTTCAGCGTTCTGGCTACGCCATTGCTGAAAAAAAATAGCCAAAGTTGACTCCAAAAGAGGTGACAAATATGCTGCCATTTTGATGTAAACATGTAGCACCCCTACTATATGGAACAACTTGGGGTAAATATTTCTGCAGGGAAAAATATTAACCCATATAAGCCTACCGTCTTTTTTGTGGGACATGGGACAGAACGCGGCGTCTGATCGGGTCTCAACTGTTTGCTTAAATCTTAATAGAAATGAAACTTATCACCTAACAACCCTTAAATGGAATTTGACTGCTGAATTGATAAGATGCCATTCGACTCCAATGGGTTAAACATCTCTACCTGTAGTTGTTGTAGTTATTATCTAGATCAAAACTGCCCACGAGAACAAAGCTTTAAAAGCAGCTGAAGGGTTACGCCCAGAAGAATGGCAGTTCTTCAAGCTACACTTAAATGTTACAGGTTAAATGTTGAAGCTTGAAACGACAAAAAACCATTGGGAAACTCTTGGAAACTTTTTATATTTCTGTGGCGGATCCAGAGAGGGTTCGGGTGGTTCGCTTGAACCCCCTCGCAGTCCCCCGTTTTAAATACCCTATGAAAATGAAATAATTTGGTCTCAGTGAGACCAAATTATTTCGTTTTCATGGGATTTTCATGGGATATTTAAGAATAATGAGATAATATCAGCAATGCGAACTCCCCCATACATTTATACATACAAGTACTAACCCCCTATTCAGAAATCCTGGATCAGCCTCTGTATTTTGAAGTACGTTTTCATGACTCTCAGATATTGAGACGATTCAAATGATTAACAAATTAAAATCATTTGATCGTTACTTGGTAGACTTTAAATGGCTGGGAATATGTTCTATATCGTCTAAGATTACAGTTCTACGCACATATGTCTCTCTGCTATAAATTGAAATTCTGTCGCAATATTGGTGTAATTGGATTTTACCAGAGGCTATAAACCTAATAAATTTAATTCATGAAACCACTTAAAACAACCAAAAAATGCGTTTAATCAGCGTGCACTTTTAAATGGTTTATTACAGTTTCGATATATTAAGGACACCATTTAAGGTCGGTGTCGCACAGAAATGTAAAGATATACATTACATATATATACGCATTTAAAGGATTGCAAGTCTTATTTTTGCTTTCATTTCCGATTTCCTGGTTTCTTAAAAAATGGAATAAAACGTCCTTAGCAATTCATTTAGATTTGAAACATTAAATTGCAATTTTCAGTACCATCGTACTCATTGCACGTATAAGAGGTGTGATTAAGTTTGTGTATATCATACTGCGTCCTAAATTGTTATTTTGTTATTTGTGGTCAGCCATTCCTCTCATATGTCGTTCCACAGAATTCAAACTAAGTTTTCATACAGACAAAAGCCATGGCATTTAACAATATTAACTTTACCGGATTAAGCATACTTAATGTGTTTTGGTTTTATTATATTTGTTTTTGTCTGTTGTGTTTTCGTCATGACATTGGATATGCCCTCGACATGTTGTCAAGTGGGAGTCACGCGAACTACTACTTACTCCCTGATACGTTATACTGTTGCGTGTTGAACAGTTCTATGTTATCTTACTAATATAGACTATTATATTGTGGCTATTCCACAAACTAATTTTTGACAAAAATACAAAAAGCTAAAATAGGACAAGGATCAGACAGGAACCCGGACTGGAACCAGACTATGATTATTTACCGCGTAACTCCATTAGGTGTGGTCTCTTTTCCAATAAACGCTCGTTAGTGTCATTTGGAAAGCCGTTCTTTAATCCCTATACAATAAGTATGCATGGTTACTGAGATCTGATAGCGGACTGTTCATGGAGTGGCAAAGTAGGGATTTACATGTACTGTGTATACTTCTACCACGACCTCTAAGTAATGACCCTCGATTCATTCAATGCATTTACCGCTACAGTCACGCCTCAGAGCAATTTGTGGAAGTATAGTATACATGCTTTCCTGGACAAGTATATATCAATGTGATTATTTTCTAAGAGTTTTGGACTCGTTTTGATTCGTCGACAAAGTGTGAAGTTGACTCTCCCTTTTGGCGGTCATTTACATGCAATAGTCAAAATGTTTTTATTCGTCGAAACCATGGCGACCAAGGGTGTCGTCATCACTTTTCGTAAATGGAATATATTTTCAAAATATGTTTTGTCAGAAACAACAAAAGGAAGCAATGTATTGCAATGACCAGATAGTGCCAAAAACTTTAAAAATAAATGTGGATAATTTCGTCTATTCGTCACCCTGTATCAAGTTGTTAATTGAGAAAGTGTGTTATGTCTTTATCAATTATGCAATCATCTCACAGAGAGAGAGAGAGAGAGAGAGAGAGAGAGAGAGAGAGAGAGAGAGAGAGAGAGAGAGAGAGAAAGAGAGACAGACATACAGACAGATGCAAATGTTGGCAGTTTAACAGTGTAGACTCTGTTTGCTAAAACATGCTTATGAGTTTCCAGTATACAAAGTGCCAAACTTACCAAATCCTCCTAGACGGACATATCTCTTTCTTTATGCAGTAGTCGTGAATTGACCAAATATATCCGATTGCCAATTATCTTACCCAGGGCATTACCTTATAATAAGACATATTAAGCGACGAATGAGATAAGAACCGCCACTTTAAAACAGTACCTTCTTCGAACCACTACACAGTTTTCTAAATGGCATGCAACGGCGTAGCCAGAACGCTAGAAAGGTTACGCACACCAAAGGGAGACTACTAGATCAAGCAGTGATTCTCTTCAATTGTGTCCCTTTTCATAATGGGAACTTCTCGTAAAGGAAAGAAATTGCTCCCAGAGGGAGCGACTTCTTTCCTTTAAGAGAAGTTCCTTATGGCATGGACCACATTAGGTGACCTCCCTTGAACGTTACAATTTTTATTACGCACGTGCGTAGCTGCGTAATGGGAGGTACGCAAATGGCATGCTCCTTTTTTCATTACTGCAATAGTTTGTCATAGCATCTTGGTTAAACATAAAGATTAACCAACAGCTGACATAAACATGCAACCGTTCGAGTGTGTGTGTGTTTTTTTGTTTGCTGTGACGTATGCCTGTCGATCTTTGACGTGAAACATATATATACGAGTCGTGATTATGGAATAGGCGAGCTGTAAAGCCCCAAGCATGTCAGTAGTACATCCATACAGTCTCGACTAAAACATATAAAACTATGGATATGGACGACACCCCAGACAAAACATGAGTTATCGACATTTAATATACAATTGTGCTTATATCTACCTTCAATTTACAGCTGTGTTTATACGTATAAACTATGACTTTACACGCGTGTGATAAGCAGTCTGTGCGTCTGCACGGAAAGATAATCCACGAGTGGATTATCATCCGTACAGACACAAAACCATACAGTAAATTGCTTAATGCATCAGCATGTATTTGCACTCTGTACATTGTGAGATATCGGACGTTTAACATTGGAATACTATAAATTTGGAAATTTTCGCGAGGACTTTATTTTCGCGAAACTTCGCATATGCGAAGTTTCGTGAAAATAAAACCCTCGCGAAATGACAAACTCACTCTGTCGTTTATTAATATAGGTAAATCTTGCCTTAAACGCGATTTTTTCACATCACTAATGTGTCTTTTAATGCTATTCGCGAAAATAAAATTCTCGCGAAAATTTCCGAATCTACAGTATCAATGACAGTTGCAATAAGTATCGTTGTAACATGAGAAGGCTACTATCTAGGTCTCAATCAATTTAATCTCTCCATGAATTACTGACAAAACAGCTTCAGACTTATCTCTGCCTAATGCGCTTCTGGTATATTGCTATTATTGTTTTAGAACAAAATGGCCAGGAATGTAAATTTGTTTCATAATATGCTGCGACTCATCTCAAATGCGCTGCTGTAAAGGCCTATTCATCCCAACGCGATGCATCGGCGCATTGTACCATGTTTTCCTTGATGCGTCTAACGAAAAAAGAACCTTGATTCTGTCAACGTATGTAGCGTTGTAAAATAGTTTCTTGCACAAAAGCAGTCCTGTTAAACGTATATTTACAATTGTTTCTACTTCTTTGCAAAGGGATTGTCAGAACGGCTTAACGTTGGATCTAAGTATTATGACGTCTTGTTTGATCAGATATATTTATATTTTGTTGTTTTCATGTCAAATGTGGTTGTCTTAGCAACATAAATGACAATTATAAAACTTGCTTATTTGCTTGACAAGGCTCCCTGTTGTTAGTACTGAGCCCACTAGTGTGTTTATTGAGTATAAAGGCGAACACCTTGTCAAAGGCTGTTAATCCCAAATCGAGCATTATGTTAGATGCTAAATGCTAAAAATAGAATACTTATACGCTTCCCATGCCATTAGCGTCGTGCTTCTGACGCAGTGACGTAACGCTTGCTTAGTGATTTCATTTAGTACCAGTGACGTCAGTAGTGAATTTGCTGATTTTGAATCATGAGACGCAATAATGGTTCTTCAGCCATCCTTTTTCCAATAAGATATTTTATCTGCCCGTGTTAAAAATCTTAAAAAGCTGCCACGTGATCATTTACATGCAAGATAGAAAGGGTTTCGTGCATTCAACCGTTATGCCGGTCTCCTCTGAAACCAAACACATGGACGTTGCTTTTCGCTAAATTCTTCTTGATTAATAAGAAACATGTTATGTGTAAAAGTCACGTAAAAAATGCTTTAGTAACAGTAAAGGATCACTACAAATAGGTCATTTACAGTAAAATGGTAATTTAGAACCAAATAAAAGCGGTGGTTCTGTTGTTGTTGATTCATTGCTATTGTTGCAGACATGGTGTATGAGTTTTGTGTTTGGTCCTTGTTTTGTTATGCCGTACTTAGTGTTGTTTCTAGTTTTTGAAATCCTGTCGCTTGGGAAGAGAGAGCTAGTTGCTATATTTTAATTGTCTTATTGCTGTCATGTTTTTGTTAGTTTTCTGTGTCTCTCCCTCGTGGTGCCGTTGGTTGGTCTGCTGTGGTGATTGTGACATTTCCTGGCCATACTCGCTTACTTTTCAAAACACCGTTTAATTAAGAATTGGATATCAGCATAGCTAACTACTACCAAACATATAAATTTTATAGACGATACTATGATTATATATCTAAATTCCTAGTTGGACTTAAATCTCTCTTGCGCAAAGGACTTTCGGAACCTGAATTCTATAGTGACTTTGTATATTAATTGAAGAATATTGTTGGCTCTAATATTTTTTCAGCGCAGGTCATTAAAATAAGTTCCCATAATAAAAAGATTGGCTATAATATTAATGTATTGCAACAGACTGCATGCTTGGTGGTCAACCCAATCACGGTTGGCAACTTTGCTTTCCTCTGTAATTGCACGCCGGTGGGTCGGACTTCAGACTCTATGATGGTTCCGACTTAAAGACTTATCTATTGATAAGATGGTATGGGCCTGATGCTTTGGCTGTTGTCAGGTCAATCGAGGTGTACCTGTTCGGTTTCTTTTGCTCTGTTATTCGTTTAAATTTACTGTTGAGTCCTTATCTTTGCTTTATCTCCTTGTTATATCTTGATTTATATATTCTAGGAGTTGATGCATTGATAAGTTAGGGATCTTTCATTCAAACCAAATATCTATTTGTCTTGATCCGAATCTGAATTAAGGGAAAGGTTGGTGCAGTGAAACCGGTTTAAGCACTCCAGTAAAAGTAGTTTTACTGACCGTTGCAAGGCGGTGTTTCTTTTGTGGATCGTTTTTGTTGGTAAAGCTTCATGTTGGAGTGTGTTGTTCTTTGTAGCCTTGTGGTCAATTGCTGGGAAAGGGCTGACCTCTTGGCTGTCGTGTGTGTTTTGTTTCGTCACTTTCCCAAATGTGTCCTGGTCCACATCAGAATCAAGGTAGAGGTTTGCGCCGTGAAACTGGTTTAGGCCCTCCAATGAAATATTTTACTGACAGTTCCATCGCGGTACCTCTTTTGTGGATCTTTTATGTTTTTTTCAGTCTTGTGTTTGCTATGCCTTTGTGTCCGTCTGTTTATATGTGCCTTGTTGTCACCTGCTGGGAAAGGGCTGACCTCTTGGCTCTCGTATGTGGTGTCTTACTGTGAGTTTGTCACTTTCCCATTGGTATCCTGGGTCAGGCGTGGTACTTGATTGTATCAATTCCTTATCTTTGCAGCCTTACTTACATGTACTTTATTTCAATTGCTATCAATAACAAAGTAGAAAAATCAACATTACGTTATAAATTGTCCAAGTAAAGGATGAACACTCCAGAGATTTTCAAAAACACTGCTCCTTGAGCAAGACGCATTTATCCTAGCTTAGTACTGGTTCAACCCAGGAAGACCCGTCCCTATATAACTGAAAGATTGTTGATGGGACGTAAAGTATAAAATCAAACCAAATAAAAACACTGCATCTTTGACGATGTTATTTGGATGCATAAATCGTGTTTCCTCCAGCCCCCCAAAAAGGGCATGGTAAAGTTTCCAAGAAAAGGGCACTTTAAGAGCGCCACAACACGCTAAGAGGGCACTTTTAAGTCCAAGTTCGAAATTGAATTTGTATTGTCATATACAAATTTATGTCCCTTAGCATAATGCAGCTGTAGATCTGTCCTTTTTAAATGCGAAATATACTACTTATTTAATTTTTATTTTAGAATTTTCAAACCAGTTTTGGGACTCCTATTTGAGCACATACTCATTATATTATCATTTTTTTAATTTTTAAAATTTATCAGAAGCACATTATTATGGGAATCATTTTTTTCAATTGCCAAGATCAATTCCTAAGTTTTTAACCAGACTGCCTTTCTTTCCAGTACTTGTTTTGACAATCTTACTTGTAAGGGTTCAGATTCACACTTCACTTTAAATAATTGCTAATTGGGGTATTGTCATCAAAGTGATGTGTCAAAATTGCCTCAGGTAATTAGTGACCATTGTAAAAGGATTAACACTGAGTAAACTATTGTAACAGCAGGTGTCTTCCCTGCTACTTCAGGCTTCAAACTGAAAAAACTGTAATTCCTTAGTTGTTGTCAGATTTTCATGATTTTTTTAACAAAATGTAGGGCATTTAATGTCGTTTTAGAAAAGATGTATGGCGCTGTGAAAACGAGCATGACGCTAGAGAAAAGGGTCATGGCACAAAGCCATGCTAAAACTGGCTAGGGGAAGCACTTTTAAATCTAACTTTTCAAACATATTTTATTGACAAATTATAAAGGTATAATTTGAAGCACATATGGCTTTTTATCATTTGTAATTGTGATAATTTATCTTCAAATTAACCCCCCCCCATTTAGAAAGTTTGAAACGTGAACGATTCTATTTACATCTTTAGTTTAAACATATTTTATTTCAACTTGGTAAGATACACATACAAATATATACAAGCTACATAATGTAAAAGGATTAGAACGAAAGCTGGAAGCTTATGTTATTCTTCTCCTAGCAATAATCAGATGTAAATATAATGGCGTTGTTTTTAAGCTGTTGAAATATAATACTTTAACACAATCTTACTTGTTACGTCAACATACCTTTGCGCCAAGTAACATTTACATCTTTGAACTTTGCATTGTCTAGCTATAAAAGGAAGAATAGCAAACAACTTTTGATTGCCATTATATACACAAACATTCTGTCTTTGAGTAGCATTAAATTAACATCAGAATCCTATTCATTGTAGCCATGGTTACCCCCAAAATGAAAGTACTAGTGGTTTAAGCTATTTAATCGGATGCTTAGCAACAGTATGCAGAACAGTGAAGAACATTTGTATATTGTGAATATTTGAAGGCTGTGTTGGTCTTTGCTTTATATGCATAACTTTAAGTCCATTCTAATTTTGCAATCAGCTTAACGAGGAAGAGACAAAGCTGATTGCGTTGCTTTGATGTCTTGTTACTGTTTTTCTCATTATATATGTATTTTTGAAAGTTTGTTAACTTTAATTTGGCACATACGTGTATGTTTTGGCTTTATAAGAGGGCCAAAAAAGCCTCTCGAACCCACACAGGACTTTATTTCATGAGCCTATCTTATATAATAGGAAAATGCGTATTTTCAATAGTTAGACTATGGGAATGGTATTTTAAAGGCGGTTGTCAGTAACTTTCTTACATCGTTTTGTTGTTCGGAATCGTGAAAACAACAATACATATTGTATATGGTAATGATATAATTTATATAAAACATAATATAACCTATTTAGAACTGACCAAGCTGTTTCCGGTATTGCTTACACGCAGGTTTCACATACGCAAACAGTAGAGACTGACTCAGATCAGCATATATATCCATGTGTCGTTTCGTCATGCGTTATTTATCAAACCAGCAGTGTAATTTCATTCCTGCCTGTTCAGTTATTTCCGTAGATGGCACTTCTTCCGTGGAACTGATAAAAAATGAAATTAATGTCAGTTTGTGTTGATATTCTTTTTACACCTAGTTTTCTCTTGTGTGTCCAAAAATTAACACAAAATAATAAAATTGACATTTTCAAACTGCAATTTTCTCTCATCCAGTTGAGAGAGGTGATATTAAATAGTGTGAGTCATGAAAATTAAACCACACTGAATATGCTCCTTTGTCATACAATTGGCGAAAAACTTAAGGAAGTTGGCGGTTCATGGGTTACTGAATATGCTCCTTTGTCATATCATTTGCGAAAACTTAAGGAAGTGGGCGGTCAGATTGGTATAATTGGGCTAAATGTTGTGTGTTTTTTAAAAACATCACTTGCTAATGTCAATGCATATTATCCGTAATTCAACGCAAAAAAGTACGAATCTCAAAGGTCAAAGGTGAAACACCTCCATGAGTAGGCATGTATTTCCATAAGATACATAATTTCTTGGAATACTTTTGTGTGTAGAAATGTGTCCAGTTCTCAAGAAAACAAATTTGATTTTGATTCGCGATTCAATGTTACTTGTTCATCGTTCTCTTTCCTGTAATTCAAAAAAATTAGGTACATATTACAATGTTTAAAGGGTAGCTTCAAACTCGGATGTATTAACTGGGTCCGAGCTTCACAGAACAGGCTGTGCAACGGTTTCTCAAGATGTGTTTGTCATATGCAGCAGGTGATGTGGTTTACATATTCAAAAAATCTTCTGGTGGTTTCCTTATATCGCTCTCTAGCTAATTGTCTAGAATGCCTGGGGTCTATACGGTTTCCGTTAATTGCCACGGTCTCAATAGACCAAGTGAACTTGCCAAACGAAAATATGAAAGTAGACGTAAAAGATAAAAGAAATATACTTTGAACAGCATTGTTTGGAATGTAAGTATCGGTCATCGGGCTCTTTAGTGTAATGAGTTCATCTGCTATCTATATAATAAAGATGAGCCAGTGCATGAGATTTCCAACAATGTGGTATGTGCAACCAGCAAAGGCTCAGACCAGCCTGCGCATACGCGCAGTCTGATCAGAACCTTTGCTAGTCGCTTGGATATTATATGATTGTCAAGCTACTGACTGAACACCATTTGGGGTTTCTAAGCTTAAAAGGAGGCTGCAGAGGCTCGTCCGAGTCTACACTTGTCAAAATGTCAAATTGATGAAAATATCATGCCGCGGCTCAGTCTGATATTAGATGACATGTGGCAGGGACGTGGGGGCAGAAAAGTGGTATACATGAACATAGAGGATCTAAGCTGAGTGCCCATGTTTTATTGAATGTATTAAGCGAGTTGGGGAAAAGAGATAAAATGCGAGGCTTGCCGAGCATTTTATTTCTTTTTCGCAACGAGTTTAATAAATTCAATAATACAAGAGCACGAATGTTAGATTCTATTTATCATACGACGTTAAGATATCTTTGACGTTTCATTGCTGACGGTAAAACGTTATAATATTGTCATTATGTACGCAACGTTGTTATGGACGTCATAACGTTTCCCGTAAATCGATAAACCACTAGTGGTTTACAGATTTTATTGCATGGCGTTATTTCACTCCCAGACGCGACATCATAATGATAAATGAACATGGAGGATCTAAGCTGAGTACTCATCATTGTTGAGTTTTAGGCGAGTTGTAACAACATTATCAGATGTGAGGTTTTTCCAAGCATATTGTCGTTTTTCAAACGAGTTTCAATTTAGTGATATAATTGAATACGAGTCTTATATTCTATAAATCATGTGTGACTAACAGTTCTTTGACGTCGCCATTTCTGGCTTTTTAATATTGCTGGCATATTTACGCATATCAAATGCAGCAGTATTTCTTGTTAATTGCGTCCCTTTTTAAAATGGGGACTTATTTTAAAGGAAAAAATACTCTCAAAGAGAGTTAGGGAGCAAATTATTTCCTTGACAAGCAGTCCCAAATGGCATAGGAATTTATTGTTTCCAAAATTTGGACATATATGCGTGATATTGGGATGAGTCCTGTTTAACAACGATACCCAAATATGTATTTTTTTGTGATTTATCGATTTTAATGCATGGCTTTACATCACTCCCAGACATGACGTCATATAATAAATGACATTATTACAATCATAAATGCTACGTCATGTGATGAATTTAAAGTTCACTCAGCCCCTTCATGTGCTTCACAACCAATTAGTTTGCAAAGAAATTTAAATTGTTCGTCAAATTAATCACATATTATGTCAATATGTGTATAATCTATTAAGTAAATCATTAAGTAAATCCGTTAACGTGGTCAATTCGACTATTTCCAAAGGGGCAGTCAGAAAAGGGAAGGAGAAAACTATAAGTAGGTCAAAGATCATATATAACAATTATGAAGGAAATAAGTGGGAAATCATAGAACATATATTACAATTATAAAGGAAATAACCGGGAACGAGCTTATTAACTCGTTTTCACTTAATTCCTTTATAATTGTGATTGATCTATAACATATACGTATTTACTTTGAGTGTGTGAATTAACCGCAATATATCCAAATAAAGGTGCCTTAAAAGCCATTGTTGACACTTTTGAGATTCTAAAGATATAGATATAGCCAAAGGCGATTATCATTTCCTTCCAACCACTTCAAAATGATACGACTAGATTCACTTCCATGTAACCCTACTTCCCTCCAGCTGGACGATTGTAAAAACTTGAAAGGACACCAAAACTGGCAGTTACAATTTTGACTACAACGCAGATGCCATTTAATTGATTTGCCATATATGTGGATGACAGAAATTCACTCTTTTGAGAAAAAATACCATGGTCGCTAAGCTTGGAAATTCCACAACATGTATTTAGCAATAATATTTTGGTGGGAAACTCTTTTAGCCTTAAACCAAATTAAATTTGAAATAACTGAGGACGATACACAGAAAACACTTAAAGGCGGTCAACCATCAGTCTGCAAGCGAATCGCCATTCAAATGGCGTTTCGCTGGTGGGACGATAGTGGCCCGAAATCGTATGCTGGCTGGATACTTATAATGAACACGACCTTGTACCATATTATACTGGCCATTGTTCTTTATATTATCACGTCTGCTAGCGGTTATAGACGGTACAACGGTATTGCAATACCTTTTTAGTCAAGTTATGTTCTACGGCCTGTTTGGGGTTCGGCGTGAGATCGATGGATCGCTAGTTCGAGCCTCAATGGAGGCACTGTGTTACGTCTAAATGCTTTGTACTGGTTCAACTCATGAAATGTCCGGTCATCTCTAGAATACTGTAAACAGGAATTTAAGCTTCAACACAGAAAATCATAACCTGTGTTCTGTCAAGAGGCTTTTTTTCTTTTATACCACCCTCATCAACTTTAGCGCGAATTATCTTGTGATCTTCAATGTCCACACTGATGTAGGTGGTATAAAATAGTTATACCATGTTTGTCCACATGTACGTAAAAATATCCACTCGTTAAAGCTCGTGGATTATCTCCACGTACAGGCGGACAACCCATGGTATAACTATTACATGTCATGTTTTCAAATATTTTATATGCCTAACAGGTTTACATTAATTTATTCAACTGGTAAGCTTCCGTGCTTCAAGTTATATGAATACTAAGCTTTACCCACTTGCGCAGTGACAAAGGCCCACTTCGAATCGAACTATAGTTCTTACTAAAGTTCTGACGTAATAGATTGCCGCGCAAGTTTACACCAGAACGGCTACAGTTGAAAGTTTGGTTGGTTGGCAAGTAAACAAAGTAAGCAGCAATGTATGTCCCCTTTCAAATCTTCATTGTCAACGAAATGGACTTCCCCGGCATCCAATTTAGGTTACCTTGCACCCCAGGGTAATTTTTCATGGGTGTCAAATTGTTCATTGGGAACCCCTGAATGTGAAACGGAGGTGTCCTAAAAAATTTGGTATGGGCTATGTGAAAAGCATGGTTTCCATGGCAACCCGTAGCGGATTTGAGAATGGTTCAAAACTTTGGCCACGAATTCCCTGATTCAAAAAATCGTGCTTGATTCGTACCAAATTCCAAATGCATTCTTGGACATCGTAACTGAATGGTAATCGATTCGGAGGCGTTCTTAGGCATTCGTAGCTACTCTTAGCTCATTCATGGGGAATCTTGAGATTAAGACAAGCATTAAAACCAAGGAAGAGATAGTAGAAGTGTTTTCCCTTAGAGTAAATACCCCGTCACGCGCACGTGAGCCAGTCCTAGAATTGGCAAACAAAGGCAGATTCTTCAGACTAACCAGGATCAGTCAGTAACTCCTGGTTGCTGATTTTGCCAGTGGCGAACTGCCATATTGTTCCAAGTCAAAGAGTCTGGGCCAGGGCCTCTCGACTTTAACGTAGTTGTTTGTTCTAGCTATATAAGTAGCTATTTTCAACACTTAAGTTGCAGGATCAATTCTACTGCTGCTTTACGAGGAACAATCATTTTGGAACTGATGCCCCCGAAGCAATGATGGCCTTTTTTTATCACTATCATGATCGTGAGAATAAATCTCGCGAATCGTCGCGGATTTCTGTTAATTCGTGCCCATTTCGTGCTGCATTTGGCGTATTCTTAACAATTCGTGATTGATTCTTTAACTTATTTCAGTATTTCCAAATAGGTTTTTGCAAATCGTAGTGAATTCGGCACAGTATAGTGGCGACTCAGGCCAAATCCAGCCGAATCCCGCGAATAGTCGTAACTGTTTCTTACCTGGTTCGTATCTGAATCGTAGAACATCACGGAATGGGTTGAATTTTTTACAATTCTCAACGAATCCAGCTAAATCTTAACATGTATCGATTCTGGATCATTCGGGAGATTCGTGGTTTGTGTGGAATAGGTGCACCAGTCTCATGAAATGACCGCCTTACTTACATGCAACAACATAAAAAAATCCCATAAATTCTTGACATTTTGAGCAATAATCAGATCTTAGTGCAAAAAAATGAATACACAAAAAACGTCGAACTCACGACTTTATGATTCAGAGCACACCGCCATATATATTATAACATTACATTTAGATGGATTATAATGCTTTTAGAATGCATTGTAATAAACCTTGAGGTTCTATAGACAGAGTCGTGAAGGCAGGGTACAAGACTAGGTGGGTCTACTTTACGTCGATTGTTCTTCGTAAACTTTGTAAATCACGAAGGTTTGCGAACTCGTAAATTATTCCCAGTCGAAACACGGATGAAGTCGTCACATGGTCATGAGGCACAAAATTACCAGTCGAATAAGCGTATTGTCACTTGAATACACACACTTCCCAATTTCAATTTCCCGCCGTTTGCATGCGGGAATCAAATAAATTCCGTCGGGGGAGGTGGGGGGGGGGGGGGGGGGCTGGCTGGCAAGTTTTTTTTAGTCAATCACGGATTTCATAGATAGTCGCATGGGCCTCCCTCGAGGAGCTATTGGTACCCTTTTGGAGAGGTGTCCGTATCAACAATTCTAAGGAAACATATTTCAACATGTGATTTTACAGGGGAGGGGATCCGGACCCCTCCCCCCTCTTGATCAGCCCATGGTTTGGATTCAAATTGAATAACATAATATGAACCACTCTAATACTTCTTGTAAGTACGATGTTTTACAAAGCAAGAAATTCTCTTTAAAAATAATTGTCACGAATTGAACTTCAAACGGAAAAAAACAAAGCTAACCTAATATGTTTTAGCAACTGGTTGCCATCTTCAAGTATATCCATTAACACGTATCACCGTGAGGCATGGTGTATTATTTCTCCTTGAATAAAAGAACATTCAAATTATCATAGAAAAGGTGACTTATGGTATTTAAGTGGGGTGTTTAATACTGAAATAGACACAAATGCCAAGACAAAAATACCTAAATACCTGTTTATTGTGTTCTTGAATGGAATGGAAATGCCATGACCATATATGATGGCACCATAAGAAGCTAGAAATTAGATGAACTTGCCACTGGCACTTGAGTCCTAAACCTCAATTAATAAGTTGAAAGGACCGTCCGCATATCAACATGGAAACATCGATAAAAAAATCGATTTTATAAAGATAGTGTTCGTTTCTATAAGTATAGAGAGAGACATGGTCTTGAAGTGGAAACTGGGTCAACTCCTTCGGACGGATCTCCTCCCCTCAAACGTATTAATTTTTCTTCTACCCCACCGTCGTTAGATAGTACAGTGATTACTCTATCTAGGTATATCCGAGATCACATTGCGTCATTTTCGCGGTTCAATTTAGCAGCGGTTTGTGAAAGCGGGAAAATGACGCAATTCGTTACAACTAATCAGATAATCCGTAAGAAAACACAAAAACGAAAATAACAGAAAGCGGAAGTAGTTAGCTTGTAGAATGATGTCTAATACGTTTGAGGGGAAGGAGATCCGTCCGAACGAGTTGACCCAGTTTCCACTTTAAGACCATGTCCCTATTCATACAGTGTACTTATAGAAACGAACTCTGTCTGTATAAAAAAATAGTGTTTTCGTGCATTTTGAGCTTCGTTGATATGCCGATGGTGCTTTCAATTTATTAATTGAGGTTTGGGATCAAGTGCCAGTGGAACTTGCCTACTACATTTACAGCGAGGAAACGAAATATTTTAAAACGATAGCAACAACGATTAACGTCGAGAGAACGGGCCACAGTGCACGAAGGATAATATGACTAGGGTAAAGTCAGGTAGCTTCGGACACCATGTAAATTCGGACATACATTTACAAACAGTGGAAATCCAGATGGGACGGTTCCTTATGAGGCGTCTCATCAGGATTTTCACTGTTTGCTAAGTTAATCAATTTTTTTCATTCCAATAATCAAAATATGAAACAGACAAGGTCACTGTCCGAATAACCTGGTGTCCAAAGTTACCTGACTTTACCCTAGAACATATACAATAGCTGATCACAAACACCAACATATACGACACAAAGAGGCAAACCGAAGCATTAATTCATTCACAATAAAAAACGTCCAGCCCTCTCCTCTGCAAAGAAGCGACTGTCATTCTAAAAGAAATACAAACACTACATTACTAAACAATAAATAGGTGAGTATGATCAGGGTAAGACCACAAATCGCACACTGCATACCAACCCGTGGCACAGTGAGGAAGAACCACAGAAGACATTCGAAGCAAATAAGACACACGCCCCAACATACTGCGAACCAAACATCTATGTGTCAAGATCCACCGTTAAACATGCCTATCAATCCAGTGATTGTTTGCTAACCGTTCCAAGGCGGTGCTTACTTTATGGGCCCTTTATGTTATTTATGTTTCATTTTTGTCTTTGTTAGGCTGTCTTGTCTATTCGTTGCAGCCTTGTGATCACCTGTTGGGAAAGGACCTCCTTACGCTCTTGTGTGTTGTAATTTCTTGTGTTTTTGTCACTTTTCCATATGGTGTCCCGGGTCAGGTGCGGTACTTGATTATATTGATTCCTTACGTTTGCTTTCCTCTCTACTTTCAAATGAAAACTTTTTCCAGTAATGTTGAGATATTTACAATTTTACGCTGGAATATTTTGTTTATCTTAGCCTATGCCATCCTTAATTCCCTTAAGAGGGTGATGTTCACAGTCAGTCAACCAATGCCATAATTGTCAGTGTATTGTTTCTTAAGCTATGACTGTCAGCCTGTTTCTGCCTTTTAAATTCTAGTCCACTTCAACTGACAAATATTACGGGAACATTTTTAATAACTTTTAATCCACTAACACCGCATTGACGCGTACCTGCATGTAATCTCCAAGATGGGGTCATGCAGCAGATAGATAGATAGATAGATAGATAGATAGATAGATAGATAGATAGATAAATAGATAGATAGATAGATAGATAGATAGATAGATAGATAGATAGATAGATAGATAGATAGATAGATAGATAGATAGATAGATAGATAGATAGATAGATAGATAGATAGATAGATAGATAGACTTAAGGCCTATACTGTATCTTCACTAGATAGCTGTATACATATACATTTTTTAAAGACTTCTTTTAGCATATGTGATAGTTCCACAATCTAATGCGCTTATTTGTCTATATTTCAGAAATAATAAGGTCACGATGAGAGTATCAAGCCTAGCTGTGTTCTACCTATGGACCAATCTATATACAGTGAACTATGGATTTCTGTTGCAACCATTAATCACACTACATAAACGACGTCAGTCACCATCATCAATAAGTCAAAGAGTTTCTCAATCTTATGCAAGAGGTGTGAAACGAGCTTCCACAAATCTTCATACAGATACCATTAATTTCATAAAGCAGAAAAGATTTTTTGAGTTTCATCCATTAGCATTTGATAGACGAAAGTTTTCAAGGCCAGGCAGTAACGCTTTTTTATTTGATTCAAAACGTTTCTTTCAATATTCACCATTTATAGCAAGACTTCAACGTAGTCATGTGCGCAAAGAAAACAGTTTAGAGCGTCCGAAACAAACTCATAAGCCACATTTTTATACCGCTGTGGTAGATCATTTTTCTGGTAGTAAACTACCATCTGATAATTTTTCACCCAGTTACCATGGGTGGGGATTTAAGCCAAGTAGAAAATTTGAAAAGTTAGCTAATGAAGACGCAATGTTAGAAAATCATGAAAAAAATAAAGAAAAGCCAGTGGTGTATAATAATTTAGACACAGTTATGAAATCAAATAGGCAACATCAAAATATATTCGAGCAATTAGAGAAATCATTAATCAATGCAAAAACAAAAGCATCACCGTTAAACGACAATAAAGTTATTCTTGAAGGAAACAAAGAATCTTGGAATACACAGTCTCTCCCAAACAAAGCTGGTGAGTTACAGGAGTTATATCCTAGCGCACCCAACAACGTTGATACACTTACTGATACTTTAGTTCAATCTGAAAACAAACCTCGTGTAAAAGATACCCTATGGGGTGGAATAAATATGCACAAAAGTGACAACCAGTTTGGTAGTACTGCAACTGATATTGGACCAGTGGAAGAAAAACCTAAACATGGTGATATCGTGTTTGGACAACATTCTAGCGATGTTGTTGAAAATAGACCTAGTAACACAGATACTGACAGCATGCTAGTACAAAATGATGGCTTTGGAAATATAAACAACAAAGATTCACTGCCTGCTATTCAACACCATGCTGGATTCGGAGATTTAAACGAACCTATTAACATTGATAATAATCAGCAATCCCAGGTACCAGGCGTATGGGGCTCTTTTTCAGAACCATTTTCAGATACCGGGTCAGAAGACGCCATCCCTGTTCCTCCACTGGTTCCGCTTGGTAATGAAGAGGTGAGTAGGGAACACCTGTCAGGTACAAAATTGAGACACAACATGAGAAAACCAATATTGTGGTTGTGCGTCACAAGAAGATTCCGATCAGCCTAGGCATCAGCTCAGTCTGATCAGATTCTTCGCCAGCTTTGCGTTCTATTTACCTACTGAGGGCATATTGAGGATTCTGATCAGACTGGGCGGCCGATCTGAGTCTTTGGTCGGCACACATTCATTTTTTGTGTTTATCGTGTCAGTCACATATTTGTATATTTGAACCAACTAACGTGATTTGTACATCTGAATAATATGCTTTGTGGTCACCTGCTGGGAAAGGGCTGACCTCTTGGCTCTCGTTTGTGGTGTCTAACTGTGAGTTTGTCACTTTCCCATTGGTATCCTGGGTCAGGTGTGGTGCTTGCTTGTATCGATTCCTGATCTTTGCACCCTTACTTACTTTGATACTTGTATTGCGACCTTTGAGACAAGTAAAGGCTCACGTACACATGTACAAGCGTACAGTCTCGCCACAGCCTTAACTGATTGCACAAGCGACAAACGGAAGCAGAGAAAGGCTCAGCCCACGCTCTATACCTCTAGTTATATTGTGTAGCTACGCATGGATGGCCAAAGAGTGACTTTATGCACATATGCTCATGAAGGGCTCGATACATCTTAAAAAGCATATAAATGGCTGATACGAGGCTTATAGAAGACCAGTGAAGGCTCAGACGAGACCGTTAACCCTCGTGGTCTCTATAGACCATTATCTGCTAACACATTGTCAAACACATCATGATGATTGTGAATAATTATAGTGCACAAAACTTTGGTCCTTTTCATATCTGTTTGCTATCTCCCTATACGGCTGAGTCAATCTGGTATTTTGGTTGGCTGTTGTCTGCCTGTTCATTTGTCTGTCAGTATGCAAATATTCCCCATAACCTACCAAATTTGACGTGTGGCTTGTTAACACAAGCGGGGAGTGCTAGAGCGCATGACTTGTTTGCCCCCAGACACCATATGAACTGTTTAAAGGTGTCTCTTCACGTGTCTTTTTGCCTGTTATGCTACCTCCTCCTAAACCTACTAAATTTGTTGCATGCCCCGATGTGTATGAGTACAGCACACTTATTTTGGTCTTTCACCAGTGGCCATATAGAGGAATCAAAGATGTCCGCCTTTCTATCCATTTGTCAATTATGCTATATCCTCCTACAATTTGTTGAGTGATTTGCTTACACAGGTGCGGCATACATTAGCTAACATTTTACCCCTAACCTTGGACCTTTGGTTGCTGTCACAAGTATATATCTGTCCATTGTTCGTTATGATATCTCCTCTTAAACTACTGGTCTGAATCCGACCAAATGTGCTGATATGCTGACACAAGTGGGGAGTACAAGATCGCATTTATTGGTGCTCCAACCCACATCAGGTGACCCTTGGGAGGTGTCCGTTTCTGTTAATTTGTCTGGACCGAATTCGAATCCACCCAAAGAGCTGCTCGCATTGGATGTCTATTTTGGCCCCCTATGAGGCAAAAATTAAACGTTAAGTTCCACCAATATCTTCTGACTGGTGCATTATATAAAGATTCTTTAATGCGACTCAGCAAAGTGTCTGATCAGTATTTCACTATGCTATTGTCTCTTGTATCGGGTAGAATATATGATAAAGCTTTGCGTTCCCATTGGCAATATATAGCTCAATTGATGTCATATGATCAAAGTTTTGCAGACTTTCACATTATATTAATTATATTCTTTACTCTACCGTTCGGTATATAACTTGATAATATTTTGATAATATCTATTCCAGACACTTTTCGTTGAACGATGTTGACAATTTTAAGGCTTTAATAGTGTGTATATAAAATGACGAGCTAAACTTATTGAAGCCACAAACATCTTGCCGAACGCTGGCTGCAAATCTAGGAAATTATGGCTGTGTAGGTTAACGTAGGTCGATTGCATTAACAACTATACCTGAGTTAATGTGAACATCGGTTTGGCATTTGCCAAAGTGTATAAACTGGAACCAAGTTCAAATCGGTCACTTTTCAAACTCATTATTTTTGACCAAGTACTAATTAAATTGAAATAAATGTTTGCTTATTTCTTTGCATTTTAATGGGAACAATTTTAGTAGTGTTTTGGAACAGTTGTCTTTTACAAAAAAGAAAAAAGGGTTTTGAGTGTAGGTTTTTCATGAAATTTGTTGGAGCGACATATATGAGTGACCTTAGCTGAAAGGTTAAAGGTTAATTTTGATGTAAAAGTACTTATCAATAGTAATATATACATGTACCTACACTGCTCAATAACATACATATTTAACATATTTAAAGGAACACCTGACAATTTTCCATAGGTGATAAGGTTAACCTCTGCCCAATAGACATGCCATACGTTGCACAAGACACTAAGGCAGAACCCTAGTTTTATTTTACTTTCTTGGCAAATGCAGTCAAAGTATTAGATCAAAATAAGATTTTTGACAAAACAATCGCTGCACAAGTTCATGGCTCAAATTTTGTTATTTTTAATTCTCTTGAAAATGACTCTGGAACTCTGTAGACTCTTCAAAATACTTAAGTAGAGCAACCTAATGCATTCGGCAACATTAAAAATGCTATTGAATGTACAAAAACGATGCTGTTATGGTGTTTGATTAAAATATTCGTCTTAAAATTAAGTTTTGAAAAATGGGTACTTTTAAAAAAACTCGTTTCTGGAAAAGGATTTCTTCATTTATATCAACAAGCATCATCTTTGATAGGCAACCAAACTTGTCACAGGACAAACATGGTTTTGCCTTATAAATCCAACTCTCGCTATGAATTCGGAACATGAGTGCATGTGTATTTTTATCAATGGCAAAACACGTAGTGTTCCTTTAAATATTTTGAGCAGAGTACATCTAGTACTTGAAATAAAAAAAAAATTCAATATAATTTCCATTAAAATGAATTAGGAAACAAATTTGACCTCACTAACTTCAAGAATCTTTATATAAAAATTGAGTTGAATTGGATTAATGGTTCTTAGAAAAATATGTTTAATATTAATGGGAGTCCAATATGAGCAACCTAGCTGAAAGGTCAACTGTGATACTTGACCTTTGAAACTTATTTAATGGCATTGTGTAATTTGGTAAAAATATCTAATGAATATAGTCACGTTTGCTTTAATAATTTTAAAAACAACTTGTCAAATTTAAAAGCATTGGGAATCAAATTTGACAGTGATTTTTAGCAGGTCAACCTCAACCTAAGATCATCATTTGAACAAACTGGGTAGGCCCCATGTCCCCAATGCTACATACCTAGTCCAAAGGACATCGGCCATCTAGTTCTGAAGAAGATTTTTAAAGGATATGACCATATTTGGGTCTTGCGACCAACTTGTACAACAGACCAGGTTCATTTGATCAAACTTTAGTTCCCACGTCCTAAAAAGTATACATATAAAATTTGAGCTCCATTTGCCGAGAAGTTTCAGAGGCAGACGTTGCCATTTGTATACATTAAGCTCGCACATGAGCCTTCGGCTCATGTGAGCTAATACAACTATCGCAATTATTTTTATTAATAAAAAGATGAAAGCTGTTATAAGGTTCTATACAGGTTTGTTAAAGTAAACTAACAGCGACAAACATATTTTTGAAATATTGAAATATTTCATTTGTATCAGCACATTCTATTATAATCACATTCTCCTAATCCCCTACAGACAGATAGGGTTGCGTTTTAATTTCTTTGAGTGATGCGGTATTAGAGACAAACACGACATGGGTTACTGTTCAAACTATCTGTAGATTAAGGAACATGTTTGACTGACACTTCAAGATTAAAACAATATTCAAAGATTGAACTATAACATTTCCTCTAGTTGTTTCTGGAAATTAAACATGTCTCTTAGAGGGATGCACAGCTTTAGATAAACGCGGGTTTCAACAAAAATGTTGATTATGTGACTATAATTTCCTCATCAAAATATTTGATAACAAAATCTTATCATGCGGATCCTTCGAAAAAAGAATGAGCACCAAAGTTGGTTGTATTATGTCTTTATCACTTGACGGCGCTCGTCTTGAGAGTGGTATAACGCAATGTGCCACTAGTGGTTTGCCAATTTAGTTACGTTATGTCATGACGTCCAAAACAACGTTGCATTCATAATGATGACAAAAGCTAAATGTTTTCACGCAATAACCGCAATTACAAAGTATTTTAGTGTCATATGATCAACAAAATATGAAATTAGTGCTCCTTTATTATAAGCTCACCTGAACCGAAGGCTCATGGGTGAGCTAACAGTATACCAGTGACTCTGGCGCGTGTCCTTCGTCCGTCAACATTTTCAAACATCTTCTCCTCTGAAACCACTGGGCCAATTTAACTCAAATTTCATAAAAAGACCCCTTAGGAGGCGGGAACTAAAGTGTGTTCAAAAGGTCCTGGTCACATGACCAAGATGACCGCCACGCCCATATAAAATAAAAACCCTTTAAAAATCTTCATCTCCAGAACCAAATGACTTTTAGTCTAAGTATGTTGCATTTGGGATTGAGGCCTACCAAGTTTGTTCAAATGATGAACCTAGGCTGACCTTGACCTACTTAACATCAAGGTCATATTTGCTTCCTAATGCATTTAAATGGGAAATAATTTGAACAGTTTTTTTTATTAAACTGTGGAAGCCTTAGTCATTATTCTCACTTGATATGTTAAACCTAATGAGAGAACGGGTATAAATAAGTTCCAGAGGTCAAGGTTGACCTTTGACCTTTCAGCTTAGGAGGAGTCCTATCAGTATATTAAAATATAGTTTTCTCAGAAACATTTAGCCCAATTGAACTCCAATTTCATGTAAAGACACCTTATGATATTTAAGCCAAAATGTATGCAAAATAGTTTGGTCACCTGACCAAGATGGCCACCATGCCAATATATGATCAGAACGATTTAAAATATCTTCTTCTCCAGAACCAGAAGACCAGTTACCTTGGGACTTGGCATGTAGCATTGGGGATGTGAGACTTACCAAGTTTGTTCAAATTATGATCCTAGGTTGACAATGACCTACATAACATCAAGGGCCAATTTGATTCCCAATGCATCTATATTGGAACATTCTTGGGACTTGGTATGTCACAGTAGCATTGGGGATACTGGGCCCTACCAGGATTTGCATTAATGATGAATCTGGGTTGACCTTGACTTTTTATGGCAAGGTCAAATTTGACTCCTAATGCATTTATATTGGAACATTCTTGAAATGTTCATTTTTCTATAACGGTTCAAGCGAAAATTATAATACATGTGAGAAATGTTAAAGCTAAAGAGTCACGTATTTTATATAAGCACCAACTGTAAAGCTGATCTTTTGCCTTTCATCCAAGGCCACTCATTTTGGGCTGCCACATATGTTTCTAAACATTTTCTCAGAAAACAAAGTTTATATGGAGTATTCAGTAAATAAAACAATATAGATATTTGTTTAGGTCACTTTATCAAAATGGCGACCATGAGTCAATGTATCAGGAGTCAATGTATTGCGAGATAATTTCTCCAGGAGACTTAGCTGAAATATCCATGACATTATATGACTAAAGCACCTTTTCAAAAGTTGTGTATCATATTGAACCAACCTACTTCTGCACTCTTTAGCTCTAATGGCTTAATTCAATATTCGTACAGGCCGACTCTTTAACATCCGTAAAAATTACCATTTTTAGCAAAAATCATATATTTGTGCATGCTAGCGAAATACTGTGTTATTGATCAGTCTGAACAAAATGCGCAGATCGATGCAGATTTGCGCATCCATTACATATGGTCTGCTGCTTGCATCTACCAGTATGAATAATAATCCAATAATGCTAAGGTGCACGACCCACTTTACCCACTACAATATTTTGATACTTGAGTGGCTGGACCCTATTACACAGACAGGTAAAACGCGGGCAAAGAAAGAAGTCCAATATCAACGAATGTTTTTTTTGTTTTGTTCAACAATTTATTGTAGCTAGGATGGATTGGTACAAGTCTATAACTGAATGATTCCGTGTATAGAATTTCAGCAGGTCAAAAGCTGTAGAATAGATATCGGTTCTCCGACGTACATGTAATTCTACAGTTTAACAAGCCATTTTTAATATAATACGAAGTTAGGTCGTGCTTCACACCATTCCGTTTTTAAACAAGAGATTCAACTTTAATAACCGCTAAACACGATGAGTTTTCGGTAAGGAGCAGCATCGTGGAAATCATCAGTTTTAGCAACACATACTTTCGGTTCTCAGAATATTAAGACTATTACAGAACATGGGTGTTTACGATATGTCCAACTATATTTGAGCCACGACATGGGATTTCCAACAATTTAGTATGTGCGACCAGCAAAGGCTCAGACAAGCCTGCGCATGCGCACAGTCTGCTCAGAGCCTTTGCTAGTCGCTTGAATATTCAATGACTGTTAGGCTACTTACCGGAGAGCATTTGGAGTTTCTTAGCTTAAAAGGAGCGGCTGCACAGGCTTGTCTGAGTCTATCTATGTCAAAATACCACATTGTTGGAAATCTCATGGCTCATTTCATATTTTGTCTGTTTACAGGCTGGCTGCAGTGATGTGGAAGGTACTCTATGCTCCAGAGATTCAGATTGTGGATGCTTTGGCCTTTATCTTTGTATACAGAACACGTGCAAATCTGCTGTCTCGGATGTTGGTATGTTTAAGTTATAGAAAATACTAGGCGAGTGTCTTTTGATATCAAGTTTACCAGGCAAGTCTTTGAAAACGCTTGTTGACATCGCGAGGCTTGCTGAGCGATTCAACATGTGTTCTCAAAGCCGAGCCTGGTACATGTAAACTTGACATCAAAAGACGCAAACCTGGTATTCTATTTATCAGTTAACCCATTGTTTCACTCTTCAAACTAGTGATTATGACGTAATTTTCGATTTTTTTGATGATTCGGCGTCATTAGCGACGTCATTAAAAAGTGCAACGTCATCATGACCTGATAAAGGCAAGGCATGCCTTGAGATAGACAACGTTTATCAGACAACGTGCAACGCTGCAGTTAATATGAATGGTACCTGATAAATCAATTAGTAGAAATTATGTTACATGTATTTACATGTACCTTAAGTGATTACCCTGTTTTGTGATTACTCATTTGGGGTCTTCACCGATTGTTGGTATCCCACTAATAAGATACATTGTAGTTATTGAAGAGCAATCAAAATGACGAAGCTTCGTTTTGAAGTTCGCATTTTGAAATTTAATATTGCAAACGTTAACTAAGACGAAATCTCGAAAGGACAGATTCAGTCAGATCTTAAAATTTCTGATTGATATTAATTATGCAATTTCAAATTTCAATCGTTTTGAAATGTCATATTAATCATTGATAAATTAATAAAAACGATTTGTAACTTGAAAAAATACATGTACAGATAAATAAAACACTTTGAAGCATGTATATACAATATTGAAATGTTGTTCTATAAAAAATGTTTAAGGCATTTATTTACATTTACTATAAAAGCTTTGGTAAACACAATTATTCCAGCCCAACTGGCTCATTTAGCGCATTCTGCACCAATCCTTTAAAAGAGAAAGACCCAAAGGTCATTAATCAGATGTCGTTGCACATCTTTATACATGTACTTAGCGGGTTGTTTTGTATCGTTAAAGTTTTAAACATGCCGTATCAAACGTTGTTTTTTTAATGTGGAGCAAAATTATAATTTCTGAAGGACATAGTAGCTATAAATAAATGCATGCATATTGTATTTCAGAAGAACTTGTACCATCTGGAGGGTATTGGCACCAGGATCCAGTCAGTTTCCCTGAAGAACCGGTCAACTTTCCAGGCATGCAATGGGACTAAAAAACATTTGAACATTAATAGTATGTTTAGTGAGAAGAAGAAAAACGTATCAAGCGTGATACATGTACACCTCGCCTATACACTTCAAGTGTTGAAAGTATAAACAGGCCCCGAGGTTATAAAACTTTTTTTCCATGCTCAACTCAGCTGAGCACGAACTTTATCATGCTCATAAAATGTTAAAATGCCAACAATTGTTGGCATTTTAACATTTATGATCATGATAAATACAACATCTGACATGCTTACAGCAAGATTATTTTCATTTGTCGGTATTTTAGTTTTTATGAACAATTAAAATTTCATGCTCAGCTAAGTTGAGCATGAAAACGTTTTATAACCTCGAGGCCTGGTTATATTTTTTCTTCGCATTCGGCGATCTGTGTTTAGAGGAATAATGATGAACCTGTACTTAGAGAATTCAAACATTATATATGGCGTATGTGCAATAAAGTAAATTCCTCGTGGGTTATTACATGATAACGAAAGAGTGTTTGTTCTACAGCTGCGAAAAGACAAATGTACGTTACTTGAAAGTACAATGCCATCTATGTGAAAAAATATATACGACTTAATGTTTTAGACCTCGATAATCATAACACTGTTTAACCCTTTACTCCATAATAACGCCTTTTGGCGCCTATCTAAAATATGATGTAAAATGGATTTTCCATCATATTTTCAAAAAGTATTCAAAATTTAACTTAAGCTTTTCTTGATATTTTTCAATGATGTCTAAAAGTAGAAAATGATGGCATGATCTAAAAATAGCCTATGGAGTAAAGGGTTAAAAATGATTGGACCTCGTCGTGAGAAAACCTATTGTTTGGCAATATCAACCTGAGCCATTTGAATATTCAATAACCTTTCGCCCTCTTCGTGAATCTTCGTCAAACGTACGCTTTAGATTTTGGTATTTCTTTATCTGAATACAAGAATTTCCCAATATCTTGTAGGCCCAAAAAGGTAAACATACTACATACGTAATAAAAAAACCTATGGGTTCAAATTTACATTTTAGGTGTTTCAATGTGATTCTGTTGTTGTTGATTTATTCTTATATTATTGCTGCCATTGCTTGTGGGAGTTTTGTGTTTTCTATTGTTGTACTAAGTGCACCTTCTAGTTTTGCAATCATCTCGCTGACGAAGAGAGAACTGTTTGCTTTAGTTTAATTGTGTTCTTGATGTCGTGTGACTGTTAGTGCTCTGTGTCTCTTCCTCGCGGTGCCGTGGGTTGTGTCCCTTCCCTGTGGTGCTGCGGGCTTGTCTCTGATTGTGGCATTCGCTGGCCATAATCACTTGCTTTTTGAATCTTGGACTACATTTCTATAATTCCTTACTTTGAAGGGGGTCGGCCGCGCTTTTCGTGTGTCAATGTACATTTAATATATTAATTCTGCAAACATGTAGATGTGCATTAAACTCACCGTGAGCACAATCTTTTAAATAATACTACGCAATGCACCATGCGTGGTTCCAGAAATATCTGCCAGGGGTGGGGTGTCCTGATGTATATGTCACAGAGTGCCGTACGAACCCAAGGCATTCATAAAACGTCGCATATAAACGATCCAGTTACAATGTATTTGCTGTTCTGGACCAATGAAGGAAGGAGCACAATAAATGGGCCTCGACGCGAGAAAACCAGTCTTCTGGATTTGCGAACAACAAAGGCTTAGACCAACCTGCGCATCCGCGCAGTCTGATCAGTGCCTTTGCTGTTCACTTAACGGAAAGTATCATATCTTAATTTGCTACAAACAAAATTTCGAGTTTCTAGCTAGTCTCTGTAGCTTTGGAGATTGGTTTGAATCTCGCTTTGTCGGAAAACCCCGAAGACAAATTTTCTCGCGTCGAGGCCCAATTATGGTCTTTGTATGATGACTAGAGTAAAAATAAAGAATTAAGAATTGGGAGTTAAACTGTAGTGTTTGAGTATGGTCTTATTCTTTATTTTCTTGGTTGACAATGTGAACCATATCTTAACATGTAGTTTTTTTTAGTTTTGAATGCAAAGGTAAAGAAAAATAAAATGATACTTTTGAAGAGACTGTCGTTATCCTTCTATATGTAACAGTATGCATTACTAGATGATTCAGAAACCGCCAGGACTTTAGTTGAGAGTGCGTAACGGAAATTTAATTTTCTTATTTCTCAACCAAAACATATGTTGTGGGTACTCAAAAGAACCGTCTCAGTGAGACGGTTCTTTTGAGCACCCAAAACATATGTTAAAAGTGATGGGTAAGAAAATATTTACAATTTTAGGGTACAAACCCCCTCCCCCTGTAAAATCACAAAAAAATATAGGGATTCTAAGCAATGCTGGTCCGGATCCCCTGAAAATCACAAAGCTACCAAACCAGTACTCAATGTTGGGTAAACATCGGCACGCCAGTCAAACGCCATTTAAATGGCTCTTCGTTGGCGAGCCGATGATAACCCGCTTATAGTGGTATTTTGATCCTACCTCCCCTCATCAACTAAAAAAATTGTCAATGTTGGACCGCCTGTGGCAAAAGTTTCTGGATCCGCGCATGCAGTGGGAGGAGAAACAGTTCTCATGCCCCATGGCACAGTCTTCATATAATAGACAAAGAAGTAATTAGTGACATGGTGAAAACACTTAGTGAGGATATTTATCTATATTCCACTGATAATAAATGAGCTGTTGATTTTAACCATTTGCATGCTGGATATTTTTCATGCTTCTGTTGTCGTCGGCTGACTTTTGGTTTCTAAATTAACATTTTCGTAATGTTCTCTCAGGAACTCTATTAGAATATCAAACGCTTTAAATCAAGATCAAGACCGACCTGATCTGGGTCCAAACAGTTGCAAAGATTATCAACAGACGACGAAAGTCACCCTTAGAAAGGTATAAAAGTAAAATGGATGGCGAAGATCAGGAATTGATACAATCAAGCACCACACCTGACCCAGGATACCAGTGGGAAAGTGACAACTTCATAATTAGACATCTCCAAGAGGTCAGCCATTTAACAGCAGATGACCAAAAGGCATCAATAAGCAGACGCGCACTAAAGCATAACAAAAACAAGACAGAATTAACATAAATGATCCACAAAAGAAGCACCGCCTTAGAACGGTCAGTAAAAACATTTTACTGGAGGGCTTAAATCATAAGTCAAACGATGCCAGGGAATCACTGACGAGTATGCTTATTCAGAGATAATCCTTGCCACGTGTAACGACTTTGTCAACTTTGTATTTCTTGCGATATTTGATTACAACTCAAATGACTCTTTTGTCCATCTTACAGAATATCGCTATACTGCAACACAGGTACAGTTTAGTCCACAATAAAGGATCACCAAGGATTCTATACTTGACAATTTGTATTTGTAAATGCCAGCTGAATTGAAACAATACACATGAAATAGACCCATCATACCTCTTACAACCCATGTAAGTAAGCAAGGGTGCAAATATCAGGAAACGATACAATTAAGTACCACACCTGGCCCAGGATACCACTGGGAAAGTGACAAACTCACAGTTAGACAACACAAACGAGAGCCAAGAGATCAGCCATTTCCCAGCAGGTGACCACAAGGCAAATATAAACAGACGCGCACAAAGGCATAGCAAACACAAGACAGAACAAACATAAAAGATCGTCAAAAGAAGTACCGCCTTTGAACGGTTATTAAAATATTTTACTGGGGGGCTTAAACCGGTTTCACGGCGCCAACCTTAATTCAGATGTGGATCAAGACACATAGATATTTGGTTTGCATGAAAGACCCCTAAGTAATCAATTCATTATCTCCTAGAAGATATAAATCGAGATATAACAAGGAGATAAAGCAAAGATAACGACTCAATAGTAAACAAAACTGTAAACACGTTTACTATTAAAAAAGATATTGATATATCCAAATAGTGGCAACATAAAGCCCCTATACAGTCTCTCCAGTAAAAAACCACATTCCCCAGTCAATTTAGTCAATTTATGTGGCGGACCATAGGTCTAGGTCCGCCACAACTAGTTAAAGTTTAGACCCTTTTTATCAAAAAATATATTGGGTAATATAAAATATCTGACCAGATCATCAATGTTCATCGATAAGTAATTAACATATTTATTTAGCGATCTCAAAGGCCAAGGTCGAGCGTGATAATGCAGTCCAGTTCAAATAAACAATCATACACTCAGTGGCCATAAGTTAGTTCCAAAAATGGCAAATGTTGTTTCATTTGCAAAAAATTAAGTAAATTTAGAATTTGTACAATTTGTAAACGAGGATTTCAAATTATCTGAAATTTTGAACACATCACTATTTGCTAATTTTTAACTTAAGAATGCTAGATTATAATAGAAATAATATCAGCTAGAGTATGTGGGTGTTATTCAGTTCGACCACCCCTGATTTCTGAAACAGTTTGAAAATTTGATGTGGGTTCTAAACTTCTTCTGTTTATACAGGACTATAGATATTGCTTATTTTCTATTTATTTTTGGCGATGATGGTGTTAATATGTTTTAATCGTGAACTGTGAACAAGACGTGTTCACATTTTCCTAATTTATTCACCGTCATATTAGGGGTGAGTGGAGTATTTGTACCCCTGACCCAAAAATCTAAATTATCGAATGAATCCACATGGTAACTAAGCAACAAGTATCAGTCTTCCTAGCGTCTATATATGAGTGTTTGAAGCTATTAGTCTTAAACTGTTTCATTCTTTCAAATCGAAACCACAGCACCCAGCGATACCTAACCCCTTGGTCAAATTTTGCTTTACGATGGGGTACCCAAACTTTCATATGAAATTATAGGATAGCTCTTCTTAAAAAATTTTCTGTCAAAATGTAACCCAAAATGGTACTTTCAACTGAAAATAATAATACATAAATATTATATCATTGGTTATGATGCTTGTGGTACCAATATCAGGACTGACAGTGAAAATTTGGAGATTTTCTTAGGATCCAACTATAGCTTGTATAAATCAACATTTATTCAAAACATATTATTTTCAAACTGAACACCGTTATGATATCTTACAAAACATACATACCCCATATTCCTGCATTTGTGTATTTAGTTTGTGTTTTACAGCCAAAGTATACTGCAGTTGGACCATTTTTATTGCATTATTTTCCGTCCAGTTCTCTGCTCTGCATTATTTTATTTTCAGTGTCTAAACTAATTTAAACTTAAAGAGAATGCTTTCCAGTACATTTCAAATATTTTTGAAAATTTTCAATAAAAAATATTACAATCTGGCATTTTTACAGCATTTTTTCAACACCTGCTATCTTTTTTGAAGAAATGGAGCCAATGTTTGTGATACACAATATCTCCATAGCAACATATGATGACATCATAAAATTTGGTGATGACGTAAACATATACCCTATATATTTATCCAGGGCAATTATCATATGGGAAAATTGTCTTAATTGGCTAGAAACGCCCATTGTTTCAGACCCTATTTTTGTCATTTTTTAAGCTGATTTTGGGAACTCACTTATGGATCAATAACTACCATCGGTATAAACAAGATTTTTTTTTAAAAAAATTCAAACGAAATATAGGGTTTTCCTTTAAGGTGATATATTTCTAAATTCATTTTTTACTTTCTGCAGGGCTTCCTAAATACAGTAAGTGAGTATGATCAGGAAATACCACAAATATAAACCGCAGACAACCCCGTGGGTCCAGCTACAGATAAGCATCAGGCACCAACCCATCGATTAAAGCTTTACGTCAGAGCCGTCATAGAGTCTGAGGCCTGACCCACCGTCGTGCAATTAAAGAGGAAACCATAGCTATAAGCCGAACTATGAGGCTGTTCCTTGATCCCTGAGAATAATTACCAGTGCTTTCCAGATACCTGAAAACAAATAGCCATTATTTCCAGAATCCCAAAATCTCTGGGGGCCCACATCAAGACCCTCAGTTATACCAAATGGTTTTTTTATGTCGCCCCTGCATGGTTCAAATGTACTGCGATTGGGTTTATTGCACTGCCTTTGTTACCCTGAGTTCTCACTGGGCAATAAAGCTTCTAATCCCAATGCTGCAGCGATTATGTTGCTAAGGTGTTAGAAGCTGACTAGAATATTTACGTTAAGATAATATCAATTTTTGAAAAAAAGGATCCATCCATTTTATCTCCACCACTTATCATATTTAAAGATTTTTCTTGTTCATATGGAATTCTGATACCATAGGAATGTCCATGGAAGAGTTTTGGAACCATCTTGTTTTTTTAACTGAACGATTATCATTGTTTTGAAATTGCGCTTACAAGACCAGGCTTTAAATTGATTTACTAACACTATACTACACACAATTTAGCCAATTGCAGTGGTAGTTTAACGGAATTCAGAAGAAACTAAGTATGTTCTGCACCCCTAATGATTTCACTTTCTTACAACACAAAAGGTTTAGCTTTGCTTCATCAAATGGTAGAAATATATGAGAAAGTTTAAACAAGTGGTTCTTTATTGGAGACGGTTCTCTATTGGGGACTAAACTGTACCACACTTATCATCAGTCGCCTTTGTAATCCATGTGGAATAAATCAGTCACTGCTGTCCATTCTAGGGCGGTGATTCTATTGTAGTTGATAATTGTTCTTTGTTGAAAGAACACTGTAGAAGTAAAGTAATCAGCAAGATAGCTGCCATACTAGGAAGGACACTTAGAACTAAACACATAACAAAGACCCTACATAAAGTTCCCCAACACACAATGGGAGCAACAAAAACAATGAATAAACAACTTCAGACGAAGCACAGCCCTAGAACATACAGCAGCCAAAGCTGCGGAGGGCTTAAATGTATATTTATTTGCCGAATCTTGGCCCTGGGTTGTCGGCCATAGAGTTTAGAAAATGCTTTACGAAGTTTATAATATTGATTGCCTTGTATAAGTAACTTACCTGTCAAAATAGGTTTCTATTGTTGAAGTCACTAGCATTAGAGCATCCTCTCACAAAAATAATAAGCCGCATAATATATAAAGAACAAAGGGTAGCCAGGAACATTCATATCCAGAACTTGGTAATTTATTATAATTTCAAAGTTATATTAATTTAATGTACATTTTAGATGAAACTGTTCCGTGTGGTTTATTCATTCTCTTTTATACAATAAGCAAAGCACAAAAAAATATAAGAAAACAATTCAATGAAAGGAATTTGACAGTTATATAAGTCAACTCTCGAAAGGTGGTATGATGTTTAATACAACAAGTGTTATTGAAATGAACAAATATATTTGTATACAACTGAACGAGAGAGAGAGAGAGAGAGAGAGAGAGAGAGAGAGAGAGAGGGGGGAGGGAGAGGTGGTGTTTGGCTGACATCCTATTTCAGGCAAATAACCCTTGAGTTTATGAGCTCTGACTTGAGTGGGCTCCCTGCGTTAATTAAACCTGCCACAACTGGTTAAAAATCGCTGTACCTCTATGAACAAGGTTGTATTCTCACGAAGAGTTGAGTATTCTAATCCATATAAACTATGCCATTTGTAATGGACAAGTCCATGTCCAAAAAGGGAGTTTCAGTATCAAAATAATTAGCTTTGCTTGCTTGAATTTCTGCGAGATATGTCTACTTGCCATGTGTTCAAAATAAGGATTACCAATATTCAGGTAGCCATCTAGATATCTTAAAGTAGAGTTTATCTTTTCAATAACATCACCCTCTTTATTGTCAGAAAGAGAGAACATTAAGACTCTCTCAAAACAAAACAAAATCAAATCTGCAACAAGAGGAGCACGATAAGTGCCCATTGACCTCTGTTTACACAATGTGGGTGTACAATTCAGGACCTGTTCTTATAAATATAGCGGAAAGCGTCACAAACTTTCTGGCATGACCACAAATTATATTATTTTGGTTTTATTTTTAAAAGGCCTTTGCTTATAATGATAGTGCTCAGTGAATCTAGGTTTAGAAGTCTACAAGTTTGACAAACATTTTGCATGCCACACTACTTCTCTTCACAAGATAAGACATAAATAACATCAGTTGATCTTCAATCAAGATCAGATGAAGTAACTACAGAAAATTGTCCAGCATTAACGTAAGGTTTAATTGTGGATCATAACCATAGATGCTTATTACATTTGTACCTCTAGGCATTGTACTTTGAAATAGAAGGATACATAACACTACTTCTATACTTAAAGAAAGGCAAATATCTAAATGATTCCTACAAACGACAGAGCCAGAAATACCACAAACAATGCGCGAATCCAGAAAGTTTCGTCAGAGGAGGTCCAACTCTGACGGTGTTGTTTTATAGTTTATGAGGGGGAGAGAGGATCTAAATACCATTCCTTTATCAACCAGCCAGCAAAACGCCATTCAACATTGACTGTTGGATTGGCAGTTTTGTGACTTTCAGGGGATCCAGACCCCTGCCCCACCCCCTTTGGATCCGCGCATGACACTTGTATTGAAGCAGTGTTTAGTTTCAAAGCAGGAACATAAACTTAGGATAAATGAGCAATTGAGTATGATCAGGAAATGCCACAATAAAATAGCACATACTAACTTATGGCACAGCGATGAAAAGACACACAGAACACTTACAGCCATATGACAGCAAGCATAGAGATATATCTATTGGTGGATTGTGGAATCGGTACATACTCGTAATAAGCAGACTGTTACCAAATGGGAGCGAGTAATATTTTTTATGTTTTAATCTATTCTTAATGTCAAATATTATATTAATTCGTATTAGCAATTGGAACGGGTAGGTTTTCAAAGACCCCACGAAATGAAAGAATTTGCTTGTATTGTGAGGCTGACAATGTTTCAGAAATAGATGATGAGCAACATTTGTTATTACGATGCTCTAGATTTAGAATAATCAGAAAAGCTCTTTTTGACCACGTAAGGAAGTCCTGTCCATGGATTGACACATTAAATGATGAAAATAGTTTTGTCTATTTTTTGAATTCCAGTGGTCAGACAATTAAAGAAGTAGCAAGATTTCTTCATTCAGCATATAAGGTCCGTTCCGCATAGGTGAATAGATTTTTTCTTTATTCAAATACTTCTCTTTTTTACTATTATGCTAAATGATATATCATTCTTTGTATTTATGTTGAACATGTTTATGAAAGCATTTTGTGAATGTCTTATATAAAATGAGATGAAACAAAAAAATAATCATATAGTATTTTATTTTATCATATGACGTCGCGTCTGGGAGTGAAATAACGCCATGCAATAAAATCTGTAAACCACTAGTGGTTTATTGATTTACGGGAAACGTTATGACGTCCATAACAACGTTGCGCACATAATGACAAAATTATAACGTTTTTACGCCAGAAATGAGATTTCAAAGTATTTGTCATATGATAAATAGAATCTAACATTCGTGCTCTTGTATTATTGAATTTATTAAACTCGTTGCGAAAAAGAGATAAAATGCTCGGCAAGCCTCGCATTTTATCTCTTTTCCCCAACTCGTTTAATAAATTCAATAAAACATGAGCACTCATGTAAGATCCTCTATGTATTGTTGATCTTTAGAGAATTACTATACGATGGAAAGGAACAATCATATCTTTGCCATGAAGCTGAACTGGAGGTATAGCAAAAGTCCATAACACATTAGCTATGTCTAATACTATTTTAAAGAAACATGAAGTGAGCAATAAACGAGATACGAACACTTGTTTTCGCTGCTCCTTGAATGAGGTAGTAATATAAATGGTAAAAGTAATAAATGATTGTCAAGTGCAAATTCTAACTATAGTTATAATAAATATATCACAGCTTTGTACAATAAGTTTTTTGGTAGCAACACAGCACACCCACACGCGTTGCGATATCCAGAAGAAGTAAATGTCCCTAGGAAATGTCAGATTCACCACGGACCAACCTACGGCATCGCGAAGTAGATACACAGAACATTGACAGACAAGATTTAGCAAGACCATAATAAAGAAAAGCAATCGTCTCTTTCTTTCTCAGCAAGATGATTGCGATACTAGAAAAACACTAACGCATGCATCACAAAACAAACACCCAACACCATAAAACACGCCCAATGGGACCAACAGCGATCAATGTTGAACCAACAACAATAGAATCATTGCCTTAAAAGGCCACCGGCGGGCTCCAATATATCGTAATGACTATATTGTACTGACTTAATATTCACCATAGAATCTACAATTGTAAAGATACACATATTTAAATGTTTAGCTCGCACGAAGGCGGTCTAACTGATGCAATGCATCATCACATGGAAGAATAAAATCAAATTAACATATTGTGATAAAACAAAAAATAGGCTGTTAACACACACACAGTCTGAGCTAGAGAAAAACCTTAGTTGAGCCACGGTTGGTCCAGCCAAGACACACATCAGGCACCGACCCACAGATGATTTTTTTTATGTTGGGGTCATCATTGAGTCTGATGCCTAACCCACCATCGTGCAACTAAAAGGAAACTATAACTCTAAACCGTAATTAGGTTTTTGGCTGTTTGTCGGGCTCACAGGGGATTTACCTGCTGGATTTATTTTTTGCTCCGGTATTCAGTTTTATTTACTGTTGAGTCCTTACCTTTGCTTTATCTCCTTTTTATATCTTGGTTTATATGTTCTAGGGGATGATGCATTGATAGATTAGGTGTCTTTCGTGTAAACCAAATATATATGTGTCTTGATCCACATCTGAATTAAGGGTGAGGTTGGCGCCGTGAAGCCAGTGTAAGCCCTCCAGTAAAATATTTTTTACTGACCGTTCAAAGGTGGAACTTCTTTTGTGGATATTTTATGTTTTATCTGTCTTGTGTTAGCTATGCCTTCGTGCGTGTCTGTTTATGTGTGCCTTGTGGTCACCTGATGGGAAAGGGCTGACCACTTGGTTCTTGTTTGAGGTGTCCAACTGTGAGTTTATCACTTCCCATTGGTATCCTGGGTCAGGTGTGGTACTTGATTGTGTCGATTCCTGATCTTTGCACCCTTACTTACTTTTACTATATCAATATCATAAACCTTGTAAAGCATTTTCTAAACTTTACCGAAGACACTCACAGTTGACAAAGTTAGCCTTAAAACACTTTTGCAATATCGTATATCAAAGCCAGTATTTTATAGCGATTTGGTTTATACATTCAAAAGAATCGTTTGGAAGACTTATTTTCCTGATAAGTTCAAAATTATCATCGGGCGTTATCAAAGAGTTGACTATAGCAAGGTCATGATGTGACAGTCTGCATGCCTGGTTATAAAACCAATCTCATCAATGGTTAAACTCAATGACGGCCCTGACTTACAAAATTCATAGGTGGTTCAGTTCCTGATGATTGTCTTTGGCTGTGCGAATCGTAGCTCAACTGAGGGATTGTTTTTTTAGCTCCGAGTGCCTGGGAGCTGAAACCCTTTATCTTGTTTTCATCACAGTATGTTTATTGATTTGATTGTTTCACTGTAATGATACATGGCATAACTTATTAAGGTATGGATGACTCTATGCAAACATAAACAAGTGTCTGTTTTGACAACAGCAGAATCTAGGGCAAAGATTTGGCCAGTAAAATTAATTTAAGCCCCCCACTCCTTAATGTGGCTTCTGCTGATGTTCATTTTAAGGCGGTTGTATTTTGTTGTTGCTGTTGATGTACTGTTTATTGTTGCTCCCATTGTTTATGCGTTCTGTGTTTGGTACTTGTTTCGTTACTAAGTTTCATCTCTCGTTTTGCAATCATCTCGTTGCGGGAGAGAGAGCTGGTTGCTTTACTTTAATTGTCTTCCTGGTGTCATGTTGTTGTAAATGTTATGTATTTCTTCCTCTCAGTGCCTTTGGTTGGTCGGTAGTGTGTGATTGGAAGCATTTTACTCATTTACTGTGTAACCAGGCATGCAGACTGTCGCATGGTATTCATGTTATATCTAACTCTTTTATAAAGCTTATAAAATTGAGACAGTGCGTGAGATTTTTAACAAAATGGTATGTGCGACCAGCAAAGCCTCAGATCAGCCTGCGCATACGCGCAGTCTGATCAGAGCCTATGTTAGTCGCTTTGGTATTCTATGATTGTTAAGCTACTGACTGAACACCATTTGGAGTTTCTAAGCTCAAAAGCAGACTGCAGAGGCTCGTCTGAATCCACACATGTCGAAATTTCAAATTGTTGGAAATCAAATGCCACGGCTCAGATCGTTTTGAATTGATCAGGACATGAAGGTTTTCCATTGTTTCTTTAGAATTACTAAATCACCACACATTTCTGACTATGACATGCCTTGTTGAAGATCAGTGTGCAAGCAAACATTGAATTTAACGATTGAATCTGTGTATTCGTCATATCACTTAGAAAATGCTTCACGAAGTTTATGCTATTCGATAGCCTTGTTTTGATAAATCAAATCAGTCATCGTATAACGGCTTATGCCCAGCTTGACTTATGAGAAACTTATGCACAACGATCGTCTATGCTGAACTTACGCATAACGTGTTTGGAGGGAATTTCGATTATTACTTGACACCAGATATAATCAAACGCGGTAGCTCTACATTTCATCAACAAGAGAGATGTGTTTATATGTACCCACTTTATATAGGTGAGCCCAAGAACGCTGGCAAATACGCTACCAGTAAGTTATAAACAGGTTCAGTGCGTTAAATACGCTGAGTAAGTTTTATAAGTTCGCCAGCCAAACGTTTAATAATGCAAACTGATTGGTTGTGAAGCACAGGAAGGGGCGGGGTGAACTAAAAATCTAGAATTAGAGTTGAACGCTTCAATAATCGAACAAAACAAGGCCTACATTGTGTTCTACTGTCCTATTCACCGGTCACAAGCCATAAATGGCTTAAATATTAAAAGCATCACGTTCTACATTAAATAAAGATGAGAAGCTAAATCATGCGAGGAAATTGTATCTCCCAATGTGGTAGTGTGGGTGTATATAAGTACAATACTGATAGCTCATTTCGACGTCCTATCATATTGTTGAAAACAAAATGATCAATTATTAAATAGTGTGTCTAAATCCATATATGACCAAGCACATGAGATCTTTGTACGTATCGCATTGCCGAGAAACGAAGGTTCACCGTAGCCTTCATTGCTTGTATACACACGCTTTGAATGTAGTAAATCAAGGGTGTACAAGTATACATCCGACAGTTAATTGACTCAGATCCACATAACACTCTCAATTTGACCATTCCTCTAATTGACGGCTTAACAGTAGTTAAAGAAAGTAAGTGAGTATGACCAGGAATCGCCATAACCACACACCTCAGATCAACCTATGTGAGAAAGAGACACAGAACTCTAACAGCCACATGGCAGCAAGAACAAAATTAAGGACATACGAGGGCTAGTCAAAAATAACTGAGCCCTACCTTATAACATTTAATTAAAGTAAAATGGACACATATTTAAATGATGTTTCATCACAGTTATATGTCGTCTATTTAATAACCTAATTTATATCTGTTGGTGGGCTTTATATACTGGTTGCTAGGCAACCGAACATGACCTGTCAAACGGGTGCGTTCACGCTGTAATACATCAATTTCTACGCGTTGCCATGGAAACGATAATGCCATTGTAATGCTGCATTCATTGTCGTTTGATATCTATTACATTTACCTACTCAGTGCCA
Organism: Loripinus fragilis; assembly: GCA_964019695.1. Taxonomy (NCBI): domain Eukaryota; kingdom Metazoa; phylum Mollusca; class Bivalvia; order Lucinida; family Lucinidae; genus Loripinus; species Loripinus fragilis. The sequence continues at coordinate 26,281,622 of OZ026520.1, forward strand.
CAGAAAAAAACAACTGATCCCAAATTATAGTTGCTGTGGTAGTTCGATTTCAGAATTTAGCAAATTTTTACGTGCCTCAAGTCCTAAAATTTACCCCACTCACATTCATATTAACACAATTTTAATAGAAAACATAAAATAATAGCCTAATAATGCTTTTGCAGTACTGCATACACAAACAAACCCTCAGAAATATTAAATTGCATGTTTAGAATAAGTGATTCTGTTTCCATGGCAACAGAATCCTCGTGTATTTGAAAATTAGTGAAATTTTGACTTATTTTGTTGCTAGGCAACGCATGCAATCAGTGTTCATTTTATCATTTACGAACCAAGTATAATGAAAAGACAATATGACCATTATGTTATTCAAATAAATGTCAAATATATCTTTCTCAAAAGCTATCAAGCCCACAAGCATTTTAAGACATACTGTATATTCCTGGTGGCGGGGATCATCAACGCATCGCTGACTGATGATCTTTAGTTGCCTAGCAACCATAACAGAAGATTCAACGGGGTAATTATTTTTGGTCAAAACGTCTATGACGTATTATACTTATAAAAGATATTCACATTTCTCTTCTACAATGTGAGACTAAGATATAATGAGGTAGGGCTCAGTTATTTTTGACTAACCCTCGTATGCTACTAAATACTTCCCACATTGAAATTTGCTCAATACTTTGAATACGGTTTGTTTCATGCATGGGCTGTCAATTTATGAAATAAAAGTATATGTTACCGTGTTCAGTTTTTTTTCACAACCTCACATGCAAGTGTCCAGCATTTGATCAATTTTCTGAACAAATGAAAGAATGACCTAAGCCATAAATTTCAAGCTAAAGTCGGTGTAATCTTCAGTCAGCTGCATTTTTTAACTTTAATTATTGCTTTAGGCCTTCAGCCTTCTAGAGGTGTGGAATGTATTTGGTATCCCAAGCCGCGACAAGATACGGCCTGATTCATTTTAGTAATTGCTCAAAAATAGGATTTGATTTTTTACAACAAATTATATAAAAAAAATCTGACATTGAAAACCCTATTTTTTTTATTCTTATTTCATGGACTATCATAGTTCCTTTTAGAAAAAAGAGTAAAAAATGGAGGCCACCATACTAGTTTTCTTTCAGGAGGGCCAGATGTAACCCTGCCCTCACAGATTTTATGCAAAATTCAATATAAACCCTTCAGAAATGACAATTTATGTCGTTGTTATTATTTCATTTTACTAGTAGGAAGTTATTCAAGTTTTAAAACGCTAAAATTGGAAAAAAGAACAAAAAAACATACTGAAAAATAGGTGTTCATCCGAGAATCGATCCTCGTCCTCTTGGTTCATAGTCTGGCACACTAACCACTAAAGCCAGCAGGCCAGGTCGGTCCTGGCTCGCAATAATCGTACAAGAATACCAGCTTATCCGAGATTCGGCCACACTCCTATTTGCTACCAGGCAGACAATTTGAAATTATGTACCTTGCTTACTTTCACTTGTGGCCCATCTATCTGTTTGGGTATTGAGACATATATTTAGAACATATCTTATTTACTTTTAAAGATGTTAGAGAATCGATCTGACATAAGAGTATTTGAACACTGTATTGATCCGAATTCGCTGACGGTCGAAAAACAGGGGAGGTAAACATTCCAAATGAAATTCTGAGTCATCTGATGCAAGAAAGGTGCGCAGGAGAATTAGCTGCATATGTCTTTAAATAAAAGTAAAGCATCCAGCCCTTACCTCTCTTCCTCAGTAAGATGATTGCCATGCGCGGATCCAGAACGTTTTGTCAGAGGGGGTTCAACTTTGACAACGTTTTTTCCCCTTTTTTGTTGTCTTATTTCAGTTGATAAGTAGAGGAAGGATCCAAGCACCACAGTGAACGGGCCATCATTTTCCCGCCAGTGAAAGGCCATTCGGTACAAGGGCGTTTCTCTGGCGTGCCTATGATGTCCCAACATTGAATGCTGACTTGGTAGCTTCGTGATTTCATGGGGATTCTGACCAGTATTGCTAAAAACCCTATAGTTTTTTTTTATTTTTCAGGGAGGGAGCGGGTCTGGACACCCTTTCGCTTCCTCTGGGTCCGCCTATGACTGCAAAACCAGTAAGGACAATAAGTACTGCCCCACAAAACAAGGACCAAACACGAATCCCTCACAAACAATGGGATTAACAATAAACAATGAATCAACCCACCGCCCTTAAACGTACCATATTATTTTACCCGCATGTATTGCTTAAATTAATTAAAATTAAATCTTTTTCATTCTGGATACCCATAAAAATGAATGCGGTATTTTACCAGGGTCCGCACTTTTTGCTAAGATAAAGACAATCTTTATATCTTTATGGACAATCATACTGTAACCACTTAAACACAAAATATGGACTATCCTCTACTTATTTAATAAATAAGTTTAGGAAATTACATCAGAATGAAAAATATTTGGCTAGCAGAAGAATAAGTGTAGGAAATTTCATAATTTAACCTATGACGCTTGGAGGCTGTCTTATTTGCTCTTAGAACACTAGATTTTTTTCCACAACTTGTTTTTGATAATATTCCTATATTTTTTGTTGATAGTCATAAAGAGCTGGGTGTTACCTTAAGTAATATTATACTCACTTACTTTTTAGGAGTGGCGCTCACTTATTGAAAACATTGTCAATAAAGCTACTAAATGTTTGGGAATAATGCGAAAACTTAAATATTCTATACGTAAAAATGCTCTTAACCAGAAGTGTATGTCGTATCTGTTACCTATTGTAGAGTATGCGTCAGTTGTGTGGGATGGTTGCTCTGAACAAGACTCAGTAACACTACAAAAGATCCAAAATGAAGCAGCCCAACTTGTTACAGGATTCACAAGACCTGTATCATTACAAAACCTGTACAAAGGGCAACTCTATCACAAGGAAGACAACACCATATTTTTTTTTCATGTATAATGTACATACTGGCATGGTGGCCTCATACATACAACATTTAATCCTTTCCTCAATTAGTGAAGTTTAAGATTACCCTTTGAGAAATAATAGAAAATTAATGTACCTTATAATCGACCTAGTATTTCACAACAATCTTCTATTCCATCACCCATCAGACTCTGGAACTCTCTTGCAGATAACTTGAAGGAAACATCCTCATTATCAACCTTTAAAAACATGTATAATCTCAAAGTTTAACATGTCATATGTTCCTCCCTATTTAATTATGGGAAACAGATAGACCTCTGTATTACATACACGACTTAGAAATTGTTGCAGCAGTCTTTACAATGATCTTTTTTAGAAATCACATTTATAATAACCCTTCATGTGATTTGTGTGGTGTGATAGAGGATGCCACCCTTTGCTGTTTTCATTCTAGAAAATATTCTGATAAAAGACAGGTTTTCAATGATACAGTTTGAGTTTTCAGCCTCTAAGCATCAATTTGATTCTTTTTGTAAGCAAGAAATGGAATACTGAAACAATTATTGTCTTGTTCAGTGCTATCCACAGATATATTCATGTCTCGAAATGCTTTTGATAACCTCTTTGACTCTTTCTTTGAGACCCGTTTTGAAACAAATCTTTAAATATGTGTACTCTGTAACCTGACTTATTATTTTATCTCAAGTTTCAGGTGTTCTTTTTAACAGTCGAATACGTTGGTTATCTATTTATATAGTACTTTTTTTTACTTTATTTATTTTTTTTTATTTATAACACTTAAAGTGTTATAAATAAAAAAAAAATAAAGTACTATAAAGTGTTATAAATAAAAAAAATAAAAAAGTACTATATAAATAGATAACCAACGTATTTAAGTAATATAAATAAAAAAAATAAATAAAGTACTATATAAATAGATAACCAACGTATTTAAGTGTTATAAATAAAAAAATAAATAAAGTACTATATAAATAGATAACCAACGTATTTAAGTGATATAAATAAATAAAAATAAATAAAGTACTATATAAATAGATAACCAATGTATTTAAGTGTTATAAATAAAAAAAATAAATAAAGTACTATATAAATAGATAACCAACGTATTTAAGTGTTATAAATAAAAAAAATAAATAAAGTACTATATAAATAGATAACCAACGTATTTAAGTGTTATAAATAAAAAAGATAAATAAAGTACTATATAAATAGATAACCAACGTATTTAAGTGTTATAAATAAAAAAAAATAAATAAAGTACTATATAAATAGATAACCAACGTATTTAAGTGTTATAAATAAAAAAATAAATAAAGTACTATATAAATAGATAACCAACGTATTTAAGTGTTATAAATAAAAAAAAATAAAGTACTATATAAATAGATAACCAACGTATTTAAGTGTTATAAATAAAAAAAAAATAAAGTACTATATAAATAGATAACCAACGTATTTAAGTGTTATAAATAAAAAAATAAATAAATAAAGTACTATATAAATAGATAACCAACGTATTTAATTGTTATAAATAAATAAAATAAATAAAGTACTATATAAATAGATAACCAACGTATTTAAGTGTTATAAATAAAAAAAATAAATAAAGTACTATATAAATAGATAACCAACGTATTTAAGTGTTATAAATAAATAAAATTAATAAAGTACTATATGAATAGATAACCAACGTATTTAAGTGTTATAAATAAATAAAATAAATAAAGTACTATATAAATAGATAACCAACGTATTTAAGTGTTATAAATAAAAAAATAAATAAAGTACTATATAAATAGATAACCAACGTATTTAAGTGTTATAAATAAAAAAATAAATAAAGTACTATATAAATAGATAACCAACGTATTTAAGTGTTATAAACAAAAAAAAAATAAAGTACTATATAAATAGATAACCAACGTATTTAAGTGTTATAAATAAAAAAATAAATAAAGTACTATATAAATAGATAACCAACGTATTCGACTGTTAAAAAGAACACCTGAAGCTTGAGATAAAATAATAAGTCAGGTTATTATTTCTGTCTTTTTACAAATTGTTTATTAATTACTAATCTTTTTTTAGTTTATATTACTATCATCACGTTATTGTCATAGCTTGTATCATTATCAGAATGAACATATTTCGCTGTCGTATAAACTAATCTGTATGTCTATAATGTAGGGGATGGGTCGTAACAACTGTTGTGAGAGCGTGTGACCAACCCCATTGGTGTCATATTTGGTAATAGAATATGTTTAAACTTAATAAATGAACCCACTAATTGCTAGCGTATAAGTGAACCACCAATTGAGCGATAAATGCATTTCGGACTGAAGCTGGAGGTGGTTGGAATAGTACACGACGCTACATACTTTAGCGCAGATTCCTTCATTAAGCACAGAGTAGTGAGAGGGACTATTTGTATTCTAAATATTCAAATTTCTTAAGCAATTGGTTTCTACTTCAAATGATAAATTCTCACAACTTAGCTAGTATATATATACATACATTGATGGTGATTGTAGGTGCATAAACTGACAAAGTAGAACTTTGAAAACCAATGGTGTGCATGAGATATAGCACATAGTTTATCGTTTCTTTGGATATCTGTTCAGCTCGTCGTCCGGCTGTCCTTCCTTAACCCTTTCAAACAGCTATCCCTGTGAAAACCCCGGACTGTTTTATCTTCATTGATAAGTGGAGTCTCTGAGTAGGTGGCACGAAAACGATAACATTTTTCAATTTACATTGTGATATGTTCTGTACATTAGCACTTAAAAACTTTTGATACCAGGTTATAGTGTTACCACAGTGTGTATGCAGGTAAATAATCCATACTAACTCATGGCTTTAACCTATTTTAAATTTTATTCAGAAATTTGCATTACATATGAGCTGCGGCACAAGAAAAACCTGTCTTCGTGGTTTACTAACATCAAAGTTGCATACCAGTCTGTGTATCCGCACAGTCTGCTCAGCACCTTTGTTATTCGCTATTTGGGAAGTATCATTTCTAAAACTTGCTATAGGAGAAACATACATTTTCTAGCTTATCTGTGTAGCTTAGGAGAATGGTTTGAGTCTCGCTTTGTCGGAAACCTCAAAGACAGGTCTTCTCGCGACAAGGCCCATATAAATACATGTGCATTTCCAGACAGAAAACAGCATTCCATTAATGTTAAGAAATATAGTATTGTTGGTGTCTGTGTTTAATCTTCTTCCACAACGACTAACATAGCCCTGGTGAATAGACAAACATGATTGTGGTGATTGGAAAAATGTTTATGTATATTGCGATTAATTCTTTTTTTCCTTTTTTCTGTTTACATGTTTACCAATCAAGTTCAATAAAACTTTCAGTTTCCTCGACTATAATTCAGCATCTAAGTATTGTAAAGTCCGGTAAAACCTGTCTTAAGCGGCCACTCGAAAATAGACAAAACAAAGATCTTAAAGACAAATGGAAGCTTTATGAAGGTCGAAAGTATTGCAGAATGCTCTATCGGAGCATTCTGCAATACTTTTGACCTGCATTAAGCAATAATCGGTCTTAAAAACCACTTTTTGATCTTCTTTTTAGTGGCCGCTTAAGACAGATTTTACTGTAAGTGAGTATGACCAGGAAATGCCACAAACGATCACTGCAGACCAGCACACAGCACCACGAGAAAGAGGCAGAGAGCAATAACAGACACTTGACATCAAAACAATACAAATAAAGCATCTAGCTCTCTTTCACCCAACGAGATAATTGCAAAACTAGAAAGGACAAAACGTACTGCAAAACAAAACAAGAACCAAACCCAAACCCCAGATCACAAGTGATTAATATTTAAGCTAAATGTTAACAATGAATTAGTTTGAGAAGCTAACTTATACACAGATTTTTTTCAAACAAACATACGTTTTGGATGAAAAGTTTTTTTACGCACCTAAAATGTTATTATAGATATTAATTAGAATGAATCATGAATAGGGCATACTTTCTGAATCCAGCGTGTTCCAAATCTAATTTGAATTAGTGAGTATTTCGAACTGTCGGAGTTCGAATTTTCGGGGTTTAATTGTACCACACATTGTTATCCTACAATTAATAAATATATAACAAAAATCTACGAAGAGATGGTAACTTATGGAGTTTTTTTTTTAGATAATATTGCATATTTAACTGTAAAATAATCAATCATTTCCGTTTGCATGCATTGAAATACGACAAATCTTCTAGCATCATATATTTTTTCAACAACAACGTCGTATAATTATACTTTTATGCTTTTATCCATTATTTTACATGTTAGATTAAATCAGGAAAGTTATTTGTCTGCGCATCAGGTTGAATTGCAATGCGCGCATGTACCACTATACACTGACCAGTGTCACACTTGAAGTGAAACATACTTGTAAATAAAAAATGGCTTGGATTGCAATGTACTCTTAAACAATTTGGTTATTGGTGTTTATTTTGTTATTTGCTTCCCAGTTATTGAGATAAATTAATCAGTGTCTATAAACTCTGGAGGTGTCATGCTAATAAGACTCCCCAGGTACGGTAATGTTCCAATGTCACAAGTACGCAATGTCTGTGTCTCGAGGAAAATACTATCATGTGTAAGCCGTTACGTCATGACTGAATAATACTCATTATCAATAATGAATCAAATGTTTTTATACTTTTCTTTAAAATATGTTGTAAAAATATCTTAAATTGTATATATGTATATATAAAGACGGTCAGTACATGATTTGCATACACCGATAATTGCGTACATCTACCTGGGTAAGCCAACGATTTTCTCTTAGGCTGGGATGCGACGAAAATGCAAGTGAGTATAATAATGATCAGAAAATATCACAGTCACACACTACAGACCCATCCAAGGTACTGTGAGGAAGAGCCACAGATAAATAACAATCGCAATACACCAGGAAGACAAAAAACAGGTAAGGCAACCAGATCTCTCTTCACCATCAAGATGATTTCAAAACTAGAAAGGACACAAAGCCATGCACTCCAAAACATGGAAAATAAAAGCACCGCAAGCACTGCATAATACCCCGCCACTGCTGGGGGCACCAAAAGTTATTTTGTGAGATATATAATGTCTAAATAGCAACAGAACTGAGATAGACAGTGATATGACGTCCTTAGTCACAATATGTAACCTTTGATGGTCAACATATCTGTGAAGTTTCATTCAGATACTCCATATAGTAAATGAACTACAGGTCAAAAACCATTTTTTCAGATCAATCAAGGGTAGATAATTCATGAACTGGAAAGGTAAGAGTGAAGATCCTTAGTCACAATATGTAACCTTTGATGATCAACATATCTGTGAAGTTTCATTCAGATATTCCATATAGTAAATGAACTACAGGTCAAAAACCATTTTTCAGATCAATCAAGGGTAGATAACTCATGAACTGGAAAGGTAAGAGTGAAGATCCTTAGTCACAATATGTAACCTTTGATGATCAACATATCTGTGAAGTTTCATTCAGATATTCCATATAGTAAATGAACTACAGGTCAAAAACCATTTTTCAGATCAATCAAGGGCAGATAACTCATGAACTGGAAAGATAAGAGTGATGGTTCTTTGTCACAGTATGAAACCTTTGATGTGAAACATATCTGTAAAGTTTCATTTAAATATTCCACATAGTAAAGGAACTACGGGTAAAAAACATTTTTTAATTCAATCAAGGGCGGATAACTCACAAACGGGAAAGGTAAGAGTGACGGTTCTTAGTCACAATATGTTACCTTTGATGTGAAACATATCTGTGAAGTTATATTCAGATATTCCACATAGTAAAGGAACAATAGGTCAAAAACCTTTTTTCAGACCTATCAAGGGCAGATAACTCACAAACTGGGAAGGTCAGAGTGACGGTCCTTACTCACAATATGTAACCTTTGATGTGCAACATATCTGTGAAGTTTCATTCAGATATCATGAACAGTAAAGGAATAACAGGCCAGAAACCATTTTTCCAATACGAAAAAGGCTCCGTTAAAAATGGACGGATTTTGCCCATTAACAATCCCATACCACTCATCGCCGATAACCATATGTATGCAAAATTTGAAAAAATTCCGTGAATAAATACTCAAGTTATCGATCGGAAATGGTGCGGACGGACGGACGGACGGACGGACAGACGGACAGACACCGAAGGGTATAACATAATACCTCGCCACACTTTAGTGGCGGGGTATAAAAACACAGAAGCCCACAATGGGAGCAACAATTAAAAACGAATCGACAACAACAGAAAAGTTGCCTTAAAATGGACAGCAGCCTTAGCCGCTGGAAAGCTTAAATACATTTTACTGGTACCAAATCTTCGCCCTAGGTTCTGTTGTTGTTAAAACTCAAAAATTGTTTAACTCACATGGAGGCTTCCTAGCTATTGCAATGTATCAGAACAGAGAAGCAATCTAATCAAATTAACATACTGTGATGAAACAAATAAATGGGATCACGACTCATAGATAGTCAGAGCTAAAGAAAAACCTCAAGTTAAAACCTGCTCTCCACAACAGTTTAACTAGCAGCATGACAGAGTCACGCCAAAAATACAGAATTGAGGGCGGCATTCTAATGTGTGTGCAAATCATAATAGGTCAAAAGAGAAAAAAAAAGCTTCATCTCTTTGAGAGAAATGGTTAGAGAAAGATTTAGAACATTTTATTTTTGATTGCATTTTAAACGCTTGAAATTTGACTATTCGTCTTCAGAAACTTCCAAACCAGCAAAGGAAGCTGAGAGCTATTTTCTTGGTGACTGTGCATTTCTGGAGATTGATTACAAAATATAACAATAAATAAATGAGTAACGGCAATTTCAAATTTGTTCAAATAAACGTGAAACACCTCTTGTACTTTGATCAATCATTATATGTGCTTGGTTACAACACTACATCGACATACACAAAATATGATACAGCCAACTCTCGTCATATTGAACCACACCGCATTGAAAAACATATCCTCGCATTGACTTATGATGAGTTTGAAAACATTTTAATGGCAAGTGCACTGCCTTCTGTCACATCCACAGAGGTAAGTGTTTCAGATGTTTCATTTTGCAGCCTCTCATAGGGCTACGGAAATAAGACTAATCGATGTGGATAAAGGAAAGATTCCATGCACAACTGCAAATGGGAACGCTTGACATTCTCTGTGAATGACTCAGTAGTTGGTGGTAATGATAATTTTATAGGACGTAATTTGATGATTTCCATACTTTGCTTTTCCATATTATCTGACAAGTTGTTGTCATAATGTCCACACAATGTCGTCTGCGCGCGCACATGTATTTTACAAAGGATCAGTCCGGACGGCACGTCTTCTCTATGTATTAATGCTAGAAAACGTTTTGTTATGATCCCAAACAACATTCATATTATTTATTATTTTCAGTCGACCTCTTATCATGCCGTGGTTGTTATAAGGAATCATCAGTGCATGACCCATATTTATTTAAATGAATCGAGCCAGTTTATGAGCTGCTTGCTGTCATTTCCTCAGATATTAAATCAGAATACTTTGTAACATAGCCTGTTGATGGAATTAATTTTTGTGCTTATTTAAAATACAGATGATTCAGCAAAACGTGGTCCTTTTCTTGACATTTACCTGTATCATGCCACATCCATGAAACTATGCCGTTTATTAGGGACAATTCCAAGTACAGAAAGGATGCTTCAGTATCTGAGGAATTAGCATTATTTAACTGAAGTTCAGGGGGGATATATACGACTTACTACCAGTTCAATTATAAAAGGATTATCACTAATAACTCTTAATGCGCCAATCGCAATAAAAGTCGTCTGCTTTGCTCGTCTGCTGAAGCCTCTATGGCAAACAGTGTGGACCTAGATCAGATTGCTAGAGGAGCAGTCTGTTCTGGGACCACGCTGTTTGCTTCTATGCTTAATTTGTCAGAAATGTAAGGTACTTATTTGCAGCAGACGACTTCAGCAGACGACATTTTCAGATGCATTTTTTCCTGGCGCTTTAAGGGTTAAGCAAGTCATCTAGATATCTTGAGGTAGAGTTAAATGCTTTAACAACATATGCTTGATTATTGTCAGAATGAGACAACATGAAGTCTCTCTCATAACAAAACAAAAACAAATCTGCAATAAGAGGAGCACACATATGAAAGAAAACAGTCAACACATCTCCTCAATCTATCTATCTATCTATCTATCTATCTATCTATCTATCTATCTATCTATCTATCTATCTATCTATCTATCTATCTATCTATCTATCTATCTATCTATCTATCCTCTCTCTATATTTCTCTCTCTCTCTCTCTCTGTCAGTGAAATAATTGCCGGGCTGGACATGACACAGATATGGTATAATAGAAGAAAGGGTGCAAAGATCAGGAATCGGTACAATAGGTATTTAAAAGTCTCATATATTTTGTTTTGTTGGTAGTTAACTAATGTGAAGAATTCCATATTTTCCGATAGGTCGTATTGCCTTTTAGTCATTATTAAAAAAAGTTATCCTTATATGAAAGGGTGTTTCAAAAAATGCGTGAAAGTGTGTACCACAATATTTTTAACAAGCACTTAACAATATCGCACTGAATAATATAACACAGTCCCTACAGTCAAAAGCAAATTGTTCAAAAAATAGTTAAAGACATATATGCGGAGCAAGAAACTCGAGAGATTGGTTAGAATCATGGTATGGTCATAGAAATCCTGCATGGCCACCAGCAAGGTGGTATTTTTTTCGAAAACACATAGATACCTATAATTGGCTGTGTCAACTTGCTTGCTATTTGATTTAATAACATAATAGAGAATATAAGAATTTATCGTAAGAGAGAAGGTGGGATAGAAAAATCCGTCCCGACGATCATCGTTTGACATTACTAAGCTTGTATAGATGAAGACAAACAGTGATCGCGAGTGACCGAACTGTCTATCCCATCCTCACACAAATAATAGATTCTTTTTCTTACTCACCATAAAATACCACATTTTTATATTTTAAAAAAATCTTCCAGAATACGCTAAGATGCAACATGACATGATGGCGTTACTTTAACATAACAATGGCATCACTTGTCTATTGGTGTGCAGCTATTCGTTTTTTATCTTTCCCACGGGAAAGAACAGTGAATGTACCAGAAATGCGAGATGAAATGGTCTCATATGGGTAGAAATAGCGGAAACTCCAATCTGCCATGCAGGAAATAAATTTACACGTTTATGCCATATTTACGTTTGGCTGAACATTACCATTCTATGACAAAGGCAAGGACAATGACAACATTGTGTCAAATTTAGAAGACAAAAAAAAAGAAACAAACAAATCAAGGCTATATTTTTTTTACTGAATCTTGAGCCAGAGATTTGATCAAAATAACTTCCTTCAGAAAGCACTAGACAGCACTTAAAACTATGCTTAATTCGCTTGACGAGTGATATGTTGTTGATAGGCATCGGACCCACCGTGGCTCAACTTGAGGTTTTCTTTAGCTCTATCTATCTGTGAGCCATGAGCCCTTTTCTTTGTTTCATCATGGTGTATTAATTTGATCAGAGTGTTTCTCCATGATGGCATATTGCATCAGTTAGAAGGCTTCCATGCGAGCTGAACATTTTTTGTACTTCAACAACAGCAGAACCAAGGGCGAAGATTTGGTACCAGTAAAATGCATTTAAGACCCCCAGTGGCTTAGGCTGCTGTCCGTTCTAAGATGGTGGTTCTGTTGTTGTTGACTTTTTGTTTGTTGTTACTCCCATTGTAGGAGTCTGTAGCTGTTCTATGTTTTTGTTGTACGTTACTTTATGTCCATTCTAGTATTGCAATCATCTTGATGGGGAAGCGAGAGCTGGCTGCTTTGCTTAATTTATCTTCCTGGTGTCTCGTGATGATTGAGTGGGTCTTCCTCGCGGTGCCGTGGGGTTGTCTGCGGTTTGTGATTGTGGTATTTCCTGATCATACTCACATACTATCATCGGTGTCGGCTAAGTTTGAAGTATTTGTTGATGAGGATCATGAAAGCCTCTGATGCTATACTGGTTGCCTATACTTCATAGATGACCATATGAGGGGCGTTCAATATATAATGAAAACAGCCCAGTATATCTCAAAGTTTTATATTTACACACTTCATAATTACTTTTTTCAAAAGCTCTGTTTCTTGGCTAAATAAATGTAAATTTGCAGTTGTCCAGCTCCTTATCTAATTTACACAAGCCACTTTCAAGATAGAGTGATGAAATACACTGCGATATGAAATAAAACAATGTTTTCAAAATCAGGCAACTACATGAACGTGGGATGTTTTCAGCCTGCTTCTTCGTGTGTTAAATATCCATAAAATGGTGATTTATACCTGCAAAAAAATGAAATTGCTTTATATTCTATGAAATACTGAGGCTGCCATTTTGGTTAAAATCCTCATTGATGCTACATTTTCTGGCATTCCATTGACAGAGTCGTTTTTGCGTGAACGAGTACATAGCGAAAATTTATACGAAAACCATTTGTAACATTTTTTCTGGTCGCTCTGATGATCATTTGCAAGGAATATAGCCGATTTTAAAATTTCCATATTTAATCTTGCACATAAAGTACCCCCAAGTACGTCATTTGAAATAAGAAAATCGCTTAAAAGAATGTCATCTCTGGCTTACACTGAAATGGATCAGACAAAATACCGCGTTTCATCGATGTTTGCATTCGGATGTATTATTTGGACATTGTTACGCGTATTTACATGTACATAATCTGGCTGGCGAATAGCAGACAATTACATTTTAGGAAACAAAATTGGTATACCACTAAGATGAGATACTCCTAGATATTGGTTTCAGTTTAGCTTGTCTGCTGCCTATACACTGTGTGTATTAAAACCTCGATACAATCAAAATTGTCCTTTCCTAATACAAACCCACATTTCCGATTTTCAAGAACTGAGCGTATTTTAGCGTTACGTCCATTGTTTTACACGACGTCAACGTAATAAAACCGTTTGCAAGAGAAATCGGTAGCGGTCAAAAGTTTGTATCGTTATAGCAGATAAAGAGGAAATTATTCAGAAAACTATGGATATGTGATTCATGCATGTTAAATGTTTGTTTTATAAAATACAGCATGCCTTTCTACCTGTGTTAAAATGAGTCTTTACAATTCAGAGGAAAATATTTGCATTGTATATAAGTATGCTTTTTAAAAAGTATGTAACTTATTAAATTTGGAAAAACAAAATAATGTTTCATGCACCATTATAATTGTGACGCTTTGATCTTTTGTTTGGCATATGGCATAAAATCCTGACGCGTTTGTGGATGGAGTTATGAATGGGTTTTCATTACACATTGAACCCCCCTCGTATAAATTGCGTTGTATTGCTAATTGTACAAAATTAATGTAGTACTACTAAAATTTTATATACCTTTACTATATAATCTCAATGAAATTAAAAACCATGTTATAAATATTGTGAAAAACATTGTCCCATAAGATAATCAAAGCCAAACTTAACACATGAATTGAAAAAAAACTGTTAATACAGAGATGTTTGATCTATTTTGATTGTAATGATCAAAGCGTTTCTTGTTTAAATGCTGAACAACCAAATACAAATAATGTGTCGTCATGTCAGAAAGATGGTCTGTATTATCTTTTCGATAATACATTTATTAGATTATGCTCTAACATGTATAGACATGTACTTATTTTGCTCCTCTTATTGCAGATTAGTTTTGCATATGTTATGAGAGACACTTCATGTTGTCTCTATCTGACAATAAACAAGCTTGTGTTATCGAAGCATTCAACTCTACTTCAAGATATCGAGATGACTTACTAGATATATTGATAATCCTTTTTTGAACAAATGGTAAGACTCACAGACCATCTGTTAAAAGGCAAATTCCTTAAATACTGAAGTCTCATCTTTAGATTTGGACTTGTCTATAACTTATGACACAGTTATATCTTAAATTTATTTATAAACCCCTACTCTCTGTTAGACGGCCTTTGGTCTATTGTTGTTGATTCGTTGATATATTTTGCTTTGTGTGTTTGATCTCTTTTTTTTGGAGTATTGTACATCGTTCGTCAACAGTGTCTCTCTGCATTGGTGATAGCTGCGAGAGTTAAACTTTGCATTGTTATTGTCCTCGACAAATTCTTCAAGTACGCACTTTGACCTGGTGAACACCTTGATATAATTTACACGCCTCAGAGTTCTTTTTATGCCCGTTTGTCCGTCCGTCAACAGTGTGTTTATCTGCATCGATGATAGCTGCGAGAGTCAAACCTTGCATGGTTATTTTCCTGGACAAACTATTCAACTACGCACCTTGACCTGGTGACCTTGACCTACTTTTCTATGTCACATCTATCAACAATTTAAGATCTAAGTGTTTTCCCTGCACAAGTGATAGCTGATAGTAATAGACATTGTATGAAAATTGCCCCTGACTTATTCTTCAAGCACTCACTGTGGCTTAGTGACCTTGACCTATTTTTCGCAATCCAATGACTGACATTACCTTAATTTGTCCCGGTGAGGTTACACCGCCTTCTGTGGAGTTTTTGTTTAACCTAACTGCCTCTTATAAAACATTTCTGAGATATTTGGATAACAATGCAATTACGGACCCCCTGCCCTAGAAAATCACAAAGCGAAAGGGTTCCTTAGTAATACTTGTCCGGAGCCCCTGAAAAATACAAAAAGCTATCAAGCCAGCATTCAATGTTGGGCCATCATCGGCCCGCCAGCGTAACGCCATTTACACCCGCTTATAGTGGTACTTTTTTTATTTGGATCCTCTCTTCTCATCAAATAAAAAAACCCGTCAGAGTTGGACTCCCTCTGACAAAACTTTCTGGACCCGCGCTTGCCTCTTATAATACATTCCTAAGACATTTGGATAACACCGCATTTACGGATCAATTTCAGCAGCTTTAACCCTTAAAGCTCTGAAAATGTCGTCTACTTAAGTCGCCTGCTGTATATATTTGCAAACATTATTGACTTGTATAAGAATGGA
Source organism: Loripinus fragilis (assembly GCA_964019695.1). NCBI lineage: Eukaryota > Metazoa > Mollusca > Bivalvia > Lucinida > Lucinidae > Loripinus > Loripinus fragilis. The sequence continues at coordinate 26,297,614 of OZ026520.1, forward strand.
GGCAACTACAAACAAAGTGTACACTGTTTGTTGAATGTTTGACGCTTTAAGGATTAACAGGTTTTCACTGAATGAAATAGCTTCTTGTTATAAAGAATCTCCCATAGGATTACTCATAGAAATAAAATTTCTCTTTTACAGGTAGTATAGTACTAGGGTCTTATATCAAGTTATTAGCATGTACACCGTTTGCCGTGTTATCTATTCACATCCTTTAATCAACCCTTTTCCTACTAGTGGCTTCTGCTGATAATCATTGTAAAAAGTTTAGACCCAGTTTCAGCATTAGATCCAGGTCAGGCACGACAAAACGTCGGGCCTGACCTGGATGTAATGCTGAAATAATTTATGAAAAAATGATTTAAAAAACAACAACTGCCGACCACAAGAAAACCCAGTAGGCAAATAGTTAAATACAATTTTGTACTAGACGCAATTGAATAACCGCTAAGAGACACACAAAACAACAGACTGGGGCCTGTACCTATTACTTTAAGATCACTTTTCAATTAAATTCTGACAGTTCTATTCGCATGGGACATTTAAATGTGATTGTATTTGGATTGACAGAACAGACAGAGACAACTTTAAAGATATACAACGTGAATAGTCGTTTCTTATGAAATAGCAATTTTATCGAATGATGTCTCCTTCGGTGGATCTCACAGAGATGGCTTAGCGCGACAGCACCACTCATAATGAGGCTAAACCGGCATCAAGTTTTTTTTTTGTTTGTTGGTTTGTATGTTTTGTTGCCTTACGTCCCAAGTCAACAGCTATGGTCATGGTGGGACAGTCAGTTCACCTAACCCAACTTTTTCCTCGGCAAGCTTGATCAAGCAGTTAACCAGTACTTCGTGCACATAATTTCGCTTGTAAATGACAACAACCCTTCTTGAATGATTCAGCGGAAGGGAGGCGAAAGGTCGTAGAATTTTTTTTATGATCAATCTCCACGAAATTATGGGACCGGGCCTGGATCAAACTCGCGACCCCTGGATCTGCAGTCAGACTCGCATCTGTTGCCAGACGCGTGTTCTTTAGATAGAGCATAAATAAGTCTTGATTTAACTAATTCAAAAAGTTGGTTTCAATATAGAGGTAAAGTCGATGAAAAGATGAAGAAATTTAATTCCCGGAATTAAATGTACTGTCCACTAAAAGTGTGTGTGTGTGTGTGTGTGTGTGTGTGTGTGTGTGTGTGTGTGTGTGTGTGTGTGTGTGTGTGTGTGTGTGTGTGTGTGTGTGTGTGTGTGTGTGTTTACCACACTAAAAAAAATTGTAATAAAATTGTATATTTTGGTATCCTATTTTCTTGGTAAATCTGCCCTTCAGTAGAACTGTGCAGTAAAAATCTTTCATACACGTTACCAACAGTTGACGGAATGAACTAAGTTAATGTAACAACATTCTATGAAACCTGTGCATAATTGACCAGGTTTCAAAGTAATCTATGTTTTTCCAACGCGGTTGTTCATTTTCAAACAATTTGCATATTTTCCTACATGTAAGAATGTTAAGTAACACTCCTCTAATGTTATTACTGTACAAGCCATGCAGAGCTCTTTCTATGTGCCTCCTTATGCCTTCTAAGAGGGTCTGTGAATCTAATTTTTAAATAAACGACACGTCGATAACTGTAAATTTACCATGTCTCTATCTATTTCTAAAACTAATCTAAGTGATAAATTCGGCGTGTTATATAACAAAGCTCATTCAGAAAATTTGCTTCATATAAAGTAAACAATATGCTTTTATGAGAAACTATAAGACCAACATCACGTTGAAAAGATGACATTTACAATCTCAAAACAGTACACCTAAATGACTTTCAAATTACTTTAGAATCCATCAGATTAATGGACCAGGTAGGCCCGAGTCCCATTGAGGAGAAATATACCCCAAAAAAGTTATTGTGGAAATGTCAAGTATTTGAAGAACAGTTATAAATTCAATACAATACCATTTTTAGCATGTACAAAGTCAGCGAAATCCAAAGACGGTTATAGACTTTTCTAACAAGACCCTTTAACTTTCAACCGAAATGGAGGGGCGTACAACAAACCCCAATATCATCCTCTGAATGAATTAATCACATTACATCGCGTCTGGGAGTGATATAACGCTGTGCAATAAATCGTTAAACCACAAGTGGTTAACAGATTTGGTAAGGTTACGTAATGACGTCCATTATAACGTTGCCAAAAATAATTATGGTAAATTATTGACGTTTTCACGCCTAAACTGCGATTTTAAGCAGTTTTAAATGTCATGTGATAAATAGAATCTATCATTCGTACTCCTGTATTATTGAATTAATTAAACTCGTTGCGAAAAGGCGATAAAGTGCTCGTCAAGCCTCACATTTTATCACTTTTCCTCAACTCCTTTAATAAATTCAATATATCAGGAACATTCATGTAAGATCCTCTATATATGCTTAGATATAAATAAACCGCTCACATGCCCGAAACATATTCACACATGTATGACAGACCAAACGTACATTTTAGCATGAATATTGAGTAGAGGATCTTACATGAGTGCTCATGTTTTACTGAATTTATTAAACGAGTTGTGGAACATAGATACAATTCGAGGCTTTCCGAGCATTTTATGCCTTTTTCGCAACGAGTTTAGTGAATTAAATGATACATGAGCACGAATGTTAGATTATATTTATCATATGACATTTAAAATACTTAACTATCGCATTTTTGTCATAAAAAAACTTAAGATTTCACCGTCTTTATTGCAGCGTTAAAATTGACGTCATTTATACGTACCATTACTAAATCTGTAAACCACTAGTGGTTTATCGATTTTATTGCATGGCGTTATATCACTCGCAGACGCGACGTCATGTGATAAATAGAGGATATTTACTTTTTTGAGGTGAATACTAAATATATTTCATCGAGTGCGGTGAAAAAAATCAGTATTTTTCACGAGTGAAAATGCTGATATTTTCACCGCACGAGATGAAATATATTTTGTATTTGCCGAAAAAAAGTAAATTTTCTTTTTATTTTATACTCAACGGAAATACAGAAATCACAACCTTACTTTTTACTTGGTCGTTTCTCGTTCGATTTGACTTTTGCAGTGTGGTTATTGGGTATAACATTGGGTGTAAACGTAGTTTGCACCTAGAAAATGGCTTAAAATCATATTTTAACGAATGAAACGCAAGGAATCAGCATTCAAAGAAAGTCTATTGGGTGTGCCTTACGGTAGGCGTCACGTGCAAACTGGCGCTACGCCATGTCAAACCGTGACGTCATTATGTTTGATGTTGACGTCACAACATGCGTAGCGTTATTTTTGACAAATATACTTCACTTTAAACCTTATGTTTAAAAATCCCAGTCACAAACTTGCCAAGAAAGCCTTGTTTTGCTACAGTTCTATTCTATTCTACAGTGAAAATATAAATCGTATCAGTCACTAGTGAAAATACGATATTTTTTCACTGTTAGGCGCGTTGCTGAAATTCAAATTTTCGAAAAAACTTACCTCATCGTCATAAAGGATGAAACAGGTCTTTACTTCAAGATAAATGACTCTACTTTATTTCTGATTGGGTCGTACGCTCAAAAATTGGTAGCATCATATTAAAAAATGGGGAGATAACTCGATGTTTGCAAAAAACGGAAACGTAAAGTACGGTTTTTAAACTGATTTTGTATTGACTCAAAGACGTTATTTTTCGCAAATTATTTTATTTTCTAAAAGTAAGTTTACTGTCATTTATATTTGTATGAATTTTATTGATTTTTATAAATTTTAACATAGTATTTTGGGGGGATAACTCTTACTACCCTATAAAATTTAATATTTTCCTCTATATCATTCCTTATAATGCCATTATTTTTAACCAGAACCCCCAAAACTTCATAATTTCTAAAACAATTGTCTTTTCGCTTTTCAAAACCATGATTTGCCACATCCTGATATGCCTGACGGCTCAGAAATTTGCTTCTAAAGTTGCCACCCCTGTGTGGAAAAACAGCGTTTTAATGCATTTTCCCAATACACTTGATACGAGCATAGGAGATTCGCTGATTTGCTTTTGGAGAAAACTTACATTATCGTCCTAAGTGATGATACATGCCTCAACAAAATATAAATATATCTGTACATTCAATTTGTGAGGATCATACGTTTAAATCGAGTATCGTCATTCATAAAATGGGGAGGTAACTCTGGTACTAGAAATAATGTAAAACCACCATAGATGAGCGTCGTCAAGTACCTCCTTGAAATATTGCTTTTCTGCTTTTTTTTAAATTTTACTTGCACAAAAGTATATCTGTTTGAATTATTTAGTCTTTCTTTCTTGAATAGATAAAATAGAATTTCAGAAACAGCAATATGACGCTCTTATTTGATATTAATATTATCGAATTTACATATTCAATTATATTAATGAAAACATAAGAAATGAGAAAAATTGTAGACTTAATTAAGGGGTGTCATCTACAAAATAGCATATACGTCGCTGTTTATCATTCTAGACTAAGAATCGTGGTACCAAATTAAAGTTAAGACATTGGCGAAATGGCCAACTGAATAGATATACGAATTATCTAATTTGCATACTCATGAATATTAATGAAAACATACGGAAGAAGAGAAAATTGGTCGAAAAATTAAGGGGTTTACCTACAAAATTAATTACCTCTACACCAGCTGCTAACTATCTTATCCTACGAAATTTGGTACCCAATAAAAGTTGAGACAAAGCCATTTGACTAAAATGATTAAATATACGAAATATCTAATTTAAATATTCATGAATATTAATGTAAACGTAAAAATAAGACAAAATTGGTATAAAAAATTAAGGGGGTATACCTACAAAATGTCCTTTACGTCTGCTGCTTACTAGCCTAGACTACAAAACTTGGTACCAAAAAAAAGTTGTGCATTGCCATTTGACCAAAATGATTAAATATGCGAATTATCTAATTTAAATATTCAAGAATATTAATGTAAACATAAGACATAAGACAAAATTTGTAAAAAAATAAGGTGGTATACTTTCAAAATTACCAGGACGCTAGCTGCTAACAATCCTATCTTACAAAACCTGGTACCAAATAAAAGATGAGACATAGCCATTTGATCAAAATGATGAAATATACGAATTATCTAATTTAAATATTCATGAATATTAATGAAAGCATAAGAGATAAGAGAAAATTGGTAGAAAAATTAAGGTGGTATACCTTCAAAATTACCTGTATATCTACTGCTAACTATCGTAGACTACAAAACTTGGAACCAAATTAAAGTTGAGGCATTGTATTTTGACCAAAATGATTAAATATACGAATTATCTAATATGAATATTCATAATTATTAATGTAATTATTAGAAATAAGAGAAAATTGGCAGAAAAATAAAGGTGGTATTCCTACGAAATGTCCTAAATGTCTGCTGTTTATTAGACTAGACTATAAAATGTGATAACAAATAAAAGTTGAAACTTTGTCATCTATCCAAAATTATTAAATTTGCGAATTATCTAATTTAAATATTCATGAATATTAATGTAAACATAAGAAAAAAGACTAAATTGGTAGAAATATTAAGGGGTATACCTACAAAATTACATGTACTCCAGGTGCTAACTGTCCTAGACTATAAAAATTGGTATCCAATAAAAGTTGAGACATAGCCATTTGACTAAAATTATTAAATATACGCATTATCTAATTTAAATATTCATGAATATTAATGTAAACATAAGAAACAAGACAGAATTGGCAGACAAATTAAGGTGGTATACTTACAAAATTAACACGACGCTAGCTGATAACTATCCCTTCTTACAAAACTTGGTATCAAAGTTGAGACATAGCCATTTGATCAAAATGATAAAATATACGAATTTTCTAATTTAAATATTAATGAATATGAATGAAAGCATAAGAAATAAGATAAAATAGGTAGAAAAATTAAGGGGGTATAGCTACAAAAATTACCTACAGTCTACTGCCAAAGATCGTAGACTGCAAAACTTGGTACCAAATTCAAGTTGAAATATTGCATTTTGATGAAAATGATTAAATTTACGAATTATTTAATCTGAATATTCATGAATATTAATGAATACTTGAAAAATAAGAGGAAATTTGTAGAAAGTAAGGTGATTTACGTTCAAAATAACCACTAAGTCAGCTACTAACTATGACTTCAAAACTAGGTACTAAATAAAAGTTGAGACATTTTCATTTGATGAAAATGATTAAATATACAAATGATCTAATTTGAATACCCATAAATATTAATGCAAACATAAGAAATAAGACAAAATTGGTAGATTATTTAAGGATGTATCTCTACGCCAGCTGCTTACTACCCTAGACTACAAAACTTGGTACCAAATAATAGTTGAGATACAGGTATGCGACACTATGATTATATGTATTTGATATATTTAATTTTCATATTCACGAATATTAAAGAACACATAATAAGAATAAGTCAAAAATAGTAGAAAATTAAAGTGGTTTGACGTACGAAATAACTTATATTTCAGCTGCCATATATTCTGGACTACCAAACATGATACCAAATATTAGTTGAGATATATAGCTCGTTGACCCAATGATCAATATACAAATGATCCCATTTGCATACTCATGAATATAGTTCTAGTAGGCTGTAATTTGAGAATATGATTACTAGCAACTGATATATGCGTAATTTTGTAAGTACACCCCTTTAATTTGTCAAAAATTTTCTCTTATTTCTTATTTTTTTTATTAATATTTATGAGTGAGAATGTTAGAACATTTATTAAATGGACAATTTGATAAAAGCGCAGCGCTTTGGCATTATTTTGTACCAAGAGTGGCCGCCTAAATTATTTGCAGCTGAGTTGTAAGTATCTTTGTGGGTACATCCTTTTATTTTTTTACGATTTCCTAATGTGCATTAATTTTCATGAATATGCAAATTTAATCATTAGCATAATTTACCACTGAATGAAGCTGCTATTTCTTACTTTTGCTTTTTTATCAAGTAAGTACTTTAGGATGAGTTTCTGCTGAGATATAAATGAGTAAAGAGATCAAACTTCAAATATTTTATTTATGGGTAAAGAGAATAGATATAAGTAATTTGTAGGGACATTCCCAACTGTTTTGAAGCGCATTGTTTGTTGCCATGAAAACCACGCAATTTCACACAGCTCAAATGGGGTTATTTTCAGGGCAATACTTTTACCTATTGCAGGCGGTCCCAAAAACAATTTGATGCCCATGAGAAGTTGTCCTGAGGACGCAAGGCTGGTCTAATTCGACCATTGGGTACTAAGGAATTTAAATGAGTTTACTTTTGATACATAGATAGTGTAACGCATTTTGTGGGCATTGCTAGGAAGAATGGACATTAAGCTACTTGTCGATTCTCTAAACTCATTTCTCGTATATCACTTTAAAAGCTTGAAAACTAGATCAAAATAGTGCTATTAATGAAACATTCATTTTAATAGCTGAACACTAGATAAGCAAAAAGTAAGTGAGTATAAACAGGAAAAACCACACTCACTACTGCAATTAAATCCACGGCATTGTGAGGAATAGCAACAGAACACTTACAGCCATAGGCATCAGAAAGACAATTAAAGCAAAGTAAGTAAGGTTGCAAAGATCAGGAATCGATACAATCAAGTACCACACCTGACCCAGGATACCAATGGGAAAGTGACAAACTCACAGAAGACACCACAAACGAGAGCCAAGAGGTCAGCCCCCTCCCAGCAGGTGACCACGAAGCACATATAAACAGACGCGCACAAAACACAGCAAACACAAGACAGAACAAAAACATAAAAGATCCACAAAAGAAGTACCGCCTTGGAACGGTCAGTAAAATATTTTACTGGAGGGCTTAAACCGGTTTAACGGCGCCAACCTCACCCTTAATTCAGATGTGGATCAAGACACATAGATATTTGGTTTGCATGAAAGAATCCTAACTTATCAATGCATCATCTCCTAAAACATATAAATCAAGATATAACAAGGAGATAAAGCAAGGATAAGGACTCAACAGTAAATTAAACTGAATACCGGAGCAAAAGAAATCCAACAGGTAAACCCCAGTGGGCCCGACAAACAGCCAAAGCATCAGGCCCCTACTATCTCATCAATAGATAAGTCTTTAAGTAGGAACCATCATAGAGTCTGAAGTCCGACCCACCGGCGTGAAATTAAAGAGGAAAGCAAAGTTGCCAACTGTGATTGGGTTGACTACCAAGCAGGCAGTCTGTTGCAATACATTAATGTTATAGCCAATCTTTTTATAATGGGAAATTATTTTAATGAACTGCGCTGAAAAATTATTAGAGCCAACAATCCTCTTCAACTTATACACCAAGTCACCATAGAAATCAGGTTCCGAAAGTCCTTGACGCAAGAGAGATTTAAGTCCAACTTGGAATTTAGAAATCAAATCAAAGTATTGTCTATATAATTTTGAAAATGTTTTGCGAAGTATATGATACCGATAGCCCTGTTTAAGAAGTTTCTGAGTTAACAATTTATTGCGAGTGTTGAAGTCAGTAACATAGCTAGATGCTCTAGCAAAACGAATGAGTTGAGAGATATAGACTCCATAGGATGTAGAACGAGGAACATCACCATCTAAAAATGGGAAATTGACAATTTCAAAATCAAAGTCGTCACGTTTATCATAAATTTTGGTAGAAACAATACCATTAGAAATTGACAAATGCAAGTCTAAAAATGCGGCTTCGGTATCAGAGGCATTGGCTTTATTAAGTTGGAGCTCTGAAGGGTATATTTGACTAACCATATTTTCAAAATAAACATTATTAATATTTAAAATATCGTCCAAATATCTGGAAGTAGTGTTAAACGCATCAATAACATCAGCCTGCTTATCATCAGAAAGAGACATCATAAAGTCCCTTTCATAAGAAAACAGGAATAAATCTGCAACCAGGGGAGCACAATTAGTGCCCATAGGAATCCCAACTACTTGTCTACAGAGCTTGGTGCCAAACCGAATAAAAATGTTGTCCAACAAAAAGGTCAGCGCATCACATACATTTTGACACGACCATGCATGATATTTTTTAGGTTTTTCTGAAGTAAAAAATGCATTTCTGTCACTACATGCAAGGTAAGGAGAGCCTTCTCTCTGGAAGGTTCTTTCAATAAGATCAATAAGTTTATCTTTAATTAAATTATGAGGTAAAGTAGTGTAAAGAGTAGAAAAATCATAAGTAGACAAACTGGTCGCATTGAAATCTCTAGCTTTAAGTTTATCTAAAATTTCACCTGAAATTTTAATCGACCAAAATAGGTTTTTACCGGATCTCTCATATACTTTTTCACAATATTTGATAACATGTTTTTTAACAGCTGAAAGACACGAGGTTAACAATTTAGAAAGTTCTGTTGTCGTACAAGAACTAGAATTTGCAATAAATCTTGCTTTATAGGGTTTTTTATGGAGTTTAGGTAACCCGTACAACGTAGGAACTTTGTCTTGATTTTCTTTAGCTTTGACACCAAAATGTAGGGCTGTATGACAACCATGCCCATCAACAATTACCCTTTCACTTAAAGAAGGCTGCAGTTTATAGGCATTAGTGTCAACAAGCTCACGCTTAAGAGTATTAATATAATACAATCGTCATACAACTACAACATTGTTAGCAGCTTTATCTGCTGGAACCAAAACATAGTTCATATGAAAATCCTGGATACCTAGTTTAAGATGACGAAAAGAAGATTTAGGTTTAGGGGGCAAAAGATGTGTATTACGAGAGTAAAATGAAATACGAGTATCAATAATTTTAAAAATGTTAATGTTTATTATTCTCTTCCTCGTCAAAGTGTTATCAAAAATAGAAAGAACACAAAAAGGTGCATAATAAAACAAAAACCAACACAGAACCCCCACAAATATTCTGAGGTACATTAAACAATGAATCACAGCAATGTAAGATTCTGTATTATTTTGGCGGCCATCTTGAAACATGCAAATAAGCTCAATAAGACGCCATTTCTTAGCTTACAAACATTGATTTTCGGATTAAAAATACCAAATTACCTTAAAGAAATATGTCAGGCCCTTTGTCTTAAGAAAAAAGTCCATACTTGATACTTTTAAAATTCGTATTTCGTGATTCTGTTTTCTGCGAGTATAAAGTTATCTCCCCCTTTTTCAATATGACGCTACCCATTTCGGAGTGTGCGACCAAAATAAATTTTAAGTATAGACTTTTATCTTCAAATGAAGATTAGTTTCATCCTTTAGGACGATGAGGTAAACTTTCTCAAAAGCATTCAGAAACTGCGCCTAATAGTATATCAAGTGTATTGGTGAAATGCATGAAAACAGAGTATTTTTCACAAGGGGGTAGCAACTTTGCAAGCAAATTTCCGAGCCGTCCAGCATGTCAGAATGCTGTTAATCTTGTTTTTGAAAAGCAAATTTATATTTGTCCTCGAATTGATCAAGTTTTACGCATTTTTACTAAAACTAACGGTATTATTAGAAACTATATCGAGGGAAATGTTCTATTTTATAGGGTAGTAAGAGTTATCCCTCTTTAGCTATATCTGTAAATGTAGAAAATGAGCCAAATTTGATTTAAAAATAAATAAAAGTAAAATTGATTTTAGAAAATAAAATAATTTACGAAAAAATAATGTTCTAAAACTGCAAAAAATCGTTTCGAAATTCGTACTTCAAAATTCCCTTTTTTGCAAGGATAGAGTTATCTCCCCCTTTTTAGACATGACGCTACCAATTTTCGAACGTACGACCCATTCAAAATTAAAGTAGAGGCATTTAGGTTTGATTTGAGACCGGTTTCATCCTTTATGACGATGAGGTAAGTTTTCTCAAAAAGTAAGCCTTATATGAAATTCAGCAACGCGCCTATGTAGAAAAATACCAATTTTACTCACATTTGATATGCATTGAATTCACTGCTTGTGATAAAATAAATTTATATACATGTATGACCAGAATAAACGTAGCATGCATATTAAATATTAATAATGAATAGGTACCAGGGGATCGTGATGGGTAATCAGAAAATGTGAATTTACAGCATACACGGCTATCTCATAATTCGAAAAAGTACAACTGACAACAGGACACAGATTTATAAATGTAAAAAAGGGTGGTGATTGACTGAAAACGGTGGTTGGAGGCTAAGCGTTTTTTTTTAAGTAAAATGTTCCGCGATTGGTCAATAATAAAAAAAACGGAAAACACAACAGTGAGTGAGAATGACAAAGAAAAGCCACATTACTGCATACCAACCAATGGCACCGCGATGAAAAGGCATAACAATGCATGGACCAAACGCAAAACTCAACAAACAATGGGAGCAGCAATACACAACCAATAAACAGCACCAGAACCACCGCCTTAGAACAGACAGCAGCTGCAGCAACTGGGGAGGTAAACAGAGAATATTAGGTGAGTGTCGTTTGATATCAAGTTTACCAGGCAAGGCTTTGAGAATGCACTTTGACATCGCGAGGTTTACCGGGCGATTCAATAAGCGTTCTTAAAGCCGAGTATGGTAAATTTGATATCAAAAGACTCGAACTTGGTATTCTATTTATCCGTTAACCCATTGTTTCGTTATTAAAACTAGCGATTATGGCGTCATTTTCGATATTTGTGTTCATTCAACGTCATAAGCGATGCCATTCAAAAAGTGCAACGTCATCATGTCCCGATAAAGGCACATGAAGTGAGATAGATAACGTTTATCAAGCAACGTGCAACAATGCAGTTAATATAAGAGGTAACTGGTAAATTAATTGCACTGGCTAAATCATCGCCCTAGGTTCTGTTGTAAAAGGCCAAACTTTGTTTGGCTCGCGCGGAGACTTCCTAACGTATGCAATACATCACCACATGCAAACTACCAAAGTAAGAAAGGCGGCAAAATCAGGAATCGATACAATCAAGTACCACACCAGACCCAGGATACCACATTGAAAAGTGACAAAAACACAACTAAACATCTCAAACAAGAGCCAAGAGGTCAGCCCTTTCCCCATAGGTGACCACACGGCAGCAATGTACAGAAAGAATGACAAACACAAGACATTAATAACACAAATGATCCACAAAAGAAGTACCGCCTTGGAACGGTTAGTAAAAATATTTTACTGGAGGGCTTCAGTAAACCGGTTTCACTGCGCCAACGTCACCCTTAGTTCAGATGTTGATCAAGACAATGACCCATTCTACGCCCATCATTTCAAGCCAGATGGAATAATATTTTAGTATACAAAGGGTTAACTCGAGTGGGATGTACTTGATAGTTGATCTATATCCTGGTATTTGTGTGTTTACAAATAACCGTATAATGTATGGGACTTCAGGGTTAAATACTTATTACCAGAGATGTGGACTTGCTACTCATATGAACATGTAGTTACCATAACGTGAACATTTTCTGTAAGTCACTGTACACAATCTATATCCTTACTCTTCTCTAGGGATAATTAAGCTTTGCCATTTCCTCTTTTTCTTCCAATTTGCATTTCGATTCATACAGTTCTTTTGTGTCAAAATATCTTTCAAATAAAAAATCTACCACTGAATCCAGGGATTAAGCTTTCTTGCAGGAAATGTAAAATATCAAAGTCGCTTGTAGTGCGGATATACCTGCTCTGAAGACAGAATACATAGACAAGTCTGGGAATCGATGTGCATCCTGGGGGGCGGGTAGCATCTTGTGTAAATCTTTCTCCAATAGTCAAATGGCAATCAAAACATTAGATGCACACGTACGCAGTATGCACTGAAAAAAGACGAGCATTGCTGTAATTGACGGCCATTAATGTCTGTCTTTTGACCCACGCCAACATAACAAAGAAAGTCTGAGTTTGTACCTTAAATATATAAGCCCATCGTATGCTTGTGGTACTTAGGCAAATAGTGCAGATCCAGATCAGACGCCGCGAAAACGCGGCATTTGATCTAAGTCTCCACTCCACATTTCCTTACATGAATGTACTACGAAAGTTTTGAATAAAAACTAAAAATACCAATGGTCAAATTGATAAGACTGAGCAATTCCATTCGGCTTAAATTTGTTATGTTTCGGATAAGTAAAAAAGTGAATACATAATTTGGAAATTTACACATGGTTACATATGTAGGTGGGGATAAAACACTATTATTTTGAAAATACAGTTCTGATTTATCAACCAATACACTGGCTTAGTTGCTCGTTGAAAGCGTCTCCAGATTTCTGAAAGCTTCTCAATTCCTTTCAATGACTTTCTTAGCACATGAACTCTTGGATGTACAATTCTAATAACTTCGCCTTTTAACTTTGATGCCTATTTTTCAATAGTTGCATTTCCCCCATAGTATTACTTTTCTTTGATATGAGATACATGTAACACCTTTACGATAGTCTGTCACATTTTATAAACAATGCAAAATTGGTACATGTGTATAGACTCGAAATACATATAATATTACGTGCGTCCTGGACGGTACGCGCGAAGCGCGTGCCGTCCAATCGGACGCAGGCTCACACATTAGGAATCAGATATCTTTCAGCCAATTTCCCCAGTGATTTGCTCCATCAGTAAGAACTTGAAAGTTTAACGATAGCTCTTTCAAGCAATCGACTTTGTGATCCTCCTGAGGGATTTATTAATCACCAGGAGCTTGGAAGTTAACGTTAGCATTTCCATGCAAGCGCCTGTGTGATACGTCTAACGTTACGTCACAAATCTTATAACGTTACGACACGAAATGATAAGGTCTTGCGCCAAACGGCAGCTGCCACGTACATCGTCGCGCATTTAAAGAAATAATCACAAGGTACCCCATAGGAGTAGGGTTCATCACATTTAACGAGGACTTTAAGAGACCTGGCACACCCATGGTAGCCAGATTGGAAGGGAATAAATAGTCCAAACGTATATGGTTAATTTACTTAAGCTTCTATCCTTCATTCTTTTTTTCTCCGCCTTCCCTATATTTCCTCTTCGTCTTTGACTACGCAGATTTGCTACTTACAGAACATTTGGTCCTGGCTTTCTTTGTCGACCCCATACCCCCTCCACAAATCAAAATTGCACCCTTAAAACCGGCACGTTGAGAATAGAGGCCCAAATAAGCCTGTGCATACGGCTTATCAGGAATTTTGCCCGTCAGTATGTTTACTACCTTGAAACTATGGAAATCCGATATATTTAGGGAATACACTGAACAAAACGTCTAATTGGTCACTTTTTAAACTCATGTTTTCTGATCAATCGCTTTGAAAATTGAAAATTATTTTTGCCTATATATGTGCAGTTTAATGGGCAAAAGATTAGCGGTCTTTGAGAAAATTTGTTTTTCAATCCACATTGTTTTGGTTAAAAAATGCAAAAATATGCATTTTTGAAGAAAAATGGTTTTGAGTAAAGTTTAATATCAAATGTAAGTGCAGATGGTAATAAAATGGTCTGGTCGACTTCAAATGACACCAAACACTTGAAATTTTGGCTAAAATATATCATGTTTTAAATATCACATTTTACGAGATTTTTTAAATTCATAATAAAATGATAAGTAGCTTGTGCAAAAATTGTTGTATGCATTTTATTTTATCTGAGCAAGATAGCCCAAACAGAATAGAACTTGATTCGTCCATTTTGTGATGACAAACATTTCACTGCTGCTGCGCACTTCCGGTTTGAATGTTAAACTTAAAAAGTCAATTTGATGGAATTTCTTTTTTTTCAACTTTCAAACTAGAATAGTGACGTCTAGTAGTAATAAATAATCGCTGAAAATTTCAATACTGTATCACAGATAATAAGGCGTACAGAACAGTGCGAACTTCCTATGTAAATGGCATGCAAAAAGCTGAATTTCTATGATTTAGCTGCTGGTAGTGTTTGTCATCATCCTATTACGGAACAGAAAAGAGGAGTCTGATTGAAGCGAATCATTTGAAGCGTGTTCGTCTTTAATCACGGCAGTCAGAAAGATCTTCACACAAACAAAAATACAAATATTATGCGTCTCTTTGGAATATCTCATATTGTAGAAAAAACAGTGACTTTTTGAAATGAGGGTACCTTTAATCTAGCATCGTCTGTGTAAGACGTACCAGCCATTTTTAAATGAAATGGAATGCATAGTTCCGAAAAGGCCTTGGTTGATTTATAGAAGCATGGCTTTTGTTTAACTGAATTTTGGCTTCATAACTAGGGCAAAAAATGTAAGGTGACCAATTAGAAAATTTGCTCAGTGTACTGTATTCATTTTTTTTTATTTGGGGAGTAGACTACATGTATATCGTCGCATAAACTATCAGGAATTTAGTTTTACGGCGACGTGTCAGTGGATCCGAATGTATATCCGACAAATGCAAAGTTTGATTATGGTTATCCCCATTTCAATGTACAGACATCAATTTTCCTTCAAAAAGACAGTGAACGATACGTTACAACATAAAACCACTCGCCTACCGGCGAGTTTGCGACAGTATATCGCAAGAAGCTATTCTGCATCAAAGGGGTTCTTACATCTGTGCCCACGCGAGGACTTTCATTGTATCATTTTGGGTAATATTATTGTGTAAGCACTTCATTAAATAAGAACCGTGACACTTAATATCAAAGAATATTGTTTGTTTTTTTCTTTTTCCAATCCATAATAGGGAAAAAACACTGAACATATCAACTTCTACCAATAAACATATTAGCATCATGGTGATTCAAACAAAGCAAATTTTCAAGTATGTTTTACACTGAAACACAATTTTTGTATTTTTTACATTTCGATGAATTAGGGCCATGTGTTTACATCAAGTTGAAAAAATATGTTACCAGTCCTTGAATTTCATAAAATTTGGTTAACATATTCTTAACATATATGGATAGTTTATATGTTGAAATGGTATCTTGACAAAGACCGCAATGTGTAAATATTTCAATTACAAATTTGACTGAATACAAAATATAGAGTTGAAAATTGGGGTACCATGTCGTAAAAATGAATGCCCACCCACTATCCTAATACATACAAAGCCATTTATAGTATCAACAAACTTATCAATGATACAGTTATTGAATAAAACTTTCTGCGCCCGATACATGATATGTCAATTACTTTAGAAATAACTATAAATGGGTACCCTAAGGTATTAAAGTGATATCATACATGACGTCATAAATTAGCAATGGAATTGCATAAAAACTCAAATGCACCATAAATATAAAAGTCATACCCCAGACAATCAATAAACATAATATTATCAAATTCCAAGCGTGGGCAGACTCTCATGTTAATTAGAGCCCCTTTATGACGCTATCTAATCAGACGTTGCGTTACATTTGCGAGTGCATTAGATTTCACTAAATGTCGCAGAAAGAAGGTCCTCTGTCTTCTTTTCATAGTGTTTCCTATACATATAGGTTTTCTTTGGGAGTTTTTATTCGCATGTTAGATGTGCTCTGATCAGAGAATATCATTTGTCAGAAATTCTAAGTAGGTTCATGCGCTACCAAATACGTGAAACTATCTGAACTATGCGCTAGAAAAAATCCTTATGCTATGGGCATATTTTGCAAATTTGTTTAAACTCTGATGACGCTAACGTGCACGGCCCAACTATCCGCTACTCTAACTTTAAGCACTGGAACCGGTCATTCGTCAATTACAATCATGCATTATGAAATGACTGACACTTTAATAACTACATTCGCAGAATTTTGAGCCACTATGAATATTGAATAAAATGCGCATGCGCTAACAGACTAACCGCCTTTCTTCCAAGCTATCGGAATTTATTTTATAAAACAGTGGTATTCAGTTGTAGGAACACCGATCTATGATTGGTACCTGCGGAAAACATTATTCTCCAGATTGGTATCTTCATTTTACTAAAATTGTATCAGAAAACTGATAAATCCAACTTTTTTTGCCGTCCAAACAAAGATTTTTCGGAACTTCCGGTTACGGACGGAAACACTGAACGGCTGTTTTCATCACTTCCTCCCAATTGTTTACATGTGCGTATCAGAATGTAGTCTTCAGAAGAAGCCATGACACCGTTTTTGCTCTTGCTTATCTCAATTTTGAAATTCTCTGTTATCTCATTATACCCAATACCAACACAGATTGGACACAACACAATGAGTCTTCATAGGACAGGTAATATGACCAGTTTTGCTGGAGAGCCAGATTTTCCATGTGGATCATGTAAACAAAATGTTGCAGACAACCATGCAGCAGTTCAGTGTGATGCTTGCTCCCAGTGGTTTCATGCCCACTGCCAGAATATATCTGCCCCTCAGTACGCTGCTTACGCCGGTCTCCAGAGTTTCTCCTGGCTGTGTCTAGACTGTGGTTCTCCCAATTTCAGTTCAGTGCCCTCCGGGTTGCTCACGTCCCTGCCAGTCTCAAATATGTACAGTAGTTTAGACTCTATAGACTCTAATGACCATACTGATGCTCACAGTACACAATATACACCAAACATTTCTAGACCCGCTGAAAGCAGTTTCAGTCCAGGCAGCAATGTGGAAATGCCCTTTACATCAACCCCAGTTAAAATGAAACATACCTCAGCCATAAATAAATTCAGCAGACTGAAAGTTCTCAGCATAAATTGCCAGTCCATCCAGAGTGTAGAGAAACGTGCACGGTTTTATGCTTTGTTAGAACAAAATAACCCTGACATAGTGGTGGGAACAGAATCTTGGCTGCATAAGGATATCCTGAACAGTGAAGTATTCCCCTCATCCCTTGGCTTCATTCCCCCAATTAGGAAGGATAGGCCTCCTGGAAATAAAGGTGGTGGAGTCTTTATCTTAGTAAGTCAAAGACTAATAGTAACAGAGCAACCCCATCTTGCTACAGACTGCGAGCTTGCCTGGGCAAAAGTACAGGTAGTTGGGGCAAAACCATTACTTATAGCTGCTTACTATCGCCCATCAGAACATGATCAGGTAAGTGCAGAGGAACTTAAAAAATCCCTAGCCCGAATTGATCAGTCTAAGTCACACGTATGGGTCCTTGGAGACTTTAACTACCCCAAATTCTCATGGGAAGACAACCAACCTTCTATCAAACAAAACTGTCCAAATCTAGATATGTACCAGGATTTTGTTTCGACTATAAATGACAACTGTCTCAACCAAATGGTGTCTGACCCCACAAGAGAAAACAATATTCTTGATCTCTTTCTGACTAATAACCGCACCTTGGTTGATACTGTCAGTGTAGTACCAGGTATTTCAGACCATGAAACAGTCATTGCAGTTGTCAAACTCAGGCCAACAATACAGAAAATGAAACCTAGGACTGTTCGTATTTATTCGAAGGCCAATTGGGAAGGCATGAGGCATGACATGCTAGAATTCAGTCATCCTTTCTATCCACCTGTGAAGGTAAAAATACATAGCAACTATGGCAGGAGTTTAAAGGTGAGATTGACCAAATTGTAAATACCCATGTCCCCACCAAAACTCTCAGAGGCAAGAAAGTCCTGCCCTGGGTCACTCAAGAGTTAAGAAGAAAAATGAATCTACGGGATCACCTGTATCAGGTACAAAAAAATTCTGGGAAAGATAAGGATCGACAAAAGTTCAAAAAGGTAAAGTATGAAGTTGATAACATGATCAAAACTTCCCACAGCAGTTACCTTGACAACATTGTTGGTATAATCGACGACTCTGACCCAGCTGAAAATGCCCGCCCAAATACCAAAAAGCTTTTCTCTTACCTCAAGAAGGAAAATGGTAAGACATGTACTGAAAATGTGAAGAAAGCCAATCTGCTCAATGCCCAGTTTCAATCGGTCTTCACATCAAAGTCTCCCCTACAACTAAAACAACTCTGTCAAAAAAGGTGCAAGCCCTTCATGATGCAGGCAACTACAGCCAGGATATGTCACAACCACCTGATGACATCAGAAACAAATATCCAAATATGCCGGATCTCAAAATTTCAGTAAATGGCATCATCAAGTTACTGCAAGGCTTGAAGCCAGATAAAGCACCTGGTCCCGACCAAATCCGACCTCTGCTACTTCAAAAACTCTGCCTTGAAATTGCTCCAATCCTGCAAGTTATTTTCTCCAAGTCCCTGGAGGAAGGATCTCTACCATCTGAATGGCTCAAAGCAAATGTCTCACCCATTTTCAAAAAGGGAGAAAAGTCCGATCCTGCAAATTACAGGACCATATCCCTCACTTGCATACTTTGTAAAATATTTGAACACATAGTTGCATCCAATGTTGTGAAACATCTTGACGTAAACCAGATCTTGTATGATCTCCAGCATGGATTTCGCTCAAAAAGGTCCTGCGAAACACAATTGACCATGCTTATTGAAGAAATCCATAGGAACCTAAAAGAAGGTAAGCAGACCGACATCATTTTGCTCGATTTCAGCAAAGCTTTCGATAAGGTGAACCACGCAAAGCTTATCCTTAAACTCCACAACTACAGAATCAGAGGTAGAACCTTATCTTGGATCAGCGCATTCCTAAATGGTAGGTCACAGACTGTGGTTCTGGAGGAGGATTGTTCCGAGGAAGTACCAGTAACATCAGGGGTCCCACAGGGATCTGTCCTTGTGCCAATCCTCTTCCTGATCTACATAAATGACCTGCCAGACAAGGTTAAATCACAGGTAAGACTTTTTGCTGATGATATAGCAGCCTACCTAGCCATATCCAAACTAGCTGACTCTGAGCAATTACAGGCCGACTTAGACATCCTCCAGGAATGGGAAATCAGATGGGATATGCAATTCAACCCCAGCAAATGCCAGGTAATACACATAACCAGGTCACGTTCTCCCCTCCCAACAACATACACACTACATGGTGAAACCCTTGAGGCGGTAGCTAGTGCCAGATATCTGGGTGTTGATATTGCAAATGACTTAGCCTGGAAGACCCACGTCAGCAGAATTACCAACAATGCAAATAAATCACTGGGCTTCCTAAGGAGGAACCTTAAAACAAAAAACACCTCACTAAGGGAAAATGCATATAAGGCTATTGTCAGACCTCAGCTGGAGTACGCTTCTCCAGTATGAGACCCTCACACTAAGGATGACATACAAAAAATTGAGAGTGTCCAGAGACGAGCAGCTCGATGGGTTTTTGGGGGATTATTCGCCCTACTCAAGCGTCACAGACATGATAGGAAAACTTGGATGGCGTACCTTTGAGCAGCGGCGTACTGATTCAAGACTGATCCTCTTCTACAAGATCATTTATGGCTATGTAGCCATACCTCTCCCTTCATATGTCATACCACTCCCACGTGCTTCCCGTATCTCACATCCATTGGCTTAGAGACAAATATCTACCAGGACCGATTACTATAAATACTCATTCTACCCTCTCACAGTCGTTCAGTGGAACAGTATCCCGGCATCTATCGCAACCCTGACTGATCTAGACAGCTTCAAACGAGCTGTCTGTCAGGTGTGCCACTCAAAACCATAAATTTACAATACTGCTGTTTTTATCCTCACTTTACTTTCTAACTGTATAATACACTAACACTATGCACTTTTGATTCATTCCTACTGTCAGCTTTTTTTTAAACTTCTTTACTTTTAACGCATGTCGCGGGAACCCGGCACGTAATACTCATTTGAGGGTGAATGCCGTATGAAGAGATAGATAGATAGATAGTTAGTATTGAGCAAAAACGCCGAAATGCAATCAAATTAACAACTTACTAGTAAAAAACTATGTTGATTTTAACAAATGGACGCACGGAAATAGGAAGCGCCTATCCAATTCATATTATATTTTTACTCATGGAGAGTTTTGCATAAAATAGGAAAATAGCTGTCCCCAAGACGATTGATTGGTTCGTTACTACATGTAGTACGGTGAATTTCCTAAATGCCACACAAGGTATTGTTTTATTGGATGTAAAACAATAAGCCCATGTGCATGCACGAATTGCTCATGAACGTGATCAGAACGCGCTTAAAAGCCGTATTTGCATCGAGGTCTATAGGAAAAGAATTAGTACTTCAAACCAACCGTCTAATGGTCGCAAATATTTGTGTTTACCGCGTAGTTTTCGATAACGCCCCCATCTTTAAAATAGAACACAAACACTAATTTGAGGATACGATGATTATTTTAAATATTTAAAATGTCTTCATGTCGTGCAGCAAAAACATTAATCGTGTATTTTGGCATGTTACAGACGATGCATTTCTCAAGCTTAAACCCCATCTAAGCATAGCGTCATTTTTATGGGACATAGGCAAACAGTGCAGATCATGATCAGACACCGCATAATACGGTGTCTGATCTGGATCTTCATTAATTGCTCAAAAGATGTCATATTAAAAATTGGGCAAAAATGAAAAAATAAAACCTAACACCCCTAAAATTGGAAATGGACACATCCTACTGATAAGGATAGGCAAGTTCATTCGCCGTAAATGGGTCATATGTGGGTCTGGATGGGGGATAATGATTAGTGAATAATGACCCTTTTTATAATGAATAGAGAATAATGAGCCAAAAAATAATGAATAGTGAATAATGAGGGCATAAAGATTAATGATTAATCCTATTTTTAATGAATTGAAGAAAAAAATAATGAATAGTGAATAATCAGGTTTCTTTGCCACCTTTCTTACTTTTAATGAATAATTGGTCTTACTTTAATGAATAACCCAAAATTTTAATGAGATGAATAATGCCTATGGGCCAAAGTTTTAGTGAATAGTGAATACCAGACCCCCCCCCCCCCATCCAGACCCTCTAATATGTCTCTTACATGTATCCCATATCCCGCCAATATTTTTATATTCAAAATATCGTCGTTTTAACGTCTGCTGCATATTTTCAGATCCTCGTCGCCAATGAAATAACTAGACTATCTTGATGATTTATGTATAATAGGACTATAGTAATGGATGAATTTAATGTATCAATAGCAACCAACGTCGTGACGTTGCGTAACTGACATCCAAGTATACAGGTATCAAGATACTACAACTTAGACTAGATTTTATCATGGAAGCAAACACTGAACTCTGATAAGACTGCTCACTGAGCAGTCGATCTGGATCCATACTGTGTATAACATAGGCTACCTAAGAACATAGGCAGAAGAGAGAGCAGATGACAAAAACGTGATTAGCGGGTAAGAGATTACCCATTTAAGGATAATCACATAAACTAGTATGCACAACTAATTTAGCAATTGTTTTGTATGGGTGAGCCCATCCACATTAGATATAAAGTTTCATTTACTGTCATGATGATACAACCGCCGATCATCTGACAAGATTATCCATGTAAAAAAATACAGAATCACCAAAAGCAGCGGCCGTGCTAAAGCGACGTTAAATTTTAAGTCCTAGCGGGTAACGTGGGTATTTCTGACCATTGGGGAAAGCCGAAACCATATTCAAACGATTGTTTGGTCACTGAAAACCAAAAAAGCATAGCAAATGCTGCAATTTTCTGAACTTTCTCAGAGAAATAAATGACCAAGTTTTCACAATTTGACGTTTTTACTAGTGCTTAATACGTTATCGCCTTTAAAGGGTGTTTCTAGTCGGATTTTCTTGGACCACATTAACAAGTAAAACTGCTTGATGCCTTCCAACACATTGAGACAAAAACTGTTGAATGAAACATTTTAACTACTACAGTGCACGTGCCGAAAAATAAAATATAACGCACCGTTATCTCGCAAATGCGTCCCACCAAATTTCAGTAACTTGAGGTTTTTATCAACCATAAGATGAGTTACATTGTAAGCCTATGACATCTTTGTAAACTGATACTCTGTCGAATTGAAATGCCAATTAGCATTAGAAGTTTAATCAAAAGATGACTACGTTTTGACGTCATTGATAGCAGCTGTTATTTTTCAGCATGAAATCTCTATCACATATGTCACATAACTTATCATTTTAGCATTACTTACAACGGGTGTGATTTTTGCTTACTGATCCCTTCTGCGATTCTTGCTCTCCCCAACTGCCTATTTAAAGCATGGCGTCTAAAATTTCGTGGTTTCATTTGCCTAAGATCCTGTTCTCGTCATTGCAATTGCAATTGATCGTCGCTGCACAAAGATGAGCACAAAACAGATGCAAAACATAAGAAATTGCTAAACTTATTGTCATTTCTTATTTGAACAGTAGGTGTCTGTTGTGACCGACGACGACGATTCTATATACTGGTAATCAGGTACAATGTATTTTGCCAAACCGAGAAGGCCCAGATATAATGCCCCATAAGGCGGCATTTCATCAGCGTCGGCACTGTTTGCTAAAATCAATCGTAAGGGACAGATATACTCATAGAAATTGTGACCACTTAACCCTTTTAATATAAAATGGACAATTACATACTTATTGTATCAATATGCATGAGTTTAAACATGTTCTAATATTGATTTGCACTAGCCTTTTGGCTATCATTAGAAAACCCTCATGATGCATAAATACTCCAGATGCGCATTAAACATGTTAAATCTAAATGCTAGAATAGGCTGCTATTTATTCTTGTCTTTGATAACAACACAATTCAAGCTAGATTACCCCCAGTAATTGATATGTCTGGATGCTAACGTTATTTATAATCATCTGAGTTCACTATGTTTATCTTCAATTGTGATCTTTCTGTTTCTGACAGAGCATTACTTATTTAGCAATCATCGAAAGACCACCATACAAGTCTCCTTGAAATGGAATGTATTCATTTTTCCTCCCACAATCATGCAATTACATTATAAATGAGATTTTCCACAGTCCTCAATAAGCCTTATGAACGTCCATTCATTGCTGTACTATTAACTACGAACAAACCTTCAGCTGCAGTTGTACATGTATCTGTGGATGAATTTATACAATTTATCATATGACGTCGCGTCTGGGAGTGAAATAACGCCATGCAATAAAATCTGTAAAACACTGGTGGTTTATCGATTTTCGGGAAACGTTATGACGTCCATAACAACGTTGCGTACATTATGACAAAATCATAACGTTTTTACGGCAGAAATGGGATTTCAAAGTATTTGTCATATGATAAATAGAATCTAACATTCGTGCTCTTGTATTATTGAATTTATGAAACTCGTTGCGAAAAAGAGATAAAATGAAGCCTCGCATTTTATCTCTTTTCCTCAACTTGTTTAATAAATTCAATAAAACATGAGCACTCATGTAAGATCCTCTATGAATTTTGGAATTTCATCTGTATTGTGGCATTGATGTGTAAAAGGTTTGTGTTCGAGCATGTGTCGTTAATTCTCTGCGAGGTCAATAAAAGAAGTTTAACGTATGTATTCTCTGAGGGCTCCTTTGGCATATTAAACAAAGATTAGCCTTATTAAGCGATGGCGTTATTCACAGTACGCCATTGTAAGCTTATTAAAAGGCTATTTATATGAATGACTCTAATCTTATATCAAGTACATGAAGGGCCTCGTCGCGAGAATCAATAAAATCACAGACCAGCAGTCTTATCAACGCATATGCTGTTCGCTCACTGTATGGAAAAATAGCTATAGTTTGTATATTGTGCATGCGCGGATCCAGAAAGTTTTGTCAGAGAGGGTCCAACTTTGACAACTTATTTAATGGGGGGGGGGGGAGGATCCAAATACCACTATAAGCGGGCCACTATAGGCCCGCCAGCGTAACTTCATTTAAATGATGTGTTGCTTGCGTGCCGATGATGACCCAACAGTGAATTCTGACTTAGTAGCTTTGTGATTTTTCAGGGGATCCGGACCAGTATTGCTAAGGAAAGTAAGAATGACGACACTAGATCATGAATCAATACAATCAAGTACCACACCTGACCCAGGATATTACATGGGAAAGTGACAAAATCACAATTAGACACCACAAACAAAAGAGCCAAGAGGTAAGCCCTTTCCCTGCAGGTGACCACAAGGCAGCAATGAACAGACGCGAAAGCATGACAAACACAAAACATAAATAACATAAATGATACACAAAAGAAGTACCGCGTTGGAATGGTCAGTAAAACTATTTCGTGGCGCCAACCTCACCCTTAGTCCAGATGTGGATCAAGATACATAGAAGTTTGGTTTGCATGAAAGATCACTAACTTATCCATGCATCATTTCCTAGAACATATAAATCTAGATATAAAAAGGAGATAAAGCAAAGATAAGGACTCAACAGTACATAAAACTGAATACTCGAGCAAAAGAAATCCAACAGGTAAACTCCCGTGGGCCTGGCAACAGCTGAAAGCATCAGGCCCCTACCATATCACCAATAGATACGTCTTTATGTCGGAACCGTCATAGAGTCTAAAGTCCGACCCACGGGCGTGCAATTAGAGAAGAAAGCAAAGTTGTCAACCG
Source organism: Loripinus fragilis (assembly GCA_964019695.1). Taxonomy (NCBI): domain Eukaryota; kingdom Metazoa; phylum Mollusca; class Bivalvia; order Lucinida; family Lucinidae; genus Loripinus; species Loripinus fragilis. The sequence goes on from OZ026520.1 coordinate 26,322,996, forward strand.
TGATTGGGTTCACCACCAAGCATGCAGTCTGTTGCAATAATGTTGCATTAATGCTATAGCCAATCTTTTTATAATAGGAAATTATTTTGATAAACTGCGCTGAAAAATTATTAGAGCCAACAATCTTCTTCAATTTATACACCAAGTCACCATAGAATTCAGGTTCCGTAAGTCCTTTGCACAAGATAGATTTAAGTCCAACTTGGAATTTAGATAATATCAAATCATAGTATCGTCGTTAAAATTTAAAAACGGTTTTGCGAAGTGTATGATACCAATAGCCTTGTTTAAGAAGTTTCTGAGTTAGTAATTTATTGCAAGTGTAGAAGTCAGCAACGTATCTAGATATCTTTGTGATTTTTCAAGGGTGGTCCAGACCTCCGTCCCCCCTCTGGATCCGCGTATGATTATGCACAATTTCAATAATTCATCCAAGTCCCTGAAGCTGAGCAGGCTAAATTGAGCACTATCTGGTATCAAACCCAGAAGACAGATTGTCTCGTGACGACACCCAAATCTAAATGGTTCACAACGGTCAGAATGTTTTGAAACAATTACACGAAGTGTACTGTTTACATGTTTGTATGTCAAAGCAATGGCTTATGTATCCAGAACTACCGGATTGCTGCACAAACAAGATAAAAATGAAGGGAGGTAGATTACAACGAAGGTTTCAGGTCACAGAAATGACTTTGGAGTCAAAGGTCTAGTTAAACATACTTAAAATTATTTTATGGCTTGCTACGCGAACTCCTCGTATTATTTGATAGAGTGTGATTGATTTTAGCAATAATGAGTACCTATGTTGTGTAGATTACAACAAAGGTTTCAGATAACGAATTTGACCTTGAGGTCAAAAGTCAATCTCAAATATACTTAAATCTGTCTAACAGCTTGTAACTTCAACTATTGTTTCGATCTTTTGATATTCATATTTAGCTCAGTGATTGCTTATGGTGTGTAGATGACATTGAATGTTTGTTTTGCTTGCTTAGTTATTAAAACAAGGTTATAGAGTCTGGATATCATAAAATTCGTAAACTATTTTCTAAATTCTACCACAGACACGCAGAGTTGATTGTTAATATAAATACAATATTGGTTTAAAAATCATCTGCAACAGGGTATATCGGATGCAGTATTTTATGGTGATTTAGTTTATAAATCAAAAAGAATTGTTGGAAAACTTAATTTTATTTATCAAGTCAAAAAGATAATAAAATGTTATAAAAAGTTGAATATAACATTGAAATTATGCGCAGTCTGCATGTCTGGTTGTAAAACCAATCACGATTATAGATATGGTTTCCTCTTTAATTGCACGACGGTGGGCCAGGCCTCAGACTCAATGACAGCTCTGACGTAAACTTTAATCGGTTGGTTGGTGACTGATGCCGGTCTTTTGCTTGGCCCATCTTGGCTCAACTTATGGTTTTTTAGCTCTGACTATCATCAAAGTGTGTTAATTTGATTAGATTGTTTCTCTGTGATGATACACTGCAATAGTTAGAAAGCCTCATTGCGAGCTAAGCAATATTTTTATGATCGCTCGAACAGAATCTTGGGCGAGGATATAGAACCAATAAATGTATTTAAGCCCCCAAGTGCCTTAGGCTGCTGTCCGTTCTAAGGTGGTGGTTGTTGTTGATTCATTGTTAATTGTTGTTTCATCTGTTTGTGAAGGTTCTGAAATGGTCCTTGTTTTTATATCCTTCTAGTTTTGCAATCATCATGATGGGAGAGAATGAGCTGGATATTTTACTTTAATTGCCTTCCAGATGTCTTGTGGCAGTCTGTTTTCTTTGGGTTGGTTTGCAGTGTGTAGTTGTTTTTTTTTTTTCTGATCATACGCACTTGCTTTTCAGATCACTAAATGTGACCTAGGAATCAATGTTTAGGGAAAAATTTACTTACAATATGTCGTTTGGCTCGTAAAATGAACTCCCTTTTCATTTATGATGGAGAATGCTCATATTTAGAACAATTGAGTCAGTGCATGAGATTTCCAACAAAGTGGTGTGTGCGACCAGCAAATGCTCAGATCAGCCTGCGCATACGCACAGTCTGATCAGAGCCTTTGCTCGTCGCTTGAATATTCTTTGAGTGTTAAGCTACTGACTGAACACCATTTGGAGTTACTAAGCTTAACAGGAAGCTGCACTTGTTCGTCTGAGTCTACACTTGTCAAGATGCCACATTGTTGTAAATCACATGCCGCGGCTCAATTATTGTTTTTAGTATGAAGATGACCCAAACGTTTCAGATCACCAATATGACATTGGAATGAAAGGACAAGGTCACATATACTTTAAACCAGTTGTATGGCTTGTAACGCCAACTCCTCTCACATTGTTGAAGGAGGTAATCGGGAAAGTCCAGCACTATTCGAAAATTGAATCAAACCTCGGGTGTACGTAAGTCGCATTACGCGTAGTACTATGTACCAAAAAGCTCCATTTTGTTAGCCGGAACTGGCGAAAGGAAAATGAGTTCTGTAGCATGTGGGTTCAGCCCTATTAAAATCAATTTTTCTGATTATTAGAACAGTACGGAAGCGTTAAAGGGCCACCCACAACGCAATAACTATCTGCAGTGTCGGCTTAAAATACTTGACAAGATGCGAAACATACGCTCTTCTTGAGATAAATATGTGAAAATAACGTCAATTTTTTGATCTTATTGATATCTATATATCACGACATGATTAATAATTTCCATTTTGTCTACAAAAATCTTTTTGAAAAACATAGAAATAACACCAAAGGTATAGGATTATATGACCAAACGGGAAATATTATCATTCTTGACGATTTCGTTTTGTTATAAAGGTTGTACTTTTCTATTTATTAATAAGAGTATGTACATAAACCAGAAGAGTCATCAGTATTTGTGCTTTCTTTTTATACTTAAGAACAAAAACTTCTCTTCACATACTAAGGTAGTTGCAAGAAACTCGAAGAGTAACATTCTTGGCGATTTCCTATATTCTAAAAATAAATAGTTTCTCCAATTATGTGTTACACGACCCTTGGGTCAATATGCGAGTCTGTCCGTCAGTCCGTCCGTGCTCTTTTTGTGAAAAGTGTGCAAAAAGGTGACAATGTGCTGCTGAACATGATTTTGGCCGGTCGAGTTCTTTTGGTGAAAAAGCTCACTGAGTTACTCTTAAACCGCACGGTATATTTTGATCAAACTTTGCATATGTATACATAAGGTAAAAGTAACGAAGAAGGCAAAGATCAGGAATCCATACAATCAAGTACCGCACCTGACCCAGGACACCATATTGACACGTTTCCATATTGTGCCCTGGGTCAGGTGTGTTATTTGAGAATGTGGCAAAAACATCACATACAAGAGAGCCAAGAGGTCAAACCTTTCTCAACAGGTGACCACAAGGATATAACATTTATCTAACCACTGGCATGCAAAAAAAACCCTATTTCATGGACGTGGCTTTGCTGAGCATCAGTCCAGCCGGTCATAGTCAGCTAGTGAAAATACTCATACCTCTTGAACTACATGGTATATTTAGATCAAATTGCATCACGTTTATTTAAACACTGTCCAGTCATTGGTATGCACAACTGTGACGAGGCTGCTGGGAAAATTTAAAACGTAGAAACATGCTGAAAATCACATTATCTATTTTAAATTACAAAATATGCAAATCATGGGCGAAATCATCAATAACAACAATAATCTAAACCCACAGGGTATGTATCTGTGTCTGTGTGTGAGTCTGTCTGTCAATTCATTTTCTTTCCACAATTTCTTCTGGCACCAGATACTGATTAATCTACGTTTTCCATGGGTCGTGCACATTAAAGTCAGTTGAGTTGTTATAGTCGTCGGCAAAGATTTTTTTTTCTTTTTATCTAATTAACATATTACAATTCTATAATCTCAATAAATATTTGTCGACTAGAACGAACATTCTTCTCGGTTCTATACATAAATTATACAACTTGATAGATTTGTTCTGTTCTTTTATAAAAAAGAATGTCGGAAAGAATGATAACTTTTCTTCTGTATCCATGTAATATTCTTCACTTAGTATTTTATCTACGTTTCCAATAAATAACATTGAAACATACACTAAACATCTTTTGTGTCGAAATATATAGTTATCAATAAGATCAAAAAGTTTATGTTATTTCAACATTTGTCTCGAGACGAGCGTATGTTTCGCATCTTGTCAAGTATTTTAAGCCAACACTGGAGATAATTATTGCGTTGACGGTGGCCCTTTTACGCTTCCGTAGTACAGTTAAATCAGCAGAATAAATTAAGTTGATGTATTTTTCAAGAAAACATCGTTATAGCAATAAAAAAGTTTATGCATTTATCAATAAATTATCGCTTTAACGACATTTTATTGAAACAAGGGGGCCCTGGAACGCTTACGTTAGTCTAGGCACATGCGTAGATGATGCAATGGCCTGTGGCTAAGGAGATATGATATGAATTAAAAATATTGTTTAGCTCTGGTAGCCATGTTGTTCAGCCAAGCTTAACCTTCTGATCAATTTTGGTAGAGGGCAACAAGAGGACCATTTCTGTTAAATTATTCAGATTTTGGACCAGTGGTTCTGGAGATTTCATTTGAAGATATTTCTTATATTTAGCTCTTCCAACCCCTTTTTGGCGGAGCAAAACCATTTGTGAAATTTTGGTAGAAGATGACATTTAAAGGCCTTTCTCATCTAAAGCTCTGGTGACCCATGTATTTTAGCTGAGCAAAACGGTTTGTGCAATTTTGGTAGAAGCCATCACGAGGAACTATTCTCTGAAATTATTTTGAATTTGAACCAGTGGTTCAGGAGGAAATGTCATTAAAATACATTTCTTATCTAGAGCCTTGGCAGCCCTATGATCGGAGGAGTGGAACTATTTTGTGCGATTTTGGTAGAAGGCATCATGAGGAACAATTCTGTGAAATTATTTTGAATTTTTGACCAGCGGTTCAGCAGGAGATGTCGTTTAACGATATTTCTTATCTGGAGCTCCGGTGGCCCTTTTATTCAGCAGATTGGAAGACTTTGTGCGATTTTGGTAAAAAGCATTATGAGAAACCATTATATGAAATTATTTTGAATTTGGACCAGAGGCTCAGGAGGGAATGCCATTTCAAGACAGTTCTTATCTAAAGCTCTAGCATCATGAGCAATGATGAGACCCTAGTATTAAGCCGAGTAAAACTGTTTGTGCGATTTTGGTAGAAGCCATCATGAGGAACAATTCCATGAAATTATTTTGAATTTGAACCAGTTATTAAGGAGGAAACATCATTAAAAGACACTTTTTTTATGTGGAGCTCTGGCAGCCTCTTTGCTTGGAAGAGCAGAACCATTTGTACAAATTTGGTAGAAGGCATCATGAGAAACAATTCTGTGAAATTATTTTGAATTTGGACCAGTGGTTCAGGAGGAGTTATCGTTTAAAAATATTTCTTTTTTAGAGCTCTGGTGGCCCTTTTATTCAGTGGAGTGGAACCATTTATGCAATTTTGGTAGAGAGTAGCAAGAGGACCAATTCTGTGAAATAATTTTGTATTTAGACCTTTGGTTCAGGGGAAGATGTCGTTAATTAGATTTCTTATCTGGAGCTCTGGCAGTCCTCCTAATTGATGGAGCGGAACCATTTGTGCAATTTAGAAAGAGGCATCGTGGGGAACATTCAGGTGAATTTATATGAAATTTTGACCAGTGGTTTAGGAGAAGATGTTGTTTAAAGATATTTTATATCTGGAACTCTGGCTGTCTTTTGTATAGCTGAGCGGAACCATTTATGCAATTTTTAATGGGTACATGTATTATGAGGATCAATTCTGTGAAATTATTTTGAATTTTGACCAGTGGTTCAGAAGGAGATGTCTTTCAACGATATTTCTTATCTGGAGCTCTGGCGGCCCCTTTGTTCAGCGGAGCTGTAAGTGGTTTATATTTTGCACACCAATAGTCTATAATTGGTGTATGACCTAAAATGGATTGCTGGTTTGACCTTAGAGAAAATGTCAGGTGAAAATATGTCATATTATGCGTTATTTGATGTAAATTGGGATATGTGTTATGGTCTTGTCCATCGATTGACCCTATTCTGGTCTCTACTCTCTATAGTCATCGAAATTTTGTGGAAATGTGACACAAAATGAATGAACCTATGCCATTGGAATATTTCGTGACCTTAGGTTGGTAATACTTGGAGTTGCCACAAAGCTATTTGGCAGTTTAGAGGGAACATATGGTCTGGAAATTGTAAAAATATCAGTAAACGCTCATTTATGACCGGACTCTTTCATGAAAAAGTCCGACACAGCCAGCATACAGTGGCGGGCCACCATATTCGGGATAGTCCACCACAATTCGAGAATCGAATAATGGCTCAGGTGTATGTAAGGAGCATTACGCGTTGTACTATGTACCAAAAAGCTCCATTTTGTTAGCCGGAACTGGCGTATGGAAAATTAGTTCTGTAGCATTTGGGTTCAGCTCTATTAAAATCGATTATTCTGATTATCCGAACTTTGAAAGTTTAATCAGCAGAATAAATGTAGTTTATGTTTTTTCAATAAAATATCGCTTTAACGATATTTTATTGAAAAAACACACACATAAACTTCATTTAAGCCGTTTGTTTTGCTGCAATCACACTTGTTATCGTGTTAACATTGTTTAGGTGACGTGTTATATAACATCGGCGTCACTATCAAAGTAGACCCTCGATGTACATCCGTGGTCTGATTCCACGGAATTTCTCGGAATTGGCCGAGGCAGTTCCGCTTGGGACCACCATTAGTGGCATTCAAATGGCGTTTCGCGGACGGGCTGATAGGTGTTTACTGGCCACGGGGAATGGTTTTTGCGTAATCAGGCATAAACAACACCGCGTTCACTATTGACATTGTTAATGAACTTATTGAATTTAAAGCAAATCAACTGAAACAGCCGTACTATTATTGTTTTGTCCCTGACACAAATTTTGGGTTATGTTTCAAAGAGGTAAATATGCCTTGCAACGATCTTAGAGATCTTATTGAAAGTGGTGTTCGTATGCGAAGGGGTTTTCCAATTTTTCACGTGGAAATTCGGAAATAATTGAGGACGGGAAAGTGTCAAACAAAAGGTGAAACCGATCAGTTTGAGATATGCAGGGTGAAACGAATATTCGCTCCCCGTAAATGACTATAGACATTGAATCAATCAGTGTTATTAGGAAGATCGATTAGCAGACGGATTATAAGGTCGCTTTTCTTACGGGAGATTGATTTAAAAAAAACATGGCGGAGTCTAAGGCAAACGCCAGTATCAAAATATTCGAGAAATGGAGACGTCGCTCAGTGGCGGATGAGATAACGGAATGTTGGATATGTAATGGAGAGTTGGTGAAGCCTCGGTCTTTGCCGTGTATGCACTCGTTCTGTGAGGGTTGTCTTCTAGCACTATTACAGACGTACGAGAAGAAAGGACAGCTAGAGAGGGCATTCCGATGTCCACAGTGTAAAGCAATTGTACCATACTATATTCCAGAGAAGGTAAAACACACAATGTGACTGGGCCTCGATGCGAGAAAACTTGTCTTCGGGGGTAGCGAACAGCTCAGACGCAGACCAGCCTGCGCATCCGCGCAGACTGATCAGCGCCTTTGTTATTCGCTTATCGAGAAGTAACATATATCTAGACTTGCTACGAGCGAAATTTCAATTTTCTAGCTGATCTCTGTAGCTGTGAGAGACTGGTTTGAAACTTGCTTTGTCGGAAACCCCGAAGACAGGTTTTCTCGTGACGGGGCCCGTTTGTTGCTGACGCTGTGGTTTACGTGCCACTGAATGTATATTCGGAAGTGCTTCTCAAAACAGTAATGACCGAGATGAATTGCCGCATAACGCAGAATTTCATCAGGGTCTGCACTGTTTACTTAGATACACAAACTCTTCAGGAACAGAGCATATCATTTTTATAGACATTTTGACTGGAAACATCTTATTAGATTACAAAATGGACAATTCCATACTTATCGTATTGTCACGGGGCTATGTATGTAATGCATATATACTGCCTTAGCCGACTTTTACAGCGACCTGGTACATGTAGAGTGTTTACCTGTAGGTCCAGCAACTCGGGTTCCATTCCCCGCTAGGATAGGTTGGATATTTTTCGCTCTACGACAATTGCACCCACCGTAAATAACCTATCCTAGACACCGGCAGTAATTAGAAATGATTCTCTATTGCTAAGGAACCCTATATTTTTGTGACTTTTCAGGGGGGCGGACTTTCTGCCCCCCCCCCCCCTCTGGATCCGCGCATGCACAGTGATTTGTCGGAGGCTTAAGTGACTAGGCGTAAGTTTAAGAAGAACTTTGGGCATACTAATGTGTCTCCCCCCCCCCCCACTCATCAACTAAAAAAAATACCTCAGAGTTGGGCCCCTCTGGCAAAACTTTCTGGATCCGCACACGAAAAATAGTTTCACAAGCCCCAAGTAGATGCACGGACTATGATGAATATTATATTATAGGATTCACATGTGTAACATTAGCGCTTGTATATTATTTATTTTATTAAATGAGTTTGGGAAATGAGATAAAATGCATGGCGTGCCAGGCATTTTATTGTTTCAGCTACGAGTTTAATAAATTAAATAGTACAGGAGCACCAATGATAGATTATATCTATCATATGACACGAAATAAATGAAATCTAGTTTTTTTGCTTACCAATCTCGGGATTCGACGTTCGTATGACCGTCGTAACACAAAGCTAATAAATATTAAATCACTAGTGGTTTATCAATTTTAATACATGGTGTTGTAGAACTCACAGACTCGACGCCATGTGATAAATAATGATAAAACTACATACATGTATTTGTTATTCATACTTTGTGTGTACGACGAGTGCCAAAATATTTGATTGCTCATACTCGAATAAGGGTATGTGTTAGGCAAGGCATTGGATCATGTAGTACATCAGAAACAAAACAAAAAAAAAAAAAAAAACACACAGACAATTACAGAAAATCAATTAAAATGGTTCCAATGTTAAATTTCTCTAAAGGTAACGAATAGACAAAATGTTTAACTCATACTAGGTCACTGCATTTAGCTTAATTGCCACTTCTAATAAATTGTTCATTATTTCGGAATTATCATTGAGTTCCTCTTAGTGCAACATGTTATTCGAATTTATGGAACATGTCTGTTACAAAGTTTCTTGGCCAAACAGCCATCTTGGTTCCAGAAATATTGGTCTTATATAAGATATTCTTTTGGAAAAGCTATTTCGCCTTTATGTTTTTGATAACAGCAGCACATTTTTTTTTATTCCCTACGCATATTTTAGAGTGTATCCTAAGTATTGCATTTAATCGCAGGATACTGGGGGAGGGGTGTTGGGTATGCACATTGTATATTCTTGATAAAAAACAGGTTGTAAAACAGCAACATGACGTGTTGTGTTTGTCAAATATGTAAATCTCAGGCCACTCAAAGGTGGCGTACATGTACAAATGCATTAGCATAAATAAAAATAATGCATGAATACATACAATTTATGAATACAAAGAGCATGCAATAAGTGACCTTTAAATACAGAAATATAGTGTGGGCAAAGTCGACCCACAAAGAGCCTCCTATAATTTGAAGCATACAATATTTGCAAATGTTGCTTCATTTAATACAATATAAGGCTAGACAGATTATGTGAATTGTCCTTTATCTGATGATTTCAATAGAATATTTGATCCTACCAATATGCACTACCATAAGTTAAATTTATACTAGCATTATTATTGACTCTATAATTGCCAAGTTCCGCTAGAAAATTGGTTCATAATAATTTCTACAAAACTAGATACCTTTAGACGAATCCTGGTATTAACTTAAGAATGTGAATCTTTAAAGTTAGTAATGTTTAGGCTCTTGTAAAATATGGACTCACAAATTCTTTCTTTCAGATTTAATGTGATCACATACAAAAAGACAATGAAATTCGTCACCAATGTCATGTTTGTTACATAAGCTATATTTTCTTTTTTCTATGGGATATTATATTGAAGCGACCAGTTTTAACAGGAAACAGATGACCTTTAAGTTTAACGTTAACAGTAAAGAACAGCGTTTCCTATTTAAATTGATTAAGTAATTTTCAAAATTTAAAATCTTATTTAAAAAGATTATAAATTGTTTCTTTAAATGATAAAATAACTTCATTCTGCCAGTCTTGAACACAGAGATCGAACAGAGAGACAGCGATTTGTTTTTGTTATTGAGGTTGAATTTCAATGACATATGAAACTTTTATAGGAGTGAATTTATCTCAAAGGCCATTCACCCTTGGTATAATTGATACACAGATAGGGAACAAGATATATTGCAATTATTTATAAACAACACTAGGCAATAAAAGGGTGACAGTCAGCTACATTTGGGACCAGACCACATGAGAGAATTGTATTTATCGCATTGTGCATAATGACGTTTCACAAACATGTACACAAAGCAAAATATATTGTGTTTGACCTGAATCTTCGTCTACTAACATACGTCTGACAAACGGGAAAGGCTCTAACAAGACTACGCGAAAATATGTAGTCGTCTCAGCCTTCACTGTTCGACTGAGTGATAAGTACCAGCATTCCTAGCTTTACGTTATACTACATGTATTCTAAATATTTAATGCCTGGTGATTAGTCGTTAAACTGACTCATTAGTTCAGTACATTGACCTAAGTTTTAAGCAGAATTTAGAAACAAAACATAATCCATCATCTTGATTATGCTGTGAAGTATATATAGATTAATTTTTGTAGTGATATTCCATAGCAAGTTGACTAATTCTTAAAGGACTCAATCGTTAAAGTAATTACAAAATTGAAAATGAATTAACTTCGATTCATAACAGCAATTAAATACAAAGATTCCACCACATCCTTTATACTTTTTAATTAAGGACTGAAAACAAGTTCAAATAGTAAGTAAGTATGATCAAAAAATACCACAATCACAAACTGAAGACAAGCCTATGGCACCGCGAGGAAGCTCAACACAACAATCACGTGACACCCTGAAGACATACTAAGCAAAGCAACCAGCTCTCTCTTCCCCATCAAAATGAATGCAAAACCAGCATGGGCACAAAGTAACGCACGCTAAAACATAGAACAACTACAGAATCCTACAATGGGTGCCACAATCAGTCAACAACAACAGAACCACCGACTTAGAATGGACAGTCGCCTAAGCCAATTAACTGGTACCAAATCATTGACCTAGATTCTGCTGTTGTTGAAACTCAAACATGTTAAGCTCTAATGGAGGCTCCCTAACTATTGCAATGCATCATCAAAGGTATACACTGCTCATAATATTTAAAGGAACATGTTTTTTCCTGTTTTTTTTTTTTTTTTTTTTTTTGGGGGGGGGGGGATGGGTTGGCGGTATTCGATTTATTTAATTACAATTTTAAGTTTATATTATAGTACATTACCTTGCATACAGGTAGATCGACATGTGTCTACCTGTTAAAATGGAAAGTATTCAAACCTTTGAAGCAGAATACCCAGAAATCACGTTTTACGGCTTTGCTCGCGCTTCGCCGTAAAACTAAATTTCCGACCGTATATCTGACGATGTACCTCCCCAAATGAAAAATTTTAATACAGCTGTAATTCATCGCTCTTTAGGATAGTGTGCCTTGTGTTTTAATGCAGCTTGAACTCTATTTTTATATTTTTCCTCCTTCCTCTTGGTACCACTTTTTGTGCTACAATATGTGGGCAATGTTAATTAAACGTTTTATGCACTCAAAGAGTTTTTTTTATTATGGTTAGATACTGTATAATGAATTTGTGATGGTTCATTTTTGTATATCGAGGGGTCACATGATATATTAATTGTTATTATTTCTATATATGAAGATCGTTTTTGTATATACCCGGCAAAAAAAGAAACGCACCACTACGATTTTCCCCATTAAGTTCTCATTTTGATATGAAAATGTAAGTTGCCATGCAATATTTATATCTTATCAAACCTTAATAAATCTTAAGTATGGTGTAGATGAGTATCTATTCCTTCCCTGTGTAGGAACAAAACTCATCAAGCCAAATTGTAAACGGGTTTCGGAAGCGTTTATTCAATGCTACTATCTACATGAAATTCCGAGTATGCTGTACATTTGTAAAGTGTAAAAACGGTATGTTGTCGTTATGTGAGACAACCAATGTGTTTATTGATGCTGTTTTGCTACTCCAAAATCCATTTACATCAGTTAGGACCATTTTAATTGATTTAAGCAAATGTTTCGTAAGGTTTATCTCCAGTATGGAATCGTTATCCAAAGGTTGGTCACAATACATCGGCACTTAGCGTTCAAAAATCGCGTATGATGAATTTTAAGATAAAATTTGCAAAGCAGATGTGTCTAAGTACAAGTTGGTCTACTAAGATTATTCCCATTGCATGAAATAATCCTGCAAGAGAGCATTATAAAAACGCTTATTTTCTGTGACTTTACCATATGACCCCCACTTGGTTGATGACCAATTTTCTTTACAATTTTTTGACGCCTGATTGCAAAGGGTGTGTAATGCAGCAGTACCTGACATACCTTTGCACCGATATAGGCGAAACTGGCCTATCACATGTGATCATGCTGAGATTTGGACCGTTCTATGTGGTGCGTTTCTTTTTTTTTTTGTCGGGTATATTAGCAAATAGTGTAGACCCAGATGAAATGCCACACTATGCGACTGTATCTGTATTTTAACTGATTGTGATAGTGAGTGTTTAGGAGTCACTTAATAAATGTGCAAGTTCAAAGAATTGTTAACCAGACACGAATCGCATTTCGTCGCGGTATCATCTTTCTATATTAATTGCGAACATGTCTATACTGACTTTAAGTGCAAAGAAAATTAATATACCGGTGCCTACCTTGCAATCAGGTGTCAAATTAAACTGCCTTAATAAGAAACATGAAACATTGCACATTTGAGAATAGCCGCAGAATGTCAGTATAAAATCAAGCAAAACAGTTACACGATCCTAAGAAAGACATGTCGGTTGACTTTCAAAGTGTGCGCTATAATTCAACAGCGATTCACTTTGTGTCCTACTGAAAATGTAGTCCCGTATCAACGCGGTCGCTATTATAATTCACAGGATTAGATAAACAAACATGTTCAGAGTAAAATTGTAAATATTTTCTTGTCCATAATCTATAGCATGTGTTTTGGGTGCTCAAAAGAACCGTCTCATCGAGACGGAGCTTTTAAGTACCCACAACATATATTTTAGTTGAGAAATATGAACTTGTTTTATGTTACGCACTCTTAACTAAAGACTGGGGAATAAAACCAAACGAGAACATGTTTTCGCCTTGCTAAAGGATAAACAAGACTCAATCTGTTTGCTATAGGAAACACATTCTGGGGAGGGATCGCATGAGGATTGGGTAAAATAATGGGGAAAATATGCTTTTTTTCAGCTGAACAAGTAACAATAGTGAAGGTGTATCCTAAACTTTCTTTTAGCATAAAGCAAAACAACGAAATTATTATTGGACGACTTCATGCCCTAGAATTAAACATTGAGGAACGAGATATAATTATTTTAAATATGTATGGTCCTAATACTGACTCTGTAAATCACTTTGAAATCTTTAAAATATTAAAAAGAAAATGAAGATAAAACATTTATTATAGGTGGTGACTTTAATACAATTGTAGATACCGAATTAGATAAGAAAAATTGAAGAATAGATACACATGAAATATGCAGAAACAAACTTTCATGTATTATTGATGGATTTGATTTCAAATTGGTAGATATCTGGAAAATCAAACATCCTAGTTCAAAAAAGTACACATGGCATTCGTCAAGTAAACTACCAATATTTTGTAGGCTGGACTATTTTCTCATATCAGACAATCTCATAAATAATGATATTTCATGTGAACATGGGACTAGATATAGATCTGATGGTAGTCCTGTAATATTAAATGAAAACTTAACAAACATTGATAGAGGCCCATGTGTATTTTAAGTCAAATTATAGTTCTATACTAGATAATGAATATCAAGAATGCATAAGGAAACATATAACGGAAATAACAACATTTAATGAGAAAGCAAACCCAAATACTCTATGGGAATTAATAAAAGGGTCAATATGAAACTATTAAATATGGCACAAAAAAAAAAAAAAAAAAAAAAACAACCAAAAAATAAAACTTAAACAAGACATTGAGAATATAGAAAATAAAATAAATAACACTTTGTGTAACATAAAATTAGATGACCTTAAGCAAGAACTAGATATAAAGAAAATGGAATAAAATGCATTAATCGAACATAAAATGGAATGGCATATATTAAGGGCTAAGGCTCAAATAATAGAAGAAGGATAGAACAGCCAATGCTTTGCAAACCTTGAAAAGAATAAAAGCAGAAAATAGGGTAATAAAAAGATTAAACGTCAACAATAACATAATAACAGAACAAAAAGATATACTAAAAGAAGAGATGAAATTTTATCAAAAATTATATGCAAAGCATAACCAAACAAACTCAAAAATTGAATTTTTCGACAATAATATAAAAAAATTAAACAATATTGAACAAAATACATGTTATGGGCTATTAAAATGAGGAATAATGTAAAATCGCATTTAAAGAAATGAAAAATAATAAGAGCCCTGTCTCAGACGGAATCACAACAGAATTTAATGAAATATTTTGGAATGGTATTAAGAAGTTTTATATTGACTCAGTTTAAATCACTCCAATCAACGTGGTGCATTGACAGAGTTACAAAAATAGTGAGTATGACCAGGAAATACCACAATCACACACCGCAGACAACCCTGTGGCACCGTGAGGAAGAGCCGCTCAACCATTACGAGACACTATAGTACTGCCGCATTAATAAGAAACGCTAAAAATCGACTTTAAGTGCATCTTTTCACATTATTTTCTCTTGAAGTTTTCGATATGCGGATAGAAATAGCTGCAGTATTTTTTGACAAAATTTTCAACCTGATGTTTTTGTTGTGTTTTTCTGTAATTAGATAGAATTTTGGCATATTTTTGGTTCTTTTTCAACGGGGGAGTATTACTGTTGGTAGAATGGATATAAACTGACCCAGTGTATAAATAATATGCAACGGTTGACTGAATCATTCGATGTCGTTTCTCCGTGTAGGTTATATACTGAACAAAAGTGAAAACGCTACACCTGAATTGTTTGCCATTTATATGCAAAATGATGCAAGCCAGTAAAGCAATTGAAAGTGTATCTGAATGTTCAAAGACTGGGTTATGCTAAAAGTAAAAGGCTTACGGATGTTGTCATGAGGAAACACATGAAAGTCATTTAACCCTTAAAGCGCCAAGAAAAAATGCATCTAAAAATGTTGTCTACTGAAGTCGTCTGCTGCAAGTAATTGCCTAACATTAATAACGAATTAAGTATATAAGCAAACAGCGTGGACCCAGAACAGACTGCTCCTATAGGAGCAGTCTGATCTGGGTCCACACTGTTTGCCATAGAGGTTCTTAAACATTTCAGCGGACGAGAAAAGCAGACGACTTTGCTGCGATTGGCGCATTAAGGGTTGAATGTGACAGGGGTCCAATTTTTAAGGTTGCACATTTGAACAGAAATTCCATACAGTTTAGGCCTTCAGAAATCGAGTGCCAACCAGATCCGACTGAACAAAATGGTTGTCTTAGACATTTGGCAACCAGAAATGTGTTCTGATCGTTTAGAAAGCAACCTTAGAAAGCAGGGTTTTCATCAAATTGGCCAAGATTGAAATTTTATCACTGAAATTTCCATAGGAAAATCAATGTGTTGCTGTGTCTTAGTCTGAGCACATTACTGGTCGACAAATGTTAGGAACAATGTGCTGATATGTCTACCTCATTCGGCCAAAGAAAGAAGGTTATCGAAAATCGTGATAAATCGAAGATTACCGAATATTTAATATCCCCTATTTGTTTTTGTCAAAGGGAGACATTTTATA
Source organism: Loripinus fragilis (assembly GCA_964019695.1). Lineage (NCBI taxonomy): Eukaryota > Metazoa > Mollusca > Bivalvia > Lucinida > Lucinidae > Loripinus > Loripinus fragilis. The sequence continues at coordinate 26,339,023 of OZ026520.1, forward strand.
TATTTTTTACAAATTTGATAAAGGACCTCGAACAGTCTTAATGAAGGATTGCCCATAAAAATGACCAGAGAAAAGTTTCAAAGAAAATGATATTTTTTCTATGAAAAAGATAGTAGGTGCAACCCTCGACTTATCCACAAAAGCCGTTTGCTCATTGGACAAGTACCAATTTTAAAATATGGGTTGAAAACTCCGTTTTTGCTATTCAACATATAGAAAAAAGAAAAAGGTTTACTTAGGTGCTTCTCTCCCCCCCCCCCCCCCCCGTGACCAAACTAATCCTTTTGCATACAGTTGTAGTTTTACATTTCACACATCATATAAAAACGGCATGTTTGGTCACGGGGGGGGGGGGGGGGCGCTGCCAAAATGCTCGAAAACACTTTATTATAAAAACTTATTAGAAACTTATTTTGTAAAAACCTATAGGTAAATATCAGCTTGCAATGGCATATATCAGGGCTTTAGTTATGAGTGCTTACAAAAAAATTAATTGTCTCATTTCTCAACCAAAACATTATGTTGTGGGTACTCAAAAGAACCGTCGCAATGAGACGGTTCTTTTCAGCACCAAAATTATAGGTTAAATCTGACGTGTAAGAAAACATTATGATTTTACGCTAAAAACTGTGTTTATCTACACTATGATTTATACAGTATACAGATATTATACACCTCAGTGCACAAGTCGAACTGGTTGAACTCGAAACATTACAGGTAATAGTCAAAAGTAATTGACAGCACACTTCTTTAGACAAAACAATGAAATCTTCTCAACCCAACTTTTATGCAAACGCATCACTTTCGTCTCAAGTTTTATGCCGCTAACATTATATTAACATGTATTTAGGTGAATACTCGACGAAACTTTGACTTTCTGTGAAATAAAATTTGGTCACAAAAATACCTCCACCCCCTAAACCCTTAAGTCCTGGCATGATTTTGCAATATTTTCAAAATATGTTTATTTTGTTAGATGCACTAATAGTCTAATCAGTAGAACTGACAAGGTTGAACTAATTGCAACAGAATTTTTTCAGCAATCCTGCGACTGTTTGGGTCATCTTGAGCAACATACTAAAAGTTGCAAGTCCTATGTTGTGGAGAAGTATATATTTTTTCGACTTAAAAATGATCACCTTTATGCTAAAAGTTGCCATTGAAGATTATTGTTTAGTCATTTGGACACTTCTTCTACAGTTGTTTTAAGTCCTTCATGCTTTGATTATAGAAATTGATTTGATTATATGAGTATTACACATGTTCAAAACCATATCAAACCATACCAAATGAGCTGAAATGCTAACAATCAGGGGTTGAATTACCCCGCCCACCATATTACAATTGTATTAAGATAAGAAACACAATAGTTCTGTTTACTTTTCTATTACAACATATAAATATTATTTTAACAGTGTTGAGGTTGTTGTGATTGGACTTAATGACCGAACAACATATCATATAGTATTACAGTTATATACGTTACTTTCTAATGTATTAATATTTAATGCAGTACTATCTTTAGACCATAGTCTGCCAAAAGAACACTAAGAATCAGGTTTGTAGACTTTATTTTCTAAAATCTCATTCAACTAGTCACATAATAAAGTATAATAGCTCTTTAGCGGTTGAGGCGTTACACTGCAATAGCACAATTCACTATGTTACCATAAAATAATAGGAAATCCTATGGTGTTATCATATCAAATTGTTCCTTATTCTTACATATCAATAGTATCTTTTAATTGAAAGCAAATGATTAGCAATATGATTGTACCTAATTTAGACACCTGTTATTGCATTTATATAAGTTACTTTCTATTAAATACAATATTTTAATGCAATAACCACTATATGAGTTTACACTACCAATGTATGTAAATTACTGTTATTGGAGTGCTCAGTAATGAGAGAAATGATGAATATTGTATTATTTGACAAAACAAGTAACTAAGAATAAAACCCAACAAAGCATTACTGATAAAAAGGGAAGAAACTTGAACCCAAATCACATAAAACGCCATTTCAAGTCAGAGTGTAAACAGCATTTTTAGAAACTACTTATATTTTATGATCAGATTATGTTTCTTAAATGCTTACATGATATCTTTTTATCTCTCTGAAACATTTGTGTTCCTTCTTTTTGTATTTGGAATGATATATTATACATTAACTGGCTACAGCTTAATTTAAATGAGACATTGATATGAAACAATTGTAGTTGCCTTGTAAGCCACCAAAATACATATAATTATATCTTATCAGCTATCGACTACAACAACTATATTGATAACATTCAGGGACGAACGCGAACTCAAAACTCCTAACATTATAGTTGTCATTTCAAACAAAAACTTTTTTCGATCGTAACGGTTACTGCCCAACATATGGCACACCTATCCATATGGTTATAATCGCTTTATATCATGAGCATATCCAGTTTGGTGAAGAAAGAATACAAATTATTTAAATAACATAAACAAAAAGAGTGGTTATGAAACTGGTCACACTTATCATATGCTTTGTCTGGTTTTACAATGTTGTGAAGCATTGCAACAGGACAGATTTTGTTCTAAAGCTTCTTTTTGGTAATACATTTGAAAGATCTGGGCTTATTATTTAGAAAAACTCTCTTGCATCGTAAGTTTTATATTATCGCCATTGCAAAATGAATAGACTCCAATAAATTATTGGTAGTTTTGTTTTGCATTATTTCTATCAATTAGACTTAGTCTAAGCATGACATTTTGTTCATATAAAATCATTTTGATATTTAGCATGTCAAATGAGAACATAATCATTCATACAAAAAAATACATCCAATTCATCCTTTGCACGTTTCAAAGCAAACTAAACTGATTATAAATAGTAAACAAATATTAATCAAATGAGCAAGCACATTTGATTTTGGTTCATAACCCAGCGTTAAGCAATGAAGGAGCAGGCGATCCTGTGAAAATGTGTAGTTAGACACAACATAACCTTTGCTGCTCTTATACACAAATTAAGTGTGTAGGTGAAGACACTCCGCTGCATCAATATGGGTGATTAAAGATGCATTTGCCATGTGCGATAAAGACCCAAATCTCTTGTGCTGCTCCAAATTTTCATTCAAGCTGGTATAAATTACATAAAAACCGTTCAACATTATTTTTCATATAAAGTTAACGAAATTCATACTTATACTACTGTCAAAGAACAAATCAACATGGTATTGAATATTTGATATACTATATCATACACACATAACACAAACGAAAATAGAAACACAGCTTTATCAACCTCTGAGATTTATAATAACCTTAATGTAATGCACAAGTAAAAGAAATATGATTTCTTATGTTGATGATTGAACAAAAGGAAACATGACAAATACAATATGTATATATACTTTCATTAAGTTCATGTGTACTTTCTAGACACATGTAAGTCTATCATTGGTGACAATGACTGTACTGAATTAAGGGCCCTCTTAATGCTAATGTTTGTTAGAACAGTTGATTTTTTGGCGTGTGTCTATTAATCAATACCCTCAACATTTTTGGGCGCTTTTACATAATTTCCTATTCACGAGATGGGCAGTCTTATAAGTGCCTTTGCTGCTCACATGTAGTGCATTTGTTTACTTTCTGAAGAAGGAAAACATTTCTGATACATATAACAGTAAAAAAAATGTGTTGATTTTTTATTTTAATCCACTTATACATTAAATCAATAAACTGGTGAGTTTACAATTCATTATAATGTTTTATATGCATATAACGCTTTATTATCAAGGATTCCATTTACCATATTCCTGTAATAATTTGGCCATACCGCATTATGTATAGTGGAAATTAGCCTCAGCCATTTAAGCATTGTTTGCTAAATCTAATTAAGATCTCACGACTGCACGTTTTAATAAACATTTAACTTTTCCATCTAATAAAAGTAACCTTTTACTGACTATGTTTGTATAATGTGAACAACAGTAAACTGGGTACAAAAAACTATTTTTAAATAACTGATTAGATTTTTTTCAATAAAGTTATTTTTCAGATAAATATTATAAAAAATCTTCATCCACACATATATTAGCTTTTCAGGCCCAATTATTTACTGTCTTTAACAGTTTGGACAAACATAGGTTCTTATGATATATTTTATAAGGTTATATATGTTACTTTGATATATTTGACAGAGAATGGGTTTGTATTCTTCTACTGTAATTAAAGAACTATCCTTTTATTTGTTATGAGTTTTAAAATCTTTAACTTTGGACAAATCAAAATTAATATTTTGTAGATAAAAAACATCCAAAAATGTACTATTTCACAAATGTAAATGAGTGTAGATATATCGACTTAAGTGTATAGATATAGTTTGTTGAGAATATCTGATAATTATTTAAGGACAAACTGATATCATTTTATAAATTTAACACAAAATCTACTTTAAAATGAAATAAAATACCATATGATCTATAAGATAAGGTATTTAGCAGTATATATAGCAAGTTTCAAAGTTTGTTATATATGTTACATTTTCCCGTACAAGCAACAAACTGCTACTTTACACCAGAAACGATGTTATGTATTGCTTTTCAATCGTGCCAATCCATCAAATGTTCATATATGGGTTTTAAAAGTTAATAGATAGCATAACATGATAACTTTAAAAGTGAAAAGGTTCTTACTACATTCAACATTTAATTCAGGATCATCATATATTCAACAGCTTATAATTCTAAAAGTATTTATGATATAAACAAGCTGCTTGCAGTTTTGAAATAGTCAGGTAATTGTCGTTTAGGAATGCAGTATCTCAAACCCATATACTCATTATAAAGCTTATCAAATGAAACAATTGAACACATTTTTAATGACTTCATAAGGTGTAGTTGGAAATGTAACGTAAATGTAATAAATGACATAAAGGTGTGTTCCTGGAAGCAAACAATTTATTTTCATACATGTTAGGCCTCAAAGTAAGCTGTCGGTAATAACGAACGACTGTATGCATCAGCTGGACACCACCTGGATACCATTTCTTATTCAAATGTCGCAATTTTGTTTTAAAAGTAAAATAAAATGGGGTAGGTGTATAAAACGTATCCTCCTATAAAACTGCTACCACAATTTGACGATACAACATGTCTAGAAATGTTGTAGAAGGCTAGTTTAAACTAATAAAATCAAACCTTTTCTGTTAGGAAAATTGCGCCAATCGAATTTTCAAATACTTAGCTCCTTGATACGTTGTGAGTCTGATTGATAATCTGACTTTTAAATGTATGGACAGCAATCGAGGGGATGTGAGCTTCAATCTTAATATGGCTACATACTTTCATAAAGATTATTCTCTCCCTGCCACTGATTTTCAGTTACTGATGACAGTACACAGTGTTCACTAGGTACGGGTAAACAACTTGTGGAATGGAGCAATGATAACTGACCATCATGGTAGGATTGAAAAAAACTGTTGAAAGCAACATCGTCCAATCACAACAACACAACTACTACAACAACAACTGGTAAATTTATTATGAGAGTCACTATGGGTTATCAGTTTGTTATGAATGTTAGAATAATATTATTATATTGTAATAGAAATGTAAACAGAACTATTGTGTTTTTTTAATCTTTATATATTGGTGGGTGGGGTAATTCAACCTCTGATTTTTAACATTTCGGCTTATTTTATATGATTTCACCTGTGTTTTATAACATATGTATAATGTGTATTACTCATAAAATCAAATCAAATTCTATAATCAAAGCATAAATGACTTAAAACAATTGCAGAAGAAGTGACCCATTGAATAAAAATGATCTTCAATGGCCACTTTAAGCATAAAAATGATGATTTTAAGTCGAAAATATGAACACTTCTCTACAAGATTAGACTTGCAACTTTTAGTATGTGATCACAGGCATATTAATATAGCAAATAAAACTAATGGCATTTCTGTTGCAATTAGTTCAAGGTTAGCCTATTTTGAAGCCCCAACGACTAGTCTATAAACGTAAGGATTTCATTTAAGCACAAAACTATAGTTGTCAGTTATGCATTATGCTAGCCACAGGCTGTCAAAATTTGGGCAGATTGAATAGGAAACTTCCAAGGTCCTTCGAAATTGATTTCTGAGCTCGTTTCAAGTAATAAGACAGTAAAATAACACAAGTATGACAAATTCTGATAAGCATAACAATCTTTTTTGCGCGTGCGTAATTTCAAAATGCAGTGAATAAAGCTTTAAACACAAATAGGAACATAACTCAGACATCAAAAGAGACAAAATGGTGGAGTTTCAACGAATCGCTTGCTGGATGTCTGGAAAAAAATATTAAGCTTTAGCAAATACTTCTTCACAAAATATTGTAGAGTAGCGTTTTCACTTTTGTTCAGTATAGCATAAAGTGTATCGTACACATAAAGTACTGCTGCATAAATTAGAATCACGAATAAATGACTTTAGATATACGTTTTCAATTTATATCACATTGAGTATTCAAAAATCGTGAATCATTTCAGGCAAAACTTTGACAAAAATATTGCCTAGTATTACGGCTAATTTTTGTTCTAATAATTCTGATGGTAGAATTTAGGCATTTCCACTTATATGACGATTGACAGGGATAATCCTGGGATAGGCCTTATTCATTTTGTGAGAAAACCATTATTGTTCTGCTAAAATGGACTTTATTTTTGGTTGGGCCCAATATCTAAGCTATTCAAATCTCATGTCAATTATGCTCTTATATATCTATTAAGGATTCTTGGGCCAATCAAATTTTGCAATGGGTCCATAGAAATTTCAAAAGGCCCATTAAAAGTATGTAATTTTCATGTATGTGAATAGGCCATTGTCCCATTTTAAGGACCCATCATCATTTTGGTCCAGGATTATCCCTGACATGAGTGTTACCATTGAAATAATGTATGCAAACAGCTCAAATTAACTATTTACAGAAAATGAATGGATGACTTTAAAATAACATATGTAGTTGATAATGTTTAGGCCGTCTACCACTGTAAAAAAATGTTTTTTTAAAACTGTCCATAATAGCCACATCACGCTGTTTTAGAAGAAAATGTCCTTACAAACATAGCAAATAGTATTTACCCTGATCCAACTGATCGTATTGGATCAGTTTGATCTTTGTCTACGCTGATTGAATCGATACTATCAACTGAATGGCAATGCTTAAAAATAAAACTGGCATGTACAAAGCAATCACGATTTTAAAACGTGTGATGCTTTTGACACTTTACTGTAGAAATTTAAGTACAGATATATAGGCCGTCACATGGCTGTTACACCGTTCGAATTCCCCCCGCTTTTCAGAAAGCCTAAAATGTCGAAATTCCCAAGAGATTAGGGGTCAGGGCAGTGGTAGTAGATTCTTCAAACAATTTTCTTCTGACACTGCAGGATATTCTAAATCCAGATTTCAGCTTAATGTTCGGAAAAATTCAAGTAGTAAAATAATATTCCAGATTTTCGCGTTTCTTGTTATTGCGGCAGGACTATAGGATCACAAATTAAGCTAAGCAACCAGCTCTCTCTTCCCCATCAAGATGATTGCAATACTAGAACGGACACACAGCAACGTACAACAAACCATAGAACAATTACAGACTCCCACAACGGGAGTAACAATAAAAAAATCAAAGTATAATATCACTTATTCCTAAATCAGATAAAGATACTTCCATTTTAGAAAATTGGCAGCCCTTAAGTCTTCTAAATGTCGACTATAAAATTGCAACAAAGACCATCGCAAATAGGTTAATAAAGGTACTACCAAAAAGTAAGTGAACATGATCAGGAAATACCACAATCACAGACCGCATACAACCCCATGGCACCCGAGGAAGAGCTACTCAACCATCACGAGACACCAGGAAGACAAATTAAGCAAAGCAATCAGCACTCTCTTCCCCACCAAGATGATTGCTATGCTAGAATGGACATAAAGTAACGTACAACAAAACAGAGAACAATTACAGACTTCCGCAATGAGAGTAGCAATAAACAAAACGTCAACAACAACAGAACCACCTCCTTAGAAGGGACAACAGCCTAAGCCACCGGGGGGCTTAAATGCATTTTACTGGTACCAAATCTTCGCCCTAGATTCCGCTATTATTCTGCTATTGTTGAAGTACCAGAAATGTTCAGCTCGCATGGAGGCCTTCTAATTAATGCAATGTAAATGTAATTGTATCACAGGAGATGATTTAAAAAAGCATAATTGCTTGTTTTCAAATCCTGTTAAAAACTACATTTTATACTGTGACTTTGTGTATGCAAATGTATTGAGTTATGAAATAAATATTGTTTAAACTAAGTACCAGAAATGTTCAGCTCGCATGGAGGCCTTCTAATTAATGCAATGTATCATCATGGAGAAACACTCTAATCAAATTAGCACACCATGATGAAACAAAGAAAAGGGCTCATGACTCACAGACAGTCAGAGCTAAAGAAAAAAAATATAATAGTATCAATGACATATGGTTGTGGGTGATATTATATTGTAAATTATGGTTGCCTCATGTGAATAAAGCTTTCTCAACAGAATGTGGGACATAAAACAAGTAAATTAATGAAATATTACAACTCCATAATCGCGATACACAAAAAGTACATGAAATATCATGTAAGCGTAAAACTAATTTTGCTGCCCACTTGCGGCTGAAAACGCTTCACACCGTGGACACTCCAATTTATTGACAAGTTAGGAATACAAAAACTGCAGAGATTAATGCAAATCTTAAAAACAGTGGCAGTGTATGTTTGCTTTGTAACAGATGCATAATTATGTATTGTATTTTGTATGACATATTGACAATAAAATATAAATAATAAAAAACTAAAGTCCTGTATTATTATTATTATTATTATTATTATTATTATTATTGTTGTTGTTGTTTTTGTTGTTGCTGTTGTTCCAAATGATAGATTGCAAAATAATGTTGTAGACACAGTTGGTCGTGGATCTTAGCATAGTTTGATTTCATACAAACATATAGGTTTGTGGTAAAGATGTATGGCGAACACGGTATACATAGATTGCATATAAATGGGGATTTGCAAACATTGGCTGCATATATATAACTTTTCTTATAGAAATGTATCATTGTAAGTCCCCATAGTTCATTATAAAACACATATTTACCGTTTCTCTAAAATAAATTTGAGTCTGTTCATGAGATAGGCTATTGGATTTGCATTAAGTCCCGCAAAATATATTTCCATACTAATTTAATAAGCATTTTTGTTGTATACGTTTACAACAGTTATTTAACTTGATATATATTGACGGGCTTTTAAAACTCAACACTATGATAGCAGCTCTAATGTATGTCTAAAAAAAGATGCAAAGCAAACAATTTGATTGTATATTAAAGAGTGTGCATTTGTGATAAACATATGAAAAACTTGTCCACTTCAAATTAACATTGAAAATAATAACTACAGTAGTCGAGAAAGGGATCAACTGCTTCATTTGACAAAATTTTATCAGTGAAAGGTCCCCTACTTCTTTAAATCAAGAAACACGAGAAGCATCAAATGTGTGTCATGCACTTTGATAGTCATGGAGGAACTGCTTGCATTTTGAGTGGCAGGTCTGCGATAAGCAGGTTTGCTTTTTTGACGTTAATTTATGTGTACCCGTTCATTCGGTGACTTAACAACTCCGCTACTTAGAAATGTTTCAGTGACTAAAACTTTACGAAGCAATAACGTCGTCGAGTTCAGTTGTACAATTAAAACTTTAGTGATTACTGAAAAAACACTTCATATCATGGCAAAGGAAGTTTACATTCAGCTGTCTTTTGAAAGATAATAACAGGAATTTTGTGTTGCGTTTTTGAAGCCCGTCAGTATATATAGATAAGTGATTTTTCTCGCATCGCTATAGCCCAACGCTTTCTTTAGATTTGAAATCATGTCGCGCTGTGATATGATTTCCATAGCAACTATTAAAGAATCGTCATACTTGTTAAAATTGGTGCCGGTTTTGAAATCCTTAGTCTGAAACTACAAAAAGATTCTGCTAAAATGAGTTTGCAAAGTTTAGATGTATCAGCGGACGGCAAAAGTCACCGCTAGCACGAAAAAATGATAATTCCACAGGCCTTTAATAGAGAGTGCGTACCAAAACTTTTATTTGCTTATATCTTAACCAAAACATATGTTGTGGCTACTAAAAAGAACCGTCTCAATGAGACGGTTCTTTTGAGCACCAAAAGCATATGTTAAAACTGATGGATAAGGAAATATTTACAAATTTACACTCAACAATTTGTTTATCTAAACCTATGATTCCTATATCACAGATCATGGATTTCCTCTATTTTTGCTAGATCTAAGGCGTAGTTTATCTAAGGTAAAGATGTTTCCTTCCCGGCGTGCTGAGTCAGTCACGTTATTTAATTTATTTTCAAGGATTCAGAGACTAAATGGAATACAGGTTGACAATCTGGACCTGCATGATTTTAAGAGATTCAATATCCGAATCAAACAAGGCAATGATATAAAGATTTTGCTAGCATCTAAAGAGAGCACGTTCCGTACCAAATCTGTCATTCTTAGTAATACGCACGTCTCACTGTTATGACAGATTATTAACAAGACATAACTCGGATCACAACAGACCCAACACCATGTTATGCTCAAACGATGAACTCTAAAACAAGACTGCATAAACTTAACAATTCAATCATTTTCTAAGTTGTTAGAGTAACACAGATTTTTGTAAATGCGATGAGCAGACAAAATCGCAGACTGATGTCAATCAGCAAAGCTCAAGAATGTATCTGTGTCAATTCAGTCGTTTCTGGTTCTGATCAAGGCCTCATCCCTGAGAAACTAAACAGAACACGTTTTGATTGGTGTAATGCCTGTCAGTCGGAATAAGCGACAGAAGACTTTAGAAATCTGACAGAAGACATGTTTCATTTACGAAACATAATTGAACAATTGATCCGGTTCATGAGATTATTGGTACTTATCGCATTTGCGTAAAATCTCTCCTTTAAGCATATACACACATTTATCTACTGTCATGCCAGCCAAGAATGACAGTGACGTCATGTTTTGTTTACAAAGATATCAGGGAGTTATAATCAAAAGATAACTTGTGTATTAATCCTATCCGCAGGATATGATCAAAACACAAGTGATCTGTCGATTCGCTTTAGCTCAAATGGAGTGTAAAGTTAGTGTCTTAATTAATAATTGTAGACAAAATATTACGTCGCTGTCACTCTTGGTTGGCACGACAGTAGTAAAAGCAGAGAGGAGGGCAATGACCATGAATCGATACAATCAAAAATAAACATAACATAACTTTTAAAGCAGTTAAAATGTAATCTAACACTGCTCGCCTATACAGCCAATGGTATAATCCAGTGATTTATTGGTTGATAAATCACTAAACTGAGTGGTGTAACGTCATACGGTCGCCAGTTTGATTTTCATGACGTCACCAATCATGTACAGCCTTGTATTGTTGACGATAGACGGCGTAACGTCGTTTTTAAAACTACTGGCCTTTCAAAAATGTACGCATAATATGCATTTCAGTCTTCGCGCTCGTGATTTATCTACTTTAAAGGCTGACCTCGAGCCAGTGATATATTAAGCAACAAATAACTTCGAGTACGAATCTGTTTCTTAAAGAGCAATCTTAGTGGCAGTTAATCTGCCATCAGCTTTGATGCAAAGTTACACTTATTTTACGTATCCAATGTAGTATCAGTGGGAAGGGTACCTTTGCGGATTTGTAAAAAAGAAAATTGTTAACATATATTGGATTATTACAGGTGAGTAAAGAATGGCTGCGAATGTTTCCAACAAAAAGGTCAATTGATAATATGAAGGACGCCGTCAATCTCATAGAAGAAATGTGCAAACCTTGCTCTGAAAAATGGAAGATAATACCAGCCATCAAATTTTGCGTGGATTGCCAGAAATTCTATTGTGGGGCCTGTGAACAGGATCACAGGGGTTTGAAAGAGAACAAGAAACACAAAATAGTAAATTACGAATTGAAGGAACTGAAAAATACACCTGCATCGAATATCTCGAAATTCCATTGTCTTCAGCATAAGAATCTTCGGTTTTCCATATATTGCGAGACGCATGCGCAATTCCTTTGCAACAGTTGTATGGAGAGTGGACAACATCGGCACTGTAGAACAAGAAATGACGTCATTGACTTGGTGAGGAGCATTACAAAATCTGAGGCCAAACTACATGTTATAAACCATCTGAAACACGACGAGAGGAACCTGGGTAAGACAATAACTGCTGCATACACATGCTTTGACCAAGAGGCCCCTTAAAGGACACTTTCAAGACCATGTCCAGAAGTGCTTAACATTTTCATGGTCGACTCAACTGAGCATAAAATGTATCTTTCTCATAAGCATTAAAATGCCAACAATAGAAGAGCATAAAAAGTTTTATAACCACGGAGCCAGTGTGGTATATACTGATTAGATGCTAAACATTGCTTGCTCAGACAAAATGGATTTTAAATATACAAACAAACGCTAGGAATAAATAAAACATAAAAAATAGTAAGTGAGTAAGATCAGGAAATACCACAATCACAAACTTCAGACAACCCCGCGGCACCGCGAGGAAGAGCCGCTCAACCATCACGAGACACCAGGAAGACGAATTCAGCAAAGCAACCAGCTCTCTCTTCCCCATCAAGATGATTGCAATACTAGAACGGACACAAAGCAACGTACAACAAAACATAGAACAATAACAGACTCCCACAATGGGAGTAACAATAAACAAAAAGTCAACAACAACAGAACCACCGCCTTAGAACGGACAGCAGCCTAAGCCACCGGGGGGCTTAAATGCATTTTACTGGTACCAAATCTTCGCCCTAGATTCTGCTGTTGTTGAAGTACAAGAAATGTTCAGCTCGCATTGAGTCTATCTAACTAATGCAATGTATCATCATGGAGAAACACTCTAATCAAATTAACACACCGCGATGAAACAAAGAAAAGGGCTCATGACTCACAGATAGTCAGAGCTAAAGAAAACCTCAAGTTGAGCCACGGTGGGTCCAGCTACAGATAAGCATCAGGCACCAACCCACCGATTAAAGCTTTACGTCAGAGCCGTCATAAAGTTTGAGGCCTGACCCACCGTCGTGCAATTAAAGAGGAAACCATAGCTATAAACCGTGATTGGGTTTAAAACTGCAGACTGTCGCATGATATCCAAGTTATATCCAACCCTTATATAACGTTTTACTATCTTTTTGAATTGATCACTAAAATTAGGTTTTCCCACAATACGTTTGAATTTATGAACTAAATCACCATAAAATATAGGTTCTGATATGCCTTGTTGCAGAAGAGTTTTTAACCCAATATTGTATTTAACAATTAACTCTGAGTGTCTGTGGTAGAATTTAGAAAATGTTTTTCGAATTTTATTATATCTATAACCTTGTTTTAATAACTTAGCAGTTAAAAATAAGTTTCTGTTGTTGAAGCCATCAACATTAGAACACACTCTCGCAAAACGAATAAGCTGAGAAATATATACACCATAGGAAGGAGAGCGAGGAACATCTCCATCGAGAAAAGGGAAATTTACTGTTTCAAAATTAAAATCATCCCGTTTATCATAAATTTTAGAAGAAATTATACCATTTGTTATTGACAAGTTTAAGTCCAAAAACGGAGCTTCAGTATCAGAAGAATTCGTCTTATTTAACTGAAGTTCAATGCGATATATTTGACCTACCATTTGTTCAAAATAAGGATTATCAATATTAAGTTAGTCATCTAAATATCTGGAGGTTGAGTTGAAAGCTTCAATAATATCAGTTTGATTATTGTCAGACAGAGACAACATAAAGTCTCTCTCATAACAAAACAAAAACAAATCTGCAACAAGAGGAGCACAATTGGTACCCATTGGAATACCTACAATTTGTCTATATAATTTCGAGCCAAATCGTATAAATATATTGTCCAAAAGATAATGGAGCGCAACACACATTTTCTGACATGACCATAATTTATATCGTTTAGATTGTTCAGAAGTAAAAAAGGCATTTTTATCATTACAAGCCAAATAAAGTGAGCCCTCTCTGTTAAATGTTTGTTCAATTAATTATGTTAGTTTTTCTTTGATTAAAATATGAGGCAATGTAGTATAGAGAGTGGAGAAATCATATGTAGACAAACCAGATGCTAGAAAACCTCTAGACTTCAATTTATTAAGAATTTCACCTGAATTTTTAATAGACCAAAATAAATTTTTACCATTTCTTTCATAAACAGTTGTGCAATATTTAATGACATGGTTTTTAATCGCAGTGAGGCAAGAAGTCAAAAGAATAGTCAACTCAGTAGTTGTACATGCACTAGAATTAGCAATAAAACGTGATTTATAGGGCCGTTTATGAAGTTTAGGTAACCAGTATAACGTAGGAAGCTTGCTGTGGTCCTCATCAACAAACAACCCAAACTTAGCTGCCATATGGCATCGATGCCTATCAACGATAGACGTCTCATCAAGCCTGTTATGCTCATATGTTTTTGCAGTGCTAAGTTCATTCTTTAGGGTGTTAATATAGTATCTTTTTCAAACGACCACGACATTGTTGGCAGCCTTATCTGCGGGGGCCAAAACAAACCTCCTATGGAATTCTTGGATCCATTTCTTCAAGTGTCTAAAAGTGAATTTAGGTTTAGGTGGTAAAATCCTGTGCAGTTTTGAAAACTGGTTTCATAAATTTTGTTTGTTTCCTTCGATTGTAAAGACTAGATATATAATATAAGATGCATTTAAGCAGCTATTAAAACTTCTTTAGATTATCGTCAAAACATCTGGATTTCCATTGCATTTTTTTTTATTGAAAGCTTTGTTAGAATGAAGCATGTTGAACATCATATGATATTATAGAACGATAGCAATTTTGCTTGAAACGCTATCATGAATCTTAAATCTTTTCGGAAGTATAAAATTTATCACCTTACCGACTGAGGGTATGTCACCATATTTGCACCAGCTCTAACCTAGTGATGTGTAACCCCGTTTAGCAGGTTCATAGATAAGTAATAGTTATACTATGGGTTGTCCGCCTGTACGTGGAAACGTACAGGTGGACAAACATGGTCTAACTATTTTATACCGCCTACATCAGTGTAGACCTTGCACATCAAGTGATATTTCATGCTAAAGTTGGTAAAGGCGGTATAAGAGTGCGTAATCAACATTGTTTTTCATTTTGTTTGTTTGGTTTGATTCTTTACGGCCAGGACAAACTCTTTTTATCATGTCGGGACGGGTCTTCCTGGGTTGAACTAGTTCTGAGCAGCGGATAGAGTGTCTTGGTCGAGGAGACAACACTGTAATTCCGCCGGCTGTGAGGCTAGGACTGACAATACTTTAGCCCCCAGTCAAATGTTCTACCAACTTAGCCTCTGCGCTTCACATTAGTTATGTACCCACAACCGAAGGGAGGGGGGCATATTGTGTTTAGTATGGATCTTGTCGGCCTCGGTGTAGCTTAGTTTTCGTGCGTTATCTTCTGAATCAGTGTGTGGAGTTGGACTTAACTTGCATATATACATTGTTGGGAGAGCGGAAAGAGTTGATTAGATATTTGTGACCTTGACCTAATTTTCAATGTCGTCATCCAATAAAGACTGTATTAATTAGCCATTTTCGAACACTATCTTCCAAGCCAGAGATTGGATTTATAAAACTTGCATAGATACATTGTTAGGAAGGGGTTAAGTAAGTAAGGATGCAAAGATCAGGAATCGATACAATCAAATACCACACCTGACCCAGAATACTAATGGGAAAGTGACAAACTCACAGTTAGACACCACAAACGAATACCAAGAGGTCAGCCCTTTCCCAGCAGGTGACCACAAGGCACATATAAACAGACGCGCACAAAAGCATAGCAAACGCAAGACAGAATAAACATAAAAGATCCACAAAGAAGTACCGCCTTGGATTTGGTTAGATTTCGGTGACTTTAACCTTATTTCGAAGGCCACATCAGTACTTTGAAATGTCAAAATAGGGTTTCCGCACGTTATCTCTTGAACCGAACAATGGATTCTGGCCAATTTCTATATTTTTTATTCTTGTGGCACGATAAAGAGTTGAATCTATATTGGTGACTTTGACATTCTTGTCAAGGTCATGATTATATAATGACTATAAAAATTAATCTTTAGGCACACTATTTTCTGAACCTTCTATAGATAATTTGGAAGGGTGGAAAAAGTTGGTTAGAATTTAGTGTCCTTGACCTTATTTTCAATGTCACAGCAGCATTTGGAAAAATCAGCCTTTAATGAGCTCTATCTTCTGAACCAGTGGGTGGATTTCAACCAAACATGCATATGTATTGTATGGAGACAGAAAAGAGAAAATTAGATTTTGATGACCTTGACGTTATGTTCAAGGTCCCCACAGCATTTTATAATTTCAAATTTTGACCAAAATTGTTTTCGTACATGATCTCCCTTGAAATTATTGGTGGCCCTCAGCCATTCTTTATACATATTGTATCATTGTGACACAATTAAGAGCTGATTATAATTTTAGTAAGCATGTTTGCTGACTTAATTTACGATTGGATGGACATAGTTTTCCTCTAAATACACTGCTTCAATTTTCATATTTTTCCACCGAAACATATGTTGTGGGTACTTCTGAGCACTCAAAACATATGTAAAACTGATGGGAAAGAAACGATTCACAATTGTCGCAAAAACAAATTGTTAATGTAGACATATGTTAAATTTAATCAACAGATTGATTTGTGAGAAACCATATATTCACATTGTTGTAAAGTGTATTTTACTGCTGACACCAATAACCATAGTTCTTGCATGATTTTACACATTATGCCCGATAACCTCTATATTTCTGAAACTTACTGAGATAAACATACTCGGTAAGAAAGACGCAATAATTGTGCATTTAACTATCTACCTATTTCAGCAAGAGCTACTGTACCTGATTATTATATTACCATTGTTTTGAATGAGAAAACTTCAGCCAAGTTAGTAAAAGCTCAATAATTTGAAAGTATATTTTCATAATTGGTTGGAAGCTGTTCTGAACAATTGCTATGTCAAGTTGTAGATCAAACGTATACTCGTTTACTTTTCTATTTTTAGGCATGGGTTATTGCCCCTTAATGTTAATACTTATATAGAAAATGGGTCAAAATTTAATGTTATGTAATAGCTTGCTTACTAAAAATTAGGTTGCAGTAAAAGTATATACATGGTATTTGGTTTGATACATTTGAACATATGTTAACTTAAATGATTAAAATATTGGCAGCTAACATGAGGTAATGCCCTTTGTGCTGCATCTTGAGGTGAAAACATCAATAAAATAGGCGTTATGAATGCCTCAATGACCCCAAAATGTTGAACAAATATTGTAAGAATCTTTATCAATAAGAGAAATGTGTGTTTGCAAACTTTGAGTTAACAATAGTAGAGAATCGTTGACACAAGTGGGTGGGGTAGCAAAACTATGTACCAAGGAAAACTTTCTTTAATTAGTTGATCTTCTCAAAACTAGTTTCTACAAATACAGATAGAATCAATGCAGTATTACAAAGTAAGTAATTATACTCCTTGGCATGCATGAAAACGTTACGAAATTGAAATTATGCATCAATAGGGCTAGTAATCAAGAATTATCTCTCTTTCGAGACGGTGGAATTGCTTAAATTTCACACTTTTCAGCTGAAGTAATAATGGTTTTAAAAATACGAGCTTTACTAAAATGTAGTGTTTTGAATTCCTAAATTATTTGAAATGCAGTGATCGAACACAAATTTTGCAGTGATTTTGACTAATCTTTTTAATCATGTTAATTTAAAAGTTGGTCTGTAAATAAATAATGGCAAGACTCACATCAATTAAACATTCCTGTATTTCATGTAAGCTTCAGCAGATGTCATAATCATCAGCTACCATATCATAGACCTGTTTATCTTTTACCTCGTTCCTGAACATTTTTGGAAAAAAAACACGTATTATGCATGTATTTGAAGTACTAAACGGTGTAGAGGCATCCATTTTTATTGTTTTATATCATTATTAACAAGAAATATCAATTTACAGAAAATGAAGAAAATATATTTTCGGAAAAAAATGTCCACGTGTCAGTAGTGACCTTAAATAACATAACAACCCATTACATGTAATAGCATTAGCTTAATAATTATATATAATCCATAATTATACACGCCAGACGAAATCTCTTTTCTAAAGATTTACATTTGTGAGAGAAGTATTGTTTGTACTGCTGAACAAATGTATACCCCCCGCATTCTCCAGTCACTTCTCTACTATGGTCGGTTTGTTGTTCTATGTTTACTGGAATCCCAAGCTGCCTTAAAATGGACAGATTGCTTCCTCAGAAGACAGTGGATCTGGATCCACAACGTTTTCAGCCAAAAATATACTTGGGTTTTGGAGAACAAGGTTTAAAGACAATAATGAAAACATGTTTTTTGTATCGTCAACATAAATCACAAGAAAAAAAGCAATAAACATAACAAAGCACATTTAATTCTGTAAAAACACTTGTAATTCTATCGTTCAGAAGAAACCTACTTCTAGATTTATCCCAGATTTCTTGAAATTAAAACAATATAAGAATTAAATACAATATTTAGAAATTCAACGCTGAGCCACTCTAAAAGGCCCGTTGAAAGGTATGCTAGGGTAGTCAACCGTTTAAGATTTTTTCAAAATTAAATGTGGTGATACATTTATGTTTTTGAACATCTTGAGCCAGGTCAACAGTTAAACATCTATGACAATATCAGGTATAAAAAAGAGACAGCCAATGACTTTTTTGTACTAACTGCATAGTCGGGTAACGATTGCTTAAAAGGTGAGTTTGCATAGCTGCGCAGACTTTTCAGGGCATGCGCTGCTTGTATACACAAGTTATGGATGTTGATGGCCTCTGGCCCCGATGGATACGTCAATATGGATGATTATTGGAGACTAACAAAGGCTCTGGCCAGACTGCGCAAATGCGCAGGCTGATCTGAGGCTTAGCTGATCGCATATACCACATTGTTGGAACTTTCATGTCGCGGCTCAAATATGTTGATTAAAGTTGGCATTATACAAAATATAACAGGTCCTCTTACATCGTTTGTTGATTTATCTGAAAGCTTCATATAAGAAGGCCAAACTTTTAATAAAAGTCACTTTTATTTGAAATTCGATATTTTATGAAGCATGACCTTAACTACGTCAGTAAGGCAGCTGTTTCCCTTAATAAGCACATTTGTTCATAGATAGTTTGAACTTAAAAAACAGATGTCCATGATTGTTTTCAGACCTATATATACAGTCAGACATAAGTTAATCACCGTCTCATAGTTTCCTAGAAAACAAAGGAAACTTTCCAGTCATGAATATTTTCTTGTTTTATTTTTGGAAATAGATAAAGTGGTGACAAATTACAGCAAATTTTGATTCGATTATCACAAAGGCAAACAACCAGGCATGGTCAATGCACACTTACCCCTAAAAATGTCCCTTTTCTCTAACCCATTATGGTATATTCAAAACGCTTAGACATGTAAAGTGTAAGTGTCATATTGTTACAATATAAAAGGCAAGTTCTGCCTGAAAATTTCAGATTCATATCTCTAAAAATATGCCGCTACCTACACAAATATTCATTTTGTTTCTCTTCCATTATATTTTTCAATTCTAGCATGCATATAATGACAATTAATTACAAAATCAACTTAGGATTGTGTGGGATTATCAAGCAACAGAGCTTTGCAATTGTTAGCAAAACTAAAACAAATAGGCTTCTTGACCAAGTTAGCGGTGCACTTAAGGTTTTCACTGCTTTACAATAGAATACCTGTGTGGGTTTATAATATGAAAACACAAACCAAAAAAGCCATCAATTGTCTGTATTTAGTAAGAAAATTCAACATATTTTGCTGAGGAATTCATTCCAAAATAATCTCTACAAGTGAGGTACTGAAAAAAATGGCAATTATTTTATTGAGCCAGTGCATGAGATTTCCAACAATGTGGGATGTACAACCAGCAAAGCCTCAGATCAGCCTGCGCATACGCGCAGTCTGATCAGAGCCTTTGCAAGTTGCTTGAGTATTCTATGATTGTTAAGCTACTGACTGAACACCATTTGGAGTGTCTAAGCTTAAAAGGAGGTTGCAGAGGCTTGTCCGAGTCTACACTTGACAAAATGTCAAATTGTTGGAAATCTCATGCACTGGCTCAAATTTAATTTTGTTTTTGTACCAAGGAATCACCTACACTACCAATATATATTTTTAAAGAATTAAAATTGTTTAGCTGTTTTGTTTATAGGAAACCTCAAAAGTTTTTCTCAAACTAATATGAGTTCGTTTTTTGTTTCCTTTTGCTTCCATCTTTTAAAAATCTACATTTAAATATAACTCTGTCGAAAAAGTGCAGTTAGGCGGATACCTCACTGTAAAATGCAAAATATGCAATAAAATACAAACTCATTAAGCAACAATTATAATTTTCTTCTTGTGTTAGTTTTTTGAATCAAACTATCTAGTTCTGCAAGCTAAATTGATGAAGACTTTTCTACACTTCCCCGATAATTGGTATACACCGATAATTGGTATACACCGGTAACAGGGCCACATGGAAGGTGTGAAAATGCAGCCCCATTGAATTGCCCACTTCAAAACTGTTTTCTTTCGTTAAAACAATTCTATAAAAATCAGACACACTACATCTAAAGCCCCAGTTACACTGTCACGATTCAAGCCCCGATTCACCACGACTCATCCCGATTTGAGACAGATGGTAAAATCGGGGTGCATCGGGATGCGTCGGGATGAAAAAAAAAAGAAATTCCAGCATCAATACGATGTCTCACGATGCTCCTACGGTGTCTGCACGATTCATCTACGGATCCACTACGACTCATGACGGCAGCGCTACGATTCACCACGGTGGAGCTACGAATGCTCACGATGCCTCCACGATTCGATACGGTGCTAGTACGATTCAAGCCGGTAGCGCTACGGTAGAGTCACGACCTCCCGCAAATGTGAACGATTTAGTGGTTGTCATGCGACAGTCATAGGGGGGAGGGGGATACTCTCCTTTTTTCTCCATACGTAGGCTCGGGCCCAGCATCTACCGTTCACCCCCCCCCTCCCCCCCAAAAAAAAATATCAGGAATTTCAAGCACCCCCCCCCCCCCCCAAAAAAAAAATGTTAAATTCTAAATTTAAGCAACTAAAAAATATTCCCCATTTTGTACCTTGACCTTAAAAAGACCCTAAAATGCATAGAAATGACCCCTAAATATAGTCAAATATTGTGATGACCCCCACCCCCAAAAAATATTCAAAAAATCTTAATACCCCAGAAATATTCATTTTTCTGCAAACCCAAAAAGATATTAAAATTCAAAATTTTGAACCCCCAAAAATAACCAGAGCCTACGTATGTATGAAACTATCAGAGTAACCCCCCTGGGGCGACAGTTTGCCAATATCATTATCTCTTCAACCTTTGACGAAGTCAGTCATGCCATCAAAAAGAAAAGCTGCGGGAAAATCAAAACAGTAACCGCACCCACGGGCTAGGCTCAGCCCTGTTCCAAGTCCAGTGTCATGTCCAGTTGTATCAGATGACGGCGAGTTGAAGCTGCAAATTAGCAATTTGAAGCCTCTGGACTAAGAGTGAGCCGTGGCATGTGATTTCCAACAATGTGGCATTTTACATGTGTAGACTCAGACGAGCTTGTACAGCCTTCTTTTAAGCTTAGAAACTCCAAATTATGTTCGGTCAGTTGCCTAAGGGTCATAAAATATTCAAGCGACTAGCAAAGGCTCTAATCAGACTGCGCGTATACGCAGGCTTGTCTGAGCCTTTGCTGGTCTCACATACCACATTGTTGGAAATCTCATGTCGCAGGCTCAATTCACTTTTGAAAATGATTTTCAGCAATGATACCTCTGTTTTTATACCAGAATCTTGTGCCAGTGAT
Organism: Loripinus fragilis; assembly: GCA_964019695.1. Taxonomy (NCBI): domain Eukaryota; kingdom Metazoa; phylum Mollusca; class Bivalvia; order Lucinida; family Lucinidae; genus Loripinus; species Loripinus fragilis. The sequence goes on from OZ026520.1 coordinate 26,361,086, forward strand.
AACCCGATTCGCTACGAACGCACACGAACGCCCACGAATGACCACGAATACTACCACGGTACCACTAGGAATGATCCCGATCCCGCTACGGTAGAGCTACGATTTAGGCCACGCCCACAATCCACCACAATTCACCCCGACGAGTTTAAACGGTTTTAACTCGTCGTAGCCTTGTCGTGGAGGTTGCCGAATCACCAGGAGTCTTCACGAATCATCACGGTACTACTAGGATTCGCGCCGATGTCTCTACGGTGCTGCTACGACTCATGCCGATGCATCACGACTTGATAAATCGGGGTGAGTCGTAGCTCCGTCGTGGCCAAAATCGTGACAGTGTAACTGGGGCTTAATCCAAACACAATGGACAACTACATATTATTGACTATTTGACAACCCTACTCCCTAATAGTCAAGGTGTTTAAATACAAAAACGATTTAAATTAGAAAGAAAACAATCGTTTACTGATATTCAAACTTTTTCTCACATTTCTGTACTGTATAATACTTTAAAAAGGAATTGTTCTATCCATTTGTTGACTTTTATGCTCATTGTACCTATGAGCACATATCTTAGGACATAGTTTAAGGAAAAATAGCATTTTATTTCAAACTTAATTATCGTGAACTTTAATTAACCATACCCACTTTTGAGTTGCATAAAAAAGAACAAATGTTGAAGCCAAAAAATGAAAAAAAAATCACTAAATAATGACTTCTATGCCTAATTTTATAGATTATTATTGAAATGTTCTGAATATAGTAGAAATAGCGAAATATACATCGTCATTGATGAGTATCAAAGCAAAGCAAAAACAGCAAGTTGTGAAATCAAAGACGTACTTTCGTATTAGGGATCGAATTATTTTAATATAAGTATGCAATATCCTCTGAATAATAACTTGTTCATTTACAGGAAAAGACCACATGAGGATGATAGAACAGATAGACAGGATACAGCGAGAACTACAAGAACTACGTACCAAACAAGAGAACATATACTGTAACTACGTCATGCAAGCTACAATTACTGATCGTAAGACAGGAGCCTTAGACGCGCTAAAGGGTAACCGTTCTGCTTTTATCAGCTACCTCTCATATTAACTGCATGGTTGAACGTTGACCTAGTATATGGCAATAGCCTTTACCAGGTCATCATGACGTTGCACTTTTTGAATGACGTCGTCAATGACATTGAATCGACACAAAAATCTATAAATACGTCATTATCGCTAGTTTGAACAATGAATCAGCTTGTAAACTGATTAATAGAAAACCAGGTTTGCGTCTTTTGGTATCAAGTTTACCAGGCTAGGCTTTGAGAACGCATATTGAATCGCTCGACAAGCCTCGCGATGTCAACAAGCGTTCTCAAAGCCTTGCCGGGTAAACTATTTGCATAATCCTAAAAAGTGCTAATCCACATGAAATGAACAAAATACAGGAATCATATTTTGTACATTTCGGCGATTATGACAACAATACTGATCTTTCACAGGTATCTAAACCATATTTATTCTTGGAGAAGTTTAGCTGGTTAAGTTTGGGATATATTGCAATTTTGACGGAAAAGCGGTCGACAGTTTGAATTGTTTAGCATTATATTTCATCTACCTGAGAGAGAAAGGGAACAGACTTTTAAGTGTTACACCTTATCAACAACAAAAACATTAGGATAATGTCGGTAAATTCGGACGGTCAGCTAAATTGGGACAGCGACCTTGTTTGTTTCGTATTTTAATTATTTAAGTAACAAAATAAACTAACTTAGCAAACTTAAAAGCCATCTCATCTGGATTTCTACTTTTTTCAAATGTATGTCCGAATTTACCTGATGTCCGAAGTTACCTGAGTTAACCTAAGCGTGTTTGCTATTCTGTGAAAAGCGATATTAACTTACTGGATCATAGTAACCGTCAGACTTACGCAATTCTTCTTCTAAGACGCCGACTGTCTAGTGGTGGGGGAAAGCCAGTGAAATTATAGGCGTTCGGAATACCCTGTGAAACCACCGCAACCCGGAAGGTGACAGTCAACCCATTTGATACATTCCACTGCAGGAACTATACTGAACAAAAGTAAAAACGCTATACCTTAATTGTGTGTCATTTATATACAACATGATGCAAGCCAGTAAAGCAAACGAAAATGTATTTGATTGTTCAAAGACTGGGTTATGCATTACAGTAAAATTTTTACGAATGTTGTCACGAGGAAACACATGAAAGCCATTTAAATGTGACTGGGGTTCAATTTTTCAGGCTACAAATTTGAACAGAAATCTCACACATACAGTTTAGGCCTTTTCAGAAATCCACTACCAACCAGATCCGACTGCAAGAAATGGTAGTCTAGACATGTGTCAACCAGAAATGTGAAGGCCTTATCATAATTGTGTTTTGATCGTTAAGAAAAGCAATCTTAAAAAGCGTTTTTTTTCATCAAATTGCCAAGCTTAAAATTTTATCACTGAAATCTCCATAGAAAGACCAATGTGTTGTTGCTCCTATGTCTGAGGACATTACTAGTCAAGAAATGGTAAAAAGAATGTGCTGATAGGTCTACCTGATTTGGCAAAAGAAAATTATGGAAAATCGTGATAAATCGAAGAATACCAAACATTTAATATGCCCTATTTGTTTTTGTCAAAGGGAGACAATTTACAATTTTTTACAAATTTGACAAATTCGAAATTGATTTCTGAGCTTGTTTCTAATGATTTGTCAGTTTTCTTGTGTTTTTATGCAGCACAATTAAGACCAATTTTGATAAGCATAACAATCTGTTTTTCGCATGCGCAAATGCAAAATTCAGTGAATGAAGCTGAAAACACAAAAAGGAACATAACTCGCACACCAAAAAGACAAATTGGCGGAGTTTCGACGAAACGTTTACTGGGTGTCTGTGAAATATTACTAAGCTTTAGTAAATACTTTTTGTCAAAAATTTTCTTACAAAATATAAAAAAAAATGTTGTGAAGCGTTTTCACTTTTGTTCAGTACATTTGATCATTTGTTTCACCAGTAATCGGTATTTTTCTAGCGACGCTAATGAGAATAGAACCTGCGTGGTAGAGGTATCTAGCTATTCAGAGCTAAACACACTACCGACTGAGCTATCCGAGCGCCCACTCATCTATCCGGGCGCACGTGCACGTTGTGCATCTTTAAGTATTTACCTAAACGCCAATCTGGAGTTTGATGCTCAAATTTTCGTCTGAACGATTGTAAACAGTTGACCCTTGTTTACCCACATGACCAAACACCATAAAACATGTAGTCAACACTTTTAAAGTCCGTGGGGCCAGAATGTTTTTCAAAGGTACTCTTAATTTGCTCTCTGGGTACTTAAAAACAGTCTCGTAAGACGATTCATTTTAGTAGCCAAATGTATATTTTAATAGTGCAATCAGTTCAGAAACGTGACCTATGACTGAAATCCAATGTGTCACAAATAACATTTAATTTGTTTTAAAGAATTTCAAGGTAATCCGAGCTATAACTGCTCAAGTTAAATCTACCAAACTAGTGAATCATTTGTGTCTCAAATATTAATTAACCCATTACCTCATAGAGACGCCTTTTAACACTTTCACAACTGAGTAGACCCTGCTCAGGCAGCTGCCTGAACAGGGTCTAGTCTGTTAGCTTATTCAAATATGATACATGTATATCTGATCCTGCACTAGTGGACCTGAAAAGCAATTTCTTTGTTCTATGTACTACCATGAAAGTTTGTTTATATAATATTCATAGTGAGGGTGTATTACCATGTGATTGTACACAATTTTAAACATGTGCAGCTTTTTCTTATGTTACATATTTCTTGAGATTGTGACGCCAAAATATCTCGTTAGTTTTTAGCAGATTATAATTAGCATGTTGGCACCATATTCAGGACTGCACACATACATGTACTTCCACCGCATAAATGTATGGAAAGACTATTCTTGCACACTGGATAAATTAAAACCGTACTCTTACTTCCAATTTTAGTTGAACAGCGATGTAGGCGGGAACTTCCTAAATAGCGACAAATTAACCTGTAAGTAAATGTAATATACATGTAATTGACATCTTAGGCGGATGCAGGGAGGAGCGAATGTAAATTTCGACAGGTGTCAGTAACACGTGTTTATTTGCGCCTGCGCCATACTACAAGATAAATAAAAGATTTTTCCTCGGCTTCTCTTTGAACCGCTGGGTGGGCTACACCCACCTCGCGGTTTAAACAAGAAAGCCTCGGAAAAGTATCCTTTATCTATTACATAGACAATCTTATCTTACACAGGCTATCTTACCAAGTAAACATGTAAAATAGTATCTAAGCGTATTCAGGGACTTCTAAAAGCTTAGTTTTAAAATAAATAAAAAAAATAAAAACAGTGGTGAGCAAGAAAAAGAATCCATTATTCATGTGAGGATAGGATAGAAAAATCCGTCCTTCTGGATCACCGTTGTTGAGAAGAACTGTTCCATATATTGACACGAGGTGCGTAGCCACGCTGAGGCCGGAAGGCCTGGGCTTCAACATCATATGGATCTCAATGCGAAAAACCCTGACTTTGTTGCTCACGCGCTGTATGATCAGCGCCTTTGTTATTCGCTATCTGAAAAAAAGGAAACTAGGTCAGATATCTCTTAATTTTCAATTTTTGGTGAGTCTCAACACGATAATGCCTCTGGTTATGAACATGGACAACTTTGCTAACGTTGGTTTCTAGCGTCTTATTTACAACTTCATTTGCAATTCTGCGAGAAACGTTCACATTGTCTATCTTAATATCAAGCTGTTTTTTTTTCAGGTAAGCTCGAGTTTGACAAGAATCATCGAACCCATGAACCAGTGAGTAAAACGATGACACGAGTAGAAACCATCCTGTCTGAATTCACCAGTATATTTACTGACAACACTGAAGATAAAGCTGTTAGACGTGACATGCATAAAGCAATAAATGACATAGAGAAGATATTGAAGAAAGACGATTTTGGTAATTTGCCTTTCTAAACCTATTTTACCAATTTAACAGTTGGCAGTAGTTTGAGGGATAAAGATAGGACCATCAGAATTGCCCTGACGTAAACCGTTAATCTGTTGGTTTGAGTCTGGTGCTTGTCGTTGGCTGGGCCAAACATAGCTCCATATTAGGTTTTCTTTAGCTCTCACTATCAGTGAGTCATGAGCTGTTTTCTTTGTATCATCATAGTGTGTTAATTTGATCTGTTTCTCTGTGATGAGATATTGCATTAGTTAGGAAGCCTCAATGCGAGCTTAACAATTTTGTGATTTAGCAACAACAGGATCGAAGGCGAAGATTTGGCCCCAGTAAAATGCATTTAAGTCCCCCCCCCGCTGGCTTAAGCTGCTGTCCGTTCTGGAGCGGTGGTTCTGTTGTTTTTGATCTATTGTTAAATGTACTTCCCATTGTTTGTGGGAGTATGTCTCTGTTTTGTTGTGCATTACTTTGGGTCCATTCTAGTTTCGCAATCATCTTGAAGAGGAAGAGAAAGATGGTTGCTTTGCTATTATTGTCGTACAGTAAATGTTCTGTGGCTCTTCTTCACGGCGCCGTGGGTTGGTCTGAAGAGTGTGATTGTGGTATTTCCTGATCATACTCACTTACTTTTTGCGATACATTGGCATATGCCTTCAAACACCTTCCCCGTCATATAAATCGATGCAAAATCACTGTAATTTTGCCACAGATAAAGTTGAACAAGTGACTGGAGCTTCGTTTACCAGTTCCAGGCAATGGGTGCAAAGAACCAATATTGCATGTGGTTCTGATGTTCAAGAGTTGCATCAGCTTCTACAGTAAGGAGTAGAGGGCACCGTGAACTAATAATTTATCCCATTGACCCCAATGATGAAACCCTAGTTTTTGACAGTTTATTCTGCATCTCACAACACATATGGGGCATCATCATATGCCTTAAGTTCAAGCAAAAACATGAATAAAGGAAAAAGAAAGGAAAAAACATACCTTCACCCGCTCTTTTTTCAACTATTGCATGTTGTGTAATGGCTGCCATGTTTTGGGAAAACCCTGTCCTGGTTCAAATTAGAAATCACCAGTTTTACTTTTTGGTCCAGAAAAACACAATATAAATGCATCTGGTAGTAAACTACTCACCAATTTGAAGAAAATTAAATTTTGCATCTGCTAGAGAGAAAAAAAATTTTTTACTTCAGCAATATCATCCAATCAGAAGCATCCGTTGCCAAATAACAGCCTCGGAGCTACTCTCAGTTTTTTATTCGTGGGATATGTTGCTATAATTAGTTCCCGGTCCCCTAGATGCACAAGCAGTAAACAAAAACGTGTTCTCAGACAATACACAATAAAACAAAACGAAGAACTACGCATTAACACATGATATATGGAAAAAGTATTAAAAACACGAAGACCCCATATGCAGTCGATGCTTTTTAAACAATTGAAGAAATTAAGAATCGAATTTTGATACGTTTATATCAACACTGTTGATGGCTAATATTCTGTTAATGAGCAACCAGTAAAGTGCACTGTAACAACTCCCGTTTATTCTGATTAGTCACCGCTGTTCATACAAATTAGGAATTGCATGTCTTTACTAAGACCCTCATTTAAAGCTATACTGCCACAAGTCATGGGTGACACTGCTGATGCAGGTTATTATGTTCTCATTGGCAGCGGATCTCGGTTCCTGATCATAATTAGACGAAGTCTTATAATTTCGTTGTTGTTGAAATTCTGACTTGATCTTTGTGCAGAAGAAAGTACATGCCAAGAGATGATTATTCATCTATCGCAGAGATTTAGTAGTATGACTGTATTGTTTATTTTATCTCGTTTTTGCAGTTTTTCATTAGTTTTATAAATGATTTCCACGTTGACGCTGAAACAATGATAGTTACAACGCGAGATATGTAAAGAAATATCTGCGTCGATGGTTCAAAAAACCTAATGTATGGCAGGATACCTCTTCTGTAAGGAAGAATTGCCAATATTTGTAGGTTATGGTCAACTAAACTAATATCTGTAGGTTACGGTCAACAAAATTCTACTACTGTTTTAGATTTTTTTTGCACCAGGCATGTATGACACTAGCTTTTTAAATATGCAGCATTTGGACGCAGGTATTTTATTTTGGTTCTGACTCGAGTTTTTTCGCGATTCCAGCAATCCTCTACCCTAGAAGCATGACTACAAATATTTTGGAATAGCATAGATTCCTTAAGCCAAACGATTTACTGAGCTCAGCTGACCAAAGACATAACAAAGTATAAACATCCCTCATTTTTTTCTTCTCAATTTCTTTAAAAATTCTCACGTTACTCATATCAAAAATTTCTTCTGTCACTTCAGCGTATATCTTTTTTTAAAGATATTTCTTGTTAGCTATATCAATATTTGTTTCAACAGCAGTCGTACATGGATCAGTTTAATAAATATTACAGGAGAAGTTGAAATCACAGTGAGGGGCAGTGGTGATGACACTGAGAGCAAGCTTGCTGGAGGTAAGCATTTCCCTACAATCCGGAAATCCGGCACAATTCGAGCATCAAATCAAGCATCGGTTGTACTAAGGCGCATTACGCTTAGTACTACATGTACGTACGAAAAAGCTCTATTTTGTTAGCCAGAACTGGCGTAAGGAAACTTAGTTCTATAGCATGTGGGTTCAGCCCTATTAAATTCCATTTTTCTGATTACCCCAAAAGTTTAATCAGCAGAATAAATGAAGCTTATGTATTTTTCAATAAAATATCGATATATATCGATAGTTTATTTGAAAAAACATAACCTTTATTTATAACCGATCATACGAGTTATTGTGTAGTTATGGTTTCTGTGACGCCAGTGTCACGTTATGTAACGTCAGCGTCACGTTATCACAGTAGATCCTCGATGTACATCCGAGGTCTGATTCCATGTAATTCCACGGTATTTGCAGAGGCAGTTCCGATTTCATTTTTCTATAGAGCATTTCCTTTTCATAGTGAGAATTGGTCTCAGTATATTGCATACCAAAGTTCTTCATGAAGAGACCTTTCGACTGTTACAAGGGGGGAGAGGGGCGACAAAAAAAACTCTGAAGTAGCCGCACATTGATTACTATAAATTCGAAATTTTTCAAGAGGCTTTTATTTTCGCGAAACTTCGCATTTGCGAAAGTTCGTGAAAATAAAGTCCTCGCGAAATGGCGAAATCACTCTGAGGTAAATCATGTCATGGTCGTGAAATATGTCTTTTAAAGCTATTCGCGAAAATAATATTCCCGCGAAAATTTCCGAATTTACAGTAAAAGATAGTAAGTGAGTATGATCAGGAAATACCACAATCACAAACTGCAGACAACCCCGTGGCACCGTGAGGAAGTAACCCTATAGATACTTGAAATGCATAAACCGGTACTTTGGCAAACAGTGAAGACCCAAATGAAACGCCGAATGATGCGGCATTTCATCAGTACAGGGTCTGCACTGTTTCTAAAATTATAACAATCTTCAGGCATAGAAATGTATCAAAATTTAGATATTTTGATCTGTGATCAGTATTTATTGTACATTGTATCAATATGTATAAGACAATTCTTCGGAATGAAAAGCTTAATGGTTAAATGTGTTGATATGCAGAAAAAAGATATTCCCATAGATTCATCGTAGGCATAATATATATATATATATATATATATATATATATATATACAGAGGGATATAGTGAATCAACTGAGCCGATAGATGCTGTAAATATTTTGCCTCTAGCGAGATTCGAACCCACGACCTCGACAACACCGCCTAGCACTACACCAGACATTGACGCTACCAACTGCGCCACTGAGACATCCCCAAAAAAAGGATGTTCAGGAAGCGCTGATATTGACAACGCCTGATGCAGTACATGTCGTATATATTGGTTCCTTTTCAATGCATGGCATCTATTTCGTTCGCAAGTGAAAGCCTGATGGATCCAAGGATACAAGTGAAATTAGATAAATATCAGAAGTGCGGAAATATAACTTCACAAACATCATTGCTTTCGAGCTACATAGGATCAGAAACTGATGCAGATTCAGACAGTAGATAAATACAGAGGGATATAGTGAATCAACTGAGCCGATAGATGCTGTAAATATTTTGCCTCTAGCGAGATTCGAACCCACGACCTCGACAACACCGCCTAGCACTACACCAGACATTGACGCTATATATATATCATAATTGCAAAATTGCCAGTAGGTTGGTAGGTGTATTAGAACCTTATAAAGACTAATCAGGCATATGCGTGTCAACATATTCCCTAGTGCACCATTTGTGATTTACTAGTAGTGAAATATTCTTTATTAGTAAGATGATTTACTCATGACTAGCCTTATTTTCACTGTCTTTTTTCCTGAAAATGAAATTACAATGACACAAATGTGTCATCTGCTTCGGCCGTTTGTTTTAAATTTTGGTTTGAACACTAAAGCAATCTCATTGGGGTTCAACCTTTTCTTTAACGCATACGAAGACTGATATTGGTCAACACACGAGTATTTGGTACTTATCGCATCAGTGAGCAGCGAAGCCTCAGACGAGCCTACGAATACGCACATGAATCTAGCCCCACCAGATACATCAGCATTGTCGTTTAACCCTTAAAGCGCCAATCACAATTGCAGCAGACGATATTTATCCGACATCTTTCCTAATTTTCGAAAAAAAGGTATGATATGTCATGAGAATTGTCTGCCAGCAGACAAATCTCATTTAATATCATGCCTTATTTGTTTATTTCGAAAAAGCAGCAAAATTTAAAATTGTCGCCTGCTGTAAATTGTAGGTGGTGCTTTAAGGGTTAAAGGTTTTTGTGCATATGCGATAAGCGTACTGAGTGGGCGAAACAAAGATCACATTCTTACTATAGTATAGCTCATGCTATGCATTTTATATTAACTAGAAACGGGCCCGCGCAAGCGCGGGTTATGATGAAAAGTGTTCTGAGCTCGGCTGAGCATGGCAGATGTCCTCATAAATATTAAAATTGAGAACAATTGTTAGCATTTCAATATCTAAGAGTAGGATAAATACTAACGAATTCTGATATGAATCAAGGGCCATAACTCTGTTATAAAGTATATTATCTATTTCTATCAACCTAACTAAAAATAAGGCGGTAACGACCCAAGGGTGAATCTTGATCGAAACAACGCATGAAGCATAACGCACTACTATAGTGTTAATCGAAGTGACTGTACCTACGACAACCAACGTATATGTATGCCAATGAAAACTGTAAGTTGTCATATCAACTTTAGTCCTTTTCCAATGCTTATTCATTCCCCTGATATGACCAGATATTGAGGGGATGCAGACCTTGGGTCATATTTTAATGTCTTACTCATGCTTGTGCTGGCTAGATATTATAAGTGAAATATGGAATGAGCTTCACAGCTTAAGAGAGACCCACAGATGCCTGTACACACCATAAGCTCATCTATGAGCCTTCGGCTCAGATGAACTAAAAAGTATACAAAATTCTGTGACTGCAGGAAAAATAGGCCAAAGTTTTCTATTCTGTCTGTATAGATTGGTATAATTGATAAAATGAATACATCAAATCCATTCTGTATGAAAGAAAGACCAGGAATCGAACCAATGGCCACTTGGTTGATAGTAACACTCTACTGATTACGTTGAGCAGCCCATCAATTAAGAGTGGTGTATATGGTTAAAACATTAAAGAATGTGGCATTAAATCCAAAGTTTTGAAAAATGTCTACTGAAATATTCCAAAATTTTATGACTCCCTAAACTTTGCTGTAAATATGCCAAAAATTAAACCAAAAGGGTTTTTATAGAAGAATACCAAATAAAGATATTGACAGAACTGCAAACAGTGAATACCCCGATTAGACTGCTTCTCTAGGGACAGTCTGATGTGGGTCTGCATTGTTTGACCATACCTAATTGTCCAAAAAGTTGGGCATTAATTTCATGGCAATTTCTTTTGGTAATTGTGTTATCTTTCACGACTTGATGAGGACAGTGATTCTTACAGTAAAAAGAAATGGGTACATTCAACCAAACACATGGTGTTGGTAATCAAAAGCACTGTCGCAATGAGACGGTTCTTTTGAGCACCCAAAATATAAAACCATGGTTGCAAATAGAGCTAAACGTTTACAAAATTTTGTTAAGGTTTAGACGAATTCCAAAAATCGAAATGATTCCGTTTACACGCACCTACACAGCATTTCTACACGTCGAATCACGGATTCGTTGTAACTACCATGCAACAACAGACTTCTTTCTTCATAAGAAATGATACCTATGTAAAGCTTTTATATATGAAACGCAAAAATGAAATCGGTATATACATCCGCTGTAACTACCACCAGACAACAACAGACTTCTTTCGTCATAATAAATGATACCACTGTAAATTAAGCTTATATCTTTGAAATACAAAAAAAGTATCAGACTCAAAAGTGCCGTATCAATGAGACGGTTCTTTTGGGCACCCAAAATATAAAACCATGGTTGCAAATATGGCTACCATGTTTACAATTTTTGTAAACGTTTACACGGATTCCAGATATCGAATAATACCACGGTCAAGCTTATATCTTTGAAACACAAAAAAATCGGTATATACACTTTAAATGTTTTCAACTATAACATATGTTGTAGGTACTAAAACGTACCGTCTCAATGAGACAATTCTTTTGTGCACCATAAATATAAACCCATGGTTGCAAAAGGACTTCCATGTTTACAAATTTTTACACCAATTCCAGAAATCGAATGTTACCAATGTAAAGCTTATATCTTTGAAACGCAAAAAAGAAATCAGTATATACACTTTAAATGTTTTCAACCAATAAATATCTTGTGAGTACACAAAAGTGCCGTCTCAATGAGACGGTTCTTTTGAGCACCGAAGATATAAAACCAAGGTTGTAAATAGGGCTTTTACGATTTTGTAAACGTTTACACGAATTCCAGAAATCGAGAGGTGCCACTGTAAAGCTTATATCTTTGAAAACGCAAAAAAGAAATCGGTATATACGCTTTAAATGTTTTCAACTAAAACATATGTAGTACCATCTCAATGAGACGGTTCTTTTGAGCACCCAAAATATAAAACCATGGTAGCAATTTTGCAAATGACCTGTGCATAAAAGCGGGGCATAGTTGCAAATGATTTGTGCATAAAAGCAAAATATAGGTGTGGTTCGGTAAAACAGTCGAGTTTCCAGTGGTTTGGTGTGTTCAGGGCTACACGGCATTTCTACACGTCGAATCGCGGGTTCGCTGTAACAATCTTCTTTCATTATAATAGATGATACCACTGTAAAGCTTTTATCTTTGAAACGCCAAAAATCGGTATGATACACATTGTTTTCAACCAAAACATATGGCCAGATATGTTGTGGGTGCTCGAAAACCGTCTGAAGAGACTTTTCTTTTGAGCACCCAAAATATAAGGGGTCTGTAGCCTGTAGGTCAGCATTTTTTTTTTTTTTCAAAACTCTGCTTTCAGGGCAGGTAAGTTTTATCTTATTTGTCTATAGGCTGTGAGGATTATTTACGTTTTGATTCGACAGGTACCCGTATGATGATCAAAAATATATGGAACATCGGCAAGAAAAAGTCTGCAAAGGCCGGAAATAGACTAACAATAACACTTTAGGTGCCAACTAAGTATTGAAACCACACATCCTGGTTGTTTCACCCCTAAAAGTATGCATTTTCTGTTACAAGCAAGACCTTCGTGCATTATTCATTTTCGGAAATTTGACAATCCAGAAAATGAGCGAAAGGCAGGGTATACATACATGTATATATGTAGTTAATATTAAAATAAATTGTTAATGGTGAGGTAAACTTTTTTTGAGAAACATGGGGTAATTAAATGCCATACTACTTTTGTCGCAAGAACTGAACTGCAGCAAAAATACTTAAAGAATCTGATTGGAAACTTATTTGGCAGACTGTTGAGAAATGGTCTATTTGAATAGACATGTTGCTGTAAATTTACCAAATTGGATCCAATTACCGAATCAAGCCTGAAAATGGTCAATTAGCTTGTTTATCTGGGTTTTTTTGTTGTTTGTTTTTTTTAGCGGGGAGTGGGGGTGAGGGTTGGGCATGTTAGGTCAAGGCGCTCATTGGAACATGAATTTAAGCACCTAGTGTAACCACTCAGGCCAACAAAGAATATGACATTTTCGGGCCATTTGGGTCCGATTCGGTAAGTTTACAGACCTCCCACCACCATATCTAAATCCTTGTCAATACAAATGCTGTAGTAGACTTAGAGATAATGTTTATTTTGAACTAAAAGTAATGAGCTTTCGACAGAATTTGTTGTTCCGTTTTTGTCCCTTACTGTGGCGCAGGACGATAGTCCTAGCCTACGCATGTGAATGACATGGTCACTTGTCTGACCGCCACAATATACGTTGGACGTATGCAACAACAACAGCCGGGAAATATATTATAATGCATACCAAATAACTCAGAACCATTATATTCGTCTAATCTAAATCAATTTCAAAACTTTTTTTTTCATAACATAGACTTAATGATAATGTTTATTTTGAAATAAAACCAATGAACTTTTGACAGACTTTGTCCTATGTCCCTTCCTGTGGTGCAGGATATGATACCATATGCACGCCTTTCTTTCTTTCTATCTATACTGGATCGCTCATACATGAGCATTACACCAGGGAGTGCGAATTTGGAAATTTTGATAAAAAACAAAACAAAAACAACACAAAAAAACAAAACAACACAAAAAAACACAAAAAACGCCAATTATCACTTGGAATTCGTTAACCCCCCCCCCCCCCCCCCACACACACACCCCAAACAATATTTCCCCACCCACAGGCTCAGATTCAAGACCCCTCTCAAACACTTGAAAAGTCAAGTGATCGGCCAAGAAATCTGCTTAAATGTCTATGCAAATGCATCTTTCGAGTGATGCACACTGTTGTCGTTGCAATTTGAACAGAAAAAAATGTCATTGCCGCTTCTAAAATGAGCACCACAACTTGAAAAAGTTTTGACCTTTCTCTGCCGACAGAATCGACAGAGATAAACAAGTAATGATCTTCGCTGAAACACTCTTGTTGTTTTTGTGGAAAATCAGTCAGACTGAAAAAACCAGCTGACAGCAGCCATCTTTGTTTTTTTTATCGGGTCATTATCTTTCAATAGGTGGACATGCACAGAAATGTTATCGGGTATGAAAGCCATGACCGGTCCGGATCTGCCGTGCCAGAAATCTATTTTTATATACAAAAAACATTTTTACGTACCTTTTTATTTTGCAAATGAGAAAATATTTTATGCAGAGGATAAAGCAAAAATGAATAGAGAATTGAACCTCTTTGTTCTGTGGGAAATTGGATTTCTGGCGCGGCAGATCGGACACGACAGCACCATGCGGTCACGGCTTTCATAACCATCATACCACGTGTCAACTTTGACCCTTGCAAGTGACGTATGACCGCGCGACATATGGAAATACACCTTACGACCAATCGTTGCTGCCTTTCTTGGTAGAAGTTGGGAGAATATGAAAACATAGATCGATATCGTCCATTATCATTAGTTGATAAAGAGGGCGTTACCCTGTCAAAATTGATGGGAGATTATGGAATCTAAAACTGAATTGTATCAAAAACCTCAAAAACGAAATAAAAGTAAAAGAAGGTTAGATCGAAGTTATCAATGGGGGCAATATCTGAATAACTCGGTGTAGAAAAAATGCTGGTAAAATATACCGTTTCCGAATTATTGAACGCAAAGGGCTCCTTTAGTAGTATAGATACGACTTGTCCTGACATCTAACTGACAGATGGTCTTGTTCACATGAGTAAGTGAGTAATTAACTCTTCGCTCTATTTCAACGATTCTTTCCCTTCGGGGAAGCATAGATCCATCGACGAAGGCCGTCGTTTTTCGTCAATATATACAGTAAAACCTGTGTAAAACGGTCGTTCTCAAAAGGACCAAATATTGGTTTTCAAGACATTTACCGCTTAATGCAGGTCAAAAGTATGGCAGAATGCTCCAAGGGGAGCACTCTGCCATACTTTTGACCTTCACTAAGCTACTATTTGCCATTAAGATTTTTGTTTTGTCTATTTTTGAGTGAACGTTTTACACAGGTTTTACTGTAAACGATATCTACTTTTGAGTCATTAACCAGTGAAGGGGAAAATGTATAGACGTGTATCATGAGTGTGGAGAAGCCAAGATTTTAATAGACATGTTTTCGCTTTACGAGATGAACTAAACGCTATATATACATGACAAACTTTTGAATTTTATTTTTTGATATTCAATTCTGAAGCCTACCATATTTTTGCACTTTTGACGCCACACATTATCACCCATATTGTTTTAATTATGATGACGTTGTCACGTGTCACGTCTTCCACACTGAAACACCAGAAGGTAACAAATGCGTTCATCTTTAGTAAAGCCAAACTTTTGTTTGATCAAAATCTTCCTTATGATCCAATTAAGAAAATAAATACCCACGCTTTGTAAATATAAGTACTTCAAAGAAGTTTATAGGCGTTTGATACCAAACGGTGATCCGCTGGACGGATTTCTCTATTCTTCCCTCACACTCATGATAGATTCTTATATTCTGCGTTTAGGCCAACATTAGTGCCTTATAATTTAATAGCAGACAACGTCCACTCAATGATTATTTTTGAGACACATTATTTTCTGGAGCGTGTATTGCAAGACCTTATTCATGTCTGAGATCTAATGAACTATTGTATAAATATGGTAATAATTAGATCTTCGCTTCAGATTTAATCATACACTTCTCATTCTTACGTTGAGCGTATGTTCATATTATGTCCTGTAGGCCATTGTTCAATTAAGAAACTGGCGGCTGTGAATCGTTGATGCACCAAACCTGACCTTACAGAACGACTTTATCACAATACTTTTGTCAATACTATACATGTCAGCACTTAAATATATATATAACAAGAAATATCTTTAAAAAGATATTCGGCGGCTCTCAAATACTTACAATTTTAACACAACTAAATGACGAAAAACCCTTATACCCCCTGTCTTTGCATGCTGCAAAAGGATGTTCCATTTAAACCGGCTAATTTGGAAGTTGTGGTTATGTTTCTGGTCTCTGTTTTGCTTGGTGCTCTATCACTGAGCGATATGCATCTGAATCGTTCCAAACTTTAGGCACTTCACCAGCAAAGGCTAGGGAACAATGTTATTAGTCTTAAAGTTTTTAAGAAAACGGGAGATTTTGATGATAAATGTATGTACTGAAACAAACTTAAAACCAGGAAAAAACATGCCATATTGTTGTTTTTGTTTTCACATAGGCTAGATAGATTCTGCCCGTCTCTGATCTCAACTTGGAGTAGTTTTCAAGTCTTTAATGGTTTACACTTCCACCACTCTATTTACATATTATGAATATGTCTATTTACAGAAAAATGCTGATATACCAAATCGCTTTTGTGTGGGACTAACTCCTATAACCTTTCTATTTCCTGTGGCACCTCGCCATAGCTGGGGTCGGGGAATAAATGCATGTAGACTCCAAAACTGATCGACTAGCTCCCAGTAAGCACGTAAAAATCGGGCCACTCTCGGCCCGCCAGAAAAACACCATCCGAAAAGCGTTTCGCTGGCGGGCCCATAGTGTCTCGAGATTTGGTGATACATGTTCGTCTGACATACATGTAGTTAAAGAAACTAGAGCTTGTGCTTGTCATCTTCCTAAAGGAATTAGCAAAATTCGCTGATACGTGTACAGCTGCGCAGGTTGATCTGAGTCTAAGTGTAGGATTGTGGGTTGCGGGCACATTCAAATTGTAGGAAATTGTGTGCCATTATTTACATTAAATATCCATCCCCATTATAACCTCTTTTTTTAAGATACATCTTTTTTTAAAAAGATGTATCTTGTTAAGCGCTATTAATAGACATTACAACGTGGGTTTTTGGCTGTCTATTTATAACGCACCTTGTTGTAACGCATTTGATATGGGAAACCATTATGGCTTAAATAAAAAAAAATACCAGGGCTGGACCCAGAGGGGTCGTTTACGGGGGGGCACTTCAAGCCGAAGACTTGAACCGAGTGGCGCAAGACGTGAGCCTCGGGGTGAGGAAGCCCTTGCTGATAGGAGGGGGGTCCGGGGGTGCTCCCCCGGGAAATTTTTTAAAATCTATGTCTCTGAGAATGCATTTCAGGCCATTTTGAAGCCCTTTTTCCATATTCTATAACCTCAGTTTTAAGTAAGGTTAGACACTCGAACCCCAGCGGGGTACTCTCGATATTTTCACACATATGTAGGCGCAAGCTATTTTTTGGGGTTCAAAATTTTGAATTCTGATACTTTTTGGGGTTTTCAGAAAAATGAACATTCTTTTGGGTATGAAGATTTTGTGGATATTTTCGAGGGTTATCACAAATTGGGCTATATAGGGGTCATTTCTATGCATTTTAGGGTCTTTTCTTAAGGACAAGATACAGAATCGGCGATATTTTTTGAAATTCCTGATTTTATTTTGGGATGAACGGTAGATGCTCGACCCGAGCCTACGTATGGGGAGAAAATGAGAGTACCCCCCCCCCCCACGGGACTCAAACGCATTGTACCTAACTATTATTTTGCATTTTCTTGTCGTCCTGTTGGAGCTGTGTTCTCATGTGGGGGGGGGGGGCACAGCAGTTGCAATGCAAGTCTGAGTCAGCCCAATATTCAATGGTCAGATAAACAGCAGAGCCCTTGTGAGGGGGATAGGGGGCTTAAAATTTGAAAAAAAAGATAGAAAAACAATGAAGTCCACACCTACTAAGAAAAAATTGGGCATATGTTCTCCTGTATTTTGTATCTTTTTCATTCACCCCAGCCAAATAACATAGGCCCAGCGCGGCAGCAACCTAGGGCTCTCTTTTAAATTTCTCTGAATCTGGTCGGGGAGGGGGGCACAGCTATTACTTATTAGCTCTGCGTCTACTAAAGTACATGGGATTTGCAATGGAAGCATCAACGGAATGGAAGATAAGTGCCCCCCCACCCACCCCAAATTTCCGAGTTTTTTGTTTGAGACAGTGAGGGGGCACAAAAGTGTTTTATCCTCCGTGACCAGACTACAGGAGATTTAAAATCCCATCATTTACAAGCCCGGGCCACGCTCACAGCCCTGTCTGTGCCCCCACGGCCACCTTTTCTTTCAGCAGAGTTGTTATGTGGGTAATCCGTTATCATATAAGTATGCATTACCGTATATATACTCGCAATATCATATAATGCGTGAAAAATGTTATATTTTTAGGGCACTCACAGCCTCTTCGGGGGGGCACGTGCCCCCAGGCCCCCCCTTAAGTCCGGCACAATGATTAGCTTTATATAATGCTGTTATCCTTTGGGATTTAGTGAGTTATTTTATATTGCACTAATTTACTATGTGCAATTAAGCAAGGAATGCAAAGAATGGTAATAAAGCAAATTAGAAATGCTGTACAGCGGGAGTTGACCTATATTCCAGATCAATGTCCATTGTTAGGACTAGTGCACAGACTGGTTCTCGGCCATTTACATGGAAATTTTCAAGTTAAATCGCACCTATAATAAGATCGTGTGGTCAGTCAAGTATTAACCAATGAAGGCATAGTTTTCTAGCTGGTGTGATGAATATTACAATTTAAGAATGCTTCTGATTGGCGAAAATTTGCATAAAATTTAGGTTCAAAATGATAATAGAGGAGCAATTATTCTATGCGTATAGCACATGATATGCGCACACGTTTATTTCATATCCGCAATATGCATGCGAAAAGCTACCATACGAGTTTCAAAAGCCAATCTATCATAATGAACATCATAAAAACTTATTATTAATGTTTGGGCGCGATAAGAGAAGAGATGGAGTATCTTACGTGAGCGCTCCTGTGTTATTGAATTTATTAAACGAGTTGGGGAAAAGAGATAAAACGCATTTTCACAACGAGTTTAATAAATTCAATAATACAGGGGCACGAATGTTAGATTCTGTTTATCACATGACACTAAAATTGCTTAAAAACGTCAAGATTTTGCCGTTTTTACGCAACGTTAAAATGGACGTCATTATGTTAGGTTACTGACTCAGTAAAACACTAGTGGTTTATCGATTCTATTGCATGGAGTTACTTCACTACCAAACACGAAGACATGTGATAGTTATAATTAGCACACGATGCTAGTGAAATTACGTTGTTGGTGTCGTTGTGCTGCTGTATTCACTTGACTGGACCAATTTCACATTTCTAGCGGTAGATCTGTTTAATAACTCTTCTCTTATCATTGTGTGTCAACTCTATGCATTTCACTCCATTGGACAAATATAGGTAGTTCGTATACTGTAAATTTGGAAATTTTTGCTACGATATTATTTCCAGGAAACTTCGTCGAAAAAACCCATGCGGACTAGCGGAAACTCTTTGTCCTTTACTGATGTAGGTAAATCATGCCAAAGGCGTGAATTTTTTACTTGGCGAATATATCTTTCAACGCTTTTTGGGAAAATAAAATTCTCGCAAAAATTTTCGAATTTGCAGTATATTTCGATCCTCACTCTACTAGAAGTAAGCTCGCGCTCGAATTATTCAAGCAGATGTAATGGAGCTGCCTCAGATATTTACTTATTGAGAAATAGAAAAAATCCTGTAACTGTATGATAGGCTATAACAAGCTAAAATGTTGAATAGGTCAGTACATATAATTATCGCCTATGTGCAAAAGCCTCCTTTAAACGCCCACTTGACGTTTTCAATCGGGCTAAGGGTTCTGTAATGTGGGCTGAATCTTCATCTACAACCCTACATTTTGCATACAAGCAATGAGATCTCTGACGACGAGTCTGTGCATATGCACAGCCGCTCCTGAACCTTCGCATCAAAATCAGGGTTTCTTGCGAAAAAGTTATTATTAAAATAGTATAATTTTACCTAGTTACCACTTTCTCTCTTCAGGCACAACACAACATCACAAATGTATACGGCATGTAGAGAAAATGGTTGCTGAGGATGACATCCTCCGGCTGGGCAAGGCTATGGTGTCAGTTGGATTTATATCCTACTCAAGAATGACGGGCACCGTTTTTAGAGTGGGCACCAGCTATATAATGACTGCAGCCCACATAGTTAGAGATATAGTAGGTAATGAAAAAACAGTGACGTTGAGGTTGTTATACGGTTAAACATGTCTTAAGCGGCCATTCAAAAAGATGACCAAAATTGATTTTCAAGACCGATTATCGCTTAATGCAGGTCAATAGTATTGCAGAATGCTCCAAGGGGAGCATTCTGCAATACTTTCGACCTTCATTAAGCCACCATTTGTCATTAAGATCTTTGTTTGGTCTATTTTGAGTGACAGCTTAAGACGGGTTTTACTGTACAGTATTTGTGTGACCTGTTTAGACACACGTAGTGAAGGAAATAACACAGGCTATCTTTTTTATGTGTGGAGGTCTACAGAGTACATCATTTGTAATTGAATATCTAGGCTTTAACTTTGTCTTTTACATGAATGTTATAGAATTCAGATTTTACTACTTTGGCAATCCAGCAGGCGGCTTCCAATAAGGTGACCCCAAATGCTAAGATGCTGCAAACGTTACTTGTGTTTTCTAAAGGGTCGTATTATGTTATATAGATATCACATCAATGACAGGATGATGGTCAAAAATATTATCTCAAAGAATGCGATAATAAACCAAGGCTAAGTAATTATATACTATAACCCTCTCAGAAATAAAATGCTTTCTTTTTAATTTACAGAACATTGACCTCTATATTTTCTACCATAGGATTGAGGGTTCTGTTTTTAATAGTTTGAAGGGTCAAACTGATAATCGCTGTAGTTCAAACATTCAAAATAATAATTGTAAATAAATAAATAATAATAATTTTAATACCTAGAAGCGATACTCAAATGTAGATGGTGTATATGACGAGGTTTTGTTGCAAATCAAAGAAGTACACAAGTTCGCATTAACTGCTCAACTTTAGTTTCAAATTGCTCCGCTCGCTTTTTTCTAAAAAAGAGTACCCAAGCTTGATGTTTCTGGCCATCAACAGCGTAGTTATTGGGAATTTCATGTGTCTGAACGCTATTGTTACTGGATGTCTCCTGACGTAAACGTTTCGCACACAAATTGGCGTCGCGCGTGTGATACTTTTACTGCCATTCGCTTCCATAGTATTTTTTAAGTATTGTTCTCTGCTATAGCAACGTTAGATAGTAAAACTATCTTATATTCTTGTCTAGGATGCTTTTGCATTGTCAGTTGACATAAGGCATAAACTCAAATATGCTTTAAATGATAACAAAAATTCCTAAAATGTTGAGTAAATCATTATTTTTTGGGACCAGGCATTATGTTTTAAACTATTGTGTAAATAATAATAAAATGATATTATGGTTACCAATTTTCGAAAGAAGTTTGAGTACAGAAAGCAGTTATATGATATAGATATACTGACTGATTAAGATTGAATTTAAGAATAGTTCTAAGATGAGATGAGTAAACCATATGCAGAAATTCAGATGCGTGTTGGTATACATGCGTTAGCCAGTTCTTTTGTAAAATGATATTAATTGTACTCATTTAGATTTATGCGTCATTATAGCCCCGCTTTGAAAAAGAGGGGCTATATAGGATTTGGGTTGTCTGTCATTCCGTTCGTCAGTCCGTTCGTTCGTCCATCATATTTTTTCGTTTCCGCTCAATATCTTCAGTACTCTTAAATAGAATTTATCCAAATTTTGTATGTGCATTGATATTGACATGCGCTAGCTTGGGATTGCTACACATCATTTTTCCCAATATCTTGAGAACTACTAGACATATTTTCACCAAATTTTATATATGCATTGATATGGACAAGATCTAGCTTGGGATTGTTATACGTTATTTTCGAGATATTTTTACTAGAGTTATGGCCATTGATTTACACAAAAATTTTGTTTCCGCTCAAAACCTGAGAACCAATTGGTAGAATTTTACCAAATTTATATATGCATTCATATTGACAAGATCTAGCTTGAAATTGTTACATTTTTTTGCACATTTGTAGCAGAGTTATGGCCCTTGATTTAAGCCAAAATTTGTTTCCGCTCATTATCTCAAGAAAAAATTGACTGATTTTCACCAAATTTTATTTATGCATTCGTATTGACAAGATCTAGCTTGGGATTGATGGATGCCATTTTTCGAACATTTGTAGCAGAGTTATGGCCCTTGATTTACGTCAAATTTTGTTTCCGTTCAGATATCATTTGAACAAATGGACAGAATTTCACAAAATTTTAAATATGCATTCATATTGACAAGATCTACGTTGGGATAATCGCACATCATTTTTCGCACATTTGTACCAGAATTATGGCCCTTGATTTACGCCAAATTTTGTTTCCCTTCAGATATCTTGAGAACAAATGGACAGAATTTCACAAAATATTGTATATGTATTTATATTGACAAGATCTACGTGGGGATAGTTGCACATCATTTTTCGCACATTTGTACCAGAATTTCGTTTCCGTTCAATATCTTGAGAACAAACGGACATAATTTCACCAAATTTTATATATGCATTTATATTGACAAGATCTATGTTGGGATTGTTGCACATCATTTTTCCCACATTTGTACAAGTGTTATGGCCCTTGATTTATGACAAAATTACGTTTCCCTTCAATATCTTAAGAACAAATAGACAAAATTTCACCAAATTTTATATATGCATTCATATTGACAATATCTACGTTGGGATTGTAACACATCATACTTCGCATATTTGTACCAGAGCTATGGCCGTTAATTAAAGCCAGAATTTTGTTTCCTTCCAATATTATGAGAACAAATGGACCAAATTTTACCAAACTTTATATAACTATTAATACTGACAAGATTTATGTTGGGAATGTTAGCTGTCATTTTTCGCAAATTTGTGGCCCTTGATTGATGTCAGAAATATGTTAAAACTCAATATCCTGAGAAACTCTGGCCTTTTACTGCATGCAAAGCACTGCAGCGGGGCTATAGTCAGATTCTCTGACAATTCAAGTTTGTTCTGGGAAAATATGCAACGTTGGTAATACTTTTACTTGAAATACTATTGGATTCATAGTGCAGAAACCTAGGCAAACTCAAGAACAGACATATGAAAGGAAACACGCAATTAACACGATTCACATCTTTAGTTTGACATAATAAAAGACCACTTGCACCTGGTTGTACAATCTTCATATAAACATATAGGCAAATATTCTATCCTAATAATATCTAGTGTGACAAATCTAAGTCAAGCTGTTTAAGAACAAATGGGAAATAATATAACACTTATTATTGAATACATCGTCTGTATGAGGCCTTGAGGATTTGGATTTGGTGACATATTCATTTGTTAAGGTCATTTTAATTATAATGACCCTGTACCATATATATGAATACAGGTCCTGATTCAATCCCATATGTATGTATGTATGTATGTATGTATGTATGTATGTATGTATGTATGTATGTATGTATGTATGTATGTATGTATGTATGTATGTATGTATGTATTGCAGATCCAGAGAGAGATAAAGACTCAGATTGGTCTGCACTGGAAGATAGGGATGTCTTTGTTAAGTTTGGTTCTTCAACTGATAAACAAGAGGACGTATACAGGTATCAAATTGAATTGCATCTTGTAGAAATTAAGCCTATGCCTTTGTTATGTAATATATTTGTTAGTAGGGTGTACGAAATAGTATATATGTACTTTTTGCACTGGTCATATAGGTGTCATAAAAGCAATTAGCGAAGATTCAGAGGAACTTGCGTATGATTTCATGTTTCTCACAGAATATCAGGGTTAACTCAAACAATTTAACCCATTTAAGCCAAATTGAATCTACCGCTCGTGTCAATTAGACCAGATCATTTCCGCTTTTAGATTTTGTCATTCATACTCAAATTTTAATATAACAATTTGGAAGCGCACAGTGGTGACGCTGATCTGAAGCCGCTCTCTGCGGCGTCTGATCTGGTTCTGCACTGTTTGCCTCTATGTCCCACAAAATGGACTATAGCCTTACATGGGTTAATGGGATATGATCTGTTTTTTCCATTAATTGTTACTTTCTCAAAATTCTAGAATACACTACGTTATACTACTGACGTCAAATACATTGTATAACATGAAAAGAATAGTTAAATAGCCATGTTGCACATAAGTTTTATGAGTATATTTCATGTTTTAAATGTCTAAACCAGCTGGTCCTCTTTTCAGGTGATATGAGGGCAGGTCAAAAATATAAACAATTTGGGTTCAGCTGGTTTTATATTATAGGAATGAAATTTATTTTTTGGTTTTTATCGATGTGTAAACTCCGGCGAATCACTCACAAATTGAATAAAGCCCGGGGGCTTTATGTTAAATTTTTGAGTGATTCGCCGGAGTTCACACATCGATAAAAACCAAAAAATTAATTTTATTCCTTATAATTCCAACTTTGAAAAAAAACAGCACATTTGTAAAAGGTTGTTGACAAAATTTCAAATTTAAAAGCCCACTGAAGAAAAATAGTTCATAACCGCTGTCTATGAAAGATCGGGCAGCTATCCTGGAAATTCTGTCATTTCAAACTTGTCTTGCTAAATAATGATTAAAACTGCACTCTATTTGGGGCGAATATGTGAGTATGGGCTGATTGGGCTCAAAACAAGTAAGTAATGGTGCAAAGATCAGGAATCGATACAATCAAGTACCACACCTGACCCAGGATACCAATGGGAAAGTGACAAACTCACAGAAGACACCACAAACGAGAGCCAAGAGGTCAGCCCTTTCCCAGCAGGTGACCACAAAGCACATATAAACAGACGCGCACAAAACATAGCAAACACAAGACAGAACAAAAACATAAAAGATCCACAAAAGAAGTACCTCCTTGGAACGGTCAGTAAAATATTTTACTGGAGGGCTTAAACCGGTTTAACGGCGCCAACCTCACCCTTAATTCAGATGTGGATCAAGACACATAGATATTTGGTTTGCATGAAAGACCCCTAACTTATCAATGCATCATCTCCTAAAACATATAAATCAAGATATAACAAGGAGATAAAGCAAGGATAAGGACTCAACAGTAAATTAAACTGAATACCGGAGCAAAAGAAAACCAACAGGTAAACCCCAGTGGGCCCGACAAACAGCCAAAGCATCAGGCCCCTACCATCTCATCAATAGATAAGTCTTTAAGTCGGAACCATCATAGAGTCTGAAGTCCGACCCACTGGCGTGCAATTAAAGAGGAAAGCAATGTTGCCAACCGTGATTGGGTTGACTACCAAGCATGCAGTCTGTTGCAATACATTAATGTTATAGCCAATCTTTTTATAATGGGAAATTATTTTAATGAACTGCGCTGAAAAATTATTAGAGCCAACAATCTTCTTCAACTTATACACCAAGTCACCATAGAATCAGGTTCCGAAAGTCCTTGGCGCAAGAGAGATTTAAGTCCAACTTGGAATTTAGAAATCAAATCATAGTATCGTCTATAAAATTTTGAAAATGTTTTGCGAAGTTTATGATACCGATAGCCTTGTTTAAGAAGTTTCTGAGTTAACAATTTATTGCGAGTGTTGAAGTCAGCAACATAGCTAGATGCTCTAGCAAAACGAATGAGTTGAGAGATATAGACTCCATAGGATGTAGAACGAGGAACATCACCATCTAAAAATGGGAAATTGACAATTTCAAAATCAAAGTCGTCACGTTTGTCATAAATTTTGGTAGAAACAATATCATTAGAAATTGATAAATGCAAGTCTAAAAATGCGGCTTCGGTATCAGAGGCATTGGCTTTATTAAGTTGGAGCTCTGAAGGGTATATTTGACTAACCATATTGTCAAAATAAACATTATTAATATTTAAAATATCGTCCAAATATCTGGAAGTAGTGTTAAACGCATCAATAACATCAGCCTGCTTATCATCAGAAAGAGACATCATAAAGTCCCTCTCATAACAAAACAGGAATAAATCTGCAACCAGGGGAGCACAATTAGTGCCCATAGGAATCCCAACAACTTGTCTATAGAGCTTGGTGCCAAATCGAATAAAAATGTTGTCCAACAAAAAGGTCAGCGCATCGCATACATTTTGACACGACCATGCATGATATTTTTTAGGTTTTTCTGAAGTAAAAAATGCATTTCTGTCACTACATGCAAGGTAAGGAGAGCCTTCTCTCTGGAAGGTACTTTCAATAAGATCAATAAGTTTATCTTTAATTAAATTATGAGGTAAAGTAGTGTAAAGAGTAGAAAAATCATAAGTAGACAAACTGGTCGCATTGAAATCTCTAGCTTTAAGTTTATTTAAAATTTCACCTGAATTTTTAATCGACCAAAATAGGTTTTTACCAGATCTCTCATATTTAGTTTGGAAATGTTTTCTTATGTCAAAAATACGTACAGCTTGCTGGGCTCATTGAAAGGCCCTACCACGGATTGGGCTACGGATCGAAACACTTACCTTCACCAGCCCTGCCTTGAATCTCCGAAGTAGATCTAGGATCTTAACGTCAACTTTAAAAGTGCGATTTGACAAGTTCAAACTGCGTTGAAACATTTCGTTGTTGATGTAAGCCTTGACATTGTTTGATGACGATTCTCTTCAATGACGTGACTGCTTGTTAAGTGACGTCACATAACTCCCCATCCTGTTCATTTCTTAGAGTTCCCCCGTTGCTTTGAAGGTGCACCATCATGTACAGCGTAAGGGCTTTTAAATAAGCTTTAGAACATGCTTAACTAAATTTAATCTGGTAAAAGTTATATAGTTTTCTGTACAGTTCGTTATTATCAACACAATCTAGCACTGTGAAATCAAGGCAGTTATCAAATATTCCTACGCAAGGGTTTTTATCGAAGTGTAAAAACAATTTAATTTTGCCTACGGACCAATCAAAATCTCCGAAAAAACGATAAAAGCATTGAGTTGGAATTATTATAAAAAGAAAGTTTCTTTGTATCGCTTGTTTTTTACAAATATCAATTGATTGGTTTGTTCTTTTGACAAAAAGTAGTTACAATTTGCCCTGTTAATGAAATTGTATGACATTATCAAACGTAATTAACTCTCCTATATTCTGCAGATGATGCGCTCCTGTTTTTGTAATCATGACAATTTTAACAAACTAAAAAATTTTCAAACTCAAGAGACAATAGGTGCTAAAATAGCTTTTCCGTTTTTAAAAATGTCATTTTTATATTTTTGCACACCATAAAAGACTCAAGAATAAACACAAGTAACATTTAAGACATGAAAGACAGTTTGTCAAATAAAAGCGTTTATTTTACTCTAAATCATATGTTTGATAGGGTTTGCATAAGTTGTACATAGTGTGTAAAAACATATTATAGTTGATAACTTAGCCACGGATTATGTTGCTGTTAAAATACTTACCTAGCTCATATAGATGTTCTTGTGTCGCCTGCGAAGCATGGTCGACACATAGTATTCATAACACCGTCGTCGTTGTCGTTGTCGGTGTCGTCCGTCTCGTCCAGGCGTCACACTTTTGGTTTCCGATCAATAATTTTTGAACCGGATGCATCATTTTCTTACAATATTTACATTTTCGAAGCAATCCTTTAATGAAGCTTTAGATTTTCGCAACCGTTCATAGCCTCATGAATTACACAAATTTAGCAAAACATTTTTTTTATCTGAAAGTAGTCATGTTGCATATTAAATTAATGGGAATGGAGCATAGATCACCATGCAAGCATATATTCTGTCCTTACACACACACTCGACCCCTGGGGTGGGGTCAAAAGGCCAAACATTATTTTACTGAAATTAGTCATATTGCATATCAAATCAAATTGAATGGAACATAGTGCACCACGCAAGCACAAATTCTGTCCTTACAACAGGGTCAAAACTTCTTTTCTAAAAGTAGTCATGCTGCATATCAAATTAAATTATATGGATCTTAGAGTACCATACAAGCACATATTCTGTCCTTACACACACTCTCAACCTGTGGGTCAGGTTAAAGGTAAAAACAATTCTGAATGCGGTTGCATATCAAATTAAAAGGAAAGAAGTATAGACTAACATAGAAGCAAAAGCTTTGACCTTACACACACCCCCTGACCTCTAGGTCAGGTTGGTAGGTCAGTTATTGAATTTGCACAGATACGTTTTTTTATTGAGTTAAGCACTGAAACCTGTTGATAGGCTTTAAACTTTGATCTGTATGATACCCAAGGTGAACTTAGGGGTTAGAGAAATGGGATTTATGTTTTGTGATTTATACGTTTCTCTATAATAAAGCTATGCTGGGGGATATACATTCGACGAATTTGCCTTGTTTATCATACGCAATAAATTATCACAAATATGCATTCCAATCATATTAAATAGAGGATCTTAGATGAGTGCCCATGTTTTTTTGAATTTATTAAACGAGTTGGGGAAAAGAGATAAAATGCGAGGCTTGCCGAGCATTTTATCTCTTTTTCGCAACAAGTTTAATAAATTCAATAATACAGGAGCACGAATGTAATATTCTATTTATCACATGGCATTAACATAACTTAAAACCCGCATTTTGGACGTGAAAATGGAAGATGTGGCCGTCTTTTACGCAATGTTAAAATGGACGTCTTAACGTAACGTTGATATGGACGTCATAACGTTTCCAGAAAATCGATAAACCACTAGTGGTTTACAGATTTTATTGCATGGCGTTATTACACTCCCAGACGTGACGTCATGTGATAAATAGCGTTATGAATCAAATAAACTGGCACAGAACCTACATAAAGCCAGAACTTAAAAAAGCGTCAAAAGCAAACATCAAACAAACCCAGATCTCACCTCAAATGATAGAACATTTTCAAATTTAATGACGTGTACTGTAAAAAATGAGTCCTAATATTTGGGCCTCGACGCGAAAAAACCTGTCATCGGGGTTTCCGTCAAAGCGAGTTTGTAAACCAGTCTCCTCAGCTACAGAGACTAGCTAGAGAATTGAAATTTCACCTGTAGCAACTTTACATATAGAACTTCCCCAATAGCGAATAACAAAGGCGATGACCAGACTGCGCGGATGCGCAGGCTGGTCTGTGCCTGTGTTGTTCGTAAACCTCCGAAGACAGGTTTTCTCGCGTCGAGGCCCATTTATAGTTGATATGTTGAACTTGACAGAGGACTGAGGGTTTAAGAGTCAATGTCACCTTTGCATTTAAAGAGGCATTTTCCTTAAAACATGCATCAAATGTAAAAGTTCTGCATGATAGAACTGCTAGTAGTTGGCCTGAAGGCTCGTTTTTGAGCTGGCAATTACACAATCATTAGTTTGATGTTATTTCGAATGTTAATTGAAACTATTAGGGGAAACTAAATCATGGCACATGATGCTAAAAATAAAACTATTTCTTATATATAAGTCAGTGCATGCAATGATATTAATTATTACATTGGCTCATGTAAGTCTGTGCTTGACTGCACCGTCACCTGAGCCTACACTGCCTGTGCACATGGACTCAGATAAGGGTTCAAATAATGGGATAACTGTATTAATTGACTTTTCGCTTACTGTAAAGGCGGCAACTTTAATATTCATATCTGGGCGTGGTTTGGCTATTTCATCTGCTAAACAAGGGGAATCAGGTTCTATTTATAATTTGGTGAAAAATTAATAAATTGTTTGGGCTGCGCAAAGGTGCGTGCATTTAAGGAAAATCCTAACCGTATACACACTGAACTCTCATTTATTAACCCTTAAAGCGCATAATCACAAAATGTATGTTTTGTCGTCCACTAAAATATTTGAAGCCTCATAGACAAACATTGTGGACCCAAATCAGACTGCTCCTCTAGGAGCAGTCTGATCTGGGTCCACAATGTTTGCCTTTTTGCTTATGTTAAATAGACATTTTCCGATGCAGTTATTTTGCTGGCGTTTTAAGGACTAAATACTGTGTTTTGCGACTATAATGAGGTGATGGCGCAAGATGATAAGTTACTTTTGAATAAAACCACGCCTCATTTTCAGCTTTTACCTATGTCTAAGGTTAACTAGTCCTAATTACGTATTCATGAGGTGCCGCCTTTACAGTAAGCGAAAAGTCAAATAATATTCAATTGCATGATTGGGTGAGGTAAATTGTCAGATATAAGGTCAGAAATTTAGTTTTAAGGCAACGCACAAGCGGAGCCCTTAAACGTGATTTCCCAACGTATATCCGATAATATTCCTCCCCAAATGAAAATTTGGAATATGATTGTCCCCATTCTAATGCATTTCTGCAGTCTCGCCTCAAAGTGGAGCGTTTCAGGTCGCATAATGCTGCACGTCTTCCAACAATAAATGACGTCAAGGTGTGTTTTTGACGTTATCCAATCAGATGTCGCGTTATAAAAGCAAGTGCATTAGAATATATATATTTTATCCCACTAGATTTCTCTGCATGTACATTGAATGAAGTGTGAAAATGACCTGGCGTACAATCATCCATTAGAAGCGCTTATAAAAATATGTTCCATTTACTGTAAAGCTTAAGGGCAATTTCCATGTTTTTTCAAATACCAAAGTATGTATGAGTAAATGTTATTTTTAAGCATTTCTTCTCAAGTACCATTCCTGAACGATGAATTAGATGTGGCTGTACTTCAATTAAACAAAACAGACAACTTACCACCTCCACTTAGCCTCAGTACCAAAAATATACCAGAGCAAGACTTCAAAGATATCTCAACAATAAGCCATAGACAAGTAGGACAACCCCAGAAATTCATTGAGACAGGATGTGGCATCGTCAAACAGGACAGTGACTTGGCGACAGCTGCAACAAAATGGCTGAAAGACGAAGAAAGACGCCAAAGATGCTCTTTAATAATAGCAGGGAAGGAACACTCTACTCTAAACTGGAATTATAATGGTAAGTTAACACATCACAGATTGAAATTATGGATAATTCTATGTGTAAAGTTGGTAAATCATAATGAGCAATAGAACAAGACATTTTCTTTCTGACAGTGCTTTGTCCGTGAACACGGCACTTTATCCTCAATGCTTAGAACTGGTTCAACATGACTTATCTCTCATAAACAAGCTTGCATTTTGAAAATTTGTAGGATTTCTCTAATTCTAAATGATCTGTTTTTCAATATTTTGTAGAGGTTGCAATAGCTGTCATTTTGTCAGGTGCAATAGTTTGATCTCATGTTCATACATTGATGTAGCGTTGATATGTTTTCATATTCTGGACCTTCAGGAATATCGACATCTGTATAGAAACCTGTTCCTGATATACATAAACAATACGAACCTCATACCAATTCTTCAGTAAGTCAATTTTCCAAAGACACACGCCAGTATTGCAATTGAAAAACTGTCATGCCCTTTACATCAATTTGTGGTTATCTGTATGCATGGGATTCCATGTGGATTATCAAATTGAATCCTATTAATTTTACATTATAATCGTCTCCAGAAAATAAAACTATATAATCCTATTCTCTAGATGAATCAAAATCATCTCAAGGACTTGACCCATTAGAAACTTGCAGCCTCACAGGGGATCTTTCATGGCAAGGACACTAAACGTATATCATGACAAAAGCTTTGCTGTTGCTGTTTATTTATTGTTACTGTTGCTTGCATTGTTTGTGGGAGTTTTGTTCTTTGTTTGTCCTTTCTAGTTTTGCTTTTAACTCGATGAGAAAGAAAGAACTGTTTTTTATCTTTATTGTTTGCTTGAGGTCGTGGGGCTGTTTTTTTGTCTCTTCTTCATGGTGGGTAGATTTATCTGCAGCTGGTGATTGTGACATTTCTTAGTCATACTCACTTGCTTTGGCCATGACATACAAATGTAAGAATGACGAAGATGATATCATATAAGCTCAATGCTTACCGTTAAATCCTAGAAATATTGTATGCACGAATATATCGTAATGTGTTAAAGTTACTGTGAATAAAATATTGTTTAAACTAAACGTCCGTATGACCAGGAATGCCATCATCAATGACCACATACCAACCCATGAGTTTGCAAAGAAGGGATACAGACCACTGACATAACAGCAAGAGAACACAAATAAAATAAGTAATCAGCATTATCGTGCATTTTTCACCTAACTGAAACTCGCTTGAGGATTAACAGAATGACAGTATTTTGTACCTTGATTTTATGGTAAAACGAAATATTTGTGAAAAAGTATTTTGGAGACATTTAGCAAGTCGACAAAGAATAGTAGTGCAGCACTGGAATGTTGCAGGAACATTTAAACATGGTTAATGGAGAAAAATACAAAAATAAACAGGTTAACATAGACTGTTTTTTTTTCAATATCTTTCTCACCTTTTTTCAAAGTAAGTAAGGATACAATGATCATAATTCGATACAATCAAGTACCATACCTGACCCAGGATACCAAAGGGAAAGTGACAAACTCACAGTAAGACACCTCAAACGAGAGCCAAGAGGTAAGCCCTTTCCCAGCAGGTGACCACAAGGCACATATAAGCAGACGAGCACAAAGGCATAACAAACGCAATACAGAAAAACATAAAAGATCCGCAAAGGAAGTACTGCCTTGGAACGGTCAGTAAAATATTTTACTGGAGGGATTAAACCGGTTTGACGTCGCGCCAACTTCACCCATAATTCAGATGTGGATCAAGATACATAGATATTTGGTTTGCATGAAAGACCCCTGACTTATCAATGCATCATCTCCTAGAACATATAAATCAAGATATAACAAGGAGATAAAGCAAATTTAAGGACTCAACAGTAAATTAACTGAATACCAGAGCAAAAGAAATCCAACAGGTAAACCCCGGTGGGCCCGACAAACAGCAAAAGCATCAGGTCCCAACCATCTCATCAATAGATAAGTCTTAAAGTTGGAACCGTAATAGAGTCTGAAGTCCGACCCACTGGCGTGCAATAAAAGAGGAAAGCAAAGTTGCCAACCGTGATTGGGTTGACCAACATGCATGCAGTCAGTTGCAAAACATTAATGTTATAGCCAATCTTTTTATAATGAGAATTTTTTTTTAATGAACTGCCCTGAAAATTATTAAAGCCAACAATCTTCTTCAATTTATACACCAAGTCACCATAGAATTCAGGTTCAGAAAGTCCTTGGCACAAGAGAGATTTAGTTCCAACATGGAACTTAGATCAAATCATAGTATCGTATATAAAATTTAGAAAAGGTTTGCGAAGTTTATGATACCGATAGCCTTGTTTAAGAAGTTTCTGAGTTAACAATTTATTGCGAGTGTTGAAATCAGTAACATAGCTAGATGCTCTAGCAAAACAGATATGATCAACATGATTTAGGCAATTATACAAACGTAAAATTGTTTGATATTCTCACTTTTGTACAAAAAGATTTTTCTTGAATAAAGGGATCGCCGGTCATAGTAATATTATTTTTAATGGTGTTATTTTTCGACAATGCAGATCCCAAATTTATATGACAGTCTTTATTCTCACTTACTTTTTGACGTCTCATCTGGCGCCATACATCTTATGCTGTTCCATCAAGGAACCATTCGGTGTAAATAAATACTGAACTTCTACAAAATATGGGCCTCGACGTGAGAAAATCTGTCTTCAGAGGTTTGCAAATAACACAGTGCAGACCAGCCTGCGCATCCGCGCAGACTGATCAGCGCCGGTTTTATTCACTTTTTGGAAAGTATCATATTTAAACTCGCTACATGTGAAATTTCAATTTCTAGCTAGTCTATGTAGCCAAGGAGACTGATTTTAGTCTCACTTTGTCGGAAACCCCCCGAAGGCAGGTTTTGTTGCGACAAGGCCCATATATCTTCTTGTTTATTGCAGCATTGAAGGATCAGACAAAGCTAGCAGTTGACACTTCAGGAGATTATAGATCATTTGGATCACCTCTATTGGCAGTAACAGGAAGATCCAGTGTAAAAGTTATAGCAATAACGATTGAGTCCGGCCCAGAATGCTATTTTGATCTGCCAACAAAAATACAAGAGACATTTCCTCCAGAGTTTCGGTTCCAGTTGGCCACTAAAATGAGCAGCATTTACGATATTGTCTCGACAGAATCACGTGATCTGGCTTATGATATTTTCCTGGTTGATGAAAGGCTTTAACCAAAGTACAGCTTTAGCAAAGATTAGGGGTTGTAAGAGTTTTTTGTTTGATTTGATTCCTAACGTCCCATCAAAGATCTTTCAGTTAAACAGGGATGGGTATTCCTGGGTTGAACCAGTACTAAGCTACATAACTTTTGACTTGGTAGGAATTTTAAGATGGGGTTTTCGGCATTTTGGTTTTCACATCACTGTCATTTAAACCATGAGGAATCTCAAAAAAGTTTTTGAGATTCACAAGACCTTAAAAACAACAGCAGAATATGAGGCAAAGATAATGCCATTAACATAATTAAACCAATTTATGCTGAATAGAATTAGCCACCGTTATCGTTTGGAACAGTCCATTTCTGTTTTAAGGGATGATGGGTGGTATTTTTTTTCAATTCGTTTTCAAATTATAATAGAATATTCTTCAAGCAAGCAGTGGAGACCCTGATCAGACCAGATGCCACGTTCTGCGGCGTCTGGTCTGGGTCTGCACAAGTTGCCTATGTCCCACAAAAAGGACGCTATGCATATGGGCCTCGATGCGAGAAAACCTGGCTTCGCGGGTTTGCAAAATACACAGGGGCAGACCAGCCTGCGCAACCGCGCAGTCTGATCAGTACCTTTGTTATTCGCTTTTTGGAAAGTACCATATGTAAACTTGCTACAGGCGAAATTTCAATTCACTAGCTAGTCTCTGTAGCTGAGGAGACTGGTTTGAAACTCGCTTAGTCGGAGGCCCCAAAGACAGGTTTTCTCGCGACGGGGCCCATATATGGGTTAAGCTCCTCCACACACCTACAATCGCTTAGGCTGCTGTCCATTGTAATGCTGTGTTTATGTTGTTGTTGTTGTTGATTCATTAAAGAAATGAATTCAGTTTTTGGAATGTTCATGGTATCATGAATATTTGGGGTCTCGTGCAAAGTAACTTTGCAAGAGACCCAAAGTATTCATGATTCAATGAACATTCCAAAATTTGAATTTATTACTTATCAGTCAGGTGCATAACCTCCAAAAGTTAAAAAATATATCACTTATAGCAGTTAACTTTTTTTTGCAACAAAAACAAAAGTAACCTGTTTGAGTGAACGTGTCTTTTTTCATCTTCATATTCCCAAGTTACCGCAATTTTCACGGCCATGTGGGTAATTTTATCTGAAAGACCTATTACATAACTTTACGATTATGCAATAAAATTTTGTACGCATCGTCTATAAATAAGTACGCGAGGTCATTGAAGTTCAGAAAATAAGCTACTTTTTAACCTGAATAAGTTATATTGTTGACGGCTTGCAATTTGACCTTGGCCTAAATAATTTCAGATATAACTTAAATAAGTTACTTTCTGTAGCATCACTTAGAAATTATTGTTGAAAAGGCACAATTTTAACTTCCTCAAGTGATTTATATTTTAACTTATAGAAGTTATGTCCCTGACTGCTTATATTTACATTTTATATTATTAGTCAAGTATCAATTTTCAATTTTCACCTAACTTGGCTGGTTCGCCAGATATTTTGAATTAAATCAGACAAAACGTAGGGTATGGAATATCCATAACGCCAAATTTCCGCGCTTAACGTCATGGTTATACCTGTTCAACGTCGCGCAAACGTGAGTAAACAAGCAACTTTATTGGATGGACTTGACGTAAGCTCGCTCAAATGGCGCGAATGTTGGTGTGGCTTAAATAGATTTGTTCATAAAGGTATGAACCACTTAAAGACTTGCAATGGAAATGTAAATATTGTTAATTGTAGCTCCCATTGTTGTATGGGTTAGAGGCCTACAGAACACCTTATCTTTCTTTTATACATCTCTACTCAGAGGTGTCGGAGCAGCAAATTATCCAGAGAGACTGCATGGATAGCGAGACTTGTCTGAGCAGATGCAATATGTACTAAAATCTCAAGTAGTAGCTAAAATATTCATTCATGTTCTTTTTATATCTCAAAAACCCTCAGTCTAAAAAATAAAGATGAACAATTTATCGATGCTTTGATACTAGATTATAGTCTAATATTTAAGCTGATCCATTGCCCAAGATTGGAATGTATACTAGTCAAAAGTTATAACCGGCCACGTGTATTTTTACTGATTTCCTGAAAAGCTGTAAGCACTACGAGGGTCAGTCAAAAATAACTGAGCCCTACCTCATAACATTTGAATCAAGTAAAATGGATATATATTTAGATGATATTTCATTGTAGTTATATGTCATCTATTTAATCACCTAATTTTTTCCTGTTTGTAGGCTTTTTGTAATGGTTGGTTGCTAGGCAACAGAATATGACCTGTCAAAGGGGTGCGTTCACGCTGTGATACATCCAAATCAAAGCGTTGCTATGGAAACAGTAATGTAAAAGCAAGGCTTTATTCACTACCGTCTGATAATTTTAACATGTACCTATTCAGTGTCACTGAACAGAAACCAACTGACCCTAAATTATAGATACTGTGGAAGTTTGATTTCAGAATTTATCAAATTTTAACATGCCTGAGGTTATAAAATTTACCCCACTCACATTCATATTTACACAAATTTAATAGAAAACATAAAATATTAGCTTAATAATGCTTTAATAGATCTGTATACACAAACCAACCCTTAGACGTATTAAGTTCCTTGATTTAAATGCACAATTTTGTTTCCATGGCAACACAATTCACGTATATTTAAAAATTTGTGGAATTTTGGCTTTTTATGTTGCTAGGCAACGCATACAATAAATGTTCACCTAAACATTAACGTACAAAGTGTAATGGAATGACAATATGTTATGTGTTATTCAAATAAATGACAAATATGTATTTAACAAAAACTATCAAGCCCACAAGCTTTTTAAAGACATACTGTATTTTCCTGGTGGCTGAGATCGTGAACGCATCAATCTGACTGACGATCTTCAGTTGCCTAGCAACCATAATAGAAGCTTCACTAGGGTGGTTCTTTAGGGTTAAAACATCTATGACATGTTAAACTTATAGAACATAATGGGGTAATTTTTGACAAATCGGCCAATAGCATCGAGTCTTATGCAGATGGAGTGTTCATTTCAACATTTAAGTGTTCAATATGAGTTTGACTTTTAAAATGAAAACGTTATGCGTGTGAAAGGTGGTTATTTCAATAAGTCACGACTAACAAATTGTGCCAAAATGCGAATTTTGAAAATGGGGGTACCATTATTCAAATTAACACCCTGCAGGTACTGATAACCATTTTGTCAATATCTTTACTGTCTAGGGTTGGCTATTTCTAGATGCAAAAAAAACTAGTCATAGCATTTCACATTTTGAAGAAACTTAATAAAATGCTGGTGGCCGGTTAGAACTTTTGGCTAGTATGTAAGCTCCATACGGGTTTTCTGGGCGTTTTATTGTAAGTGCTCTTATTCTTTGTCATTATTCATTAACTGGAGTAATATGTCGTATAACATATTATTTTCAGTAAAACTGATCAGCATCAGCTGATCTATCCATTACAGTGTAAAGACAATATTCTGTAATTATAAATCTACTCTATAAGTATGATGTGAGCACAAAATGTATGTGGACAATTATGATTTAAAGTTACCATTGTCCCAGTTTTTAATGATTCCTTTTTAAAATACGAGTTTATCTAGGTTATACTAACACGCAATTATTGTACTAACAGGCAATGAATTTATACTAACAGACAATGAATGATAAGCCATTATGAATGCGACAAGGCTCAAATTGGCCTGTCACTTTGATCATTGTCACATCAAAGTTTATGAATAAATAGAGGATCTTACATGAGTGCTCATGTTTTATTGAATTAATTAAACAAGTTGGGAAAAAGAGATAAAATGCGAGGCTTGCCGAGCATTTTATCTCTTTTTCGCAACGAGTTTAATAAATTCAATAATACAAGAGCACAAATGTTAGATTCTATTTATCATATGACATTAAGATTACTTTGAAATATCATTTCTGGCGTTAAAAACGTTATAATTGCGTCATTATGTACGCAACGTTGTTATGGACGTAATATCGTTTCCCGTAAATCGATAAACCACTAGTGGTATACAGATTTTATTGCATGGCGTATATCACTCCCAGACGCGACGTCATATGATAAGTAATAGTTATACCATGGGTCGTCCGCCTGTACGTGGAGATAATCCACGAGCTTTAGCGAGTGGATTATCTTACGTACAGGTGGACAAACATGATATAACTATTTTATACCACCTACATCAGTGTAGACCTTGCACATCACGAGATATTTTGTGCATAAGTCGGTAAGGGTGGTATAATGTAAGGTAATCCAAGCACAATGGTATATGGCATAGTAAGCTTCCAAAATTACTCTATTAACCATTATAAGACTATTGGAGTTTTTACATAAAGTTTGATATAGTTAAGTCAGTAAGGTACATTGTACATACTGAGGGGTTACAGGTGATTATTTCCTAAAAATATCATATGTCTTTCTCTGAAGATCAATCCAATGCCTAGGCCAACATTGCAAACACTCAAGAAATGCCGCGTTTTTAGGTATTTCATTTGAGTCTTCAATCTCTTACCTAGTACTCATTTAGTGGCTTATAGTCCTTATAGAGTTAACGAATAACACGTTCACTTTGCATACCATTTATTAAAAAATATCTTATTAGTACAAAGTAATAAAACAAGAAATATTGTGGCATGTATATACAAAGAAGAATCATATCTCATAACAAATGGCTCACCAGCTCTTTTGAAAGCTTTACCTGCTTTTCAGACAGCTAATAAGCTGCATGGTCCAATTCAGGTTCAAGATTAAATTTGTACGTCCTATTAAACATACTTTCCTCTCAGCAAAACTTAAAGGAAATTGACAGTAAACATTTCTAAAAAGTATACATTTACGTAAGTTTATCATATGACGGAGCGTCTGGGAGTGAAATAATGCCATGCAATAAAATCGATAAACCACTAGTGGTTTGTAGATTTTCGGAAACGTTATGACGTCCATAACAACGTCGCGTACACAATGAAAAAAATTATAACATTTTTACGACACTAACGACAGTATGAGATTTCAAAGTAATCTTAATGTCATGTGATAAATATAATCTAAAATTTGCGATCTTGTTTTATTGAATTTATTCAACTCGTTGCGAAAAAGAGATAAAATGCTTGGCAAGCCATGCATTTAATCTCTTTTCCTCAACTCATTTAATAAATTCAATAAAACATGAGCACTCTTGTAAGATCCTCTTTGAAACACTATTGAATTTAGTCGCAATAACAACGCTGTCCCTTTTATCAACATACAACAGAAATAGAGGATTTTACAAGAGTGCTCATGTTTTATTGATTTTATTTAACAAGTTGAGAAAAAAGGATTAAATGCGAGGCCTACCAAACATCTTATCTCTTCCGCAACGAGTTAAATAAATTATTGAAATCATATTTTTGGCGTATAAAACGTTAGGATTTTGCCATGTGCGTGACTTTAAAAGCGTTATTTCATTGCGTTTCCCAAATATCTGAAACCCACTAGTGGTTTATCGATTTTAATGCATGTCCTTATTGCACTCCCAGATACGACGTCATATGATAATAAAAAAATAACAAAAGCATCGCCATACAGATCTGTTGCACTCATTTTCTAGAGTTTGGTGTCGCATGCAGTCAGTCAAAACAGTCACAACCAAACAAGTTAACTACTTTATCTGTGGCCAATAATAAAATAACACAATGGTGACCTTATATTTGCATTTACACCTTTAAGCCCGAGACTTCACAGGGCTTTATATCATATTAGGTTGTGCTGAGTGATAATGTCTTTCCCTTTTAAAAAAACAAATTATAGCTTATTAAACTCGTTATGTTGATATCAATATCTCCACAGACGAGATAAAAACTATGAGTATTTCATGATATTTACAGAAAAAAAGTAAAATCTAAATAATGTAGATATAACACAAACAGAGCTACATTTGCAATTTCTAAATATTTCTTTAGCTGATGCTTAGCTTAAAATAGCCTAGACAAACCAAAATTTCTATTTTGATAATGCGTTAGACATTGGAACTAGGATGTAAAGGGTCTGAAAAATACAGATGTAGATACTTATTTAAGTAGTTCACACACTTTAATAGTATAAAATTTTTGGCACAAAACTCATTTCATTAAAAGGTGACATTTGTGACATTAAATATGCAACATCTGTAGTATACATAGATTGGTTAAGAAAACATATCAAAAATCAAACATGCAAAGCTAAAAGGCATAAAAATTAAATGTTTGAAAATATAAAATCTCTTAAAATTACTACCGCTATGGCACTAAATGCTCGTCATCATACATGAACTCTTGACGTGAAAAACGTGAGTTTGATGTCTGCAAGGAACACAACTGAAAAGCGGCCTCCTCATTCATGAGGTCTAGTTAGGGCTTTTATTATTAGCATATTAGAAAAGTATAGTACCTATTCGTGCAACATGAGCTGACGAAATAATTCAGGTCCGAGGGTGGGATTTCCTTTTCCCACAACAATACATCATAATGGATACTTTTTCTTGCGCACTTTTTGACTTTTTTAAGTTTTAATATGAATTTTGTCAGTTCCGCATTTTTTTATTAGATTTTTTGCGTTTGTTCCAATCTAAAAAATAAGTTCACCAACGAATTTTCCAGATGCAGAAAAGGGTGTAAACATAGTTTAGCACCTAAAAAAGGAAGCGAAATAGTATTTCAAGCGTCGGTTTTGGTTTTATTGGGGGTTGAAACTAACGTTGGTATCAGTATCTCTTGACAAAGACGTCGCGGCGCCTAACTGTGTCAATAAAGTGCGTCAAATGTTGTTGCATTTTAGTGACGTCAGAAATGTACTTGACGTCATTCAACAATGCGAAAATGGCGGACGCACTAAATATTGCCGTTTTGATATTTCTACATAATATTTAGGCATGAATTGCTCTGAAAACAGCCTAAATTGTTATAATTTGAAGTCACGTGGATGGGATAAGCAGGTCATGTGGAAGGGATAAGCAGGTCACGTGGATGAGATAAGGAAATTCCGCACGGCGTTTTGCCTATGGAACAGCTTGTCTTGAGCGATTAGTGTGCGAGAATATATGCTCTATTAACCCTTTAAGTACTGATGGATTCTTGATCCCAGCCCAGTCCCATACTTTCGTGGAGATTGATTATGAAATAATTTCTACAGTCACCCTCCTCCCTTCCGCTGAATAATTCGAGAAGGATTGTTGTCAGTTACAAGCTAAAGTATGTGCATGAAGTACTGGTTAACTGCTTGTTCAAGCTTGCCCAGAAAAAAGTGTGGTTAGGTGAACTGACTGTCCCGTCTTGACTTAAGCTGTTGACTTGGGACGTAGAGGAACAAAACAAACAAACTGGTGGATTCTTCATTCTGGTATAGTACAATAAATTTTGAATGCTTCATTGTTAACATCAGGGGGGCACAAATATTATTGGATTTGTTTTACTGAATACCGTTTCAGTGTTTGCTAACATAGCAAACACTGATAAAATTCTGCATTATGCTGTATCTTATCTTGTCCTCACTGTTTGCAAAAGCATGCATTAGGCATCACTTAGTATTGTATACACAGTTTTTAATATTGTCAAAAGTATTTCTGAGTCAATACATGGGTGAACGTTTTCAGGATTATTCTTGAATTCAGGATTATGAGGCTGACTTTCTTTGGAAAGAATGCTGAATTAGGGAGATTATAATAGTTCTCCAATTTATAGTCAGTTTGGCTTAAGACAGTTGACCATTTAAACTTCAAATCGTGAATATTTAGTGGGCAAACAGCAAGTTTTAAGATTGGAAATGTGAAAATTCAGGATTTTTGAAATTTTGAACTTTCACTCATGTAAATACATGCATATGAATCAAATGTAAAACTATTCTGTTCATTCCATGTAAATACATGTTATTTATAATTATACTGGAAACCAATAAACACATACTTTCACAAAATGTGTAGACTCAAAAGAGATGTTAAAGAAAGCATAACCACATCTAGATCATCCATGTTTGCTTATGTAATTCATATTTGAGCCGCGACATGTGATTTACAACAATGGGGCATTTTGTCAAGTGTAGACCGAGACAGCCTATTTTTAAGCTTAGTAACTCCAAATGTTGTTCAGTTAAGAGCTGCAACGTCATAGAATATTCTAGCAACTATAAAAGGCTCTGATCAGACTGCACGCATGTGCATGCTGGTCTAAGCCTTTGCTGGTTACACATACCACATTGTTGGAAATCACATATTGCTGCTCATTTATGACATGCAGTCACATCTGGGGCTGTAATAACCCCACTAATTAAAATCGATTAATACTAGTTGATTAAATCTTTGCAAAACGCAATGAAATGACACCAATAACAACGTAGCATATAAGTGAAAAAACCTAGACATTTTCACAGTAACCTTGCAATTTAAAAATATAATTCGTGGACCTTTATTATGTTATTTAAAAATATGTAACAAAAAGGCGATAAAATGCTCGTAAAAGCCTTTTATTCTATCTTCTTTCCTCTACTCATTATATGTATTCAATAATATGTGGGCCTATGTTGGAAGCTCTTTTTACTATCCAATAATTAAAGTAGAACATCTCTAGAGCTGGGGCAAGTGGTGTGAGAGATTAAATATCGTAAACAGATTCCATTACCCAAATAAATAATCTGGAAAAACGGATCCTTCAGAAAAAGAGAGAACCTCCAAAATAAGAAGGTAGCAGACTTGGAATTTGAGAACACATGGAAAGTGCGCAACAATTCTCACGCCCCCTAGAACCAGCTTAAGCGGTATTCTCCTTTCTGTCAGTACCAAATATTCCTGAAGGATCAGTATATGAACAAAAATATTTGGGCCTCGATGAAAGAAAACCTGTCTCCGGGGGTTTGCTAACAACAAAGGTGCAGACCAGCCTGCGCATCCCTGCAGTCTGATCAGCGCTTTTGTTGTTTGCTGAATGTAAAACATCAAATCCAGACTTGCTACGAGCGAAATTGCAATTTTCTAGCTAGTCTCTGTAGCTAAGCAGGATGGTTTTAATATCACTTTGTCGGAAACCCAAAAGACATGTTTTCTTGCGACGTGGTCCATATGTTTTCACTTGTGTGTGTTATTTCTCTTTCCAAAGGATTAGTTGGAGTATTTTGTTATACAAGGGAAACACATATGGGCCTCGTCGCGAGAAAACGTGTCTTCGAGGGTTTGCGAACAACACAGGCGCAGACCAGCCTGCGCATCCGCGCAGACTGATCAGCGCCTTTGTTATTCGCTTTTTGGAAAGTATGATATGTAAACTTGGTGCTGGTGAAATTTCAATTTTCTAGTCAGTCTCTGGAGCTGAGGAGACTGGTTTGAATCTCGCTTTGACGGAAACCCCGAAGACAGGTTTTCTCGCGACGAGGCCCATATAATGTGAGTAAAATGAGTGACCAGTAAACTGTAATCTCCTACTTTTGAAATCTATATTCAGTCTGATTATTTTAACGATAAGAATCCCAGGCACAGTGACTGATTTAGACTAGTCAAGTATGTAATTGCAGTAATTATCATATATTTGATTCATATGTAATTTTAGATGCTATTGTAACATTGGACCCTTGAGTTATTTGCGATTGTGTATCAACTGGAACCGACCACTGACTTCCATTTTTCTGAAAAAGAAGCAAAACAAATACATATGAGCCAGTGCATGGGATTTCCAACGTATGTGCGACTAGCAAAGCCTCAGATCAGCCTGCGCATACGCGCAGTCTGATCAGAGCCTTTGCTAATCGCTTGTGTATTGTATAATTGGTAAGCTACTGACTGAACACCATTTGGAGTTTCTACGCTTAAATGGGGCTACACAGGCTCGCAAGAGTCAACACTTGTCAAAATGCCACACTGTTGGAAATCTCAGGTCGCGGCTCAAATATTATGGCTAGGTAACGTCATCCTATAGGTCACAGATTTACATCCTGATGCTCTCTGAGAGACAAAACAAGAACATTGATGCAGAGGATATTGTTCTGTTTTTTGGAACTTTTGAAATCTCCCGTTAATACATTTGAAAGCAAAATAACACTGAAGCCAGTCATCAGGAACATGTGGGATATTGCATTGTTTATTATTTGCCATTAGCAGATTCAAGTAAACTTCCAATTTAAAGTTTTAATTTATTCCTAGGAAATGTAGTTTGTGTGTTGGGGGTAGAGTATATGTCTTTAACCATACGTTATCATATCAGACAAAAACAAGTGGGCATGACCAGGAAACGTCGCAATCACAGACCAAAGACCAACTCACTGTGCCATGATGAATAGTCTGAATAGAGTCAAACGACAGCAACTATACAATAAATGAATAGCAACCAACCCTCTCATTCTCAGTTAGATGTGAAGAACTATATATCTTACAAGAAACGGATCAAACACAAAACTCATACACACAGTGAACGCAACCGCAAAAAACATGCATCAACAATAACAGAATAATGCTACCCCCTTGACATTACTTCCCACTTACATGTATTGTGCAAATGGACCATATGAGTCTACAGTAATGTAAATTCAGAGATTTTCTCGAAAATTTTATTTTGGGGAATAGCGTTAAAACACATAATTGCGACGTTAAAAATGCGGGATAAAGGCGTGATTTATCTATATAAGTAAACAAA
Organism: Loripinus fragilis; assembly: GCA_964019695.1. NCBI lineage: Eukaryota > Metazoa > Mollusca > Bivalvia > Lucinida > Lucinidae > Loripinus > Loripinus fragilis. The sequence continues at coordinate 26,405,937 of OZ026520.1, forward strand.
AGAGTGATTTAGCCAATTCGTGATGAATTTATTTTTGGCAAAAATAAAACCCTCGCAATAATTTTCAAATGTACAGTTCAAAGGATTTACTGGGCCATGGGACCGGGACATCTTTAAAATTAAAAAAAAATGACTCATTTATTCATTTTAGCAGAAATAGGATTGTTTTAATACATGTTTCAGTAATACGTATGTACAGTAAGAAGAAAGCAAATGCTTTATTTTCAGCAAAACCTATTTGGCTTGATTTTATAGCAAAACTGTGCAGTCAATACCATGGCAAACTATATGTTAGCTCAATAAATATCAGTTATGAAAGAAGATATAAAAATAAAACCATTCAGGTAGCTGTCAAAACCAGCGTTATCTCTTCATGTTGACATTTGTAAACGATGCAGGAATATTTTTCATATAATTTATTTATCTTTACATATCTAACATATAGATAATAATTAGCTTATTTTAAACGATTGACACGTTTTGAAATTTGACCCCTTCATTTTAGACTTTAAGAGAAAATCCTAGGCTTATCTATAGAACTCCTTTTAGAGAAGTATATATCTTATACCACAATCACACATTGCAGACCATCCCACCGCACCGTGGAAAAGAACCACATAACACTAACAGTAACAAGACACAAGGAAGACAATTAAAGTAAATGACCACACTCTCACGTTCTGTTCAAGATGATGGCAAAATAAGAGGGACACAAAGTACTAAATAACAAAACGAGGCTTCACAAACAAAGCGAATAACAATAGATAATAAATCAAACGCCGTAGAAGGTACAGCAGCCTAAACCACTGTAGGGGCTTAAATCCATTTACTGGTACCAAATATTTGCCCTAGATTCGACCAGGTTGTTTTACTTTAATTGCCTTGTTTATAGCATATGACTGTTAGTTCTCTTTGTCTTTTTTACTTTGCTGTGGGTTGGTCTGAAGTTTGTATGTGATTGTGGAATGTCCAGTTCATTCTCACGTTTAGTTCTATGAATTACAATGTAAACTAATTGGCGTTTTTGTGAAATATAAATTATTTTGTACCAACATATATGCTATAACTAACAGAATAAATGAGGAATGTATATGTATCAACGGAGATTCAGGCTATGTTTTTGGTTAAATTGTAGTCTTTAAAAGCAAAATAGTCAACATATAATGTTTCTTGCACACCAGATAAGGATATCTGATATTTTATCCTGGGATAGAAAATCTTATCTTACCTAAGCTATCTTACTCAGGGCGTCAAAAAACGTCATCATGTGAAATTGCATCTTAGCGTATTCAGGGACTTCTGGAAGCTTATTTAAAAATAAATAAATAATAAAAACAGTGGTGAGCAAGACAAAGAATCCATTATTCGTGAGAGGGTAGGATAGAAAAATCCAAGCAAGCCTTGTGATACCAAATGCCAATCCCTGGAACGAATTTTTCTATCCTATTCCCACACCCATGATATATTCTTATATTACTGCTTATGCATGAATTAATCGAGATACATTTTCAAAATGATGCATCAACTTACTTCAGGGGACTTTAGAATGTGGAGAGGAATAATTATGTTTTATTTGTTGCAGAATTCTAAACAACCACAAACACACATCAAAGAAACTCATTTATATCTACCTGCTTTGTGGTTATTGTACTCCAAGAATAACTTTTATTGAGGTATCTATCTTCTGTAGTAGGGTCTGTCACAAACCCATGCACGTAATCTACTAGTTCTCTGTGTTTAACAAGGGCTGGTCCCCATCTCCGTGATGGCAGCAAGAGTAGGCGAAGTTTCTGGAAATGAAAACCAGGAGATGATGACAAAGTGTATGCCCCAGTCAACAATTATACAGTCATTTCAGGATGTTGTTATAGTTGAATTCGTACTAAGCAGAAGATAACGTGTCTTCACAATGCCTCGAATGAGTCTCAAACAAGCGAGCACTTGGTCTCAAATCTAACACTCTACCAATGAGCTACTGAGCTTCTAATGGTCGATGTCAAATGTCATTCCATCTGCAGGATTCAAGTATAAAACAGATAAAATGTCAATGAATGCTCAAAATATCTTTAGTATAAAGTGAAAGTGTTTAGTGTTTTAGCTTACCCCTATAATTGTGTTTGATTCATCTTCTTTGTAAAGTTTCCGAATCATCATGGCTGGGATGCATATCACAGAGGCTAGTGCTAACAGCCATCCTATTGCATCTGCCCATCCTGGATAGTTGTAGTCACCATATTTCACAGGGGTATAGTCTATCCATGCGAACAATAAAATAAACTGAAAGATGAAGATAAGATACTGTAAATTTAAAATTTTTGTTTGATTTGATTGTTTACGTTCCATGGACAGTTTTTCAGTTATGTAGGGAAGGGTCTTCCTGGATTGAACCAGTACTAAGCTAGGATTAATGTGTCTTGCTTAAGGACACAACGCAGTGACGCCGGTGAGGCATGAACCCACGGCCCCTCGGTCTTGAGTCAAGCACTCTACCACTGAGCGACTGGGCTCCCTAAATTCAGAAATATTTGCGAGAATTTTAATTTCGCAAAAACGTTAAAAGACATGTAAAACTTGTGATGTTAAAAATTCGAGACTGGAACATGATCTAACTATATCAGTAAACGCAGAGTGCTTTCGAGATTTCGCGAGGGTTTTATTTTCGCGAAACTTCGCGGAGACGAAGTTTCGCGAAAACAAAACCCCTTGCGAAATTTTCTCAATTTACAGTATTATACAGTGTTCAAAATCAAATTATAGCAATACCTTCTCGCCAGTACATGGGAGTTTGGTGCCCACCGGTCCAGATAGCCTAGTGGATAAGGCATTCGCTTCGCGAGCGGGAGGTCGAAGGTTCAATTCCCAGTGTTGGCGACATTGGGGTTCGTTCTGATATGGCCGGTTGGTGAGCCGCCAGCTAGTTAAACGTAATGGTTACCAATTCCTAGCCTGCCTGGTGCCTGGCAAAAGGATGGGATTTGGGAAGTAAATGTGACAAGTTGAGGTGTCTCATAAGTCAGAAATGGCTGGCCCTTTCTATAGGGGTGACACAATAATAAACAAGCACTTTACTTTTATTGCCTTGTAAGCAATGAAGGCTCGTGCGAACCTGCACAACACATGTGTGCAGACATGAAATTTAGAAGGTTACTAGCTACATAAAACATGTTGGAGGATATATTAGTTTAAAAGATCCATAGCAATGAGGCAATTCTATTTTACTTATAAACAGATACAGTAGGTAAAACATGACTATTCACTACATATGCAGTAATCCGTGGTAGGTTCAATATAACTGTAAACTGAGTCTACCTGCTCGTCCAAAATCAAGGTAAATTCGCCAGTATTTGTTTACAACGATTCTCATCTATCTTTGAAACTACTATAAAAGATGTGACCGAGGTAAAGATGTCCAAAATACAAAAAAAGTATGATAAATAGAGATAAATAGACTATAAATGACAATTTTCACATCACCTCCACCAATACAAGATGGGGCCGTGAAACACAGTAGGTAACGTGTCTGACTGCAGATACATGTCTGACTGCAGATCCAGGGGTCGCAAATTTGATCTCGACCCGGTCTCATACTTTCATGGAGATTGATCATGGAACAATTTGTACATTCATTCCCTCCTTCTGCTGATTCAAGAAGTGTTGTTGTCAGTTACAATCAAAAGTATGTACACAAAGTACTGGTTAACCACTTGGTTAGGCTCTCCCAGGAAAAAAAGTGTGGTTAGGTGAACTGACATGACCATAACTGTTGACTGGGACGTAAAGCAACAAACCAAAACAAAACAATATAAGACCTAGGGCTATTGACCCGCGGGATAATACCAGTGTCTCAGGTTGACAATGGGTATAATATGATAGTTGCCATAAAATAATCTCTGTACTCATATATTTTTGTATATACTCCTCAAAATAATTGAAGGACCAATAATATCAATTGTAACATTGATGGATTTTGTGTAGAACGTATTTTGAAAACCAGTTTTACGATCAAGTCTAATTTTTTTCGACATCTTTGACGCTAATAGGGCCAAGTGAAACAGCAAAAAGAAAGTGGCAAAACATGTTACTAACAAGGATTTTTTTTTTCATTTTAAAATTTGACCTTAATGCATTGGGATGTCATTTTTGTGTGTGATCCATGGACCACAGAACTGCATGAAATGAATGAAAAGTGCTATTATATGCTGAAATCTCCGTTTTCGCATGATTTTATGGTGTTTTAATCCCCTCAATACCATCCACCTCTTCCTTTGATAGAAAATTGCCTCTTTTGGCTGTGGTGTAATAACCAGACAATGGTTTCAGACAACTGGTTTTGGAGTTTGTCTGTGCCAATCTTTGTACAAATTGCCTGGACATCTTTTTAACACTCAAAGGCAGAGAATGACGATAGAAATTCTGATTCTTGATGACCAAGTACGCACATTTATTTCAGAAAAAAAATGTCAAAACTCCATTGTTAGAGATGAAAATGCTTTCTTCACAGTATATTGAAACTGTTTGAGGAAATGTTTTGCATGTAAGCTGAACTGTTTGAAACAAAGTTTAATTTTATGTCACTTTCATTCTACTCGAATGACCAAAGAAGTATTTCTTCACCCCACCCACTGCCTTTTGAAAGTGTGTTTTTTAGGGTATGAGAATTTGAGACACAGTTTTGGCAGAATTAGGCATGGAAATCAGTAATAATGATTCTTGATTTATGGGCATAAAGAATAGAAAGATTTTGGCCAAGCTTTACAGAATTAAATTTGTTGAGCTAATTAAACTCGCGTTCTAAAATCTTTGTCCTTTAATTATTTTGAGGAGTATATGATACTCAGATCAGTAGGACTGAATAAGATCATCCATATTCTTAATATTCCACCTACATGTATGACTGTGAACAGCTCTGTTAAAGTTGTTTCAATGTTGTTTGATGGATGTAAATTTACAAGTTTGTATACATACCACAATTCCTATAGGACATGTGACTAGCCATGTGACCTTCCAAAATATCCAAGGCGGAGACCCAATCATCAGCTCTATATCTTGACAAAAGCGGCGCCATCCTGTATAAAATGAAATAAAAATGGAAAGTCAAAGTATTCCAGAATGTTCTAAAACAACAAGCAAATTCAGAAAATTTATATCCCCCGCCACTTAATGTTTGTCTTTTAATATGTGAGCTATCATGAAAGGAGTAAGTCAAACTGACTAAATACACAAAACAGGAAGAAAACTTAATCTGAGAATTTGATCCTATTGATAGTAATTTTAATAAACGCCTAAAAAGCGACTAAACTCAATTTGTGAAAATAAGTTACAAAAATAATCTTAGGATTATATCCAAAACATATGCACATCTTTAGACCATGATCAAAACATCTGTAAAGTTTCAAACCAATCGGCATACAACTGTAGAAGTTGCGCACGCAAGATACCTAGTATCTATTCACTTTGGTCGAAAAAATGACTAAGTTCAACTTGTGAAACTAGAATTATCAGAGAATCTGACTGTAGCCCCGCTGCAGCGCTTTTCATGCTGTAAAAAGACCAAGTTCTAAAGATATGGAGCAGAAACAAAGTTCTGACATCAATCAAGGGCTATTACTCTGTTACAATTAAGCAAAACATGGAAGGTAGCAATCCCAACATATATCTTATAAATATAAATGCATTTACAAATTTTGATGAAATCTTATCCATTTGTTCTCAAGATATTGAGCTGAAACGAAATTCTGACGTCAATCAAGGGCCATAGCTCTATTTCAAATCTGCGAAAAATGACAGGTAAAAATCCTGTTCACCTACATATAGATCTTGTCAATATAAATGCATTTATAAAGTTTGATCGAATTCTCTCCATTTGTTTTAAAGACATTGAGCGGAAACGAAATTCTGACATATATCAAGGGCCATAACCCTGTTACATATGAGTCATAAATTACAGGTAACAATCCCAACCTAGATCCAGTCAATATAAATGCATAGATAAAACTTGGTGAAAATCTGTCAATATAAATGCATATAATATGAGCCGCGGCATGAGATTTCCAACAATGTGGTATGTGCAGCCAGCAAAGCCTCGGATCAGCCTGCGCATATGCGCAGTCTGATCAGAGCCTTTGCTTGTCGCTTGAATATTTTATGAGTGTTAAGCTACTGACGGAACATCATTTGGAGTTTCTAGGCTTAAAAGGAGGCTGTACAGGCTCGTCTGAGTCTGCACTTGTCAAAATGCCACATTGTTGGGAATCACGTGTCACGGCTCAATAAAATTTGGTGAAAATCTGTCAGTGTGTTTTCAAGATAATAAGCGAAAACTAACACATGTAGACAGTGGGACTACTGAAACGAGAAGTGGTTCTCATCAATCGTGCCCCTTTTCAAATTTAGGGACTACTCTTAAAGGAAAGAATTGGCTCTCTCGGGGAAATTCTTTTAGAGTTATCTGCTCTTGGTTCTTTTTTACAAAAATCTTTTGATTTCAATACATAGAACACAAAGTGTGCTTGATAAAAATACCAACGCAGAACAAGTTTAAATTACTGTCCGTTATATATTTTAAAAATATGTGAATTGTGTTATGCGATTTTTAGTCGTAAAAATAAACGCATTGCCTTGTTTTCTAAACGATTTTGGTATTGCTGTCATAATGAGAGCTACGTCTATGGCTTTCGGATTTACTACAGCGTTTATGTCTATGTGATAAAAACAGTTTTCTCATGGGTCAAAATGTCGTTAAGCGGTTCTTCTATAATTAAAACACCCACGAAAACAATACGTTATTCAATGTATGTTACCCGATGATCTGTGCTACATGGCATCTATCATCTTAAGCCGACTGCCAGATTGACGTGTTCTATAGATATGACTGACGTACAGTCAAATAGCTTTTCTATTTTGAGGAAAATAATTGTTTGGAAACATATGCCTATAATTTCTCATGTACGTCATTCCAATGTGATTTCCTGAATATCTGAGACATACCACAGGAATACCAGTCGTTTCTGTTTGCAATTAAACTGAACAAGAAATAAGCTAGCTAAGCTACACAGACTTTTCAGAATCTTGAGATTGTAATAACCATTAAAGTATCACTTTAATGTTGCACCAAACTCCATTTTCATTTTATTTAGATTCAAGCAGCTCCAGTAAACTTGGCATTTCATTTTGGATGATTCACATGGATTTTCATGCATTAATCCTCCCCCTCCCCCACAAAGAAAAGAACAACAACAACAAAAAAAAAAAAAATACATCTATGAGCCAGTGCATGAGATTTTCCAACAATGTAGTATGTGCGACCAACAAAGCCTCAGATCAGCCTGCGCATACGCGCAGTCTGATCAGAACATTCGCTAGTCGCATGAGTGTTCTACGATTGTTATGCTACTGACTGAACACCATTTGGAGTTTCTAAGCTTAAAAGGAGGCTGCAGAGGCTCATCCGAGTCTACACATGTCAAAATGCCACATTTTTGGAAATTTCATGCACTGGCTCCTATTATAAAAGGTGCCATCTGCCGCATTTGTGATTGCCGTTTCAAAGGTTAATCAAGAATAGCGATGCCTTGCCAGCATGCAGTCTCGGGCCACTATCGGCCCGCCAGTGAAACGCCATTTGAATTGCGTTTCGCTGGCGGGTCGATATTGCCCCGCTAACAAAATTACTGGGCAACACGCAGCATTCTCGTGTGTGTTGATCAAACTAAGCTGTGGGCAGATTCAACTTTTCGTTTTTGTTCTCTTGTTTTCGGTTGGCGTGAATCGTTAATAAGGTCAGTCAAAGACAACCTTTAAAAGGGCTTAGGCTACTGTTCGTTCTAAGGCGGTGGTTCTGTTGTTGTTGACTTGTTGTTTATTGCAACTCCGATTGTGGGAGTCTGAAATTTTTCTATGTTTTGTTGTACGTTACTTTATGTTCATTCTAGTTTTGCAATCGTCTTGATGGGGAAGAGATAGCTGGTTGCTGTGCTTAGTTTGTATTCCTGGTGTCTCATGATTGCTGTGTGGCTCTTCCTCTCGGTGCCAAGGGTTTGTCTGCAGTTTGAGATTGTGGTATTTCCTGATCATACTCACTATTGTTCAGGACGGCAGATGTGCATTGCATATGTTACGTTGCCCGAGTATTTGGTCAAATTATTTATGCTTCAATGACCATTTTGATTTAATTATTATCAAGCATTTGAGCCAGGCTCATGAGAACTTTGTACGTAACGCATACAAGTGAAGCCATTCCTTAAACACGCATACACGGCATTTTTTGGCACAAAATACCTCATGAATGGTATCGGGAAAGTCTTGAAGTCCTCTCTGTGTTTGTGCGAGTCATGAATGCTGTGAAAAATTTTGTCACTGCGCATGCTCTTCAGCGCCCATGTGATACGCACCAACATTGCAAATACTGGCCAAGTTGTAAACAACAATGATTTTATTTCTGATACAATTACAACGGGCCAGTTACAGGTAAGCACTATATTTCAGTGTAAAATTGCAATTATTTTTTTATCCACCAATTTAAACATATGTTTTGGGTGCTCTAAAGAACCGTCTCATTGAGACGGTTCTTTTGAGTACCCACAACATATGTTTTTGTTAAAAACTAAAAAATAGTTTCAGTTACGCAGTCTTATCTGGGGGCCTGAATTCGTAGTAAACACCCTTTTCTAAGAACCCGTTCAAATGAGCTTCATAAACGGGATAATACAGAGGATTGTCATATTCTGTCTATCAGGGGACATTCCATTACGCCAAGACAGTGTGAGAAAATCCTATATGAGTAGCGTTACTCTATAGAAATTAATACGATCCGTTAACCTTAAACCTGCTCAACGCATTTACAGTAAAACCTGTCTTAAGCGGCGACTTACAAATAGACAAAAAAGGTCTTAATGGGAAATAGTAGCTTAATGAAGGTCGAAAGTATTGCAGAATGCTCCCATTGGAGCATTCTCCAATACTTTTGACCTTCATTCTGCGATAATCGGTATTGAAAACCAATTTTTGTGTTCTTTTTGAGTGGCCGCTTAAGACAGGTTTTAATGTACTCAATAGAAATTAATTCATCCGTTAAACTTAAACCTGCTCAATACATTTATACGAAATATGATTTGTCTTCTATTTTCAATCTGGTTCAATTGCATTCTTTCAATTAATAAAGTGGAATCTAACTTTGCATGGATGAAAGAGCAAATTCTGACCAGAAAGCTTCGTCAGACGGTTCAGTTGTGCGATTTCAACTGATACATGTAAGAAAGAGGGCAAAGATCAGGAATCGATACAATCAAGCACCATACCTGACCCAGGAAAATACTAATACATGTCCTATCTGGGGCTGCATTGAAAACGTAGATCATAAACAGACGTCTTCGTCAGAAGCCACGGTTTTCCTAAAAAATATATATCCGGACTCAGCAGGCCTATTTTGAAATAATCAGTGCTAATACTACGATATCCATAAATTGCAAACCAGTTTTATTGCTTTAAAAGAATGATGATGCTGCATATAAACTACCTGTCTCCGCCATGTTAACATCTCCATACATACGTGATACCATTTAGCTATGTTGGCATATGATATAATTGAGCCGTGTCATGTGATTTCCAACAATGTAGCATTTTGACAAGTGTAGACTCAGATGAGCCCGCGCAGCCTCCTTATGAGCTTAGAAACTCCAAATTATGTTCTGTCAGTAGCTTAAAGGTCATAGAGTATTCAAGCGACTAGCAAAGGCTCTGATCAGACTGCGCATATGCGCAGGCTGGTCTGAACCTTTGCTTGTCGCTCATACCACATTGTTGAAAATCTCATGCTGCCGCTCATATTCGATAGGCATTTATTGAGTATGACAGTAGTTACAGTCTAGAATGCTAAATGAAAAACTAGTCAAGGCAATCACTAGTACGTACACAAAAATAGAAGAAACAAAATGCGTTTTAATATGGACCTATGGTTTCAATTGACTTAAACGGGAACTGAAAATATCCTTTTTCATCGATATGAGAAATTTAAGGCATTACAGAAATAAATAAATAATGCTTTATTGTCATATGAGCCGCGACATAAGATTTCCAACAATGTGGTATGTGCGACCAGCAAAGCCTCAAATCAGCCTGCGCATACGCGCAGTCAGAGCCTTTACTAGACGCTTGAATATTCTTCGACTGTTAAGCTACTGACCAAACCTAATTTGGAGCTTCTAAGCTTAAAAGAAGGCTGCACAGGCTTGTCTAAGTCTACACTTGTCAAACTGCCACATTGATTGAAATCACATGCCACGGCTCAACTATGTTTATAGCCAAGAGTTAGGTTTGCATGTACTCTGAGGATTTCATCTGTAACAACAAAGCAGCCTTCTATAATATATTTGGTGAGAAGAGCACCTGGCGTCAAAAAAGAAGTTGGCTACACCAAGAAGTCAGCTGTAAGATATATACTAGTCAAAAGTTCTAACCGGCCACGTGTGTTTTTATCAATTTTCTGAAAAGTTAATATCACTATATCAATTTCATTTGCAGTACCGAATAGGCCAGCCTATCAGTAAATGATACCAAAAAAAAAAAAACGGCGAAGCAAAATTGATTAAACTGTAACCGATAGGGTTTACCGAATACACGGACCCTCAATTTCAAAATTCACAAGAATTTACATTGGATGGTGGGGTAATTTTTGACATATTGGCCAATAGCAACGAGTCTCATGTAGATGGGGTGTTCATTTCAACACATTAGTGTCCAAAATGAGTCTGGCTTTTGAGATTAAAACGTTTTGCTTGTGAAAGGTGGTTATTTCAAAATGTCACGACTAACAAATTGTGCCAAAATGCGAATTTTGCGTACAGCAATTCAAATTGACATCCTGCATGTACTGATTAACATTTTGTCAATTTCTTTACTGTTTAGGGTACATGACACGTCTGGCTATTTCGAGATGAATAAAGACTAGTCATAGCATTTCACGTATTGAAGAAGATTAATAAAATGTTGGTGGCCGGTTAGAACTTCGGCTAGTATAATCTACATGTGTTTTCTCCATTGGTATGGAGAGAATTATCTCTGCATAATGCTTGCAGCTAGATACTGCACAATAGTTGCTCCATTTGAGGATAAGGTATATTGGTTCCTGTATTTTGAATTAATATCAACAACACAGTAGGTAAGTTATGAAAACAAGATTCGAAACCTGAATAGTTATTAACCGTTTGTAGACAGTAAACTCCAAAACGCATACCTTTGCCGATAACGAGGACACAGATCAAATTCCAACAAACTATAACTCATTGCCTACTATTTTCTTTGATAGTGTCGTCTGCTCATAACTTTGCAAATAGATTGTACTCAGGTCAGGCCCTACAAAACATCGTGTCTGACCTGGATCAAATCTGTTTGACACTCAGATGGTATTTCTGAAATAATATTTCGAAAAAATTGATTTTGAAAAAAAAACAGACGACAAAAAAGCATGGACAATTTTCTAGGAGGCAACAAATTTTCTATATCAAACTTAATGAAGAGGCCATTGGTCTAAAATTTGCAAAAGAAAAATAGCCTTTTAAATTACGGTGTTGGTGATATAAAGACAACCAACCCATGGGAGCCAGATACAAATTATTGCGACCCTATATAATAGGACTTTTTCTTCCTTAAATTGCTTTCATCTTTTGATTCGATTTGAAATTGTTAAGGCGAACATTTATCTATATATAAAAATTGAGTGTCTGCGATGCTTGAGATTCATAATTGAGTTGTGATATGAATGATATTTCCAAAAATGTTGTATGTGCCACCAGCAACGTCTCAGACCAGCCTGCGCATACGCGCAGTCTGATCAGAGCCTTTGCTAGCCCCTTGAATTTTCTATGAGTGTTAAGCTACTAATTTAACAGCATTTGGAGTTTCTAAGCTTAAAAGGAGGCTGCACAGACTCGTCTGAGTCTACACTTGTCAAAATGCCACATTGTTTAGAAATCACATGTCATGGCTCAATTACATTTCATTTAGCAACTTCCAAAAATACAAACAGGTCAGTATAACCAGAAATGCCACACTCACAGACGAAAGATTAACCATCGAAGCAGCAAAGAAGAGACACAGAAGACAGACAGCCACACACCAGCTAGTGGAGTCTCACCGGCGTCACTGCGTTGTGTCTTTGAGCAAGAACATTAATCCTAGCTTAGTACTGGTTCAACCTAGGAAGATCCGTCCCTATATATCTGAAAGATTGTTGATGGGACGTAAAGAATCAAAACAAATGAAAACACACCATATGCCGCAGATTGTGCATCTGATCAGGATCTTCATTATTTGCTTATAGAAATTATATCAAAGTTTGGATAAAATTGAAAATTAGAACCCAACTATCCTTCAAACAGAACAGAAATGAACTGGTCAAATTGAAATTGGTAGACCAGTTGGGTTATGCAGTGGCTGAGTTTGTAACCATGCATTATAGGCTATCGCATACTAGCAGCGTTTTACCACGTGTTGTCTGTTCTGCTCAAGTAGGCATGCACTGCAATAGTGCATTTGGGTAAAAGCGACTGACATAGGCGTCTGGCTGAGGTAAACGCTATCCTTGGGGCATTTGTCAACATATTTATCCTATATTAATACAATCAAACAATGCTTAGTGATTCTGATCAGTGATGGACTTTCTGAACAGTACACTGGACCTTAGCCCCTAAAGCGCTGACATATGCATGCTCAAATGCCCTCTTCTGAAGTCGTATACTGCAAATATTTGCCTATCATTACCAACTTAAGCATAGAATCAAACAGTGTGGACCCTGATCTATAGGAGTAGGCTGATCTGGATGGACACTGATTGTCATTTGCCTTTTAAACATTTCAGCAGACAACAAAATCAGAAGGCCTTAGCTGTGACTGTCACTTAAAGGGTTACGAATTGCCCCTGAGGTCAAGGAAATGAGGTTTGTCTGAGACTAACGTCTTAAGGTAAGATTTATGACACCAGCCAAGAGTCATACAGAAATATATCTCATTTATATCCTTTGTCCTAGACTTGGTCCATGAACTGATACTTTCATACAATGCAATATTTACAAGTTTTACCAGTATTTGTATTGCTTGATATAGCTTATTAGTGCCAATTTAAGTCACCTCATTTTTCAAAATGGGCTTGATATCCTTTTGCACAAGCACTATCTAAATAAACTTTATAATCATAAAATAATTAATTATAATTTTGATGGGAAAATCACTTATCACCAGAAATAAGACATCTCTTCAAAATACAACTATTGTCAATTTTAAGAACCATCAACATGCTTTAGCGTTTGCATACTAATGTGCTCATCCATGTGGTTTGATACGATGGGCCTGTAATTATAAATTATATATGTATACTAGCCAAAAGTTCTAACTGGCCACCTGCATTTTATTAATTTTCTTCAAAACGTGAAAAGCTAGTCTTTTTGCATCTCGAAATAGCCAGACGTGTCATGTACCCTGGACAGTAAAGTTGTTGACAAAATGTTTAACAGTGCATGCAGGATGCCAATTTGAAACTAGAAAGGACACTAAATACTACACAACAAAATAAAGACCTCGTTCTGAACTGGTCAAAATACTTACCATATGCATGTGTAACAGCAAGGACCTCACATAGGCCAATCATGAGAAGAGACCATGCTGCCACGTAATGATCCATAATCTGTAGAACGTATACGCCTCCCTGTTTAAAATATATATGCAAACGTATAAAGTAAGCTGTGTGTACTGTCGTCGACACCTTATATTTTGGTCCTGAAATGACCCATACCATCCTAGGACCAAACTACTATTAGTTACCCTAAAATCTGTATGAACCATGTCTGATAAATGCCACAGTTTAGCACATTTCGACAGAATTCGTTGTAGTTTTGAAAATAATGCAATGTCTCTTTTCGCATTGCTAAGGAAACGCATGAGGTTAACATTTTCATATTAAAGTGATCTCTAGTTTCTTAAACCTTAAGTATAGTAATATTAAAGTCAACCTGGTAGAACATCTGAGCCAGTGCACGAGATGTTGGTACTTATTGCACATGCACAAATACATCTTATAAATAGAGAATACTAGGTGTCTTTTGATATCAAGTTTACCAGGCAATACTTTGATAACGCTTGTTGACATTGCGAGGCTTGCCGAGCCTGGTAAACTTGATAACAAAAGACTCGAACCTGGTATTCTATTTATCAGTTTACCCAATTATACACTCTTCAAACTATCGGTTTTGACGTATTTTTATTTATTTTTGTGTTGATTCAACGTCATTAGCGATGTCATTCAAAAAGTGCAACGTCATCATGACCTGATAAAGGCACATGCCCTGAGATAAACAACGTTTATCAGGCAACGCGCAATAATGCAGTTAATATGAGAGGTAACTGATAAACGACCATGCTGACGTATCCAGCGAAGCTTGATATCTTTATTGTGATCTGAATCTTTTATCTACGTCCGTAAACTATGTATGCCTGCATCTGAGGGTCTGGCAAGTTTGCAAAAATGCACAGACTCGTCTGCACCTTCACTGCTCAATCAAACAATAAGAATCGAAATCTCTTGGACTGGCCTATGCATTGATTTTATATGACTAATAAGAGTATTTGTTAATCCACACCCTAAGTCTTGAAGAATCATTTCTTTGTGATTATTGGAAGCGTCTCGAGGCACTGACATAGAGAATACTAGGTGAGAGTCATTTGATATCAAGTTTACCAGGCAAGGCTTAGAGAACACTTGTTTACACCGCGAGGCTTGTCCATTGATTCAACATGCTTTCTGGAAGCTGAGCCTGGTAAACTAGATATCAAAATATGCAATTTTTGTGTCGATTCAATGGCGACGTCACTCAAAAAATGCAACGTCATCATGACCTAATAAAGGCACATGCCCGAGATAGACAGCGTTTATTAGTGCTGCAATGCTGCAGTTAATATGAATGGTATAAGATAAGATGATTTCCTAGGCAAATGCATTAATGACGATATCAGAAAAATTGTGTAGAATCATCCAAGCCAGTATACATTCTCTTGCAAGTATTAACCCACCAGCAAAACGCAATGGCATTTCGCCAGTGGCTAGTTGTCCGCTTTTCATGCTAGCTCAAATGATTTTACGAAGATAAATGACTTTATAGTGTTGATATTTTTTCATATTCTGGTCCTTCAGGCATATATTGGGTTCTGATAGAGATCAGAATACCACTTAGGCAGGTGCTTGGGGCGTGAGAATTGTTGCACTTACCATTAGTTCTCATGAACAGACTCAATAAACCGGATTCTGCGTTTTCTATTGTAGGTTAACTCTATTTCTGAAGGATACGTTTTTTTCTAGATTATATACACTGATGCTTACAAGCAATGGAAGTGACACATATAGAATAGCTATGATATGAACCATATGTACCTAGGTTTTTCACTCTTATTTTATCACCATTGTCTAATTCTAAACTACTAACCGAATTCCTCTGATGAACAGCTGTATAATCAAGCCATGCTTTATAAAATGGTACAATATCTTCTCTGCAAATGCTAAATATGTAACAGAGAGTCTCCCAGTTGAAAAATCAGAACTTATCCATAGCAATGGTTATTAAATTATTTATTGAAGAAAGAAGATAGTATGTTATCAGATTGCATCTTCGAGTGAATTCTGATAATTTTGATTTCAAATGCCTTTTCTTCCTAAATTATGTCACTTAAGAGTCATTGTACACGTGCAAGCTTCCATTTAAGGCAGTTGTCTCTTTGTTGTTTTTATTTTTATATGATGCTATCATTTTTATGTTGAAGCAGAGGGGTGTATAACTACACTGACCAGAATGGCAAACCAGCCTATTTTCTATCTGATTGTTCATATAATAAGTGATATTTTCATTAAGGCTGTCACACGCTATTTGAAAAGTTCAGTTTTTAATGTCAATAGGCCATGATTTGGACCAAGAAGCTGGTGAAAATGTCAGATTTATCTTGGAGCAGAACTGAGCTTTATTTAAAGGTTTGATTTAATTATACTTGTCCTATTAAAAAGATAAATCCGCAATACTCGCGTTTGGTCCAAAAATATTCTGATTGCTGAAATACTTTGTATGACCAATTATCAAATAGAAAATAAAAATTCCTGATAATCATGATAAACTATTACTCTTCTAAATGCAAAAGAATAATTAAAAAGTTGATAATTATGGAATATCTTAGACTGAATTAAAATGAGCGAAATGGCAGACAATAGGGCAATGGAGCATTCAAAGTGAAACAGCAGTAATATTTAAATGTTAACAATTTAGATGATTGTGCGACGCAGAAAATCATTCAACAATCATGCCTTGAATGTCTGATACTGTGATTTGAAAAGCATTAATATATAATGCGCTGTTGTTTTGATTATTTGAACTAAGCTTTGAAGGTAATTAAGATGTTTAGGGTCGGTTGAAATTATCAGACAATCATCAGATAGCAATGCCTAGCCATTGCAAGCTTGAATTGTCAGAGAATCGAAATAAAACCCCCTGCAGCGCTTTTCATGCAGTAAAAAGGCCAAGTTCTAAAATTATTGAGCACGAAAATCTAAAGAAATTGAGCAGGAAAAAATTCTGACATCATTCAAGAGCCACAACTCTGTTAAAAATAAGCACAAAATAACAGGTAACAAATATGTGTTTAAAAGGGTATCCTTTGGAAGCAAAGAATGCACCGAAGAGCTAAGTGTCGATATTTTCTAGGCCAGACTAGCTAATTTCGGCCATTTAGGCCTCATCAGGGACCCTCTAATAGTTTCAAAGTTCCACAATGAAACCTATTATCCCAAATGACAAGAAAATAAAATCTACACTATAGTGAAGGGCAGGGAGACGTTCTACCGCCGCCAACCTAGCGTCTTATGTGGTGTATATATAGGCAAACAGTGTAGACACAAATTTGACGTCACATAATGCGGCATTTGACCATGGCCACTACTGAGTGCTTACAATTTATTCTTTCACAATTTGAAAAAAATAGAAAATACCACCCAACAGCCCTTAAAAAGGAAATGAACTTGTCCAATTAATAAGAGTGGGAAATTCCATTCAGCGTATTATAATAAATGGATTAAGTTCACACAGTGTACACTAAAATATTTTAAGGTTTAAGTATGATGTCAGTCACTGTATGATTTTGACAGATCTTACCTCTGTTGTCCTTGGAAGTCCAAGTAAGAATGCTACAATACAGATGGCTAGTATGATTATATGTAAGTATGATGGCAGTCACTGTATGATTTTGAGAGATCTTACCTCTGTTGTCATCGGAAGACCAAGCAAGAATGCTACAATACAGATGGCTAGTATGATGTAGGTTTTATACTTCCGGACGTCAGGAAAGGAATCACAGATACCTGTAAGAACTGTCTCAACCATTGCAAACTGTAAACAGATGAAACATAACCATAATCTATATTTGAATAGCAATATTGTATTAATTTACTAGTGATAAAATAAAACAAAAAAAATAAATAGCCTCAGTGCGAGAAATCTAGATTTGCTGCATGCAAATAACAAAGCCATAGAGCAGCTGGCACATACTGGCTCACTAATCAGAACCTTAACCCATTTAAGTCGAATGGTATTTCCCACTTTGATAATTTGGACCAGTCCATTTCCATTTTAAGGGTTGCAGGGTGGTATTTTTCATTTTTATTCAAATTTTAATAGAACACCCTGTATGCAAACAGTAGAGACTCTGATCAGACAGTGCGTTCTGCGGTGTCTGGTCTGGGTCCAAACTGTTTGTATATGTCCCACAAAAAGGACGCTATGCTTATATGGGTTAAGTATTTACTCCCTCTGGATCAAATTCTCACTTTCCTTGATACATGTAATATTTAATTAATACAGTTAGTCATGATAGCTGAGTAGGCTTTTTTAAACATTACCTTGCTTCAAACCCTGGAGACAAGTTTTCTCCCAAGAAGACCACAATATGTGTTTCTTGGTTCTGTTTTTTTTCATAACTCTTAGTGTGTGTTATACACGCGTGGTTGATTTGTTATGCTTTATTCTATGCCAGATTGATTGGAATGAATTCAGGATCCATACTCTGCACACATGATCGGAATACATGAGTCGGACACCTCGTATACTAACTAACAGCTACCTAGCAGGTCTATGAGTACTCGTTATACCCAAGAAATATACAGGCCATGAATATACTGCCAGCCTCCAATACCAACATCCCTCTCTGGAGGTGCCCCAGCTAACATACAACACTCAAAGCCAGAATCGCGGACCTAGATAAGACTGAGTATATAGAGAATACTAGGTGAGTGTCTTTTGATATCAAGTTTACCAGGCAAGGCTTTGAGAACGCTTGTTGACATCGCGAGGCTTGCCGAGCGATTCAACAATCGTTCTCAAAGCCGAGCCTGGTAAACTTGATATCAAAAGACGCGAACCTGGTATTCTATTTATCAGTTTACCCATTGTTTCACTCTTCAAACTAGCGATTATGACGTCATTTTCGATTTGTATGTTGATTCAGCGTAATTAGCGACGTCATTCAAAAAGTGCAACGTCATCATGACATGATAAAGGCAACATGCCGTGAGATAGACAACGTTTATCAGGCAACGTGCAACAATGCAGTTGATACGAGAGGTAACTAATAAGACATGCTATATAGCGCCATTTTGTCCATATTGGCTTTCCTATAAAATCCAATTGCATTTCGGTTGCAGATCAGCGGCAGTCATTTAGGATAACAAAATGTAATTTTAGTGACAGCCATGTTCTTCTATTTTGTACTACATTGAACACGTTGCAAAAAAAGCAATAAAATGTTCGGCATAGCGCCGTATTTTATCTCTTTCCCCCACATTGTTTAATAAATTCAAAAAAATATGAGAAAGCTTGTAAGATCCTCTATGTCAGCTCAACATTGGAATTATTTGTAGAAGGCGTTTGTTATTCCACTGACATTGAATATAAAAACCTAAAAGTATCCTACATAACAGATAATTGTGACCTTGCAATTTTGATGTCATTTTTATTTCATAGAAATTTCAAGTGGGGAGGAAAACTTCTGCTATATTTTTTGTAATCTTTTATTTATATTATTGTGCCGCTTTACTATGAATAACAGGTCTCCGTAAGGGCCTCAACTATAATTTTTATTAAAATACAGGAAAATATTGGTTAAATATAATGAATATTTTTAAAAAGCTGTATTTCACAGCCATGAAAATATAAAAAGTTGTATTTCACAAGCGTGGGTGAAATTGGATGTCCTCTGCTTTCTCTATTGACTTGCTTGAGCCCACTTCAGAATTTCAAACGCTTATAACTTTCTTATTAGTGGACAAAAACAAAAATGCGAGTATTAATTTTCTTAGTTAGAGCGCAAGAAAAATTTTGGCAATTAAATTGTCATGATTTGCTGAAATTTTCACTTTTTCTACTCCTGCTCATATGGTATCAGTTTTGGCACATTGCAAATTATGCAACACCATTATTAATATGACGTAATATGTGAACGTGTATGATGTCATTTAGTGCACAAACTGTCATGCTTGTATATAATGAAAAAAGTTGAAATGTGAGCCATGAAAATGCCATTTCATCTGGCGAAGTGAAAATCGCCACGGATGAAATATACATTTTCTCACTTCACTCGATGATTAAATGATTTTTGTTTGATTTGATTCTTTACGTCCCATCAACAAACTTTCAGTTAAACAGGGATGAGTCTTCCTTAGTTGAACCAGTACTAAGCTAGGATAAATGTATCTTGCTCAAGGAACACAACGCAGTGACGCCGGTGAGGCTCGAACCCGCAGCCCCTCGGTCTCGAGTCTAGCACTCTACCACTGAGCCACTGCGCTCCCTAATGAAATAAATGGCATATTCTTTCCAAAAATTTGAATCTCCTCTTTGTATAACACCTGCCTAATAACAAATGTATAAACATTGTCTGTGAGAAGTGAATTATACTGCGCATACGAATTCAGTGAACGTCGCTTTTTGCGTTTATTTGTATATGTTCAGAAAATCGCACAATAAGCAAAAGAACTTAATACATCTATACACCGCCTAATTGGTGATATTTTTTCGTTACAAAAGGTATTGCCATATGGGCTGTGATATGATGGAATTTGTCCTCATTTGAGCATCTGCATTTTTCATTTACCCTAAGCGCACCTTTGTACGGATCACTGCCTTTAGTTGACTATCGATGAATAATTATACAGTTTTGTAAGACGAAGTAACGTGTTAGGAGCAAGGGTTACTTATTATATCCAAATAGGTCCACCAAATGCAAATTATAGCCATGGTTTGGACTCATTGATTTTTGGCATACAAGAAAATGTTAAAATATTGAGGCCTTCCCAGTGGGTACCCATCCACATGTTCATATGAAATGAATCGATGTGTTCCGTTGTTTCTCAAGTCAAAATCTTGATTTTCTGTTTTCCCTGCTCCTTGAAAATTTTATCCCTCTGATTGTCAGTTTTTAAACAATGTGCCGACTTGTTTTATTAAATTAATTGAGCTTTCTATCTGTTTATTCTAAATACTGATTTGTTGACACCAGGCAATGCAAAATATGCATCGTTATTCCGGAAAACTTATAATTGATAAGAGAAAAAAGACCACAGGGAAATAGGTTGAACACTATATCAGCGGATATCATATTTTGTATTAGGGGTCAATATATTTTTTGGGGGTCGCTAAAAAACTAAATTCTTATGTGTAGTGCATCATAGGCTATAAATAATGCATCAGCCATTTGTAACCACTGATACACTCAAACCCCTGAGCAGGGCGGACATAGTCTGGCAAATGTGCTGTGATTCTACTTCTACATTGTCTCCATAATGCGGAGGAAATGTAGGTGTTTGATAGACATAGGCAACCATGGCAGTGCAGTATAATAACAGACTGCAGGGGAGAACTGCCATGGTTTGCCAGCTAGCTGTCCCCACAGTGTGGTGTTTATGGGGAACTGCAGATACAAAATAAAAGTCCTCGACATTCCCCTGGGGTGGGGCGGGGTGGCAGTGGTCACAAATAACTAGTGCATAAAGGCGAAATAAATAATGCCCACCAGTCATTTGTAACGACGTCCCAGCCAGGAAAATTAGCTGTCAGTAAAGGGTCACACCAGGGACCTGCAACCAGAAAATCAAAGTCCCTGCCGTTCCCCTGCTCTGTGGGCTGTAGTAACGAATGACTTGTGTATTAGACGATGTAGAGCACAGCCAAATGATGTGGCTCCCGTTAACATATCTGATGATTAGCTTCCTCATTATTTTTTAAATATTTTTATCTGTTGCACTTGTAATATTTGTCCTAGAGCTGTCGAGCAAGCAACAGAAATATGCGAGGCCACGACGCGAGAAAACCTCCGACAAAGCGAGTCTCAAATCAGTCTCCTCGGCTTAACAGGCTAGCAAGAAATTTGAAGTTTCGCTCGTAGCGAGTTTAGATATGACTTCCAAAAAGGCAGATAACAAAGTTGTCGATGAGACTGCGCGCATGCGCAGGCTCATCTGCGCCTTTGTTGTTACAAATCCCTGAAGACAGTTTTTCTCAGTCGCAGTCCAGTTGCTATATGTCATTTTACCATGAACGCTTAGAAAGCAAGATGCGAAATTTGATTTTCGTGAAATATGATATAACTCAGACAGAATTGTTATTTGCCCAGTCTCTTTAAAGCATTTGCGGTGTGTATGTAGACACACCAAGAGTTACCCTGCAAGTGACCGTTTTCTTTATCATACACCTGATTTTGTTTGTTTTCTTTGATTTGTTTCTTTACGTCCCATCAACAATCTTTCAGTTAAACTGGGACGGGTCTTCCTGGGTTGAACCAGTGCTAAGCTAGGATAAATGTGTCTTGCTCAATGACAACAACGCAGTGACGCCGGTGAAGCTTGAACACACGGCCTCTCGGTCTCGAGTCAAGCACTCTACCACTGAGCCACTGCGCTCCCACCATAAACCTGATATAAGAAAGTAAAAATGGTAATCATAGAACTGTATAAACCACGTGCTACCCATATGAAATACAATGGGGGGATTGGGAGTTTTCTAATTGGAAAATGACTAAGTTATTTTATTTTACAAGAGATTCCAGACTTATTTTCCAATCTTAAATGTTCAAACATGCAATTGTATATTAGGCGGTGATATATTATATGCATGTGCAAAATTTCAGTGCGAAATGATATCATTAAAGACATTTTAAAATAGAAAAAGGATGTCCACATTATTTCTGACGGCACAGTAGTCACTTTGTATATCTTAACCCTATTCGGACCAGTAGATTTTTCTATAAAGCTACATACAATAACGTCAGGATGGTACATTGTTTTTGTAATATTTATACCATGGGTTGTCC
Organism: Loripinus fragilis; assembly: GCA_964019695.1. NCBI lineage: Eukaryota > Metazoa > Mollusca > Bivalvia > Lucinida > Lucinidae > Loripinus > Loripinus fragilis. The sequence continues at coordinate 26,428,320 of OZ026520.1, forward strand.
GCCTGTACGTGAAGATAATCCACGAGCTTTAGCAGGTGGACAAACATTGTATAACTGTTTTATATCCCCTACATCATTGTAGACCTTGTACACCATGAGATATTTTGTGCTCAAGTTATTAAGGGTGGTATAAATTGAGAGATACCATATTCAATATCCAAAGAATATTGTATTTCTTTCTCTGAAGATTGATTTTGTCTTAGCACAAATTTCAGACTTGTATTGGTTTGCTTTTATGGCCTTACGGATCTCTTGTTACTGTAAATGTTCTGTGGCTCTTCCTCACGGTGCAATGGGTTGGTCTGCAATGTGTGATTGTGGTATTTCTTGATTATACTCACTTACTTTCTGATAGAATTCCATTTTATCTTCTTCATTCTATGCAAAAGTACCCGTTAATAGGTTTCTTGTCAAAAAAGGTTTATAACGTATAAATTTATTCTCATCAAAACAGGAAAAAAATGTTTCCTTCGTGCTTATGATCACAACCATCAAACGTTGAGCCAGTGGTATGAAAAATCCCAGTCTCTTGTTAAGCGATCTGAGAAATGAACCAGTTGAGGGCGTGGCTAGACAACGACCTAGGCACACTTCGAATCGAACTATAGTTCCTACTATAGTAACTATAGTTCGATTCGAACATCGATAGTCGCTACTATAGTCCTACTAGAGGTCAACGGTTGGTCAGATCATCGTGACTCTAGTAGATTGTCTGGTTCCCTTCTCTAGCCCTATCTAACAAGAAGGGTTCAAGATCTGTTACTAGCCTCGAAATAGTTTGTTTTCGATAATAAATACTCGCTGTGCTCTATTTGCGGTCCTACTTTATTCGTCATTATTCATTCGAGTTGGCTATGCAGTATATGAACATCATTTTCGCCTGCAATGAAGAATTGAAAGGGGGCATGCAAGGCTATTCACTTTGTTTACTTGGCAACCAACTTAAGTTCCAACTGCAGCCGTTCCGGTGTAAACGTGCACGCGCACCTATTACGTAATAACTATAGTAGGAACTTTAGTTCGATTTGAGGTGGGACCTAATAGCTGTGTGTCAGCACACGCAGATTCGTATTTCTTAGCATTTAGAGGGCATTTTCTGACATAAAACTAAATTCAGCAGGAAGACGCCTCTTTACCTATATGATTAGATTTCTCCTGATGTTGCAAAAGTATCAAGTGCTGCTGACATGACATAATCCCAGTTAAGCAAAAATAATTTGCGTAAAATTGCGATTATTTTCATATACATCAGTTTAAACATGTGTTTTGTGTACTCAAAAGAACTGTCTCATCGAGTTAGTTCTTTTGAGTACCTACAACATATGTTTTGGCTGAGAAATAAGAAAAATAACTTTCAGCTACGCACTGTTATCTGGAGGTCTGATGCCATGGGACTTATTACCAGAACACATTAAGAAAGCGTCATGTTAGGGGATCTTGGGATTCCAGGATAGTTAAAACACTTTTAAATTCCTCTTACTTATTAATTCTACAATTCTAAAGGGAGCTGTTTACGGATTAAATGCTACTTGAAACAATCTGGAGGTGTAATTAGTGCATGGAAAAGTTAATAACTATTTCCACAAAAGGGACATTAGCCACCTAATATAATTTCTTTGTAAATATTTTAAGAACAGAATACAGCAGCATATTAGAGTCTTCACTGAAGCTTAGAAATAACTACTTTTTGAAAACTATCAAGCCCAAGCAAAAGTTCACACAATTACTTCTTGCGAGAGCGCACATGTACTACAAATATGAACCATATCTGCCCTATTTAGCACGTATACTATCATAAGCGTGTACAATAGGTACTTTTTATGTTTTGCTTGTCGTCTTCTCTTTTTCAGTTTATGTACTTTTGTTTCCTTTATTGCAAATAATACGGACCCAGATCAGACTGCTCACTATTGAGCAGCCTGATCAGGATTCATAGTGCTTACATCCATGATAAAATTAGTCTAGAGTGCATTTAAATATATGCAGCAAACGTTGAAAGCAGACAATCAAACATAATAAAAGTGGATTTTTAATGTTCTATAGCATCATAGATTCCATTGTGGAACTTGAAACCAATAGAGGGTAAATGACCGAAACTTTCCTGTCTGGCCAAGAACACTTACACACTCTACATTTCCAGTGTCTTGGTGAAGTGTTTCTTCCAAAATATATCTATCCTTTTAAAGAATATATTTGACTTCACATCAAGTAGGTAGGAAGGTGCGACAGCGGTAAAACGTTTCCATTTACATCACTATAGTGTAGGGCCCTAGATTCTTATACGGTTCTGACTTAAAAGCTTATCTATAGATGCGATGGTTGGGGCTTGATGCTGTGTCTGTTGTCCAGCCCTACGGGTTTAACTGTTGTATTTCACTTGTTCCGGTATTTAGTTGTATGTACTGTTGAGTCCTTATCTTTGTTTTATCTCATTTTTATATCTTGATTAATATGTACTAGAAGATGGTTCATGGATAAATTAGGGATCTTTCATGTAAACCAAACATCTATTTGTCTTGATCCTCATCAGAATTAAGGTTAGCTTGATACTGTGAAACTAGTGTCAGGTGTAGTACTTGATTGTATGAATCCCTGATCTTTGCATTCTTCCTTACTTATATTATCTTATTATTTGGGATCATGGCTTCTATCAAGGACCTTGAAACCATCAGAGGGTCTCTGGTGAGGCTTCAAAGTAGACTCTAATCGGTCTGGCTCAAATTACTGACACATTATACATTTTATGTTCTTTGGTATATACATTGCTTCCAAAGGATAACCTCTATAAGAACATATTTAACCCTTAAAGCGCCAAGAAAAAATGCATCTGAAAATGTCGCCTGCTGAAGTCGTCTGCTGCAAATAGTTGCCTAACATTACTGACGAATTAAGTATAGAAGCAAACAGCGTGGACCCAGAACAGACTGCTCCTATAAGAGCAGTCTGGTCTTGGTCCACACTGTTTGCCTTAGAGGCTTCTTAAACATTTCTGCAGTCGAGAAAAGCAGAACACTATTGTTGTGATTGGCGCATTAAGGGTTAATTACCTCTAATGGTAAGTTTATTCAGTGAAGGACTTATAAGCTAGCTGATTGGGAACTACACTGTTGTACATAATAGTGCAGACTTTTGATACAACTATGCGCATTATGCATCATTAGGTCTATTACAATATGCATTTACCCAAATAGGATCAGATCAATGACTTTAACAGTAAAGGCTTATAGTGGTCGTAGACAAGAAAACTGTCTGCATAACAGGATAGGTACATTCCTGGTTAAATTTCCTATTTAAGAACATATGCGACTAAATACTTCCTACGTTGAAATTTGTTCAATACATTGAATGCTGTTTTATGCACGTACTGTAAATTTTATGAAATAAAAAGAATATGTCACCATGCCCATTTTTTATAATCTGGCATAGGGACACTTTTGCATTTGACCACATTTCTGAACAGATGAAAGAATAACAAAGTCCTTAATATCAAACTAAAAAATTGTAATTATCAACCAGCTTCATTTACGTTTAATCATTGCTCATTACCTATAAGCCTTCTTGGAAATGTGCAAAATCATTTGTGACAAGATACTGCATTGTATACTTATCCAATTCTTAAAAAAATATTTGTTTATTTGTCTACATTATATATCTAAAAGATTATTTTATTTCATGGACTATCATAATGTTCTTTAGAAAAAAGAAAATAAATTCTGGGGTCACAATACTAATCATATTTCAGTAACCCACCCCCATAGATTTTTATGAAAAATTCTATATAAAACGTTGAAGAATGACATTTTTGTCATTTTTATAATTCAATTTTAAGAGTACAAAGTTGTTCATCTTAACAAGGTTAATAAAATGAAGAAGGAGGTCGCAGAAAAATATATGCCTGTCTACCTGGGAATCGACCCCGATCCTCTGATACTATAGTTAGATAGACAAACCACAAGGCCAGCAGGCAACGAGACCAGGTCGTCCGCGGTTCGCAATAAGCGTTAATTTATACATGCATTATATTATCCAAGATTCGCATAAGAATTTGCCGCATGTGTCTTAAATTGTACAATGCTGAACCAGGCTTTCAGCTCATAAAACTTGAATACAGTCTCAGACCTAAAATAAAGCGCAATGATTGGCTGCTTGCAGACACATGTCCGCAAACAGCCTTTAACTGCGCTTTACTTTGATTTGGAGAATGAACTCAAGTTTTATAACCTTGAAGCCATGTCTCCAACTCAATGACAACCATGACCTAAATCATTAATGGGTGGCCACTAACCAGCTGATAGCTAAGCAGGAAGTGACTGAACTGGTGGCTTTGTTGCTTTGACCACCTGGATTGAGAGCTTTGTTTTCTTTCTTTCATCACACTAAGTTATACTGATGTCATTATTGTTCTGCGATGAAATGAAATAGAAAGGAAGCCTCAATGAGTGTGCTTTAGCAACAGAAGAATATATGGCAAACATTTGGCAAGCAAAATCTATCGAAGTCTTCTGGTGGCTTTGAGTGCTATTGGTCTATGATAACAAAGCTGGTACAGCTTGAATCTCCGAGTTGAAGCAATAAGTTAATCTATCAGCAGAGAGAGAGAGAGAGAACGATAGAGAGACAGAGAGAGTCAGGGAGCGGAGCGTGCATATTTACCTTGGTTGAGTAAGAATATTAAATACTAAAGCAATATTTCATCTGTATGTTTGCACGTAGATTTATATAAAACATCAGACAAATAGTCTCACTCTATTGCCCCTCTGTTTTGTTTCACCTATTAGTCAAGAGCTTTGGTCATGTTGAGACGGTCAGATCATCTTACCACGTTTTTGTTCCCGCAGAACCTTGACTCAGCGGTTATCTAGTATTTTGTGCACATACTTTCGCTTGTAACTGACAACAAACCTTCTTGAATTAGCGAAACGTGGGGAATGACCATAGAAACTATTTCAAGGTCAATCTCCATGAAAGTATGGGACTGGGCTTGAATAGAACTCCCAACCCCTGAATATACAGTCAAACTCACTCTTGATTGCCCTGCCAGGCCATAGTACCTTTGTATCCTTGTAGAATGACTCACTTTACAAATATGAGATGAATATATTTTTCTATAACCTTGGTCCATAACATAGTCAATTATAACAAACCTGGCTGTCCAATCCAAGTGTAATGAGCATGAAGAAAAATATCACCGACCAAAAGGCAGATCCTGGAAGTTGGTTCATGGCCTCTGGATATATCACAAATACAAGACCTGCCCCTGTGTGTAAAAATGAATACTACAGTAATACAGCTCAACTTGGTTAAAATAGTGAATTTCAATTTTATTTTTTTCTAAATATAAAACATAATTATTTTGTTGTTACTCAAAAAGCTAAAATTGTGTAAACATTGAATAAGACTGTATTTTCACACCTGGTGATTAATTGAAAAAAAACAATCATGCTTTATTGCTATGGTTTCCTCTTTAATTGCACGACGGTGGGCCAGATCTCAGACTCAACGACGCCTCTGACGTAAAGCTATAATTGGTGGGTTGATACCTGATGCTTATCTGTAGCTGGGCCCACCGTGCTCAACGCGAGTTTTTCTTTAGCTCAGACTATCTGTGAGTCGTGAGCCATTTATTGGATTATTTCTGCATGATGATGCATTGCAATAGTTAGGAAGCCTCCCTGCGAGCTTTACATTTTTGTGCTTCAACAACAGCAGAATCTAGGGCGAAGACTTAGTACCAGTTAAATGCATTTAAAGCGCCAATCACGAGTGCAGCAGATGATAACATTTGGCAACATCTTCCTAATTTTCGAAAAAAAAATAAGATTTGATATTTCATGAGAATCGTCTGCCAGCAGACGATTTTCATGAAATATCATACCTTATCGCCTGCAGACGATTTTTATGAAATATCATTCCTTATTTGTTATTTATAAAAAAGAAGCAAAATTTGAAAGTGTTGTCTGCTGCAAATTATAAGTGGCACTTTATTGGTTAAGGAGCTTTTTTGTTTTCTTCACAGTAAGTTAATTTGATTTAATTCTTGCCTTGTGATAATACATTGCGTAAGGTGAGAAGCATAAGCATGACCTAAACAAATTTGTGTTGTATCCTTTTTTCTAGCTTATTTAGAGGCCACAAACCTGTCGTGTGCAGTTGGTAGAAGATCTACCCACTCAACGGTATAGTGTTGAATGTTTTTCATATTCTGAAAGAATATTGGGTTATGATAGAGTTAATATCACAGCCATAAATATCGAAATTAAGTAAGTACATGTGAGGTTGGCAATAAAAGTATTATTACACTGTATTGTCATTGAAGACTTGGCCAAACAGTGTACAAAAAACATATTTTAAAGGGAAAATACTATTTATCACACACCATCGTTTGAGCCATTGCAATCTCAAAGGCTAGCCGAAAGATATTTACCATGAGTAGCAACTTTGCCAACCTCAGTTTGTAACTGTCCAGCCATATAGCCTAGATACGAAAATATAACAAATCCACCAAATATGCTTGTCATACAGTTGCCAAGGGAAACAATCAGTGAATCTCTGAAATAAGAAAATGTATATACATGTAAACCAAATCAAGTTGTACCACGCAAGGAGGGGTTGTTGTTTAAAATAATTGTTGACGCCACACATCACACATATCATGCTAGGGTGAGCTAATAAGTCGTCGCTTCAGTGCTGTAGTGTTCAATCTACTATTGCATACGTTTTGAGACATATAAGTTTGAAACTTTGGTATCCTTGTGTTTTAGGTCTCATTTATCAGAGACCAAATAATCATTTTAGAGTGTGAAAACATATCCATACAGTGTAAACGACTATTTCAAGATCATAACGCAGTAATATGGATCTAAATGCATTATTTTAGTTTTCAAAAAGAAGATAATGCTCTAAAATTCGCCTTCTAAGTTCTGTCCAATAGTGGTCTATATTTTTCTACGGCTCATTATTCTGTCCATGATGTCAATTTGTATAATATTCTGGACTGAACTGATTATCTGGGTATAAAAGTAGTAACTTTCTATCACCTTTACCAACTTTAGCATAAAATATCTCGTGATGTGCAAGGTATACACTGATGTAGGTGGTATAAAATAGTTATACCATGGGTTGTCCACCTGTAAGTAAGATAATCCACGAGCTAAAGCTCGTGGATTATCTTGACGTACAGCCGTACAACCCATGGTATAACTATTACTTAACCATTAGATTGGTATTTAACTAACAAACGACGTCGATTTAAATTGTTACATTGTGTAAGGGAGGTAATCTTTTTCTACAGCTTATTATTCTGTCCATGGAATCAATTCTTACAATATTTTAGACTGAGATTTAGCCATCTTTTCTCATAACAGCAAATAACTTCTTCGACTTAGGCTGTTAAAACTTGTGTCAGGGAGGTAGCTGCGAATTTTACTAATGTTGCTGAGGGAAGTTACTTTTGGCTGTTGGTACTTGACACACTTGGTCACGTGTCATGTATGATCATCGATCATTGTATATAAATCACTTAGAATATCTACAACTCTGGTTTAAATGGACGTTTGGTTGATAGAACAGAATAACACAGTGAATTTAAGTTTACTGGGAGGAGATAGGCAAATGAAATCAGTCAAATATGCTTTAACTATTAAACAAAAGAATACATCAATACATACCTTAGCATCTTTTTCAAGATAGAAGATATCATAGCAGAATGCTTTGAATATTATGTATCGTACCTGTGTTTTTCGCCAAAAAACTGAATTCAAAATGCACCATTTTACACTCAATGTCTCTTCAATATTGCTGACTTTAGGGTGTTTCCTTAATTGATTATTATTCTCTTACACAATGGGCCATGATTTGCCATACTTTAGATTTGTGAATGCTATTCAATCTGACATAACACGGACGTTAATGTTTTTTTCAACAATTGTCGTCTGACAAATGTGAGTTAAATTCAATCCAAAAACAGACACTTTGCACTGGTAGCCAGATGTCTTAACTAATGGTAAAACACATAAGATTGTGGTAGTAATTGTTCAGTTACACTCCCAGTCGCTGCGTTTCTTTTCTAACGTCAGTCTTTACTTTTCAAACAGCAATTGCAGGTGAATGGCGTATGCGATGCCGCGGTATTTTTGTCTTTTATGCATAGGGTTGAGGAGTATCTAGTGGCACTTAAAGATTTTGGTTAATACTGATTCTGAGGATATCAAAGGCCAATTACGCCAAATCTTCACGACGTCAAGTAGATCATATGAACGCTGCCAGAGGCCTAACACTTTATGATTTAACTTTTATTTACTTTTGATTTTGAGAATAAACATCAGTTTGAATTTTTTTTGCACTCATAATGGAGGGTATTAATACTCTGTGACTTTTAAAATTGGGTTGTCTCAGAACTTTCACGACGTCATGGCAACCATAAACCACCGCGTTTCGACTTTCTTTTTAAATGAAAGCTTAATGACTGGATTTGTCAATTTCATTTTTCACATAACAAAATATTAAATTTGACAATAAATTAGCACTTTGGCAGATGATGAGCTACAGTATATGTTTGGTTTCATTGAAATCTATGTTTAAAACAAAACACGATAAACAGTACTTTGACTTTATTTTAAATTCATATTTAGCTACAAAGTACCAGTATGTTACATATTTCTTAATATTACGACACAATAGTTAGTCATGCTTCCTGTGAATTGCATGTTAGGTTCGATCGAAGTACCATGGCTTGGCTAGTTTTAATAAAAATGAAACAAAATTTGTCATCTTCTGCAGTAGTGCGTTTTAACAGCTTTTTTTTGCAGAATCGAGTGGATAGTGTCAGCTATAAACGTACACAGTACACATACACAAATACGAGCTCATACAATGGATTTTCTTGACTTAGACGTTTGAGCCCTTGTTCTCATGGACCCGGGCTTATATCATTCAAAGCACTGTAGATTCAGATCAAATGGCTTCTAAAGAAGCCATCTGATTAGAATCCACATTGATTTTGCTCAAATTGAAAATACTGAGTTTATATAACTGGGTTGCTGCGGGTTAACAAGATAAAAAGATTGCAAAAGGAGTGCAGTACATAAAACTAGTCAACAATTCTGATGACAAGGGTTATTCGTGACAGACATCATTACTTAGCCTGTACCATGACAACTTAAAATTACTACTATATAAGTTTTCAAAAATATATATTGTTACCAGTATTGGGATTGGGATAATTAAGTCAAAACACATTCAATGAGTAACATACAAAGCATTGTTATTGACTATTGTCATGCTGAATAAACACAGGGTCAAAAGTTGAGCATACACTTACTTCATAGCTAATTTTTTCAGAGCAATGTTATCTGATGAAAAATTAACTTTATAAATAAAGATAACTGCATCATATAGGGATAAGATATTGAAACAATCATGTTATGTTGCCAAAGAATGTGATTGTGAGTTCAACAAAAAGCACATGGGGTCACTCTATTTTCATTGAAACTGTGTGTACGTGAATAAATGCTGAGAATTGTGTGTGAAAAAGGCACAAAACTTGTCTTAAGGTGTTGGGGGTTACTTCTTGAAGATTTCAGGGCGGTAGCGTAAAGCTTTGAAAAGCCCAGTAAACTTATGAGTTGTGACAAATCTCGATATCACATGTGTTTTCACATTTCCATTTACATATATATGCAGAATTTAGAAACAGATAAAGATTATTCATGTTCAATAAAATTTCTTCACGGTAAATTGTAAATTGTTTCAGCAAAAATATAGGTGGTGCTGAGCTTTTTGCGTGTATAGTTTTATATACTACACTCCTTCCATATTTGTGTCCTATTAACCTGGCGCATTCCTGTTAAAAACGTCACTTTTCAATCAGATCTGAACACTATAGGTCCTGGTCAGATGGCTTCATCAGAAGCAAGCTGATCTAGAGTTTAAGTGTTCTTATAAAAAGGATAAATCAGGGATCGACAGGACATGAGTTAAATTTACATTTAGGGCAAATGTAGTGGATTCAACGCATGTCATTTATTCCCTGGCTCGTATCAGTATTTACCTTAACACATTGTTATGGAACCTGTTATAGCTAGCAAGAGCTATTAGTCCTCCCCAGCCGGGACCCATGGAATAAAATATCTGTACTGCAGCATCACGCCAAACCTGTGTAAAATATTATGATAGTAGAACATACAATATTGTCCCAGTCGTAAGAAAACCTGGTAAAAAACAACAAATGTGCAGACCAGCGTGCAGTCTGATCAGCGACTTTGTTATTCACGTTATTCCCAGTGACTTTGTTATTCACGTCATTCCTTGTCTGGCAAGGGCAACATGTAAACTGTCAAAATGCAAAATTCCAATAGTATAGCTTGTCTCTGTAGCTGTGCAGGCTGGATTGAACCTTACCTATTTGCAAAACCTGCAGACCAGTTTCTCTCATCAAGGCACATTAAACAGTCGGGTGCCATATTTGTGACACATTTTGCATCTAATTGACTGTCATGTATTTTTCACGTTGCAAAAATATTAAAGCATTTGTTAATATCATTTGAATAACAATTGTTTGGATGGACAGCTAATTGACTCGCGCATTCTAAAGATATGTGCATCTTTCTTAACATATAGGTATTTTCAAAAAGTAGAGTGATCATACATTTGGTGTAAATTTCCGAGAAATTGACATTGACGCCAATCAAAAAATGTCTTACCTTTTTGACGATTTTAATCGTTCTCATTTCATTTATGTGATTCACTGGCATTTGAGCCCCAAACCTCAATTATAAGTTGATAGCATCATTGGCATATCAACAAAGCTCAAAATGCATTAAAACATTGGAAAAAAGCAATTTTATAAAGTTGTGTTTGTTCCTATAAGTATAGATAGAGACATGGTCTTGAAGTGGAAACTAGGTCATCTCATTCGGATGGATTTCCTCCCTCTCAAACCTATTAGTTTTTCTTCAACTCTACCACCGTTCGATAGTACAGTGATAACTCTATCTAGGGATATAGTCCACATGTTTGAAAAAATCGTCCTTTAGAAGAAAAAGTTGACTATTTTTACTTTTCTCACAAACAGACATCATTCAACAAGCTAACTACTTCTGCTTTCTCTAACTTTTGTTTTTGTGTTTTCTTACCTGTTATCTGATTGGCCATGATCGCATTGCATAATATCCCCGGTTGAATTTAGCAGCAGTTTGTGAAAGTGGGAATATGGCAGAAAAACAGAGTAGCAGTTTTCGAAGGTGTCCTAGATTTTGAACCCCAGCCATACCAAGGGTAAGGACCCTGGGGTCTGAGTCATCATGTAATGGCTAGCCCGAACCAAAGATGAATACTGTCTGATATGTGGTTACCAAGATATACATCAGTTGAGAAACTTTAACCAAAACTATCATACTTTAAAGGTATTCTAAATTTTGACTTCTAGCCCCACCCAAGGGCAGGAACCCTGGGGTTTAGAGTCATAATGTAAAGACTAACTCTCAAAGGTACCCAGGATACGTTTTGTTCAAATGTGAAGGCTTTCTGATAAGTAATTACTGAGAAACACACCACTTGGGAAACTTTAACCAAATGTGTGTCATCCTTTTTTAAAGGTTTCCTTGATTTCAGCCTCCAGTCCCACCAAGGGGCAAAGACCCTAGGGTCTAGAGTCATGATATGAGTGCAAACCCTCCAGGGTACATATTGTCTAAACATTAATCTTTTCTGGTAAGTGTTTACTGATATATACAATGCTGAAGAAACTTAAACGAAACCTTTGTCGTAACAAAAGTTTGCACAAACAAGCGAACCAATCAACAAACAAATGGACGATCGAAAGAAAAGATGAAAACTATATACCAATCAGCATTAATGCCAAAAAGCTATATTTTTGAGAAAAGTAATGAAACATATTTTTCCTATACACCTTAAACATATCAAATGTGCCACTTACTTTAATTAAAGGCTACTCTATCCTACAGAAAAGTCAATGAAGAAACCAAAACAATGTAAGATATAGTTTAAAAGAAAGAATTAATTAAAATGAATTATTAAAACTCTTTGGAATGAGTTGCTATGAATAGACCTTTTGGGAGCAAAAATGATTACTTTTGTCTAATCACAGTTCTAATTATAATTTATGGGCTAACAGTAGATGCCTCAGCTAGATACGCTTCTAGTGATAACATAAAATGGATTACTATGCTGAAATAAAAACAATTTGAATACTTTAAAATCTCTTATATTCATAAGTAATAATATTGTTTGAAAGAAATATAAATCTGATATGTTAATGGCATGTTATACTATGCAAAACAGACTAATGCATATGATATGGTTTCGAATTGTACTGAGTTGATTTAGCCAGCAGAACAAAAATAAAGTACACTTGAATATGCCTGAATTTGCGAAAAGAGATCTTTCAGAACGTAATATAATCAAATTTCACGAACAATACTGTTCGTGGCGTATTCTACTAATACATTCTTCACGCAGATACAATTAGGTAATTGAATATAATAAGCTCCTGATCAGTCAAAATTGATCTAAATGTGTGTAATTTTTCATTTTATGCTCTTGTAGTTTTTCTGTGATGCTCCAACTCCTGCACATCTAGTGATTAACTGGGTTCATTTTATTACCAGGAAAATGATATCTCCCTGTCTTTATGAGTTGATTCCTTATCAAATACCGTCAATTCTGAGCTTAAACACTATGTTTGAATTGACAGAGATTATAGTTAGTATGTGATGAGTGAAGACACTGAAATGATTCATCAGTGCTGTTGCTTGAAGAAAATTTCTAAATACTTCGACAACAAATGAGCCGTGGCATGGGATTTTCAACAATGTGGTATGTGCGACAAGCAAAACCTCAGATCAGCCTGCGCAAATGCGCAGTCTAATCAGAGCCTTTGCTAGTTGTTTGGATATTTTATGAGTGTTAAGCTACTGACATAACATAATTCGGAGTTTCTAAGCTTAAAATGAGGCTGCACAGGCCTGTCTGAGTCTACACTTGTCAAAATGTCACATTGTTGGAAATCACATGTCATGGCTCAAATAAAGTTGGCCTAGTATTTACAATGGATGATCAAATTTATAGCTTAGCACAGCGAATCTGTTGGTAGAGAGTTAAAATTGGGATCACATGGTTGCTAGCTCAAGCCTCGCCGCCGGCAGAGTAACTATGTTGTGTACTTGAGCTAGCCAATTTATCCGCTGCTCAGAACTGTTTCAAACCTATAAGACCCTTACTAACATGACTGAATACTTGTTGACTGGGACGTTCAGAATCAAACCAAACACAAATAGATACATGTTTAGTTGTAATTCAAGATTTTATCTGAAGGCGTGTTCCAGATACGAAGTAAAACGTGCCATAAGTTCCTCTACATAATTTCTAATTTTGAAATCTGAGTATTACCTAGAGGTGAAATAAAAGCGTCTCGGTTTCATAACATAAACCCATATTATAATATTATCATAGGACGTTGCGATAAGGAGAATAATGATTCACCAATAGTATATGAATTATATAATATACGGGCACTTGTTGGTAGACATGATATGATGCTCGATGAAGTCTTCTATCTTATAATCGTGTTTCACAAAAAAAAGCAAGTGAGTATGATCAGGTAATACCACAATCACACACTGTAGACCACCCTACGGCATCGCGTGGAAGAGCCACAGAACAAAAACAATAACTAGTCACCAGGAAGACAAACAAAGTAAAGCAACCAGCCCTCTCTTTCCAATCAAGATAATTGCAAAACTAGAAAGGACCTAAAGCAATGCACAACAATACATGAAACAAACACAGAACCCCACACTGTGAGCAACAAGCAACACCGAACAAACAACAACAGAACCACCGCCTTAGAATAGACAGCCTAAGCCACTGGGGGGCTTAAATGCATTTTACTGGTATCAAATCTGGTCCTTGATTCCATTGTAAAAACGCAAAAATTGTTAATCTCAGATGGAGGCTTCCTAACTATTGCAAGTTTTCTGGACAAACTAGCTAGTTTAGTCTATTTAGGCCGTATTAGTGACCCGCTAATGGTTTCAAAGTTCTATATAATGGAATCCATGATCACAAAGGGCAAGAAAATAAAATCTACACCATTTACTATTTACAACTTTTGTTGTCTTCTCTCCCCTTTGCTTATGTTTGGGTAGCTTATACACAGGTTTAGATAAACAAACATTTTCAGCGTAAAATTGTAAATATTGCCTTACCCATCAATTTTAGCATATGTTTTGGTGCTCAAAAGAACGTCTTACCCTCAACATATGTTTTGGTTGAGAAATAAGAAAATTAAATTTTCGTTAAGCACTAATAATTAAAGTCCTGCTTATATTACAAAACAACATGGACCTTGATCAGGGTTTATACAGTTTGCTTCTATGGTACAATCTATTCTGAAGTACACTGCAGATGATGTTTTCAGGACAAAAATTAATGTGGGATATGGCTTAACTGTTGAACCTCTATAATGTACGTACCTTTGCGTCCCCTAATTTTTTGAAATCTGGAATGATGTAAAATTTAATGCCTTCTCCTGCATTTTCTAAAGTAACACCACGTATAAATAGAATTAGAAGAACGACATAGGGAAATATTGCTGTAAAATACACAACCTGAAAATAGGAATAGTAAAAATAAATCATCTCTTGAGATATGCGAGTGTGAACCATAAACTATATTTTGACATTATTCCCATAATGTGTTACATGTATAACTGTCAAATCATGAAAAATTGTTGGTCATTCTGAGTGTGAAATGGTTAAATAATAATCATACTGACTTATTGTTACATAGCTACGTGTATAAGAAGGCTTCTTTGCCACCCTCTGAAGTGAAATATAAATGTTGTATACCCAACAAAAAAAGAAAAGCACCACTACGATTTTCCCATTAAAATCTCCTTATAATACGAAAATGTTAATTGTCAGGAAATATTCATTTCTGATCAAATTTTACTAAAACTTGAGTGTGACGTAGATGAGTATCTGCACCTTCCCTTTGTATCCACAAAACATATCAAAGCGAATGGTAAACGAGTTTTTGAAGCGTAAATTCAACGCTACTGTCTACATGGAAATCGAGCATATTTTACATTTGCAAAGTATGAAAACGAAACGTTGTCGTTATTTGAGACAACCAATGTATTTATTGATGCATTTTTGCTATTCCAAAATCCATTTTCATCAGTTAGGACCGTTTACGTTGATTAAAAACAATGTTGAAATCTCAAAATGTTTTTAAGGTTTATCTCCAGTATGGAATCGTTATCCAAATGGTAGTCACAATACCTGAGCTACCTAGCGTTCAATTATCGCGTATGATGAATTTAAAGATAGAATTTGAAAAGAATAAGTGTCTGAGTACAATTGGGTCTACTGAGATGATTCTCATTGCTTGAACTTATCCAGCAAGAGAGAATTATTAAAACACTTATTTCCTGTGACTTTACAATTTGACCCCCACTTGGTTCATAGTCAATTTTCTTTAACACAATGTCTACGCCTGATAGGAAAATACGTGTAACGCATTAGTACCTGGCATACCTTTGCACTGATATAAACTAAACCAGCCTATCACTTGTGATCTTCCTGAGAGTTGAACAGTTCTAAGTGGTGTGTTTCTTTTTTTGTCGGGTATATTTCACCAGTTTCTTGGCATTGTCTTATTAGAACAATTATCTAAGTCTAGAAATCTTGTATTCATTTGAATAACTATAATAACAGAAGTTGGATTACAAAATAGGCTAGAATAGAGCATGGTCCATTTAGTGAAAATTTGGTCTGTGGTCTGTAAGTGTGACATTTCCTTGTCACATGCAAATGCTATTTTAGAAAAACTTTTTTCAAAGCAATATAATGACAGTATTTTTCAATACCTAAAGGCTTTTAATAGCACATACATTGTGCATTTGAGAAGGTTCTGGCAAGACTGTACATTTGGAATGCATGCCAGACGCTAGTCTTTGTTGTTCGACTATGCAATAAACAAAAAAAATCTATGTTGCCTCACGTACCTTTCCAGTAGTTTTGATTCCTTTTATAAGGCAGAGAAAGCACTCAACCCAGGCTAGTAGTAGAACCAATACAAGCTGCCATCTTGCGGGGCCCAGGTTGTCTACGCCATCACTGATACCAAGAACATGGTTGCTATAATAGATTGACAATTGATCAAGTTAACCTCAGTAAAATATGTTCTTAAAAGGATATCCTTTGGACGCAAAGACTTCTCCAAAAAACTGAAACTAGAGTCTGCATATTTCCTTGGCCAGACTAGCTAGTTTCTGCCATTTAGGCTTCATCAGTGACCCTCTAATAGTTTCAAAGTTCCACAATGAAACCCATGATCCCAAAGGACAAGAAAATAAAATCTACACTTTAAAACCTGTGTAAAGTGGCCAATCAAAATAGACAAAACAAAGATCCTAATAACAAATGGTAGCTTAATGAAGGTCGACAGTATTGCAGAATGCTCCCCTTGGAGCCTTCTGCAATACTTTTGACCTTCATTAAGCGATAATTGGTCTTGAAAAACAATTTTCGGTCTTTTTAGAGTGGCCATTTTACACAGCAACAGCAGAATCTATGGCAATGTTTTGGTACCAGTAAAATGCATTTAAGCCCCCCCCCCAGTGGCTTAGGCTGCTGTCTGTTCTAAGGCGGTGATTTTGTTGTTGTTGACTTTTTGTTCAATGTTACTCCCATTGTGGGAGTCTGTAATTATTCTAAGTTTTGTTGTACGTTACTTTATGTCCATTCTAGTTTCGCAATCATCTTGAAGGGGAAAAGAGAGCTGGCTGCTTAGCTTAGTTTGTCTTACTGGTGTCTCGTGATGGTTATGTGGCTCTTCCTTGCGGTGCCATGGGTTTGTCTGCGGTTAATGATTGTGGTACTGTAAAACCTGTCTTAAACGGCCACTCAAAAATAGACAATACAAAGAGCTTAAAGACCAATGGTAACTTAATGAAGGTCCAAAGTATTGCAAAATGCTCTATTGGAGCATTCTGCAATGCTTTTGACCTGCATTAAGCAATAATCGGTCTTAAATACCAATGTTTGGTCTTCTTTTTGAGTGACCGCTTAAGACAGGTTTTACTGTATTTCCTTTTCATGCTCACATACTATATTTACTGAAATAGAAACCCTCTGCAAAAGTGACGTTTATAAACGGCTAAAGCTGCTATATTTACGAATAAAATACATTATTATATCGATCCCCAAAGCAAAAACTACTTATTTATTTCTAGTCTCTCACTGATATATATTTAACTAAACACTAAGCTCAATAATTGCTCATGTATCCAAGCGCAAGTTGTAAACTTTTAACATGAAATATACACATTTTCTGCCTGGCAAAATGCTTCGTATATATCCTTTTTTAGCCCCGCACTTTTGTTGTAAAGTTAACAATGTATGCTTGGTACCTGCTAACACAAAAACGTTTTGAAAATGTTTAAAAAACGTTATAGATAACGTAACATAACGTTTTTATGGGACGTCTGAATGACGTTAAAATGGCAAGTTTTTTGTACGGCCTAATAACGTTTTATAAAGACGTCATGGAAACGTTATATAATGTTCTTATAACGTTATCGTTTTGTCTTTTGAAAACATTATTGGAACGTTTTCCAAGACATTCTGGGGATGTTTTATATATAAATTCGCAGGTAGAACCTGCAGAGTCTGCTTATTAAGCAAACATTTAAAACAAAATATATCCAACATGTTAGCGGTACATTAACAACTTTAAAGCAAGTCCAATTTCGTTGTGAAAAGGAAAACACTCCTCAAAATTATCAAGACTGTGTCAGTCTTTGTTCTCAAAACCACGTGTTTAAATTGGTGGGAAAGAGCAACTGGTGGATTCGGATACAAAAAATATGATAAAGAGTGTGTTTACAAAAAGCATTTATCACAATACCAAATTAAATTAGAATACGAATAATGAATATGGTTTTGTTACTTAAAAACACATTTGAAAAACTGCGAAACTCAGTTCTTGATAAAACACTATTAATGGCCCATTCCGTGCAAATAAACTCGTTTCTAAATGATTTTAGACTTTGTTTTATATATCAGAACATTGTTCTAATCATTGTTTAATCTGATGCAGGCTACAACATCATTTCTAGCAAGTACACATTACTGACATGATAATAATGTTATTAAAACGTTGCACTCGAACATTCGAGAAACATTTATATTAACAATTTAATTTAATTGGAATTTATACGCAACCCTGGTTCGCACGATGACTTCGAACCATTGCTAGTACATCATATCTCAGACGTATCATAGTGAAGGCTTCTGTTTTACGTATAAAATATCATATGTTTCATATAGTAAATCAGAGTAATAATAAAACCATCTCCAGGCATTATATCGTATGCTAGAACTCCATTTCAACAGGTTGAGGCAAACACAGAGAAGCGCTATTTCTATTGGTTAACTAGGTACATGTAGCTATCAGATAGCGGTTAAGGGCGAGGCTACTTCGCTCCTTTGTTCTCAGAGCAGTCAGTTGCTGTGTTGAGACAGGAAGCTTAATTAAATTGTTAATTTATACCCAACCCTAATTCCAAGAATGTGAGAGGATGGCATATTAAATATGATTTTGTAGCAAATAACATCACGAAGACTATGAATGACTGAGATATTCTTGATTGGAATGTCATTGATGCAGTACGATGTACAATACCTCAAACGATCGCAATATTGCAAATGATCATGTGATTATCATTAACAAAAACTACAGCTGTATACATAATAATAATTTAATTTGCCTCTTTGTTGGGGACAGCCTCCTGACAGTCTTCTCACATTCCCACATAGGCCCTTGAGAAATCGATTGAATGTAAAGCCTGGGCGTGATCCCCATGGAAACAACTAATGATTGCCTATAGATTAGGGCAGGTGATCTCCCTGAGTAATCCAAGGCATCAGGTGAGTGGACTCACCTATTCGGCAGGTGATCCCACCAGGAAAAGGGGTCAGTGATCTGGCATCTAGCAGATCACCATTGGGTGAATCAAAATGAGTTCATTGGTTCAAGATAATTTGGCAACCGATGAACGAACGAGGAACGTTGTCATGATTAGCGCCCTCTTGTTAGATTATGAACCTTTTTTAGGGACGGAGAAGACAGTATTAGACTAGACCCATGCATGCTCAACATGAAAAGTAAAATAAACAACATGTTACAAACAGATAAAAGAACAAATGATCAGAGGAATAATAAAAACAATCATGTAACATTCAGCAATTTCTAACATATCGCATAAAAACAGTTTAAACGGTCTTTCAAACGTCGTTTAAAGTTTTTTTGATCAGATACCCCGATTTTTAAATCCCTTCAAACGTTTTTTGTGTCTTTTATCACGATTTAAAAGAACATGCGATTTTGTCTAAATAGTATAAAAAAATAATAATCAGAGTTACGTCTTCGAAACGTTATCAAAATGTTAGGTCCGACCTAACCATTTTGGGACCTTTTGCAAACGTTACATTAACGTTATGTGTTAGCTGGATTAGCCCTTCAAATGTGAGGACAGACAGAGGTGCATGTTGATGTAAACATTAACACGTAGCTTCGATGAATTGCTTGTTACAGGATGTCGCTCATCTAGTGGGTAACTTTATGCAATAAAACGTAATATGGTCTCATGTCACATACGTTTCAGCGCAAATACAAAGTAATTGTGACATATGTGAAAAAACTTTACCTGTCAAATACAGCATTTATGGCACGCAATATTGGCCATATGATTAACATAATAGTACAGTTAACATTGTGTAAAACGGCTACTCAAAATAGACAAAACAAGATCTTAATTACAAATGGTACCTAAATGAAGGTCGAAGGTATTCCAGAATGCTCCCCTTGGTGCATTCTGCAATACTTTTGACCTGCATTAAGCGATAATTGGTATTGAAAACAAAGTTTCAGTGTTTTTGAGAGTGGCTGTTTTACACAGGTTTTACTGTATTGTTTATTTTAATAATAGAAGTTATTGACATTTTGTTTCATTAAAGGAAACGTTTATTATCCAATATATCAACTGTTTAAAGATTATCATCCCTAGTTAGTAGTCTTCTACTTAAAAACCATAAAAAGGTCCGTGTGGAAATAGTGAAGATCCAAAATGAAATGCCAGTGTTTGATCAGGGTCTGCACTGTTGGCTGAGGTAAAATTATATTAAGGGACAGAAATACCATTGTAGATTGTTGCATCTACAAACATATATCTCCTCATTATTAAACAAATACGATTCCACGTGAGGTGGTGTCACAACTGCCCAGTGTTCAAGTCACCTGAGATTGATACGAAGGTCAACGTAGCCCTGTCAAAGTGTGTGCCTAAAATGTATGCAGAGGACAAACATCAAGCATGGTTTGACGCTCGCAACTGTCATTGTTGCAGAGAATTACACTTTAATGTAAATTGTTGCGTCACAGATTGACGAAAAATCAAACGGAAGGAAAAGTTGCTGGACACATGGTTCAGACATGGGGCGAATTACTTTGGAAAGTAATGCATTGAATTAGCATTACTTGCCAAAAATGTGCATTGAATTAGCATTACCATTACTTGATTTTGAAAAAGTAATGCATTGAATTAGCATTTTTTAAGAAAGTAATGCATTGAATTAAGCATTACTTTCATTCACGTGAAAATGAATCCTAAAATACTGTTAACTCTGAACATTTTTGATACATTGTACAAAATGTGTGCAAACCGTAAACATGTGAATGTCACATATAGATATTTTTTATATATATATATGAATATTTCAAATGAGCCACAGGTTACAATATGTACAGTTTTTGCAGTGAATTATGTATTCTTGTCAGTAACATATGTTGGAATGTCGTTATATTTGAAAATTGGAGGAAATAACACTCAGATGTAGCAACCCCAGATCTTTTTTTCAAGTGATCATATTTCATTGTATATTATTATCATACACCTGGGAAGCTTTCCAGAATAGTTTCTTATTTGGAAGTATATTTTATGGGAGGAAAATTATAAACATTTTGAGTCTCTTGACTGGATTATCCAATCAACAAAGCGCAGGTTGTACCTTAATCTCTAATCTCTTTTATTTTTGACACCAATATATTTACCCTGTAGCTCAACTGACCACAGAGACACACTGCTAACTTGTCAATGGTCAAGTGTCAAAATGTGTGAACAGAGCAATCAAGTTATAGTTACCCTTATTGTGATCAAAACATTTGTTTCTTTGAAATTAATATTGGATTGTTACAAAATTCACACCATTTAATTTGCTTTAAAATGATTTATAGATAAAAGAAAGTCACAATTGACTTAAACAAAGTGGGATAAAATACCTTACATTTCAACACTCTCCAGCTACATTTTCACTATTTAAGGTATATCTGGGATTGCCAATGACTGTAAGCTGTTTCACTTTATTGATATAAAATCAAAGCCTTTATTTACAAGTTTCACAGTTCATTTTGCATGTTCCTTAGTCAGTTGAACAAAAGAAAACTGTGAATGGAAATAACTTATGGAAACACACCCTTTTTCTCTATTGTGCAGTCTGTATCCTTTTGATGGCAACATTTCTGATAGACAGTAATTCAAAGTAATGCAAGTAATGCAGTGAATTTTGACTGAAGTAATGCATTGAATTAGCATTAAAGTAATTCAAAAACTGGTGAATTAATCATTACCTTGAATTACTTGAAAAAAGTAATGCATTAATAATGCATTAGCATTAACAATTAATTCGCCCCATGTCTGACATGGTTTGACAAATGGACAGAAAAGCAAGTGGGAATAACAAGGAAATACCACAATCACATACCACAGACCAACCTATGGTACCACGAGGAAGAGACACAGTACACTGACAGTCACATGACAGCAAGAGCACAGTGAAGTAAAGCAATGTTCAGAATGTTCTAAATATTGTCCAGTGTTAAGTGTATGGGGCTTACTGGTAACTTCTCATTGACACTGAGTATATGTTACTGTGTGACACAAAAATGTCCAAACATAATCTAATTAATATACAGCAGAATCTCGTTAATTTAATGTATAATGGATTAGAGGTTTTAGTTCGAATTATCAACAGTTCGTACTATAGGAAGGTAGACACAAAAGTATAGAACCCAAAAATATGATTATTTGTTAGTTTTCTTCCAATTATACATATGTTTTGGGTGTGTAGAAGTAACGACTTGGAAAGACGTTTCTTTTACGCACCAAAAACATACGTTTGATTGAAAGCTATCAAAAAGTGCATGAATATGCATAATTCTCCAATTCCGTTGTGTCCAAATGTACGTTTCTTTTCGCACCAAAAACATACGTTTTATGCGTTTTAGGGAAAGTTATCAAAATCGTTCATAAAAAGGCATTATTCTCCGATTCCATTGTGTCCGAAATGCAATTCAAATTAGCGAGTTTTTCAAACAATCAGAATTTGAATGTGTGAGGTTTTACTATCATAGATCCAGGTAAGGAAATTTCATGAGCGTAAAATTGTAATTATTTTCTTACTAGTCACTTTAAACATGTGTTTGGGTGCTCAAAAGAACCGTCTCAATGAGACGGTTCTTTTGAGTACCCACAACGTATGTTTTGGATGAGAAATAAAGAAAATAGTTTTCCAACACGCACTCTTATCTGGAGGTCTGGGCCCAAAATAACAATGCCTCCTTAAAGTTAAGGACGAACTTAGGTATTGAAATTTCAACATGGTTTGTTCAATATTAAATACATTGCCAGGATGGTTGCAGTGCATATTGTCCAAGATGTCATTGTACTCTACAGAATACATAAAACAATTTGGATTTTAATCAGTGAGAAATGTTAATTTTCGTATCCTAAAATATCAACTCTAAACTAAAGTCGTCCTTAACTTTAAGGGACATTGTAATTTTGAGCACAGGTTGCCAACTTCAACTTTTACTATAATACTTGCTTCCAGTACTCCTCCGATGGTAATATTCTCTTTCTTCCTGTCACCTCTGTGAACAGTGTTTCATTCCACAACCCCAAAAACTGGCCATTGGTGTAACAAGTGCCATTCAGAAATTTTGTTGCATCAAGACACTCGGTAGATGGCAGCTTCAATCGACAATCTGAAAATCAAAGTGATTTGCAGAAAGGGATTGAACGTTCATCAATCTGAACTCCTTTAGGGGTTATTTTTCCTGGATTGTTAACAGATGCGCCCTTTCATAGAAATAACCAATTTAGCTTTTGGGGTAAAAAAGATAGCTATAATATTTTCTTGAAATTAACCAGACTGTACTGTGCTAATGGTGTTTGTAAATGTACTTATCTAACAGCACACATTTAAAACCGGTAATTCTCAAGTCATTTCTAAAAGATGTAGATAATGCAAATAGAAGAAATAGCATTAAAAGAACCTAAGCGTGGTGTTGTTGTTGTACTGGAGTGTTAAATCACTTCAACAAGGCAGCAATGAACAGACGCAAAAGTATGACAAACACAAGATATAAATAGCACAAATTATCTACAAAAGATGACCCTAGGCCTGATACCAATATTGTAACAGTTTATGAAAATTTAAAATTCAAAATTCTTTGACAGACCCACAACGACTGCGTAAAATATTCCATATAGCATCGCCTTACCTTTGCATTGTTAAGGTTTCTAGTCATTTATATGGAGTTACTTGCTTTCAAAAGTTTGATGTGGAATTGGTTTTGAAACATGAGTTATAGATTTCCGTCATCTTGCACTTTTAATTGTAACGGCTTCCAGTAACCTAAACGTTTTGTAGAGGTTAAGTATATCCGAGACTTTGATTGTTGATGGTGGAGCGATTATAAAGTCAAAACTGTACACTCAGGCCCCTAGCTAATTCGAACCCGTTTTCAAACTGTGTACATGTGTAGATACCTGTCAACTTTCAATAATTTCATAAGGGCTATAAAGAAAAAAAAAATTGCTTTCCAATGAAATATATTTAGCAACTCGTTTAGTCACGGATAACCGCCATCTTCCTAAAAGTTTTGTGCCATGGAAATCCGTGAAAAACTGGTCACAGAATTCTGTGTGACCCATGACTATATAAGGTATGTATCATTTTCAGTACAGGGTTGGTGCATGTGTAATGTTAGATCATATTACTTGACTTTTCGCTTTCTGTAAAGGCGGCACCTCATGAATGCGTAATTAGGACTGGTCAACCTTAGACATAGGTGAAAGCTGAAAATGAGGCGTGGGTTTATTCAAAAGTAATTGTATCATCTTGCGCCATTACCTCAAAATAGACACAAAACACATTATTAAGTCCTTTTAACGCCAGCAAAATAACTGCATCTGAAAATGTCTGTGTAACATAGGCAAAGAGGCAAACATTGCGAACCCAGATCAGTCTGCTCCTACATGAGCAGTCTGATCTGGGTCCACACTGTTTGTCTATGAGGCTTCAAATATTTTAGTGGACGACAAAAACATACATTTTGTGATTATGGCTTTAAAGGTTAATAAATGTGGGTTCAGTGTGTATACGGTTAGGATTTTCATGAAATGCACACACGTTTGCGCGGCCCAAAAGCTTATTAACTCTTTACCAAATTATAAATAAAACCTGATTTCCCTTACTTAGCAAATAAAATAGCCGAACCACGCCCAGATATGAATATTAAAGTTGCCGCCTTTACAGTAAGCGAAAAGTCAAGTAATACCTTTAGAATTCCAATCGTTGTCGCAGCCAGACCAAGGTAGTGGGCTCTGGAAGGAGGCAAATAGGAAGAAATGGCACCAAGCAATGATCATGTTGTAGTATATTGAAGTAAGACCTGAACACATTATCATGGCAAACCCTACACCTGTTAAAAGATATGGCATACAGAAAATATCAAATCACTAGTGTCAATCCAAACACATTAGAACGGCTACCCCAAAAAGCTGTAGATGAAAATACCATACTATATAAGTAAAGTCTAAACGCATAAACGTGGCAACCATCTTATTGAGGACTAGCGGGCTAGCTGCTTTGCATATTGTGGTCTTATTTAATGAGTGCGTTTTTTTTGTTATTATGTTTTCTAGCGTCTTTTCTACTTGGTAGTTTAAACATATTTTATTGCCAAATTTTTATACAGCAATGGGGTTGGGTAACAAGTTCTCACAACCTTAGTTAAGACCCTTCCCCTACTTACTTCTACTTGGTACCAACGGTTTGTCGGTGATATGTGATTGCGGTATTCCCCGGTCCCATTCAACTGTTCCTGTTTAGGGGTTGCAAATAGTGGTGTCATATTTATGTTGATGTTTAATTTCTGCAACGCATGCGCTAAATGATAACGCCATTCATGTTTAATCCCGTTAGATCATATTCTTTATGATAGTCATCTCGCCGGTATAAGATGTGAAGAATAGGGAGTTTTGAATTTCCCAACAGCAAGACAATTTGTTTTTCATAGAAGCTGATGCAATTATTATAATAAAAGAAAGGTTGCTGAAATAATATCAAATAATACCATTTCCTGTATATTGATGGGGACGTGCGTAAAACGTAAGCGCGCAAAGACTCGCCATAAATAGTCAGGAACCAGCAGCTATACATAAATAAGAGTAAATATTGTCTTCTCTAGTCTTGCAATTGGTTTCATTGATTGATTTGATCCTATACGTCCCATATACAATCTTTCAGTTAAACGGGGACGGGTCTTCCTGGGTTGAACCAGTACTAAGCTAGGATGAATGTGTCTTGCTTAAGGACGACAACGCAGTGACGCCAGTGCGGCTCGAACCCGCGGGCCCTACTCAGTCTCCAGTCAAACACTCTACCACTGAGCTACTGCACAGCCTCTTGCAATTGATTAACTCCTTGAATGTCTCAATGCACGTCTTTTATCATAAAGCAATGCAATAAAATCGATTAACCACTAGTGGTTTAGTCTTTCGAGCAACGTAATGACGTCCATAACAACGTTACGTACAAAATTATAAAATTATAACGTGTTTACAGCAGAAATGAGATGTTTAAGTAATCGTAATGCCAGATGATAAATAGAATCTAACATTCTTGCTCTTGTATTATTTAATTTATTAAACTCGTTGCGAAAAAGAAATAAAATGCTCGGCAAGCCTCGCATTTTATCTCTTTTCTCCAACTCATTTAATAAATTCAATAAAACACGAGCACTCATGTCAGATCGTCTATATAGTACCTTTTAATGGTATATGATATAACTTTTTAATTTACAGATAGACCAGCTTAGGTCACTACACAGCCATACAATAAATCTTTAAGATTTTTTGTAGTATTATTTGTAATCTGATCCCTTAGCTTTTTTCTCATACTATGTATGTGAGCACCGAATAATCTAGCGAGGCTGGATATCTGAATAGGCTAGTCTAAACCACAATTGTTTGCTTCCGCGGCAAGTAATAGTTCAAGGGAAAGCATTGGCAGAAATATATCATATTGAATATTCCGTTTGTTCCCTACCTTGAAAGAGCGGTGCAAACTCCCAACACGTCGTTGGTCCACAACTGGTAAACTGCGCCAGCGCAGATTCCATGAAAAACAAAGGTATGCCAACAATTGCCATGAATATAAGGTAGGGAATTAGGAAAGCTCCACCCCCATTCCGATAACAAAGGTAAGGAAAGCGCCATATATTGCCTAGACCAACAGCATACCTGTAAATAGACAAAAAAAAACAATTTTCGCTTCGCTACGTTTTATTGTAAATGAACTGTAATATAATATTATATGAGTCTTAAAGTTAAACTGAGGAATATATCCAAACTATATAAAATTCTGCACACCCACGTAAAAATGATTTTCAACTGTAGAACCAGTTTCGAACACAAGCTACCATTAACCAAAGTCAGAACAATGTCTTTGTATAAAATGGTAAAAGATTAACCACAAACAATCGAAGAACGATCATACATGTATTTAAACTACAAGTACATTTTCAGACCATCGCAGAACCATGAAAGATATATATAAAAATACAATATATGTTGTGTTTTAAAGGTATCCAAATTGAATACGTTTACTATTTGATAATATTGATATTGGTAATAAAACACAAAAGTGAGTATGACCAGGAAATGCCAAAATTACAGACCAACCCATGGCACCGCGAGAAAGAGACATATAACAATAACAGCCACGCGACAGCAAGTGCGCATTTAAAGTAAAGCAACGAACGAACTCTCTCTTCCTCAGCGAGATGATTGCAAAACTAGTAAGAACACTTAGTGCTAAAACTAGGTATATAGAAAGGTAATTGAGTATGATCAGGAAAGAACACAATCACACATTGTAGACCAACCCACGGTACTGCGAGGAAGAGCCACAGAATACTAACAGTCACAAGACACCAGGAAGACAATTAAAATAAAGCAAACCAGCTCTCTCTTCCCCATCAAGTTGATTGCAAAACTAGAAAGTACGCTCAGAACTGCATAACAAAACAAGGACCAAATCACAGAACCCCAACAAATAATGCGGAAATAGTATATTTGCGATACGATAACAAGGTGCCAGGACTTTAGTTAAGAGTGCGTATATAAACGATTTAATTTTCTTATTTCCCAACCAAAACATATGTTGTGGGTACTAAAAAGAACCGTCTCAATGAGGCGGTTCTTTTGAGCACCCAACAGGTATGCTAAAACTGATGGGTAAGAAAATATTTACATTTTTACACTGAAAAGTTTTGGTTATCTAAACCTGTGAACCTGGATCTGAATACTAACCCCAACATAGACAGAAGAAAGTCCATTCTCCCCGTCCAGTTACCTCTGTCCTTGTTTTCGTCTACACCAAATGTCTGGGACCTATCTATGGACTTGCTCCTTGAAGGAATACTATCTAATGTCTGTGAGTCAGTTAGTATACTAACCTAGAGAAAGGAAGGAATCATGATAAAATGAAGAAACAGAAATCAATCCATAGATTAGTATACATACAGTTTTTTTCGTCAGTGCTGTGACCTATTTTATTTCATCAGGTGTAATAAATTGTTTCATCACAAACGAACAATCGAAACAAATCAAATACTTACTTGATAGTTTGTCTGTGGTAAAATATATATAAAGTTAGAACACTTTCATCCGTGTTTTATGATTTATGTACATTGTATAGGTTGAACATTTGGCTCCTGTAACATATTTCAGCCCCTACCTACGTACCCGCTCACGTATTTCTGCGAATCAGTTAGTACACTAGCCTGAAGGAAGTGATGATTCGTGACAAAATTGAGAAGCAGAAACTATAAGCTCAACGCTTACATTGTATCATATATGTCTACATGTAAATTATCTGAATAGAATATTGCTTAAACAGACTATTCCATATGTATTAAATGATCATACTTTTTTTTCTTCAGTTTTATGTTCTCTTTTATTTCACCATATGTAATAAAGTGTTTCTCATCACTGAAAAACAACCGGAATAAATGAAAAAGTGTTTTGATTTTTTTCGATAGCTCATCTGTGATAAATTATTTAATTAAGAAAGCCACTGAAACCTCAAACATGAAAAAATGACTTTTCTTTTAACTACGCAAACAAGACAACGGGGCATGGCTTAATCATTTAAGCACAAATTCATTCCGAATAATAGGCGATATTTAAAGAAATGTGGCTGCTTTAAAAGACAAAATAAGTCTTTATATATTATGTGAAAAGTAGCCCTTATTCTAACAAAAAATCAAGAAAATGAAAACAAACACTTGTCGTCAGTTGCAATCGTGCATAGCACCATACAAGGTTAACCCATTAATGCCTAAGGTAATTTCCCACCTTTATCAAATTGACTTATCTATTTCGGATTTACGGGTTGTTGGTTTGTAAGTTTTAATTTTATTCAAATATTTAAAAAAAAAAACATAATTTGAACACACAGTGCAGCGTCTGATCAGACACAGAATGATCCGGTGCTACACTGTTTGTCGATGTCCCATAAAAAGGACGCTGGACTTAAATTGGCTAATACTCTTTTACATGTAGGTGTGTCCATGTAATATTAGCTGTACTACATTTTTACAAATTGCTAAATATGATAAACACAAAATTATAATTATTTGAATACCATTATACCTGAAAATTACATAAAACAGCAAGCTTAAAGGCCATACAACATAATTACCTCAGACACGGACTTCGGGGTATATGACACAGAAAGGTCGTTTCCGGTGTGCCAAACACGTGACGCCATCTCTTCATCGTCACTGTTCATAGTCAAACTCTGTCGGTCTTCTTTAACCTGCCCATAAAATAATGTAATATGTTAGAAAGCACATGGAAACAAAAAATGAGGCACTCGGTCTGGACATCCGCAGTCAGATTATCATAAATGGCGTTCATGGCGGATATACATCTACATCTAATCGTTGAGTAACTTCTGTCACACATTTGACCATTACGTTACTTTTGCAGGAAAGAAAAGAAAAAGCAATGAAAAAATAGGAAAGCAAGGAAAAATAGTTATAGGAAAGAAAGAAAGTTAGAGAAAATTTCCAGGCTGCTCTCGCCCTTTCAAGTTGAACCAGTCCGGCTACCGTAGCGGCCCCTGTGTATGATCACCCAACCGGCATAGCTCCAACCATCATTAGGGTTTACTCACAGCCTGACCCTGTTATGCGTAATATGTAAAAGTGGACAGCTCCTGCTTGAAGGATACCAAGTCGGGAGCCTCAGCTATAGAAGCTGGCAATGAGTTCCAGAAAGGGATGGTGCGAGGGAAAAACTATACTTGTGGGCATCAGTTCTTGATGATATTTGTCTTAGTTTCATCTTGTGGCTTGATCTGGTGCGTGCAGAAGCTTGAGTAACATATGGTGAAGTTGGTATGTCAACCATGCCGTTCATGATCTTGTAAAGCAGGGTAAGCTGTATGTTTGTCCTTCTGCTTTCAAGGGATTCCCACTTTAATTCTTCCAACATATCTGTGACGCTGCTCATATTTCTATATCTGTTGGTAACATATCGAGCGGAGCGACGCTGGACCATTTCGATCTTCCTCTTTCCTTGGTCTGTGTATGGACTCCATACTGAGGCGCAGTACTCGATGTTCGGCCGGACGAGGGTGAAGTAAGTTGAGGCTTTAGTTTCCCTGTTACTGACTCTGAGATTTCTTTGCAGGAAGCCTATCACACTATTGCCTTTCTTCACTATCCTGTCAATGTGTTGGTTCCATGAGAGGTTGGAAGAAATGTCAACACCAAGGTACTTGGATTGTGTCTCTGCTTCTAGAGTTTGGTTCTTCAGGCTGTAGTCAAAGAGGACTGGTGATTGGGCTCGTATAATGCGAAGGACGTTGCATTTATCGGGGTGGAATAGCATACCCCATGTCTCTTCCCATGTCGCCAGTTCCCTCAAGTCTTCCTGTAGTTCGAGACAATCTTGGATCGACTTAACAGTTCAGTATATGATGCAGTCATCTGCAAAGAGCCTGGTGTTAGAAGAGACAGTATCTGGCAGGTCGTTGATAAACATCAGAAAAAGTAAAGGGCCGAGGACAGTGTCTTGAGGCACACCGCTTACTACCTGCGCCTTGTCTGAAGTTGCTCCGTCAACGACAACCTGTTGATTTCTATCCTTTAGGAATGATCGGATCCAGTTGTATGCTGGTCCTCTGATGCCATAGTGATGTATCTTTGCCAGCAGCCGGAGATGGGGGACACGGTCAAATGCTTTAGAAAAATCAAGAATGATCATATCAGTCTGTCTTCCTCTGTTCGTGGACTCTGCAAGCTCATGAACAAGCGTCACCAGTTGTGTTTCACAGCTGCGGCGTGATCGGAATCCATGTTGGCAGTCAGTAAGTATATCATGCTCCTCTAGGTGTTTCAGGATGTTGCTTGTGATGACGTGTTCCTGAACTTTACAACACAGACTTGTCAGTGACACAGGGCGGTAGTTGCTGGCTTTAAAACTGTACCCTTTCTTGAAAATGGCTGAAACGTTTGCAGACCGCCAATCATCCGGAACAGTGCCGGAGTCAAGGGACTTCTGGCCGATTGCCGTCAGTGATGGAGATATCTCATCGGCGAGTTCTTTAAGGATCCTTGCTGGGTCCACAAGCAATATTTGGGTTTATTCTCCTTAATAGCTTTGCAACTCCTTCTTCTGTAACTATGATGTCGGGCATTGGTGAGCAAGGTTCTCCTCTTGGTTGTGGTATATAGGTATCCTCGCGTGTAAAGGTCGACTCATATTGTCTGTTCAGGATATTAGCCTTGTCTTTCGGGTCCGCGTGCATCTTTCCATTCTCTTTTAGAGGAGCAACTCCGCAGTTGTCTTGCACATGTACTTTACCACTATATTTGCAAACTTACAAAACTCAAGATTCTATTCTATCCCACAAATTGTTCATGACAGTGACGTAATGTATAACCTAAAATCACTATTACCAACAGAAGAACAGAAGAACAGGGCTCACGACTTACAGATAGGTAGGGCTAAAACCTGAAGTGGAGCCAACTCATTAAGCATTTTCTAAATTCTCACGCAGGCTTTACTTAATGTATACAATGTTTGTCAGGTTGAAACTAGTCTTCAATATCTGAGCCAGTATAATATGGCGTGATATAGTTTGTAAACTCAAACGAATAATTGAAAAGAATTATTTTCCTGCTCAATTTAAAAGAATATGCCAAAGTTATAATAAAAGAGATATAACATAAATATTATGCGACAGTCTGAACATAAACATGGTTTATAGCTATGGCTTCTTCATTAATTGCACAATGATGCGTCAGTCCTCAGACTGAATGGCGACCATGACCCAAAACTATCATTGGGGCAGGGGTTGGTCCCTGATCCTTGTCTTAGGCTTGGCCTTCGGCTCTACAGGAAAAATGTTTTGCTCGAACTGTCTGTGAGTTAAAAACTTTTTATGTTGTTTCATCACAGCGGCATTTCACCAGGATCTGTCATGCGTGCTAAGACGCTGTCCTGTTTGTTAAGACAAATTTTATCATCAAAGAAAGAAATACAATATGTTTTGGACATTTCAACCTATCCTGACTTAACTGTATCAAACTTTATGGGAAAGTCCACTGGTCTAAAGGGGGTAAATGATGTTACCTTAGAAGCAGACACTGGACGTAAGTTCACAGATCTGTCACTGTATAGGTTGCCTTCTGCGCCATCCATTATCAAACTTTCGTGCTCTTCTTTTACCTGCAATAATGCAAAAAAATAATATAATGCCTCAGTCTATGACCCACTGTAGCCACGATTGATTATGCACAGTCTTGCAAGAGCCTTTACTGCTCACATACACACACCGTATGGAAGTAGAGGGAGGCTTGGATGAAGTAAATACGTGTAACAACTGCCTTGGAAAATCTAAATCAGTTATTGGCATATGCCCTTCTTTAATTAGTATTGGAGGGAGTGACATAGGTTTGTAATGTCTTATTATAAGATGCATTAAAATTTGATGTTAAGGTGTGAGAATATTAAAACTTTCCAAGACATTAAGCACTATAAGAACTGGACAGTGTGAGGTCCATCCTAATGGTTCTCATTACCAATGTCATTGAATTCATTTTATCGCACAGATCGGTCGTGTATACAGTATATTTTTTATTGCATCACGGAAGTTCTTTGTGTCCTTTCTGTCTACAAAAGATGCGTTTTGAACTTCTGTTTTTGACTCAAGCGTGAATACCGCATGTGGGTTTTGAAATATCCAGGAAAAATTTACGATCTAGCTATACAACCTCCACGGCTGAGGATGGAAAGCGACTGGTAAACTCGCTTTTACTCTTATTAACTGTGTGGGTGGCCTGGCTTTATAATACAGTTCTTTGTGTCCGTTCTATTTTGGAAATCCTCTCACGGAAGAATTAAGAGCTGGTTGTTTTAATTGTAGCCTTGCTTTGATTTGATTGTTTCCCCGTGACAATGCTTTGAATAAGTAAGGAAGCCTCAATGCGAGCTAAACAATTTGTGCTTCAGTATAATAAAGGGCAAATATTGGGGGGAAATACGTTGGCGGTGATTCTGCTGTTGTGATTAGACCATTGTTTGCTGTACCTCCATTGTGTTAGGTGGTGCTTCGTCGTAGTTTTGTAATTTAGTTGTATATGTCCTTTTTACTTTAGCAATCATCTCAGTAAGGAAGAGGGAGATGATTGTTGCAATTAAATATGAGCCGCGATATAAGATTTCCAACAATGTTGTATGTGCGACCAGCAAATGCTCAGAACAGCCTGCGCATACGCGCAGTCTGATCAGAGCCTTTGCTAGTCGCTTGAATATTTTTATGACTGTTAAGCTATGACCGAACATCATTTGGAGCTTCTAAGCTTAAAAGGAGACTGAACATGCTTGTCTTAATCTATACTTGTTAAAATGCCACATTTTTGGAAATCACATTGCTCTCAAGTGTATGCCATTGTTTGTCTGTACTCTAGTGTCATTTCCTCACGGTGCCATGGGTTGGTCTGTGATCTGTGGCTGTAACATTTTGTGGTTTTACTAACTTCAGACCCCGATATTATAAACTTTTTTCATGCTCAACTCAACCGAGCAGAAAATTGCAGCCGCTCATAAAAGCTAAAATGCTGAAAATACAAACTTTCCTTGCTTCCAAACTCTCCGATGTTGTATTTATCATGCTGATAAAATGTTGAAATTTCAACAATTGTTGTCATTTTAACGTTTCTGAGTACGATAGTATTCAGGCTCGGTTGAGTTGAGCATGAAATTGTTTTTATAACCTCGGGGCCAGGTTTTAGATATCTGTACAGTCTGTGTTTAACTGTTAATTACGACTATATTCTCTTTCTATGATAGTAATTTCTATCTTGCATAGTCAATGGTATTTTTGTGATTCTTGTGTCGAATTAGTTTTTTATGGCCCTGCAACTTGTAATGCCTGACATCAAATTGTGGGTACGACCAGGTCTCGTCTTGGTTATGCATTCAGTACACGACCATATTTGACGTATGCGTAGCAAAATCGTTCTCCCACATTGTATAACGCCAATAAAATGCCATTAGATAATTCTATGAGTCTGTAGTGTGTCGGGTTGGATTGCGCACTTAAATCTGACTTCTGTGGTTGTCGGTGTAGTCTTGAGTTCTGATTCTGGTCTGGGTACATTCTTTTCTAATATTAAAATAGTCTCTCCGAAGTTAAGCAGTTGTAGGTCATGTATAAATCTATTACTGAGTACAATGTCCAGGAAAAGTGTGAATGGATATCTTACAACCTCTAACACGTTATATTACTACCAGAATTTGCAGAAGAAATGCACTGAGCTGGAAAATGTCGTTTGCTTACCCAAACATTGGAGAGCCAAAGAGCAGTCTAATTTTGGAACAACAGACACCAACGCATACAACTTTAGTCGCGATTAATTCCTAGATATATTGAGCAAATTTACTTACATTAGACGCTTCCACTAGCTTTGTAAACGAGACTTGCGATAAACAGTAAAACCCCAGTTGAAATGCCACGAAATGCAATGGTCTGTACTGCTTGCAAACTTAAAGGTAAAAACATCAGGGACTCAAGCACATCTTAATTTGATAATTCTAAACCTGTGACCCCTTGATTTGAACAATGTGCCATCTCAGGTTCACTATATCAAACGAAATGAAAGAATATATAAATTTTTAAAAGGTAAGCAACCTGCACACTTACCTCTATCGTCATTTTGTCTCTTCTTTTAAAACCTCTCATAAAATTTTATCTTCTTATTTTGCAGTTTCACCACACAGATTTACAACACAGTGGCTTACCGTGTTTTAAGTGACGACCAGATCACACACATTCCCAGGGTGAGCATGTCCATGAACTCATCTCACCGTTCTTAGTATTGTGTTCAACTTGTATTTATTTACTCCTTTGAGAATGTTAGAAACCACCAATACTGTCACGCGACGCTTTATATCGACTAACACAGGTGCTTGCAAAGTCATACTTTCTGTGATAAAATGTGATTCCATGAGTACCATTTGTAGGAAAGGGCTCACATAAATGTATATTTCCAAATATTCTCCCCAGTAAGCACGTAAAATGGGGCAATAATCGGCCCGCCAGCAAAACGCCATCCGGATTGCGTTTCGCTGGCGGGCCAATAGTGGCCCGTAATGGGATGCTGGCAGGGTTAAGAGCTTCAAAAGCAAGGGTGTTTGAGCCAGCCCAAGAGAAAGTGGCTCTTATCGCTAAAAAGTATGTCGAGTCATATATTACCGTTTTGTAGCTCTTTTAAGGTTGTACCCGGATTTAAGCGGTTTTAAAACATTATAGATCCAGATCATGTGGCTTCTAAAGAGCCAGATGATCAGGTTTCACACTGTTTTCGATCCTGCTTTTAAATAGTACTAATAAATGAAATCCTGCAAATAATTGGACGGAGTGTAGGGTTTAAACTCTTTCCTTGCGTCGTCTGCTGATAACCTTTGCAAATAGTTTGGATCCAAATCAGGACACTGATAATGTTTACGAAAGAATTGTTTGAAAGGGTTAATGTTGAAAAAAGTCAGCAGACGATAAAAAGCATGACAAAATACCAAAGCTGCAAAAAGTTAATGAGTGTACGTTCGCCGATATTTTGTGGTTTTATCTGCTCTGGTGAGAGACGACAGCTCCAGGCCTGGCGGCCTAAGACCATCTTTGATCGGCAGTGCGATTTTTGACGAGACTCATTTATACTTTATTGATTCACAATAGTGTGTAATCAACTACAGGTGAGAACGATTTCAGATCAATGACGCTGTTTGTCAATAAGAATTGCCACAGGACATCGCAGCTCATCTACTGTCCTGCCAGGCAAGAGTGACAGTGGCGTCGTGTTTTGTTTAGATATTATCATGGACTTATCATAGATAGATCACTTGTGTAGTAATCCTATCCACAGGATAGGATTAATACACAAGTGATATATCGATTAACGTTAGCTCAAGTGGAGTGTACAAGTAAAATTTTACTTAAAAATTGTGAACAAAATATTACGTCACTGTCACTCTTGTTTGGCACGACAATAATATGGTGAAAAAACACGATCGGAACGTACAGTATTTTCTTTCTTTCTATACTGCAACACCCCTCGCGAGGATTACGTGCAGGTGGAATGCGTCTTAAAGCCACGGTGCAAAAAGTGCATGGAAAAAGGAATGGGTCGTCCGAGTCGTCGTTCACTGTACACGGGCAATGTTATACAAAATCTCGCGGCGAGTTTAAGCAAATCGTACAGTGTCAATTTATTTTCCCCATTTATTTCCTTGTTTGGATTCGGGCCCCTCGGTGGGTGTGACACTGAAAGTGTTTTTTTTGTCAATCGCCATCACCCGCGAAGGCAACATGTCACTCGACTTACAATGTATCTCTTCCGCAAATCACTTTCGCTATGAAGATCTGCAGAGAGCATAAATGAGCCGTGACATGAGATTTCCAACAATGTGGTATGTGCGACCAGCAAAGCCTTAGACCAGCCTGCGCATACGCGCAGTCTGATCAGAGCCTTTGCTAGTCGCTTAAATATTCTATGACTGTTAAACTACTGACTGAACATGATTAGGAGTTTCTAATCTTAACAGAAGGCTGCACAGGCTGCTCTGAGTCTATACATGTCAAGATGCCACATTGTTGGAAATCACATGTCACGGCTAAAATTGAGAAGTATCTGCACTTTTCAGTGATCGGGTGGTTCTAGGTAATCGAGTCGAACGTTATCAAATTTGGAACCCCTCTGACAAAAATTTCTGGATCCGTGCATGCAGCGCGCCCACGAATAATAATATGAGCCGCGGCATGAGATTTCCAACAATGTGGTATTTTGACATTTGTAGACTCGGACGAGTCCCTGCAGCCTCCTTTTAAACTTAGAACCTCCAAGTGATGTTCGGTCAGTAGCTTCACACTCATAGAATATTCAAACGACTAGCAAAGGCTCTGATCAGACTGCGCATATGCGCAGGCTGGTTTGAGGCTTTGCTGGTCGCACATACCACATTGTTGGAAATCTCATGCACTGGCTCAATTATCATGAAACGCCACGCATTATATTGCATATACAGGCTATTGACACTACTTTTACATAACGAAATATAAGCTGTGGATGATGTTTCAGGGCTGTGTAATGAAAACCTTGCTTTTGACTATTTTTCGCTGCTTATATCATCTTGACATCTTGATTCAAGATAGTAAGAGAGTATGATCAGGAAATACCACAATCACAAACCGCAGACAACCCCGTGGCCCCGCGAGGAAAAGCCGCTCAACCATCACGAGACATCAGGAAGACAAATTAAGCAAAGCAACCAGCTCTCTCTTCCCCAACAAGATGATTGCAATACTAGAATGGACATAAAGTAACGTACAACAAAACATAGAACAATTACTGTAAGCCCAATGTTTACTGTCGTCGCCCTGGGCCCTGTCACCTGTTAAACTAACGGTACCGGGAGCCAACTCACGACAGTAAACATTGAAGGCATTATACAGACTCCCACAATGGGAGTAACAATAAACAAAAAAGTCAACAACAACAGAACCACCGACTTAGAACGGACAGCAGCCTAAGCCACCGGGGGGGGGGGGGGGGGGGGGCTTAAGTGCACTTTACTTGTACCTAATCTTCGCCCCAGATTCTGCTGTTGTTGAAGCACAAGAAATGTTCAGCTCGCATGGAGGCCCTCTAACTAATGCAATGTATCACCATGGAGAAACACTCTAATCAAATAACACACCATGATGAAACAAAGGAAAGGGCTCATGACTCACAGATAGTCAGAGCTAAAGAAACCTCA
The DNA here is from genome assembly GCA_964019695.1 of Loripinus fragilis. Taxonomy (NCBI): domain Eukaryota; kingdom Metazoa; phylum Mollusca; class Bivalvia; order Lucinida; family Lucinidae; genus Loripinus; species Loripinus fragilis. The sequence continues at coordinate 26,466,079 of OZ026520.1, forward strand.
AGTTGAGCCACGGTGGGCCCAGCTACAGATGAGCATCAGGCACAAACCCACCGATTAAAGCTTTACATCAGAGCCGTCATAGAGTATGAGGCCTGACCCACCGTATTGCAATTAAAGAGGAAACCATTATAGCTATAAACCGTGATTGAGTTTAAAACTAGGCATGCAGACTGTCGCATGAAGTATGCGTTGTGAAAATATAGCCTTCTCACCTTTGCATTTGGTTTAATATAACAGCATCTATCAAAATTCTAAACATTGATCACCCCAAAAAAGAGCATGTGATGTATACATGGGTCCGAGATAGCTGCCACATTTTTTTGTATATCTTTGGTTGAATTAAAGTCTACATTATCATGAACATAGCCTTTAATTCAGTAATAACTCTTAAGTAATGCAGTCGCTTGTCAAAAGTTTGGCGAGACAACGTAGAACGGACAGAACCCAGTCCTAGTGAACTACCCAACCGTATTCGAACCTCGGACGTATTAATTAATGGGTCCGAGTTCGAACCGAGTATCAAAATAACAGGTGAATTAAAGTCTACTCGGAAACTTCGATCTAATTGCAAGTTATGGCCCAACTGTGTTTATGCCTTACCTATTGTGTTAGTTCATCTTTATCAGCGATCCGTCATTTTTCCGAGAAAACTAAATTTATACCATATCAAAATCACCTGTCGAATACACCTTATAAGAAACAGCGTACTTTAGACAAACTATACTAGAGTATTGTGTATGCCTAAAGTAGGTTGTTTATTACGGATGACTGCCTCATTATGCGTCAATATTTAAATATTCAATACACCACAAAACAACATATAAAATAAAGGAAGTGTGTGTGTCTGTATAAAGGACGAATGCGTCAGGTGTTCGTTGTAAAATGTCGTGTGTTTATGATGTGAAAATTAACATCGAGCATTAAACTGTTTAATTGATTGGTGTAGTCTAAGACATGTGTAAAAATGCCTTAAGATATAGTTCGATTCTTAATCAATTTATTTTTGGATTTCGTTTTACCTGACTATGCCGGGTCTGAAAGGAGGTGTAAGTTTGATATTTTTTATATATTGAGCATTTTAAAATGTATAAGGCATAAGTTCATTTTAATGTGGATATCTATGTAGATATGTATTTATACATTTGATAGCCTTAAGCAGTTGACGTTTGATGTTGCGATCCCGGAAGTACATACAGGCCAGAAGTACGAAAGAGAAGTGCAGCTGGTTCCTAAACACAATTAAGCCGAATGAAATGTCCCACTTTTATATATTTGACCAGTCCATTTCTGTTTTAAGGGTTGTTGGGTGGTATATTTCATTTTTATTCTAGTGTTAATAGAACATTCTGTAAGCAAACAGGACAGACCCTGATCAGGCAACGCGTTCTATGGCGTCTGATCTGGGTCTGCACTGTTTGCCAATGTCCCACAAAAAAGACGCTAGGCTTATATGGGTTAACCAAGGCGCACTCACTCGTGAAAAAAATGTAAAGAGACAGAAAACCGCAAAAATAATTATGTGATGCTTCTTATACAAATCAGACTGCACACGGTGCAGTCTGATTTGTATAAAAAAACGGTGTGCGGTCTGATTTGTATATTTAGACGTCGAATCACGAGATTTCGATACCAACTTGTACATACAAGCGGGAAGGCTGGGACGATACTGCGCTGCGCAGTCTCGTCAGAGCCTGACCGTCTCACATTAACAAAGTATGGTGTGCTTATTGGTCGCAGTTTGTGTCCGATATCCATGCAACATGACTAGAAACTGTTTACTTTTTAAGTAATAAGCGAATGTTCTATTCTGTATGCAGACAGTGGTTGTCCGCCTGTACGTGGAGATAATCCACGAGCTTTACCGAGTGGATTATCTTACGTACAGGTGTTAAAACATGGTATAACTATTTTATACATCTTACATCAGTGTAGACCTTGTACATCATGAGATAGTTCGTGCTAAACTTGGTAAGGGTGGTATAAAGAAGCACACAACATACATTACTGATGCTGCTATACTGGTTATTTGTACCGCCACTGAGACGAGAAATACTGTGATGTTAGAGTCCAATAAAGCTAGTTGCATTGCATTGTATTGCTGGTATAAATGTGTTGTTTGGATTAGTACTAAACAAAAGTGTAGTTTCTGTGTCAGTGTAATTGCCTTTTGTTGTTTGATTTCAAATCAATAATAAAGATCGTCAATATTTTCCATCCGATGTCCTTGAGGAACGGATATTTTTTTGTGTAAAGTCGAGAATCCTCGCACATACATGTATGATACAACACGTAACTTTTCGTTCTTATTTTCTTTGACCCAGTATACAGAGTTATTTCTAAAGTGCTTCGCAAAACTTTTAGCGCTCATTTCTATAGTACAGTTAAATCTGCCTTAAGCGGCCACTCAAAAAGAAGACCAAAATTGGTTTTCAAGACCGATTATCGCGTAATGCAAGTCAAAAGTTTTGCAGAAAAATGCATTCTGCAATACTTTTGACCATCATTTAGCTACCATTTTTCCTTAATGCCTTCGTTTTGTCTATCAATGAGCGGCCGCTTAAGACAGGTTTTAGTGTAATTTACTCCCTTACTTATCTTTAATTAAGTGTTTTATTCAATGTTACATTTCCCTATAAGTAATAGTTATGCCATGGGTTGTCCGCCTGTACGTGGAGATAATCCACGAGCTTTAGCGAGTGGATTATCTTACGTACAGGTGGACAAACATGGTATAACTATTTTATACCACCTACATCAGTGTAGACCTTGCACATCATGAGATACTTCGTGCTAAAGTTGGTAAGGGTGGTATAAACACGTTTATATCAAGTGTTTGAAAGTCTTTCACTATTTCAACGAATAGAAGACACCCGTTTCTGTATGTGTTGCAGTAAAATAACTAGTGTTCATGATCTTCTATTTCATTACGTACTCCCACTACAGAAGAGATCATCAGGAATATGACTGATAATAAAGCTTTGAAAAGCTTTTAACATGACAGCAGTTTATAGACAATGTTGACATGCATGTGTATGCAAAATGTGATCAAAATATACCATGAGGTCCACGAGTGATGAGCATTTTCACTAACTGGTAACGGACGGACGTACAGACAGACGGACTCATACAGTGATTATAGTGCACACCTGCGGGTCGTGCAATGCATGTATATTTTACGGCAGTGGTATTTGAGGTGCACATTATATTACACAATGTCTGCAAACCCGTCAGACCTGAATTTGGATCTTGTTTTGAATCAGATCATAACAAGACAAACGTGTGTGATATTCGATATGTTCATAGTCATGATACTATCTCAATTCTTTGCATGCTTGAAATTTTTTATGAGATTTCATCTTCTGCTGATTTTTTTTTTCAAATTTTATCTTAGGAGTACTATCAGACTGTCAAACAGTTTAAATTCAGATCAAGGCCGATGTTTAGTCGGGCCTGGTCTGGGTCAAAACTGTTTGCAAGACAAACTATGTCACCGGCAGGTAAAGGGTTAATGCACTCGTCATGTGATCGCATGTGGAAGGCATATTAAAGAGCTAGCCTAGCCAGCAGGCTGGAAAGTACATACACAGGCTCGTCCTCACCATCTTGAATATCTAAAGGCTTGCACAAACGCTCGTAAAAGTGTTGAATATTACATTTTAAAAGTCAGCACGTAAGATTTTGCTCTTATCCACCCAGGTGAACCGCATGTTTAGATCTCGGAGGATGTTGGCTATCGGAGGTAAACATTGAGATCATGGATGGATAGGGTCTGTATTTATCCGTTTTCATTTCATATTGAAAGTTTCTTGGGGACGAGAGCAGCAAACATGTTGCTTCTATATTGAATGATTAGGACTCGGAATCTGTTAAATACTTTTGATCCATGTCTGTAGGATTCAGGGCGACTTTTCAAACGGCGAATGTGAATTTTTCAATGAAAAAAGGCTAGTGGTTTGATCATTGCTGGACTTATATCAACCTTTTACACTAATTGCTTGTGCCGCTACCATTCTATATCATTCTCCTGCATGGCTTGTAAGTGTCATGTCCAAAACTGCTATTAAAACTTCAAATTTTGAAAATCGCTTTCGTTGCTATCGTTTTGATGGTTAGCAAAATGTTCAGAGGACTTACCTCCGAATGGAACGCTATCCATAAACATGACACCATCGTCATAAAATTGAAATAAATAAGTGTTGTGCACGTTTGTTTGAATTATATTGGACTGATACATTCCAAAGAGAGGTTAAACATTGCAGCGGTAGTTATGAATCAAGAAAAAATAAAATAATACATATAAATATTAACTGATGAATTCGAAATATTCGTTCAAATCACCGCATTTCCGAATTCAAATGCGATTTAAATTCAAACAGATTCAGTTCAAAACATGCATTGCTTTCAGAATTCTTGTCATTCTATATACTTACGGCTTATATGTTCATTTTATTCCTTAACAGGGTTCATTATGATATAAAACCATCTCAAAGCAGACCATGTGCAGCCAAAAAATCCTTTGTTTACCTCCGGTAGCCAACACCCTCCGAGATTTGGACATGCGGTTTACCTGGGTTATCACACCGACAAGTAGCAAACGCTCAGGCGAGTCTGCAGTCTCACAAGAACCTTCACTGTTCATGAAAGATCCGACACAAATATAAGACTTTAGCTCTTCGATAGCTAAGTAATAGTTTTTGTTCGTTTGATTTGATTCTTTACGTACAATCAGCAATCTTTCGGTTAAACAGGGACGGGTCTTTCTGGGTTGAACCAGTACTAAGCTAGGATTTATGTTCTTGCTCAAAGAAACAACGCAGTGACGCCGGTGAGGCTCGAACCCGCGTCCCCTCGGTCTCGAGTCAAGCACTCTACCATTGAGCCACTGGGCTCCCTTAGTAATATTGATACCATGGATCATCCGCCTGTACGTGGAGATACTCCACATGGTATAACTATTTTATACCATCGACATCAGTGTACACCTTGCACATCACGAGATATTCCTTGCCAAAGTTGGTATAGCAATACAAAGTTAAACTGGCACTCATGAATATGCCGTATAAACTCGTATAACTCCGTAAAACTAATTTTAGATTTGCAAACAGAATGAAAAGTATTGATTTCAGATCTTCACATTTTCTAATCCTGTATCCATCACTGTCCCGCTTAGCCATTTGGATAGAGCGTATAGCTGTCAAAGTTGAGATCGTGGGTTCGAGTCTCAAGACATAAAATATTTCTTTCTTTTTTTTAAATATTTTCATTTTTTATCATAAATCATGACTTGCACGACTTTTACAAGACTTACGTATAAAAGTAAATGTAATAGAATTCATTTTAAAGCATTATATTAGTTAGGAACTATGATGTCTACTGAGAAATCTTTAAAACATTTAAAATCTAAAGACGAATTTCTCGTAGCTAATGTTTCAAATTATTTCGAGAAACACTCAGGGCGGGACAGCTCATCATATATTCAATATACTTTTCAGGCAACTGGGGTCCGCAGAAGAACCGTTTTCCTAGTACGAAAAGAACTTCGAGAAACGGGTACACTTTCGTAGCCGCAACGTTCGAAACGGGGACAATACAAACCTGTGGACGCCCTTGATGAGGTTGTTATCAGAAACAATGTGCAGGAGTTTTACATCCACCGCCATCAGCATCCGACCATAAATAATCTCTTATCAGTCTTGAAAACATACATCATGTCAACTATCCATCAAAATTCAACAAGAAACAATATGATCATAACACAAAAAGTATATAAAAAATGATGCCTAAAATAACTATACCCAGTTGGAATCGATCCTTCGCAATCCGGAACATGAGTTAATTGTCTTACCACTACACCACTGCCTCAGCGTTGTCAGATCACCTTGCTAAAAGATACTTGTTCCATACATTAATCAATTGAAATAGCTAATACACACCGAACGTGACCGAATGATGTACCGAACGTGACCGAATGATGTCGAAGATTAATGAGTGCCAGTTTAATTTTGTATATCTATGAAGGTGGTATATGCATTGATAAATTATTTACCATTTGTCCACTAATCTGTGGAGCGCAGTGGGATCGCTGGTTCGAGCCTCATCGGATACAATGTTTGTGTCCTTAAGTAAGACCTTTTATCTACTGCTTAATACTAGGTAAACCGAAAAAACCCCGGCATGAGTAAAATTTGTTGAATGAGACGAAAAACATAGATTATACTCATATTATTGTATTATTTTCTTAACAGGCACGAGAGGTAATTGGCGAGAAATCTTCTATAGATTCCAATGGTACCAGTGACCTTCACCCCGACACCGTAGATCGGTCGCCCACTGGGGAATATGAGAATCCAGCCTTCTTCCCGTCAGGAGCCTCGTCCTTGGTAATGTCAAAACTATTTCACATACCACATGTTTTACACTGATAAAATATTTCTGACTTCAAAGCTGATCTGCGCATAAATCGGCGCAAACTTACATTAAAAATGTTACACTTAAAATCGGCACGAAATACATGTGACGCTATCAATGAAAAAAATATTTTTAAAATATCCAACCTCGGATACACATTTTGTCACTTTCAAAATAATCTAGAAAAAAAGTAGATAATTTTTAGCTTCATTTCCCATATGACGTAGATGTTAACATCGGCCAATGTCGAATTGAATAAAAAAGAGATGACCACACGTTATCAGTATACATGTATTAGTCTAGCGCACATACTCATCATTACATATACCACTACGACCACGTCAATGGCAAGCATCGTTTTCTATTGATAAAATGGCAATTTTATAATAGTATGGTACCAGGGGTGGATCCGGGATTTCTGAAAATGGGGTTCTAATGTATAAAGGGGTAGGGGGTTTGCTTTGCTGATTTTATCTCTTTTTTTCTTAAATATTCCATGAAAATGAAGACCAAATAATTTCATTTTCATAGGAAATTTAAAAAGGAGGGCAGGGAGGGGGGTTCGAGGGAACCCCCTCTGGATCCGCCACTGGATACAGTGAAAAAGGTGAGCATGACCAGGATATGTCACTATCACATGCAGTGGCCAAATCACGGTACATTGAGGAAGAGATACAGAGCACAGACAGCTAAACGACAGCATGAACACGATTGACGTAAAGCAACTAGCTCCCTCCTTCTCAGCAAGATGGTTTCAAAACTAGAAATGCCACTAAGATCTACATTGCAAAAAAAGGTACCAACACAACAGCAGAAGCGTTGCATGAGAACGGAAAGCATGAGGGGAGCTTGAATATATCTTACTGATCAAATATTTGCCCATCTATGTCTTGTTGTTTAAGTAAAGCGGTGTTTAGTTCGCACGGAGGCTTCCTATCTTACGCAATGTATCACCACATGGAATCATATTAAATTTTACCTACTATTATGAAAAAGGTGTCTTAACTTAAAAACCGTCTGAGCTAAAGAAGACAACGGCGCCACAGTTTGCCCAGTAAAATACAAGCATCATACACCAGTCCATCGATTAAAGTTTTAGCGAGGCTTTAACTAGTGGTAATACCATATGGTAGACACTGTTAATATGAAACAGATAACAGCATCGCGTCTGTGCCTTTATGGTTTGGTAAACTCAATTAAGGACAGCAGCTATCAACACACTTAACCAACAGAAACACAGTTAGATAATCTATTCATAGGTTACTCTCAACACCCAAGCGACAGAAGACAGCCGTAAGCAACTATTTGGTGTGGACGAAAATGAAGACAGAGGTAACTGGACAGGGCGCTTTGACTTTTTGCTGTCATTGCTAGGTTACGCTGTGGGACTTGGTAACGTCTGGAGATTCCCTTATCTCTGCTACAGGTTTGTACTATAGATACCCATTTATTTTGCACAGGAAGTGACGCTATCACAGCATAATTGTTTTCTTAGGACACAACATGAAAGAAGTTTATGATGGGTGGCGATTAACGATGGACTAATCGCCATATGGCACACGAAAAAGGCCAACCCTTGATAATTACTATTACTACGGAAACATTCCTGAACTATATATTATGTATAGTGCATCGACCGAAACCAACATGATTAGATATGGCATACGCTGTAGGCTGAGCAAAGCTATTTGTATTTTAGAGTAGCAAATGGATTGTAAGAGTTTAAATATGAACATACACATGATACAGGTAACGCATCAGGCACTACCTGAAAAATGCAACGCAATAAGTTGTTCATTTTGATATAAGCAATAGTTTAGAATGTAACGTTTATGTTTAGTTACAATTGCAGTCTCTCTACTTTGCAACTTGGATGCAGAGGCTAATAATGACTCTAGGAATTGGTTTATTTTCTCTGAAGGACCTTAATACATGAGACTTTGCCTAACGCCATGATAATTGCTGGAGCTTTACAAGAATATTTTGTAAACGTTGGAGAAGTGAGCAGATGTTGTGCCTAATATTTTAAACAGTATTTGGAAACTTTTTTTAAATTATTGATGAAACGGTTTCACTTATTGCAGCAATGCAGAACTTCTTCCGTCTAGGACTAAATTTACTTTGAGGAATTTGAAGAACGATATCAAGGTTTTCAAAGGAAATTTAATTAGCGCCTGTTGATAAGGTTGCTAACAATGCTGTGTTTTAAGGATAAAATTACACAGCCGCCCTTTGCAGCGTTAAAACCTAAAAGCATAATTTGCTTGATAAGCTGTAACTAACTTACATAAAAATAAGTGAGTATGACCAGAAAATGCCACAATCACTATCTGAAGACCAGCCCGCGGCACCGTGAGGAATAGGCAAGAACAGTAACAGCCACATGGCATCAAGAAGACAAGAAAAGTAAAGCAATAGCAGCCTGTGCAAATATACGTTTAAAGAGACTAAGTCTGCAACTATGAACATTTTTCGAAATTTTTTATTTTCTTTTTAAATTATTTGTAAAGTTGAATTAAGTTATGTTTTCACAATAAATCTGTTCACTGGAGCGGAAAACTGCACGGAAAAGTGAATTATCTTATAAAACAGGTGTGTTTTACTCGTGTCGATAATTATTTGCGTCCCTCCAATAATTATAGACAGGTAATTTTAACATAAATGCTGTTGTTTCGATACTGATAACTTGTTAAGATTTATGAAATTGGTAAAATGTAAACCTGAATTTTAGTTTTTTTACTGTGATCTTGAAAAATAGAAACATTAGTTCTAAAATTAAAAGATCAAAAGTTACAGACTATGCAGCTTTAATGAGAAGCTACTAGTAGCTCTAGTAGTTGTCTTTAGAGTTTTTTCTAATAGATATTGTGTATAAGAAAAAATTGCAATAATCTAATTGGATGGTTCATATGTGATCACTAACTTGGTGAACACTCTACAGCTATTTTGAAATGGCATAACTATGAAGTATACTTGTTATGACTTTTTTCAGAAATGGAGGTGGTGCTTTTTTAATTCCGTTTGCCATAATGATGGTGATAGTTGGTGTACCATTGTTTTATATGGAAGCCTCTATAGGCCAGTTCACCAGTAGCGGGCCCATGACATGTTGGAAGTTTGCTCCTTTGTTCAAAGGTAAATAACATCTGAACGTCTGAAGTTTGGATACATTAGATTTTGATTATAAAGTGTGTTTCTGAATTGTTTATATAACTGACAGTCGGGCTTTTCAATTATATGCAAACATCGTTTATCATATGACGTCATATCTGGGAGTGCTATATCCCATTCATTAAACTCCATAAACCACTAGTGGTTTACAGATTTTGATAACGTTATGAAATGACGCCCATAACAACGTCGCGTAAATATGGCAAAATTCTAACGTTTTCACGTCAAACAATGCGATTTTAGAGTAAATTTAATGTCATTATTATGATCAATAGAATCTAACATTCGTGCTCTTGTATTATTGAATTTATTAAACTCGTTGTGAAAAGCGATATCTCTTTTCCCCAACTCGTTCAATAAATTCAATAAAATATGAGCACTCATATAAGATCCTCTATTTATTGTTTGAGAAAGTTATGAATATAATCTTGTTAGTATAAATAGAGGATCTGGCATGAATGCTTATAAGTCTCTCAAACGAAGTTTTTCAATTTCTTCTTCTTCTTTCAGTTTATTTTTCTTTCTTTTTTTTGTCCGGACCAGTTCTTAGTAACCACTGAACGGATTGTTAAAAAATTAGGAGATATGAGAGATGTGGATATCAAGTTTTACAAAAGGACTCAGTTACTACTGGCTGGGTCGTTCTGAAACTTTTTGGACATCACAATTTAAATTGACCAACTCATGGAATCAATTAGTGGAATGACCAATCCCAATCAATTTATAAATCCCCTTATATTGCAGCAACAGTTCGGAATGTCACCCCTGAATAATATATCATTGTTACCTATGTTACGACACATCTAATAAATGACACGCCCATGCACGATTGAACTATCATTTTACAATGACCTAATAAGTATTATTATTTGATGGGCTAGACTTTATGTACCTTTTGATGGTGTTTTACAGCTTTAACAATTTTCACTTCAGGTGTTGGAATATCCATGGTATGTGTGTCTGCAATGACTGCCATCTACTACAACATGGTCTTGGCCTGGTCATTCTACTACATGTTTGCTTCATTCACCAGCGCTCTACCCTGGGCAACTTGTGACAACAAGTGGAATGGCAAATGTAAGTAAGACCTCAGCTGCTAGGGACATCTATGCGAAGAGTAAAATATCAAAATCATATGAGCCACGACAAGTGATTTCCAACAATGTGGCATTTGACAAGTGTATACTTAGGCGACCCGGTGCAGCCTCATTTTAAGTTTAGAAACTCCACATGCTGTTCAGTCAGTAGCTTAAGTGTCATATAATATTCAAGCGACTATCTAAGGCTCTGATCAGACTGCGCGTATGCGCAGCTGATCTGAGGCTTTGCTGGTCGCACATACCACATTGTTGGAAATCTCATGTTGCGGCTCAATCATTATAGTATTTGTCTAAATAAGCGTACGGTGTGGGTAGCACTTTTCTAAATTAAAGTTCCCCTTTTCAAGTCAATGGAGATTCAGGGAGGCTGGCTGCTAAGGCAAGTAAAGAAGGAAGGCAAATAGCAGGGATCGATACAATCAAGTACCACACTTGACCTGGGACACCAAATTGCAAAGTGACAAATCACAAGAAATCACAACACACAAGAGAGCCAAGAGTTCAGCCCTATCCCAGAAGGTGATCACAAGGCCGCAAGGAACAGACAAGACAAAGACAAACACGAAACATACGTAATAAAAAGGATACATAAAAGAAGCACCGTCTTAGAATGGTCAGTAAAAATACTGGAGGGCTTAAACATGTTTCACGGTACCAGCCTCATACTTAATTCTGATGTGGACCAAGACACATAGACATTTAATTTGTATGAAAGACCCCTAACTAATCGATGCATTAACTCCTAGTGCATACGCATCAAAATATAACAAGAAAAGATATGACAGTGAACTGCCATATTAAAGACCTGACCTCATTGAAGTGATGGAAATTGAAATTGATTAGACTACACCAACAAATGTTCATACTAGTTTTTATAAAAGTGTAAGGGAATGCCTGGATTGTTAAAGAAATGGCATAAAAGCTAACACAATTTGTAATTACTGTGTCCCTGTTGTAACAAGCTTCCTATAATTCGAATTTTTGATAATATGAAATTAAATCTCCAGTACCTTTGACTTCAGATTTACGAGATTCGACTGTATTTATATTTTATATTTATCTGTCAAGTGTCCATTTTCAATTTTCACCGAACATGGCTGGTTTTCCAGATTTTTTAAATTATTTCAGACATAACAGTGTATTTGGAACCGGCAAAACTCCAAATTTCTGCGCTCAACGTCATTGCGATAAATGTTTCACGGCATATAAACGTATAAGTAAACAAAAAGCGTTATTGGAGAAGCACCAAACGGGTGTGCAAATGGGCATCAGAGTGGAAAACAATTTGGATCAAGATCAGGTTCGACGTTTTGTTAGGGTCTGATCTGGATCTTAACTGTTTGCAAAGGTTATCAGCAGACGACACTAGTAGACACAGCCACTTTTAACTAAGTGCTGGTTCAACCCATCCCAACATAACTGAAAAATTGTTAACTAGGTTTAACTCATTACCATATATTTTTCCGCACTGCGAAATTACCAGCATGCAAAGGGCATTCAACTTTGTGGTGGTAAGGCCATCACAATTGGGTCGCCGTATCAAATGAATATGCTTTATCAGTACCCTTTACCTGGAAAGCTTGTCTGTGTTTTGATAAAACTGGTTGTAAGAATTTTGCATTGAATTTTAAAACTTGGACCAAAATGATGTCCAAACTATGACGTCGTTACATGTAACATATGTTGATATATTTAACGTTTAGCCAGGGACCTTTTCCCAAGGCTAGTTAGACTGACAGTCCGTGTAAGTTTAAGAGGAATTATTGTAGTATGGTTCCCTCCCCTAGATCTACCTATCTATTGAGTTGATAACAGGGTACCAGTTTAGAATTATTTGTGTAAGTCTCCTTTACCCTAAAGTAATTACAAATAAAAATGAATAGATCTAAATAATAAATATTAAATAGATCTTATTATAAATAAAACAGATCGTATAATAAAATGCATTTTGATTTGAGCATCAAAGAAGCAGTTCCCATGTAATGATTCTGTGTATAGCCCTGAAACTGTGTAACTTTCGACAGGAACTACTTGTGTAAGTCTCATTTAGGGTATTACAATAATAGAGACAAATGAATGCTTAGTAACAATTTGATGGGGCCTCAAAAAGGAGATTAAACAAAGATAAGGACTCAACAGAACATACACCTGGCCTCAAGGTTATAAAACTTGAGTACAGTCTTAGACTCATAATATAGCGCAATGATTGGCTGCTTGCGGACACGTGTCCGCAAGCAGCCAATCATTGCGCTTTATTTTGAGTTTGAGAATCAACTCAAGTTTTATAACCTCGAGACCTGAATACTAGAGTAAAAGGAATTCAACTGTTAAACTTAACTTTGCAGGATTAAAGCAAACTTATCAGGGTTCTCACTACTTATCATTAACACTATGAATCAATATACAATTTTGAAAGTATACCATCCTGAAATCTGAAATGACTAAAACTGACTGATCAGGTTCTAGCTGAAATTGTGTATGGAGATTGAGTTCATTTAGTAGATTTGTATTTGTTCGAATGTTGACAGCGTTTTGTAGGTTTAATATTTTGACTTTTTGAAGTATTTAAAGTACAATATCAAATCACTTGCTTTGTTTGTTTAAATTGTGTATGTCTTATATAAACATGAAGACATATCATTTCCACTTGAGATTAAAACATTTTTTTTCTTTCTTAACCATTTATGCGCCAGTGGATTCTTCCTTCTGTTTTGCATCTATGTGTCTTGATCCACATCTGAACTAAGGATGAGGTTGGTGCACCGTTAAACCGGTTTAAGCCCTCAAGTGGAGTGTTTACTGACCATTCCAAGGCGTTGCTTCTTTTGTGGATCTTTTATGTTTTTTTCTGTCTTGTGTTTACTATGCCTTTGTGTGCGTCTGTTTATATGTGCCTTGTGGTCACCTGCTGGGGAAGGGCTGACCTCTTGGCTCTCATTTGTGGTTAACTGTGAGTTTGTCACTTTTCCATTGGTATCCTGAGTCAGGTATGGTACCTGTGTATATCGATTCCTGATCTTTGCATCCTTACTTACTTTGATATAATAATCATGGGATGGTCCATTGTATATATCATTGGTTCTCAGGTTATACTTTCTGCATAATATTGTTTTTTTTTCTACTTAGATCAATCTTTTCTTAGCAAACAGTGTTGACCCTGATAAAATGCAGCGTATTGCGGCATTTCATCTGGGTCTTCATTCTTTCCTGAAGCATTCGTTTAGACGTCACCAGTATAAAATGGGTCAATCAATCATTTTTCAATGGGCCCCCTGATAAGAGTGCGTAACTGAAAATTGTTTTCCCTTATTTTTCAATCAAAACATATGTTGTGTGTACTCAAAAGAACCGTCTGGATGAGACGGTTCTTTTGAGCGCACAAAACTCATGTTTAAACTGATGGATAAGAAAATAATTTCAATTTTATGCTAAAAATGCTTAACTGTCCCTATGGTTCCATACTCTGTTGCAGATTGTCGAGACAAGTTGCCTTTAATGGATTGCACTGAAGGTTCTCAGATTAAGTATGCCAACGGGACCTGTTATCTTGAGAGGGAAATGCTGGGTGTCTGGAGTGATGATGTTTTTAAGAACAAGACTGGAATAACTCGTGTATCTCCAGCTGAGGAATACTGGAAGTAAGTAATACAGTTACGTTTATGTTAGTGATGACACTTTTAAAATCTACATTTTCAATATAAGTCTTTAGGGCTGACCTCTTGGCTCTCGTTTGTGATGTATAATGGTGAAGTTGTTACTTTCCCATTGGTATCCTGGGTCAGGTGTGGTGCTTGATTGTATCGATTCCTGATATTTGCCCTTTTTTACTTTAATGACTTTAGAATTTTGCAACCGCCCATAGCTTCATGAAATACACAAAATTTGATTGACACCTGCCAAGCTCACTTGCCTTGCAATTCGCTTCGAACATCGAATGCATTTGCCAGATGTATCGCTGGTGTTGTGATTGACAGCAAGCCACACCTGAGTTGCACGTGCAAAACAAGCTTCTTCTTTGCTCCATTAGCTGTCAGTGTTCACACTGGCTGTTTCGCTTTTCCGTTTTGCAATCTAACAAAACCGTTAATACGATTAAATATTAAATACAAAATTGTTTATCTCCTTAATTATAAATAATTTCTATATATTAGTTATTTATTATTAAATGTAAATATAAGCAATAAATTCAATTTTAGGAAGGTTAATGGAATTATGAATACTTCGGGTCTCTTGCAAAGTTAATGTGAAGCCCAAAGGGGCTTCACTTACTTTACAAGAGACCCGAAGTTTTTATGATTCCATGAACCTTCCAAAAATCGAATTCATTTCTTAAATGATTAATAATAAATGTGACCTAGAAATTCTAACATTTAATCCTTCAAAATTGGGACTTAATTGTATAAAACTTAATTAATGCATCATAAAAAAATATATATTGTAATCATAAAGTTAGCCATTCTCTGTTCAGCGTAATTGACTGTGAGTTTTGTTTTCCAATTTCAGTAATGAAGCATTAAAGATGAGTTCTGGTATAGATGTATATGGTCAACCCATCTGGTACTTGGTTCTGTGCCTCATGCTTGCCTGGATCGTTGTATTCTTCTGCCTTATTAAAGGAATCAAGTCTACAGGAAAGGTAGTGAAGATGATAAAATCATTAAAGTGAACACTATAAGGGATCAGAGTTTTCACTTGAATTTTCAGTAGGGTTAACCCTTAAAGCGCCACCTATAATTTGCAGCAGACGACAAGTTCAAATTTCGATGCTTTTTCAAGAATAACAAATAAGGCATTATATTTCATTAGAATCGTCTGCTGGCAGACGATTCTCATGAAATATCATACCTTATTTATGTCGAAAACTAGGAAAGATGTCACAAAATTTGCCGTCTGCTGCAGTCATGATTGGCGCTTTAAGGATTAACTTAACTGAGTTGATCTTCAAGGAATATGAAGGAAAAACTGTTTTTTCTATATTAGTTTGTGCCAAACATATGCAGTTACATGTACTTAAACTACTGTAAATTCAGAAAATTTCGCAAGGGCTTCATTTTTGACAAACTTCTCATATGCAAAGTTTCATGAAAATAAAACCTTCGCGAAATGACGAAAACTGATATACAGCTGCTTTCCAAAATTTTTTATAGATAGCGATTTTTGTCATAATTATTTACATACCCTATACTTGTTTGAGTGTTTGTAATAAACTTGTGCTTTGTTTTAGATATGATTAATTTCTGCTCCTGTATTCACGACACATCTAGCAATAGTGAATAAAAATATGACTTGTTTTGCAGATGTTTTGTATCAAGTTTTAACTTCTAAAAAAGTTGATTATATTTTTAGCAAATCAAAGTTGCTTATCAAAACTCTATTTCCAATTATGGGATAATAAGGAGAACAGCAAAGAAAACTGTTGTGGTAATCTTTAAAGCCATATATACGGAGCATTATGAAAATACTTTAAGAATTGAAGCTATCAAGTGTATCAACAATTAATCACTTGATTGACTTTGGTGTATGTGCACTAGCAGGTCGCACAAATTTTATAATTTTACATAATTGCTTTAAAAATATATTTTGAGTGCATTTTGGGTGTTCAAATATGATGCTACATAGTAAGAGCCAAATTATTAGGAGAAAGACCAAAAGGAAAGTACAGTACTGCCAAACAGTTAAATGGGCCAAGAGGGCTTGAAATTGTATTTAAATTGGACAAATGTCATCTTTTCAGATGAATCCACTCTCTAAACCTATTTCTTTTGCAAACCTATTCCCATCTGGCGTCTGAAACACGAACAAATTTATCCACATTACATTGATGGATGGGTAAATATCCACTGGAGTCGTATTGAGGGGACCGTCTCGTAACTTTTAAAGCGGTCTCTCAACTTAAGCTTGTTAATGAAACAATCACCAGTAAGGCAAATCAGGGTGATATCAAAAGCGATATAAAACTCCAATATGAATGCTCTATGTCCAAATCATTCAACAAGATAACGCACCTTGCAATAGCTCTTTAAAATATTCACACATTCACCAGAGACCAGGGTGGTGATATTTTTTAGTTGCCACCTTACAGTGTAGATCTGACCCCCATAGATACTGACTGCAGCATAGTTGAACGTCACGTTAGTCGGATGTCAAATATAAAAGACAGAACTTTTTAGAAATTACTATCAAATTTGGTGCACCTTGAATTCAGATGACCTAGAAGTCAAGCATTTGGCTATGCCGAAAAGAATCCAAGTTGTCATTACAACTAATGGTGGTGTTACTAAGTGTAAGATGACATGCCGGATTTTCGCTTGAAAAGAAATCAATTTCAAGATAAAATGCTTTGTTATTACAGTGCTATACATGTGCTTTAATATAACATAGACGAACAATGATTTGCACCTTTTAATTCATTGCAAAATCAAATATTAAGTACATAGGGTATGTTAATAATTATGACAAAAATCGCTATCTTAAAAAATTTTGGAAAGCAGCTGTAGATAAATCATGCCCCATTCGCGAATTTTCAAGGTGGCAAAAATATCTTTAAATGCAATTCTCGAAAATAAAAGTCTCGTGAAAATTTCCGAATACAGTACATTTTGACTATTTTTAGAGCAATACAAACGCTATGTTTTATTTTTGAAAATTGGGTCAATAATACAAAAATTACCCCTCTGATTTAAGTACAGTGTATCTTAATTTTACTAGAAATATCAGAATTGATTTATTAAAGAGACGTTGCCTACTGTCAGAGCTCTCTGTAAAACGTTACACGATAAAATAACTTCCTTGTTGATGGACTCTTTGACCTTAATACATCAAAAATTTGATGCGCCATTATATATTTGAGGGGTATCTTATGTTTACTGCATAATGGCTACGTCAACAATATAATGGACATGCTGGCCTTCTTTGCAAAAGCAAGTAAAGAAGAAGGGAAAAATCAGGGATCCATACAATCAAATGCCACACCCCACCCGAGACAACCTATGGAAAGTGGCAAAAACACAAGAACACACAAAGCACAAGAGAGACAAGTGGTCAGTTTTTTCCCAGCAGGTGATCACAAGGCTACAAGGAACAGACAATACAGAATGATATAGACAAGCCTGAAACATAAATTACAAACATAATCCACAAAAGAAGCACCTCCTTGGAACGGTCTGTACAAAAATCAGAGGAGGGCTTCAACATGCTAAAACGGTACCAACCCCACCCTTAATTCTGATGTCGATCAAGACACATAGATTTTTGGTTAGCATGAAAGATCCCTAAGTCAAGTTATCAAGATTTTCCTTTACACAATCAGGTCACACATTCTTGATAAATTGACAGCTGCCCTTTTTTTAACAAGTGGGATAAACTATCAATGCCCCGAATGCAACCAGATTTAATGTGATTGTAGAAGAACTGACTAACTATTAGCCTCTTAAAACACAAAAAAATCAAATTGAATGTTTAATGCAGACAGCAAAATTAGTAATAGGTAGATGCAGGTATGAAAGACAAAACAAGGCATTTCATCTTAAGCAGAAGTTTTTAAAATAACTATTAAAGGAAGATTTATAATATATAGAACACAAATAATTGGTAAACAGACACAGCACAGTTAGATGCAATATGTTATGATTTTAATGGTAAATCATCATAACTCACCAACCTTAACAGAGCCATTTTCGTTGACCCATAGCCTAGTTAACAAAAATAAAAACCTGCGAACACGTACAATCAGGTTGAGACAATTTGTCACATGATAATGATATGGGCCTCGACGCGAGAAAACCTGTCTTCGGTGGTTTGCGAACAACACAGGCGCAGACCAGCCTGCGCATCCGCGCAGTCTGATCAGCGCCTTTGTTATTCGCTTTTTAGAAAGTATCATATGTAAACTTGCTGCAGGTGAAATTTCAATTTTCTAGCTAATCTCTGTAGCTGAGGAGACTGGTTTGAAACTCGCTTTGTCGGACACCCCGAAGACAGGTTTTCTCGCGACGAGGCCCAAATATAGACGTAGTAAACTCCAACATGTTTCATACACATTTTTTTAAGTTCAGGATAAGAAAATTACCACAATCAAAAATCAAAATGTATGCTTATTTGTGTATATTATATATCCTAAGTTAAATGTCATCTTATCTTTCAGGTGGTATATTTTACAGCCGTATTTCCCTACGTTGTACTAGTCATATTATTCTTTCGCGGAATTACATTGGAAAATGCTGGCGAAGGGATTAAATTCTTTATCATACCACGATGGGAAAGATTAGGTGATGCCAGGGTGAGTTAGTATGATATAAGTGTCTGAGTATTCATGAACTGTAAAGCAACACAACCTTTTATAATGAAACAATAAAAGTGCCAGATATATTCCAAATCTATACTCTGAAAGTAGTATTGTAATATTTGCCTCATCGCTAGATTATGTGCATGCAAACAACAAAGGCACAAACCAGTGTGCCCATCCCCTTATCAGAGCCTTTGTTATTCTCTCTCTGGAAAGCATCTGCGGACCCAGAAAGATTTGTCAGAGGGGGTCCAACGTTGACAACGTTTTTTTTTTGTTGTTTTTTTTAGTTGATAGGGGAGGAAGGATCCATGTGGCCATCATTTGCCCACCAGCGAAACACAAAGGCTTGCCAATAATGGGCCCACATTGAATGTTGGCTTGGTAGCTTGGTGATTTTTCAGGAGATCCTGACTAGTATTGCTAATAAAGCCTATATTTTGCGATTTTAGGAGGGATCCGGACCCCCTTTCCCCCCTCTGAATCCGCCAATGGACCAGTCTGCACATCGTTTAATCAGCACCTTTGTTATTCCCTCTCTGGAAAGTATTATAAATAAGCTTGCTACATGCATTATTTCAGCATTCTAGCTACTCTCTGTAGCTGGCAGCTGGTCGCAGCACTTCCTGATTGCAAACCTCGATTATTGGTTTAAGCCTGATGAGGCCAATATGATCTTAAACATAAAAAGCTAGTATGATTAAAAGATGCAACAATTATATAAATTATATTTTTTGCACACCAGATCAGGATTTCCATTGATTTGACCAATGTGAGATAATTCTTTCTCACATACTAACGCATACAAGATCAAGTGATCCCTATGAAAGCTCGCTGTTGGAAAAATCTGTCCCACACCGCTACCCATGTGAGAAAAGCGTAACTAATACGAGATAAGCCACATGTGGCCGGTTGCTAATGTGAGATAACATTTTTGGCGCATTACTGTTTTCCTTCGAAAACGAAAGTTGTTGTCAGTCAGGAAAAAAATCCATGTTGAATATTCAGCGATTTAAGTCGGCCTTAAACTTGGTTTAAAAGTTAAACTGTGCATTTTTACTTACAACCTTTATTCAATGCTTTGAACATTCCGGGTGATTTGCAATTGACATATTTCACCTGTTGTGTTAGGCAACGAGCGACTGAATACACCGGAACGGAGAGCCTTGACGATGTGAAAAAACACACACTCATTTTCCTCAACAAAATTACTTACTGGAGTTACTGTGGCTGATAAGCTAGTTCCTGTAAATCCATTTTGATGACATAACCATTTGTTCATTGTTTAATGCGCTGTTTATATGCTGTTTCAAGTTGATTTGTACAGCGCGCGTCATTGACTGTAAACATCGACCTCAGTGACGTCACCAACTGATATTACACAGTACTGTACCATACGGTCGTGGTTTATGAGAAAAGAATCGATCATTGGTGTTCAGTGGTTCCAGAAAAATCCCAACCCTCGGGTCCACCGTTCAGTGGGAAACTTGGCAAGCCTCGTTTCCCACTGGAACGGTGGGCCCTCGGGTTGGGTTTTTTCTGTCCCCACTGAACACCAATGATGGATTCTATTTATCTCACATACCCATACCGGGCTGTTGGACAGAAAATGAAAAGCCGTACATTGGCCGCACGCTGGCCGCACGCTGGCCGCACGTCAATCTGTGACGTCATTGTAATGTTAAAAGTAAGTCACCATGTCACATCTCAGCGTATTCAGGATTTTGTGGAAGTCTTTTTTTATTTTTCTAATATTAAATGAGGTATTTAGTGGTGAGTAAGAAAGAAATACATTATTCTTGTGGGGATAGGATGAAAAATTCTGTCCCTCAGGATCACTGTTTGTCATCACTCGGCAAACCTCCTGATGCCAAATGGTATTCCTCGGGACACATTTTTCTATCCCATTCTCACACAAATGACGGATTCTTATAATCTTAAGCCAATCAATGGCACCAAAATTAAGAGACACAATAACTCAGACAAACAACAAAACACATTGCAAACGCAGACATAATAAAAAAAAAACATGGATCTCAAATGATGATAGCTAAATTATCAAGAACAATAGGTTACAAAGGCAAGACTAAACAAACAAGTGAATATAATTAGGAAATGATCAAAACAAATCTCACAGAATGGCCTGTGGCACCAATTTTAAGATATCTTATAAAATACATAGAACATAAGGCTTCACACAAGCACACACTTACACACATACACATTGATAGACAGTGAATTAACATTTGGCAAAAAAACTTCTTCTGCAAGACTAACATGACACACACACACACACACACACACACACACACACACACACACACACAGAAATAGATATGTCTGCCAGTAATCATCACACTCTCCTCCTGACGACAGGCTTCTCCTTTGACATTTTGCCAGTACATATTGTATTCATACTTTTGCCAGTAACTGAAAACTTCGCTACCTGAATCAAGTGTAGTTAAATAAAGTTTCTAAAAAAGTAAGTGGCAGTTCTATATTTTAACTCATGCGCTCACCATAGCACTTTATAGAGACATACACAATCATTAATTCTGGCTTATTATATCCACTCTGATTCATATATTATGTCTGCAAGCAATGAAAGCCCTGGTGAATGAGAGGGGTAATCTGACTCCTTATATGTGATGATATGAGAACTGACACATAAATATATACAAACACATTTAAATATCTATGTTGCAAAACCCGAAAGCAGTAAATCTTTTTATAAAGTATCAGTATTTTTTCTAGAATATTTGTCATATGTTCCATGTCAGATATGCATGGTGGTCTTACCCATACAACACTAGTGT
Source organism: Loripinus fragilis (assembly GCA_964019695.1). Classification (NCBI taxonomy): domain Eukaryota; kingdom Metazoa; phylum Mollusca; class Bivalvia; order Lucinida; family Lucinidae; genus Loripinus; species Loripinus fragilis. Next base: position 26,487,858 of record OZ026520.1, read on the forward strand.
CCTTTTTGGATATAAGCAAACAATGCAGACCAATATGGCATTCTGCTGCGTCTGATCATGGTCTCTACATTTTAATGCTTGCTTACAGAATATTAGTTATTAGAATTGGAATTAAAATTTTAAAAAATGCCACCAATCAACGCTTAAAACGGAAATAGACAGTCACAATTGATCAGAGTGGGACATTACATTAGGCTTAAATTAGGAGATAATTTCATTTTGGGGGGTATATCGTTGGATATACGGTCGGAAATTTAGTTATATGGGGACGTGCGAGAGGAGCGGTAAAATGTGATTTCTGACCGTATATCTGACAATATAACTCCCCAAATGGAAATTTTGAATACGTTTATCCCCATTCTAATGCATTTCTACAATATTGCTTCTAGTTGGAGCGTTGCAAGCCGCAAAAAGCCGCATGTCATCCAACGATATGTGACTTAATTAATGACATCAAACTATTCCCGACAGTATTTTTGACGTTATCCAATCAGACGTAATGTAACAAAATCAAGTGCATTGGAATGGGTTAATCTGACTCTGTATTCCAGGTCTGGAAAGATGCTGCTGTACAAATCTTCTTCTCAATGTCAATAGCTGGTGGGGGACTGGTGACACTGTCTAGCTATAACCGCTTCCATAATAATATACTTTGGTAAGATCCATTAATCGTGCATTATGATTTTGACGTTTTAATTATGCTAGCTTGTAGACAATTGTAAGTTTCAACCATGTCCACAATAATATACATGTACTTTTGTAAGACACATTAATTGGGCAGAATTCTTTCGTAATTTTAACCTGCAATCATGGTAACATTGTCAAGTTAAAGCCACTCAAACAATAATATACATGTAATTTAATGAGACACATAAATTGAGCATTATCTTTTCCTAATGTGTATCATGCTAGCCTGGTGTCGCGGACAACTAAGAGCCTGTTTGTAGAGTGTCTTGAGGTGCAGTAAAAAGTATTTCTTCCCTGTATTAGAACATGCTGCATGCGCAGATCCAGAAAGTTTTGCCAGAGGCGGTCCAACAACGTTTTTTATTTAGATATTGAGGGAGAGAGGACGACCAAATACCACTAGAAGTGAGCCATCACTGGCCCACCACCGAAACGCCATTTAAATGGCGTTTTGCTGGTGGGCAGATGATGGCCCATCATTGAATGCTGGCTTGGTGGCTTTGTGATTTTTCAGGCGATCTGGACCAGTTTTGCTAAGAAACCCTATTTTTGTGATTTTTCAATGGGGGTCCAGACCCCCTGCCACCCCCCCCCCCCTCTGGATCCGCCCATGTACTGTATAGAGCCTATATAAGTATAGTGCCTATCTTCTTTTAATTTGGCCACAGTGTCAATCTATATCCATTTCTAACGAATATTCAATGACATTTAAATATGTGCTGCTATAACATTTTACAAACTGGCTCAAACATTTAAATTATGCCAGATGCTTTAATGCTCTATAAAGCTTTGGTATTTTTTAAAACATTCCTTTATCAGACCAAGCTATTGGATTTTAATTGAAAGTATTTGCTTTACATACATCAATATCTTGAGGCACTGATATAAGGCAATTTTGAACATCACTATTATAATTGAGTCGTGACATAAGATTTCCAACAATGTGGTATGTTCGACCAGCAAAGCCTCAGATCAGCCTGCGCATACACACAGTCTGATCAGAGCCTTTGCTAGTCGCTTGAATATTCTATGAGTGTTAAGCTACTGACTGTTACTAAGATTCAAAGTAGATTGCACAGGCTCGTCTGAGTCTACACTTGTCAAAATGCCACACAGTTGGGAATCACATGCCATGTTTCATATTATAATACCAATCGCATCCATCTTCATAACCTTAGTTGGAAAATGGTACTTAACTGTATTACTTGACTTTTTGCTTACTGTAAAGGCATGGCCTCATGAATGCGTAATTAAGACTAGTCAACCTTAGACATATGTAACAGCTGAAAAGGAGGCGTGGTTTTATTCAAAAGTAACTGTATCATCTGGTGCCACCACCTCAGTCATTATTTAGTCCTTAAAACGCCAGCAAAATAACTGCATCTGAAAATGTCTATGGGAGGCAAACATCGTGGATCCAGATCAGACTGCTCCTACAGGAGCAGTCTGATCTGGGTCCACATTGTTTATCTATTAGGCTTCAAAAAGTTTAGTGGACGACAAAAACATACATTTTGTGATTATGCGCTTTAAGGGTTAAGAAATATTAGTTAAGTGTGTATATGGTTAGGATTTTCATGAAATGCACGCACGTTTGTGCGGCTCAAAAAGCTTATCAACTCTTTACCCAATCATAAATAGACCCTGATTTCCCTTCCGTAGCAGGTGGAATAGCTGAACCACACCCAGATATGAATATTAAAGTTGCCGCCTTTACAGTAAGCGAAAAGTCAAGTAATAGTTTGGGCTGTGATCTGTGAGTGTGGTATTTACTTTTCATACTCACTTAGTTAGTAAAAAGCTAATGACTATATTTACAATTTGATTTAGGTTATTGAGCGTTCACTAAACTGTAAATATTTCAGGGATACAGTTATTGTTTGTCTTGGTGACTTCTTCACGTGCATCTTTGCTGGTTTTGTTATCTTCTCCTATCTTGGATTCATGGCTGGTAAACAGTCGACTTCAGTGGAAAAGGTAGCACAGGATGGTAAGTGTAGTAACGAAGCTTATTCAATCGGAACTGCCACAGCCAATTCCGTGGAATTCAGTGGAATCAGACCTCAGATGTACATCGAGGATCTACTTTGATAACGTGACGCTGACGTTACATCAGGTGACGCTGACGTCACAGAAACCATACCAAAACAATAACAAGTGTGATTGCAGCAAAACAACAATTATAAATGAAGTTTATGTTTTTTTAATAAAATATCGATGAATGAAGTTATGTTTTTTCAATAAAATATCGCTATAGCGATATTTTATTGAAAAATACTAAAACTTCATTTAGCGATATTTTATTAAACAATACATAAACTTCATTTATTCCGAAGATTGAACTTTGGGGGTAATCAGAAAATGAATTTTAATAGGGCTGAACCTACATGCTACAGAACTAATTTTTTATATGCCAGTTTGGACTAGCAAAATGGAGATTTTTGTACATAGTACGAGGGCTGTTCAAATATGAATGCAAGTAGCTTCATGACTTTCTTCACATATATGCTACGACAAAATGGCATACCTTTCTGGAAAGAACTATTTGTCGCCTTGAAAATGGCACCAACCATAAAGAAACACTCACTATAGTTCTCGAGTTACATACCCTTATATAAAGGTCATTCCTGTATACTGAAGTTTTTCTGAAGCAAATTGCAATGCACGTTTTGGTACATGTGCGGATATAGTGTCATATCTATGTAAGTTTTAGACAAAATGGCACCAAATTTTAGATGCAAGTTTAAGTAACTATCCAAACGTTGCTTGCAGGAAAAAGTTGATATAATCCTGTTTCAATCTTGAGTAAACAGGCACGTTTGTGACGTCATTAATCTTATGATAAAAGTCATGTTGAGTTATCTACTGGTGATGTAATAATGAACATCGCTGCATCGTTTTCTTTGCGTTTTGCTGAAAACATGCTTAATATGTCATAAGGGAGTTTTCAAAACGCGCCATTCTCTATTTACAGAGTAATTACATTTTATATCATTTTCAAAATTTTTCTGCTACTTAATGACGTTTTTACATTAATTAATATATGTTCAATCTGTCTAGTCCTCAAGACCAGGTAAGTAATTTTATTGTAAATAATGCCTATAGTGGTCAAACTTAAAGTTTACATTCAAATTTAGAATAAAGCGGCAATGTTATGACGAAAAAATAAGTATGAATTTTATAACCCCTTCACTTAAGGCATTTTGACGTAATAAAAATGCTTTTCATCGTTTAAAAATTACCCACTATCCATCAATAATTTGTAGCAACAACTCAGTATGAGCGATTAGCATATTGTCTTTGAGTAAAAACTAGTTTAAATGTGGCTTCGTGCACTTTGTTAGAGATAAGTTTGACTGAGAACTGAAAGGTGGTGTTTTGTTCACCATTTATTTGCAAACATAAGCAGACTTTAGTGAAAACAATTCGTTGTATTTTAACAAAAGCATGTCGGATTTTCGCAAATTTCACAAAATCCTTATTTCAGAATGTGGGGATAGTTCCTTAAAATTTTCAAGAAATTTCACCTGTTTTATCGAAGAATTATAAGCTCGTTTATACCACTGGTATATGTTCGAAGCTTGAGTTTGTCAGTATACCAACGTAGCCCTCATTCGAAGGGATATAGCTCGATAAGTATACTGTATTTTTCTTTAGGTTTGGTACCAGTTTAAAGGTAACATATGTTCCTTTATAGAAACGTTTACCTTTTTGTCGTAGCATATATGTGAAGAAAGTTATGAAGCTACTTGCATTCATATTTGAACAGCCCTCGTACTACTTGTAATGCCCTTTTCATCCCAGGCTTCATTTGATTCTCGAATTGTGCCAGACGTTCCCAATTAGAGGCTTAAACTTCTCATGCTTCATGACCTGAAAATAGAGAATCTGCAGACAGAATAGACCAAGATTATGTACAGCAGGCTTTGGCATCTCAACTGAGATGTTCGTTTTACTGTTATGCATGTAATAACAAACAAGCGATACAAGTTAGAAATTTAATCTACTAACCCTAAGCACAAAAGCTATTCCAACAACATAAAAATATAAGTTGGCGAAGCCATCTGATCAGCATCTGTTTTCTTATCAGCCCCAAATCCACTACTATTTTTAATCACGCATCTGAGCATGCATGTATTCAAAAGAATCAGGTTAAGTAAAGTAAGTAAGGTTGCAAAGATCAGGAATCGATACAATCAAGTACCACACCTGACCCAGGATACCAATGGGAAAGTGACAAACTCACAGAAGACACCACAAACGAGAGCCAAGAGGTCAGCCCTTTCCCAGCAGGTGACCACAAAGCACATATAAACAGACGGGCACAAAACATAGCAAACACAAGACAGAACAAAAACATAAAAGATCCACAAAAGAAGTACCGCCTTGGAACGGTCAGTAAAATATTTTACTGGAGGGCTTAAACCGGTTTAACGGCGCCAACCTCACCCTTAATTCAAATGTGGATCAAGACACATAAATATTTAGTTTGCATGAAAGACCCCTAACTTATCAATGCATCAACACTCATTTGTGACCAGAACACTGTATCATTCAACAGTTTACTACTAGTACTGCAGGAGTAATCAGAAGCATTGTTTTTCTGATAAATCATTATACTTTCCACCTAGGTCCAGTTAAGGAAATTTTATTTGCGTAAAATTTTAATTATTTTCTTACCCATTAATTAAATCATGTGTTTTGGGTGCTCAAAAGAACTTTCTTGTTGAGACGGTTCTTTTGAGTACCCACAACATATGTTTTGGATGAGAAATAAAGAAAATAATTTTTCAACACACACTCTTATCAGGAGGACTGTTCGATGTAGATTTTATAGAAAGTTTGATCGTACTTCTACTAGACAAACAATATATGTTTTGTTTGCTGCCTAAAATATAATAATTTTAAGGAACAGTTTGTGTTTTCATATTTCAATTTCCCAGCCAGCTTACACTATCTAGCCACTACCAGCTCACCAGTCAAACGTCATTAATTAAGCCCTCGTATAATATTGGCCTTCTTTTAAATGTTTACTGGGTATCTGTGTTAAATAAGTGTATTTATCATATGACGTCGCGTCTGGGAGTGAAATAACGCCATGGAATTTAATCCGATAAACCACTATTGGTTTATAGATTTACGACAAACGTTTTGACGTCCATAACAACGTTGCGTACATTAAAACGTTTTTACGCCAGAAATGAGATTTCAAAGTATTTGTCATATGATAAATAGAATCTAACATTCGTGCTTGTTTTTGTATTATTGAATTTATCAAACTCGCATTTTATCTCTTTTCCCCAACTCGTTAAATAAATTCAATAAAACATGAGCACTCATGTAAGATCCTCTATGTATGTTTCTGGTTTAAGGTGCTGGTTTAGCTTTTGTAGTGTATCCAGAAGCAGTTACAAATTTACCTGGTCCACCGTTATGGTCTATACTGTTCTTCTTCATGTTGATTACTCTTGGACTCGACAGCCAGGTAAATACCCTTTTCATAATTTTTTGCCAACTATAAATGAAATGTAGGTACGTAGCATCAAACAAAGTAAGCGAGATATGACATGACAAAAAGTAAGTCTGCATATATACAATATGACATTTCAAATCAACTGACATGCATCGTATGTCTTTTATACTTTATGATCATCAGTCAATTCAATACATATCAAATATTAAAAACCTGATAGTTTCTGATTGATACAATATATAGAGAATACTAGGTGAGTGTCTTTTGATATCAAGTTTACCAGGCAAGGCTTTGAGAACGCTTGTTGACATCGCGAGGCTTGCCGAGCAATTCAACATGCGTTCTCAAAGCCGAGCCTGGTAAACTTGATATCAAAAGACGCGAACCTGGTATTCTATTTATCAGTTTACCCATTATTGAAAACTCTTCGAACTAGCGATTCTGACGTAATATTTGATGTTTGTGTTGATTCAGCGTCATTAGCGACGTCATTCAAAAAGTGCAACGTCATCATGACCTGATAAAGGTAACATGCCGTGAGATAGGAAACGTTTATTAGGTTATGTTGAAACAATCTGTTAATATTAGAATATCGTTTCACTGTAGCCAATCAAAGTAAGAAAAAGGGCAAAAATCCAGGAATTTTGATATTTCTGGAACTTGGACATTTTCCAAAAATGTTTCAAGTGAAGTGTATTTGTGGGAAATGATGCCATGCATATTGTGACGTCAATTCCAAACCAAATGACTTCATCTTTTGGTCTGGTCTAGCTCTAGTTTGCCTATGACATCTGTTCTAAGTAAGTAAGGGTGCAAAGATCAGGAATTGATACAATCAAGCACCACACCTGACCCAAGATACCAATGGGAAAGTGACAAACTCACAGTAAGACACCACAAACGAGAGCAAAGAGGTCAGCCCTTTCCCAGCAGGTGACCACAAGACACAAATAAACAGAAGGGCACAACGGCATAGCAAACAGAAGACAGAAAAAGGATAAATGATCCACAAAAAAACACCGCCTTTGAACAGTCATAAGATATTTTTACTGGAGGGCTTAAACCAGTTTTTACTGCGCCAATCTCACCCTTAATTCAGATGTGGATCAAAGCACACTTGAAATATTTTCTTTAAATACTGATTTCTTATGATTCATTAGTAAGAATATTTTTCTGAGCCATTTTCTTGGTGTTAGCTTTGTTTACACCTGATGCTATGCACAATAAACGCACTGAAAATGTTACATCAGATGAGAAACAACGAGGACGAAAAATAGATCTTGCTTATTCTAATTCTCCATGGAGTATTAAATAAAAAGAAAATTACATTTATATTTCATCCTGTGAGTAGAAAATATCAGCATGTTATAGCCTAGTGCACGATGTAAAACCTGCATTTGGTTATGTTATGCTGCGTTTGGTTATGTTATGCTGCGTTCACCACATTGAAATCTCAACTGAAACATGGCTGCAACCTGGAAAGCTCCAAACTGCAGTTTTCTGGGCATCACTGATATTTTAGACAAAATCTACATATGTTGTAAGCTCTATACAAAGGTCAAATCCACAAAGTGCACTAGGTTTTATTTATAGATTTCTGCTCATTAGATTAGTGGTCATTTTCTCTGATTTTCAGTTTGCCATGGTAGAGACAGTATTAACAGGTTGTATGGATCAAGTTCCCAGATTAAGGAAATCCAAAACATTTGTAATCGGAGCAATATGCTGCATTTTCTTTCTTCTTGGTCTGCCACTGACGTGTCCAGTAAGTACATTATTACATTCAAGTTATTGGGTAAAGTCAGGTATATTTGGACAGACAAATAAATTCGGACAGCGACCTTGTTTGTTTCATATTTCAAATATTGGAATAAAACATAAATTAACTAAGCAAACAGTGAAAATCCTGATGAGACGGCCCATAAGGAGCCGTCTCATCTGGACTTACACTGTTTGCAAATGTGTGTCCGAATTTAACCTGATGTCCGAATTTACCCGACTTTACCCAAGACTTTTATTGTAAATATTATAATAAATTTGGGCCCTGACATATGATTTCCAACAATGTGGCATTTTGACAAGTGTAGACTCAGACGAGCATGTGCAGCCTCCTTTTAAGCTAAGAAACTCCAAATCATGTTCAGTCACTAGTTTAACACTCATAGAATATTCAGGCGACTAGCAAAGGCTCTGATCAGACTGCGCGAATGTGCAGGCTGATCTGAGGCTTTGCTGGTCGCACATTCCACATTGTTGGAAATCAAATGCCACGGCTGAAGACCAACTTTATATATTAAGCAATGGACATGTGATAACTATAAACTTTAATTAGTTTGCTAAAATTTTAAACAAACTTTTCTGTAAACCTCTTTGAATTATTAAGCATAATTTCTGTTTTTCCTGTTAAAAATAAGAAAAATGTAATAAAACTAGACTTTCTACTTAAGAAGCAATATTTCAACGTTCCATCTAAATGCTAATTAAGAATAATTTCAAACAAATGTGAATTCATAATTTTACTTCCTTATAGTTGAGTTGATCCGCTAAGCATATGCATTTAACAAGATATAGCTCTATAGTAAGCAAATGTAATAGTTTATATTACTATCAAACTATTTAAACTGGAAAGCATACCCATGTATCTACTGATTTTAAACATTCTTCGATATGTATGGTTATTTAAGAAATGAATTCGATTTTTGGAATGTTCATAGATTCATGAATACTTCAGGTCTCTTGCAAAGTAAGTGAAGCCCGAACCTTCCGGCTTCATGTTAACTTTGCAACAGACCCGGAGTATTCTTGATTCCACGAACATTCAAAAATTGAAGAATTTCTAGCTATAAGGCTCTTTTTATTTTGTTAAAATAAGGACTAGAGACACTAGGCACATTCAACAAATACACATTGACCAGCCGTATATTCACCCTTGCAGCCTAGTTCGTATATTTTAATCGTTTTTGTCCTTAATGCATAAAGTAATCCTACTTCGTTTTGAATGAGAATTTATTATGATTATCAACTGTGCTTGTTATTTCTTTAACATGTATGTTAAATTAAAAATTATTCAACACCAACACGAATGTTTACATTTAATTATTCTTTAATATTCAACGTTTCGCCATATTGGCTTCATCAGGAATATGTGAAATAGACCGTTACTTTAAGTTACACAAATGGTCTATCGCAATAGAGTATAATTTTTTTATACAGTTGATGTACAATAAAAACGACCATTTGGCAAAGCAGTCTATTTTTGTCAGATGTTTGATGTCTTCTTTGGCTTCTACAACCCCTTTCTCCTCCTAGACCCAAGACGCCCTTTACATATGTTTTATATGTTTATAGCGACATGTCATTGTCTAAAGGGCATCTTGGGTCTAGGGAGGGGGGAGCATCTAAAAACAAACTGAAAGACACCGGTTCGACTTTCCAGTGACAAACGTCACAATTTTAAGTATATATCGTATGTATGCGCAGGAAAGATATTGTAAAGTTTTGGAAATGAATAGCACTTCTATTCTTTAGAGTTTAGCACTTTTACTTTTTGAAAACTAGCAAAGCATTTACTCTAAGTCTGGTCTAAATGACACCCAGTAGAAAGACGTAAAATGATGGGTGGGAGTAGAAAGCTCAAATTTTTACTGCTTTGCGACTGATAAATTGCTTTGAAACGTATTTTGATGCTTACTTTGCATATTTTGCTGCCTAACCGCACCAATTTTAAAAACAAAATTTCAGTTTGAAAATTTGGTAATTGTAATCATGGCAACTAGGAAAAATACACGCCTTATCGCTAAAACTTCTTTATTACTTATAATTACGTTTTATTATAAAAATTCAATGTGTAGAAATCATTTATAATTTAGGAGATAAAACGGTTTTGTATTTAATATTTAGTCATATTTTTTGTATTGCTGGAGTGTAAAACGGAAAAGCGGAACAGCCAGTGTGAACACCGACAGCCAATGGAGCAAACAAGAAGCTTGTTTTGCACGTGCGACTCAGGTGTTGCTGGCTGTCTATCACAACACCAGTTTCACTTCTGGCGAATGAGTTCGATGTTCGAAGCGCATTTCACGGGCAAGTGAGGTTGACACCTGTCAATCAAATTTGTATCAATCATGAGGCTATGACCGGTTGCAAAAATCTAAAGATTCATTAAAGGCTTACTTCGATAATGTAAATATAAATCAATTTATCATATGACGTCGCGTCTAGGAGTGAAATAACGCCATGCAATAAAATCTGTAAACCACTAGTGGTTTATCGACTTACGGGAAACGTTATGACGTCCATAACAACGTTACGTACATAATGACAATATTATAACGTTTTACCGTCAGCAATGAAACTTCAAAGATATCTTAATGTCATATGATAAATAGAATCTAACTTTCGTGCTCTTGTATTATTGAATTTATTAAACTCGTTGCGAATAAGAGATAAAATGCTCGGCAAGCCTCGCATTTTATATCTTTTTCCCAACTCGTTTAATAAATTCAATAAAACATGAGCACTCATGTAAGATCCTCTATGTATGTTTTTTTCAGGGTGGCATGTACCTTTTACAAATGATGGACAACTATGTCGGAGGTTGGACTCTGTTAATGATAGGGTTTGCAGAAAATATTGCGATAGCATACTGTTATGGTTGGTTTTATCTTATTTAACTTTGTTCTTTTTGATTATTGAACTAATCAATTAACTTTGAAATAGAAATACAGGCTTTTATTAGATAAGAAGGTAATTACAATTTTAGTTTCATATTTTGCAGCCAAAACTTGCTCTTGTATACATGTGTATGCACTCAAAAATGTTTAGAATTCTAGGGACAAAATCATGATTATGGTATTTTCGTTTCTGGACCTCATTTATTGTGATATGCATTGATCGAAAATTCAGCGCCTATGACCAAAAAATACCACATTCCAAGTTCATAGACTAACCTTTGGCCATCACGAGGAAGAGACATAAATGACAACAGACAACGACGCATACATAAAAGCAAGAATCCAATTTTATTGTTCGCATGATACAAATTCAGACTTTATTCAGGCATTAGTTAGATGGCCTCCATGCGAGCTGAATATTTCTTGTACTTCAACAACAGCAGAATCTAGGGCGAAGATTTGGTACCAGTAAAATGCATTTAAGCCCCCCAGTGGCTTAGGCTGCTGTCCGTTCTAAGGCGGTGGTTCTGTTGTTGTTGACTTTTTGTTTATTGTTACTCCCATTGTGGGAGTCTGTAATTGTTCTATGTTTTGTTGTACGTTACTTTATGTCCATTCTAGTATTGCAATCATCTTGATGGGGAAGAGAGAGCTGATTGCTTTGCTTAATTTGTCTTCCTGGTGTCTCGTGATGGTTGAGCGGCTCTTCCTTGCGGTGCCATGGGGTTGTCTGCAGTTTGTGATTGCGGTATTTCCTGATCATACTCACTTACTATTTTTACCTTTGGCATTACAAGGAAGAGACATGGATGATCACAGACAACGACACATACATAAAAGCAAGAATCCAATTTCATTGGTCGATTGATACAAATTCAGACTTTATGGCGATGTAACCCATCTGTGATTGTTGCATTTTATCTTGTTTTGTAGGTTTAAATAGGTTCTGTAAAGATCTGGAAGTGATGTTAGGGAGACCACAGTCCATATGGTGGAAGATATGTTGGTATGGTCTAAGTCCTGTTTCTGTGATGGTAAGATAATAACAGTATCAATTGGGCCTCGTCGCGAGAAAACCTGTCTTTGGGGTATCAGAGAAAGCGAGTTTCAAACCAGTCTCGTCAGCTACATAGACTAGCTAGAAGATTGAAATTTCACCTGTAGCAAGTTGACATATGATACTTTTCAAAAAGCGAATAACAAAGGCGCTGATCAGACTGCGCGGATGCGCAGGCTGGTCTGCGCCTGTGTTGTTCGCAAACCCCCGAAGACAGGTTTTCTCGCGTCAAGGCCCAATTATATTGTGATAACCTTTATCATTTGAGCCTGAATCAATCATAAGGTACAAGTTGATAAGTGCATACAGCAATGATTCAAATCAGTCTGTGCAGCCACGTAATCTGGTCAGACCCTCAGTTTCACTTGAGGACACGCTAAGCTGAAATTTTCTGAAATTTTTCATATGAAAAATCATAACAGTAAAGAAGCTATAACCTCTTTATATTCATTTTTATCAGTATTGGAAGTCATGTAATTTTCAAGGATGATAACTTGAAATCAAGATGACTGTCATTAAAGTACGTGAGTATGCTCAGGAAATACCATCCGGACTGCAGACAAATCTAAGGCATCGTGAGAAAGAGCCACACAACAATCACGAGATACAGGAAGACAAACAAAACAAAGCAACCCATCGAGATGATTGCAAAACTAGAATGGAACAAAATAACACACAACTAAACATAGAACAATTACAGAATCCCACAATGGGAATAACAATCAACATCAATATTAAAATAAGGTGTTTTTAACTAACTTACAAACTCACAAGACATTTGTAAAATACAGATTTGTGCTCAATATGACTGAAACGTGATTATTATGAAACTACTGAATTTTAGTCAAAAAGTCATAACTTCATTGTATCAGATAAGAACAATATAGTAGTTTAGATATTGACTGCTTACAATTGGCATAATCGAACATAGAAACATATAAAATCCAAACATGTTAAACAGTAGTCAGTATTCAGGTATAAAAAGTGTATGCATGTTTTTGCCTCTGAGTATTTACCTTATAATGTACATCTGTTACACTGAAATCAAATGTCAGAAGAGTTCAAAATCAAGTGAGTATAGCCAGAAAATACCACAATCACAGGCCACAATCCACCCTTTATACTGGGCTTGGAACTGTGTTAATATTGTATCTGGTTGCTTTGTTTTTCAGTTTATATTTGTGTTCACGTTTGTTGATTATGAGCGATCTACATATGGAGACTATCTGTTCCCAATATGGGCTGATGCCCTTGGTTGGATTCTTGCATGCTGTGTTATTGCACCAATATTTATAGGCATGGCCTATAGATTATACAAAGAAGACGAACTGAAGCATCCGTTAGATGTAAGTAGCCCCATTTTATGTAAAAAAATGGAAAAGGACTTTTTGGAGTACTTGATTATCATTACTGTTTAAAAAAAGATAATGATTAAAATTTGAGCGAGAACACAAACGTTGATACAGTGTACATATTGTGATTAGCAAAGGGTTGGACCAACCGGTGTATTCTACCAGCATCGTAATAAGCTTTACACACACACACGTAAGCACGCACGCATGCACGCACGCATGGAAGTTGATGAAGGCCAAAACAAGAGACGCATTTCTCTGTGCATTTAATGAATGACTTTTTTGCCTAGTCTTAAATATACATTTCCAGGTTACAGTTTATTTTAACATATGATAAGCATCAACAGAATAATATGATGGTTTAAATGTTAACGACAAAACAGTCATTATATATGTGACCTATTATTAGACTCATAGTTGTCAACGTTATTTGTTAAAGGTCTATGCTGCTGAGTATGCTAATTTAAATCACGAGGGCACAGTCCCTGAAAATAAGTTTCTTGTGATGTTGAAATAATATACATGGCTTCATACTTCATTGTATTCTTACCTTGCAATTGGTTTGCACTTTTCGATTTCAAAGTTGTGTCAGAATCATCTTCAACCTGATTGCAAAAGGGCTCTTAACTAGCAAACAACCAGCGCTCAAGCAAACCTTAGGAAAGCCATATTCTAATGCACTTGATTTTGTAACACGACTTTCATGCAAACCAAATGTCTATGTGTCTTGATCCACATCTGAATTAAGGGTGAGGTTGGCGCCGTTAAACCGGTTTAAGCCCTCCAGTAAAATATTTTACTGACCGTTCCAAGGCGGTACTTCTTTTGTGGATCTTTTATGTTTTTGTTCTGTCTTGTGTTTGCTATGTTTTGTGCGCGTCTGTTTATATGTGCTTCGTGGTCACCTGCTGGGAAAGGGCTGACCTCTTGGCTCTCGTTTGTGGTGTCTTCTGTGAGTTTGTCACTTTCCCATTCGTATCCTGGGTCAGGTGTGGTACTTGATTGTATCGATTCCTGATCTTTGCAACCTTACTTATTCTGATTAGATAACATCAAAAATTTGCGACAGTATATCCTGCTATATAATGTAGGAAACAGTTCGACGTCATTTATCACGTCATATTTCGTTGGATGACGCGCGTCTTTTTGCGACTTATAACACTCCAATATGAAACAAAACTACAAAAGTGCATTAGAATGTGGATAACCATATTCAAAATTTTCATTTGGGGAGGTATATCGTCAGATATGCGTTGGTAAATCACGTTTTACGGATCCACTCGCGCGTCACCCTTAAACTATATTTCTGACCATATATCAGATGATATACCTCTCTAAATTACAATTTTGAATGCAATTATCCCCTAAGGAAACCCAGCCAAAGCAATCATCAGGCACCAACCAACAGATGAAAGTTTTAGGTCAGGGTTGTCAACGAGTCTGAGGCCTGACCCACAATGGTGCAATTACAGATGAAATCATTGTTATAAACCATGATTGGGATTTTAACCAGACAGGCAGGCAGTTACAATCCTTGCTATATGCAACTGTTTTATAATGATTGGTGATCGTTTGAATTTGATCAAGAAAGAATTCTTTCTTATTATTATTTTGTTTTTCAAACTTACTTTGAAATATTGCCTCAAACCACAATTATATTTATCAATCAATTCTGAGTGTGTGTGGTAGAATTTAGAAAATACTTTACAAAGTTAAGGATAATGTTAGCTTGTTTTAGTGACTAAGCAGTCAAAAATAGAGTTATATTGTTAAAAATAAAGAAGAAGGCATAGATCAAAAATCAATAAAATCATGTACCACACCTGACCCGGGACACCATATGAGAAAGTGAAAAAACACAAGGAAATATCACACACCTGAGAGCCAAGAGGTCAGTCTTTTCTCTACAGGTGATCACAAGGCTGCAAGGAACAGACAAGACAGTATAATAAAGACAAAGTGAAACATTAATAAAACATAAAGTCACTTACATTAGAACACTATCTCACAAAACAAAAACTTGCAAAACATATTCACAATAAGAAGTGTAGTGAGGAACATCTCCATCCAAAAATGGAAATTTACTATTTCAAAATTAAATTCCCCTAGTTTATTGTAAATTTTGAATAAGCATATGGCATTTGTTATGAAAAGTCCAAGTCCAAAAAAGAGCTTCAGAATTATAAGTGCTTGCTTTAATTAGCTGAAATTCATGTGATATAGCTGCCTTACCATTTGTACAAAATAGGGTTTATAAATATTCAGTACAGCATCTAAAGGAGCACATTAGCAGAGTGCTTGTTTCAAGATTGGGAGGTTGGCGGTTTGAGCTTAACTGGCGTCACTGCATTATGTCCTTGAGCAAGACACATTATCCCTTGCTTAATACTGGTTCAACCCAGGAAGATCTGTCCTGACATAAATGAAAAATTGCTGACTGGGGCGTAAGAATTTAATCAAACAAAAAGAAAGTCGTCTAAATATCTCAAAGTACAGTGGAACACTTTAATAACCTTAGCTTGAATATTACAGAGAGAGACAGCATATAGTAATAACAATCAAAAATAATCTGCAACAAGAGGAGCATCAATAGTGCCCATATGAATTCCTACAATTGGTTATATAGTTAAGAGCCAATACTTTGCTTTAGTGCTATAGTGTTCTAAGTGACATTTTGGTCAAAAATGAGTTATGCATACCGTTGAAAATGAGATCAAATATTCTATCTACTGCTGAAGGTTGGTTTGCCTATCTCCTCCCTATAAGCTTAAAATCGCCATGTTTTTCTGTTCTATCTACAAAAAGACAAATTCGTTCAGTGCTATAGTGCTCTAAGTGATTTTGTCCAATGGCCAATGATGATTATGTCACGTGACTGGGTGAGCTCAGTGTCATACTGTTCTATCTACATAAAGTCACTTACCTTGCATGAATTGTTAAAAATTGCAGTTACCTCCCTTATATAAATTAAAATTTTCTTAATTGAAGGGGTTTGTCGGTCTTATGATGAACTTATGGCTATATCGGCTACTTTTAGGTCCAAATAATCCGCTCAGTCAAAAATATAACGCAGATTGATCCATGGAGAGAATAAAAGCTGTAGAAACGGATGACCTCCCTAACACATATTTAAGCTGCTTTTATTGAAGTAATTTGTCGATTTAGATACAAATCAATGGTTAAAATCTGCTACCTTTAGGTCCAAATAATCAGTTCAGTCTAAAATATTGTACAAATTGACCAAATTGATAGAAAAATAATTGTAGAAACAGATTACCTCATTTGCATAAATTTTAATGGCATAATCGGTGTGGTTTGTTACTGTTATGCTAAATAAATAACTTAATCTGCTACTTTAGGTACAAATAATCATTTCTGTTCAGACTAGTATATGAATTGACTCCATAAACAGAATAATAAGCTGTAGGAAAATATAGAACACTAAAGCACTGAACACAGAAGGCGATTTTTGGGGCATAGTGTTCTATCTGCAAACTATAAAATGCCCGTAACTTCCATATTACTGTGAAACTTTCTTCAAACCAAGGTCATTTACACTGTATGTATATATTTTAACGCTTGGTATGATTCAAAGGTCTGTGATAAATAAGGCATCAAAAATCAGGATGCTAAAATTTTCTAATTTATTTTTCTCAAAGCTTGTGCAATGGTAGATAGAACACTATAGCACTGAAGCGACAAATAGTTTAGAGAAAACTTTCTGATATAAAAACAATGATTATGGGGTTCTTCAGTATAGATAGTAGAAAGTCATGTGTAGACACACTAGATGCTAAAAGCATTTACAAATTTAATCCATTAAGACTTGCACTTGATTTTAAGACCAGAATAGAATTTTAACATTCCTCTTGTAAACATTTTCACAATTTTAACATGGTTCCTAATCATAGTAAGGTAAAAAGTTAAAAGTATTGACGGTTCAGAAGTAGTATGTATATGAACTAGAATTAGCAATAAAAACGTGAATTATATGGTATTTTATTAAGCCGGTGTAACTTGTATAACGCAGGAATCTTGTCTTGATTCTCATCAACAAACACACCAAACTTAGCAGCCATATGACAACCATGCCTATCAACCACACATTTTTCATCTAGCAAATTTTGCGCATAAGTTCTTGCTTTGCGTTAGGATGTTAATGTAGCACAAACCAGAAGATTGACGAGTTAGTTTATGCATTTTATTTTTCAGAAGCTTCGATATTTAATAACACCAACACGTGACTGGGGTCCTGCACTACCCAAGCACAGGAAGCTTATAGATTATGTTGATGGTTGGGTCATAGACCCAATGAAAGAGAAAATGGCATACAAAAATAAAGCTTTTAACAGTAAAAGTGATTTGCAGGTAAGATTAGTCCATCAGAAAATTAGCTGCACAAATTAGCTTTCTTTACATGAATATTATTATCATTGTCAGTACCAAATAGATTTAACAGCATTAAATGTTTGACAGTTATATAAATGACGACTAGCAAATTTGCTGATGGGCCTGTTCATCTGCATAACGCTATGAGAGTTTCCTCTGTAACTGCACGATGGTGGGTCAGGCCACAGTCTCAATGATCGCCCTAACGTAAACCTGTCATTGGTGGGTTGGTGCCTGATGCTTTTATTTGGCTAAGTCCACCAACCTACATTTGAGTTATTTTTATATTGGTTATGCTTATCTGTGGATCATGAGCCATTTTCTTTGCTTCATCATTGTGTGTTAGTTTGATTAGATTATTATAATTGTATGTGATAATACATAGCATATGTTAGGAAACTTCCATGGGAGCTAAACAATTTTTGTGTTTTAACAGCAGCAGAATCTAGGGCGAAGATTGGCGACAGTAAAATGCATTTGAACCCCTAATGGCTTCGGCTGCTGTCTATTCTAAGGCGGTGGATTTGTTGTTGTTGATTCATTGTTTAGTATTGCCACCATTGTTTTGTAGGAGTTTCCTGTTTGTCCTTATTTTGTTATGCAGTACTTAGTTTTAGGTCAGGTCAGATCCATACGGGTCTTGAGGTCAGGACCAGATTGCATTCAGGACCAGATTGGTCGTTTTCTCAAGACTGATCCTGCTCCAGGTAACCATGTAAGCCAGTACCACCAGTAACATGATAGATGGGGCTTATTAACCTGGGAGGGTCACCCATCTAGGAGTTTTCTCTAGGCCTCTACACCAAACTAGAAAGTGGCAGCTATGCCAGAAATTATCCTGTTACAACGTGGGTGACGGTAGCTTCACATGAGGAGTCAACAGGCCGATTTCCCGGTTCTGTAGCAGTGGTCCAACAGAAGAGCACGACTAATTCACAGTGACAACGGTGGAGCACAGACCCTAAGTCAGTAGGGTTCATGCGAAGGTCTTGGACTGACGAAAATGTCTGAGTTGGTGAAAGGAAGGGCATCCTGCCATTAAACTTTGCTACAATTATACAAATGGCAGTCTTAGGCAAAGTAAGATCTGCTCGGTGTGCAGCAAACCAGTTACCTGGAGAGGGGCCCATTGATGTTACATGTTCAGCAAGACAATTCAAAGTTATTGGACAAATGTAATCTTATTTTGTTGGCATCAAACAGAGCCTAAAATGGCCCTCTAATCCATATATATCTCTCGTTTCATTAAGTTGAATACCAGGACTAACCAATCCTAGTTATCAATAACTATTTTTCTAAATAATTCATATATTTAGTTCCTAATAAATGACTATTTAGTGTGCATATATTTGAGCTGGTGTCCAGCAAAAGGTACAAGATGGCATGTGCGCCCATCGATGACTCATATCAGCTTGCGCATGTGCGCATTCTGGTCAGAGTCTTTAATTTGGCGCTCTATTGGTAGCCAAGGGTTCAATGTTTCTTCAGGTGGAATACTTATGATCAGACTGTGCATATTGTATCTTTGTTGTGCGAGAATGCCATTTGGTACCTTATGCTGAATATTGTCTCATTGTGTGTGTTTATCTCTTTTCAGAGCATGGCGTCAAATACAAATCAGTCTACAATGGACTATAAAACTAAATTGAACATTTATTCTATTTCCGACTCAATAGGGGCACCATCAATTCCTTCCATAGCCTCTTCAAACAGAGATCTCTCCATGCGCAGTACTTCAACTACTAACATATCTACTACAGCTTCTCGTGTTACTCTTGAATCAAATGTATAACACTGTATATAGAGGATCTTACACGAGTGCTCAAGTTTTATTGTATTTATTAAACGAGTTGGGGAAGCTTTTTTGCAACGAGTTTAATAAATTCAATAATACAAGAGCACGAATGTTAGATTCTATTTATCCTATGACATTAAGATTACTTTGAAATCTCATTTGTTGCGTAAAACGTTATAATTTTATCATTATGTAGGCAACGTTGTTATGGACGTCATAACGTTTCCCGTAAATCTATAAACCACCAGTGGTTTATCGATTTTATTGCATGGTGTTATTTCACTCTCAGACGCGACGTCATATGATAATCTGTTTTAAAACTTTTTTTATTGCCGGTGAGAATTTGCATTTATGGTAACATATATAAGATGACAACAAGCCCATATAAAAATGGTATCTACAACATCAGCATAAATTTATTTGTAAATTTTAATAGGTCAATGGAATTTTCCATATGATTTCATAATATAAAGTCCGCATGATCCTTCATACATTTGTATATACATGTATAGGTAAGTCGACGATTAAAGATTCCAAAATATATCTTATGTCAATTACTTTTATCTGAGCAAACCGTGTAGACTCTGATAAAATTAGACTGAAATATGTGACTGACCTCTTGGCTCTTGTGCAGGTGATGTTTGTTGTGTTTTGTCATTTTCTTATGTGGTGTCCTGGGTCAGGTGTGGTGCTTCACTGTAACGATTCCTGATCTTAGCCTTCTTTCTTACTTTTATCTGAGTCTCCTCTGGAATCAGCGGTTGTAAGAAATGTATGTGGCAGGACCTGGGTTTATATGGACAACCCTTGCAATTGCATCCCTCATGAATTGAGTTAGGAGATAACTGTATACAAAATTTTCATTTGGGGCACTATAACGTCAAATATACGGCCAGAAATTTAGTGTTACGGCGATGCGCGAGCTGAGCCGTAAAACGTTATTTCTGAACGTATATCCGACGATATACCTCCCCTAATGTACATTTTGAATATGGTTATCCCTATTTAATGCACTCCTGCAGTTCTGTCTAAAACTTTAGCGTTGCAAGCCGCATAAAGCAGCATGTCATCAAAAGAAATGTGACGTAATTTTAATTACATCAAATTATTTCCGACAGTATATCACAGGTACACTGTCACATATTTTTGACGTTATCCAATCAAACGTCGCGTCACAAAAGCAAGTGCATAAGAATATTAATTTAAACAACGAATAGTTTGAAGAAAATATACTAAAAGTATAATTTTACATGTCATTTTATCATGTCATACATATATCACCCATCAACCAATCAGAACGCTGGACATTGGCCCTCATGTTAAGTTGGAAGCCACTGTTTAAAACAGAACAATGCAACATAGTTATCTCAAATCAAAATATGTTAAGAGCCAGTTTAGCCTTTCAGAATAATAGCAGAATAGTTTTGTATACTATCATTTAAAGAAAAGGTGAAACAAGTTTGATAAATACATATTTAAGCTAAGAAATCTCTTTTTCACTATGTTCAAAAGCTCCGGCCAGTGTGCTCCCTCCCCCCTGCCTGCCCCCTTCATCAACCCTAAAATGGTATTATTATGTTGGTTTCTTCACTTCACATCTTGCTATCTTGTTTATAATAAAAATGATAATACATTTTCAGGATATATTCTACACATGCTTATAATTAATACCAAAAATTCATTTTTTGACATTTTGTTTTCTTTTTTTTTTTTTGCAGGTTTTGCCAAAAATGCATTTGGTGATGAAAATATTTCCTTTTTTTTTTTTTGGTATGTTTTTAACATTGTGTCAAATCAAGACTTTAAGAAATTGAGTTCAAAATGTTAATGTAAAAGAATATTTTTAGAGAATTGAAACAAACACAAAAATATCATTTTTCACATATTTGCTTGAAAGGCCCCTTTTTGGCCCCTGAAAAAAAATGCATTTTGCCTGCGAATTTTCTTGAAGACTTTTTTCTGTTAATCTATGGACCTGATAGATCATGCAAATCTAAAAACCTTTTCTGAAGGAATTTGTTTGAGGTTTGGTCAAATTTTCAAGTAAATTGACTGGTCTATATCAACGTTCTATCCATGGGAGTTACACGTACCACCAGTCCTAATTGGGTAAAAAGTATGATACAATTCTTTAGATAAAATTGTGTCTGTAACAAATCATTTGACTAAAAATCCAGCTGTTTGAGGAATCTAGCGTTAAAGTATACTATTCTACAACAGTGGGGAGCAATGTAGCTAAGTTGGTGAAGTGCCAGATTTGTCACAAAGAGATCATGCGTTCGAACCATTAAGTTACCATGGTACTATATCACTGAGAAAGACACTCTATCTTCATTGTTTAATATTGGCTCAGCAAAAAAAAAACTTAAAAATTGTTGAGTCGGATGTTAAGCATCAACTCAAATCAAAACTTGGTGTTCCCATTCAGTGGTTGTTTCTTGTTGGTCAATGTTTTATGATGTGGTTCTTTGTGCCCTTTCTAGTTTGGCAATCATCTAGAGTTGTTTGCTTTACTCTAATTATGTTGTGGCTGTCTGTATTCTGTTTCTCTATCTCACGGCTCATAGGGTTGGTCTGGAGACTGTGATTGTGGCATTTCCGGGTCATGCTCACTTACGTTTTGCGGGTAATCTTACACCTTGCACAATAACTATTAACCTTTTAATCTTCAAACATACCTTACGTCCTGGTGCCATTGGCTTACTATTCACCATCAAGTGCCTTTGTCATACATGTTGTGAATTTCAGCTTTTAAAGTAATTTATTTGCAACCAAGATAGCTTCCAGTGACAAGCCATGTATATTAAGTAGGCACAACATAATTTTCAAATATAATTGGATCTTGTCAGTTCCAAGTCCTCATGACCAGAGGATTAGCATCAATTATAGAAGTTCGAAAGATAATTAGTTATCTAGTTGAAACATGATTAATTAAGTATTTCCTGTTAACAAATATGTTCTGGTATTTAGAAGGCTGGGATGTTTTAAAGCATTCAAAATATATGTTTGATGGGAAATTATTAAAATATTTCCTACACCTGCCCTATTCTCGGAATCAAATGTATCACAAATGTAATTCAATTTAAAAGGTGGTTCGAACTTTTAGAGTTTAAGCAATCGTTGGTCTGTAAGCACTATGAATATGTCCATTGGACTATCATTTCATATTGAAATCTCATTTCGAGTATTCATGGATTACTCAGATTCACGGTTGCCATATATAAAGAGGATCTTACATGAGTGCTCATGTTTTATTGAATTTATTAAACGAGTTGGGAAAAAGAGATAAAATGCGAGGCTTGCCGAGCATTTTATCTCTTTTTCGCAACGAGTTTAATAAATTCAATAATACAAGAGCACGAATGTTAGATTCTATTTATCATATGACATTGAGATTACTTTGAAATCTAATTTCTGCCGTAAAACGGTATAATTTTGTCATTATGTACGCAACGTTGTTATGGACGTCATAACGTTTCCCGAAAATCGATAAACCACTAGTGGTTTACAGATTTTATTGCATGGCGTTATTTCACTCCCAGACGCGACGTCATATGATAAATTATATTAACTACTCATTTAAATTATTTATTTTTCAAAATGTGCGAAATCTTAGGACAAATTTGTGCAATATGGCATCAGTTATAGCTAATATGTTAAAATAATTTGTAATCTGGAAAATGAATCCTTCGGAAATAGATATTACCACGCATAATTTGACAAAGCTGACTGGTTACATTAAGTCTACTCATAGAATGACTGGAAATTGCAACGACTTTTACGCCACCTAGCACAAGCTTAGGTAGAATTACAGGAAAGACGTAAAATTGAATCGCTGTCAGATTGTGCAGAATCTCTAATACACTCGGTCACCAGCATAAGTGGTATTCTGCTATCTGTTGGAATATTATAGTTCTGAAGGACCATATTTAAAAAAAAGTATCAACACTATTAGGAGAAAATACGTCCAACTCCACGTTGCCCAACGACAGCTGTTGTGACATCTAAATAATCAGGAAAAAAACAATGCTGTAGAAATCATGAGACCTACACAGTTTGAAAACTTTGTTTCGTTTGTCAACGCGTGTGAATTAATGGAAAGTGCAATTGTACTCGCGTCTAATCTCTGACTTCAGTGTCATTCTGCTTAGGGCAATTACCAAATATTCTGGATGGACCAGAAGGTAAAAAAAATCAAAATAACATTGAGATACATGAAGAGGTTCTATCAAATCCACTTTGCAAAAACACAATCATCTCTTGAACCACGCGTAAATGACATTAAACATTGGTTTGGAGCATCAGCCCTGCGAAGTGTGCTAGGTAAACCTTGGCCTAGGTTATAGCAAAGTCCATTTTGAATCAAATGATGGACTTCTCACCATAATTGCATGCATTCTACATGTGTTTAATGCCATGCAGCGCTTCAGAATATTATTGGCATTTGGTTTTCGGTGTAATTCATTCTTTTAAACCCCTACCCTGTGATTTGTTTTCCTTTTTTCGGAAAAGAATTCCTGAAAATTAGCTATTTCTGCAGTCACATAAAATAAATAAGCTGTGGCTTCTTAAAAACAAGTTATGTATAGGAGAACATTCTCTTATAACTAAAATGCTTCTCATAGAGCTAGTGTCTGGCGTAAAGTCTGTTGATGCTGTCACGATAGTGTTAAGTCAATAAAATCATGCACCCATATTGAAGGCTAAAGATTATTTCTAAAAGAGTAGATATAATTGCTCTTTGTAAAAATAGACTGGACATTTTTTAAGTTATTACTTTACATTTGCTCGCATGGTAGATATTAACAACGTCTTCAAACTGTTGATGCACAAGTTGGTATGTGTGTTTCCCTTATTTATCGCCTTATCTTTTATCATACCTTAGCTGAAATATGATGGTTTCAAGGATTTCCTTGGATAAATTTGTCAAAACATACACAAAGTGCGAACGCTTTGATATATTTAAAAATGCACCACACTAGCGACCCTTAGAAAATATATCAATGGTACCCCCTCCCCACCCCCTTTTTTTCAATCGTAGTCATGTGCGTCTTATATTCTTGATAGTAAAATTCGCTTACTATTGACCAGTGCAAAACAGGGAGCATATAATACGTGGTCATAATGGTCATATTTTATAGACGTGCTAATTTCAAAGATGGTGAATAATCCAAGGGTATGCTTTTTGCCCTAATCTTAAATTGTTATGGATGTGTAAAACATTTGGGCTGCATTGCGAGAAAACCTGTCTTCGGGAATTTCTGACTGAAAAACACTCACGCAATCTTGCTCAAGTACAGATGTTAGCTTTAATCTTAAAATTCTGCATGAAAAAGTAAGTGAGTACGATCAAGAAATACCACAATCATATACTGCAGACCAATCCACGGCACCGTGAGGAAGAGCTACAGTAACAGAGCATTTATAGTATCAATACATCTGTAAGACAATAATAGCAAAGCAGCCAGTTTTAATATTATACTTTTTACATAGGCGAATGTTAAAGGGAGCATTTCAGACTACGCAGATCCGCATTTTGTTTGCAAACCCCAAAGACAGGTTTTCTCATGATCTAGGCCTATTTCATTTTTGTATGTGATTACGTGTCAAGTATTAGGGATGTTAGATATATGGCTGATCTTGGATGATCAATGGCAAATTGAGCATCCACCTGATATAATAATGGTAAATCGGGAACATGCAATCACAGAATGTCCAGATCAACTATGCAAACCTGATGCATAGGTGATCTTTACCATCTTATCCTTAGACATGTACAGAAGAATATTCTAAATATGTAAATACAAACTGAAGATCTTTACCAGAATTCTCAATTAACCCATTGTATACTGGAAATCCCTAAATTTTTACGTTATCAAACAGTGAAGATACCCTATGGAATGCAGCATGAAGCTGCATTTCATCTGGGTCTGCACTGTTTGTTAAGAATAAAACAACCTTCAGAGACAGAACTGCATTATAATTCATAAAAACATTACTTGTGATCCCTTAAAGTACGAAATGGGCAGTCCCATACATAATGTATCACAATGTATGGGACAATCCATCAGAATACAAGGGGTGAAATAGCTCAAATATGAAGTTAGTCTATTGATAGTTTGCAAATATCCCTTTTCGCTGCAAACATAGATAAGCTTCAATGTTATTCTTTTTATTACCATGAGATTTTCAATATTTTATGTGAAATATACGGTTTTAATTGATTGTGATTGTTTTGTAATAAATTGAAAGAAAAAACGTTTAATCAGTTAGTGTTGTTATCTGTAGCATAAACATCGACGCTGCTCTTGTAAAAGCATTAGCGACAATGACAATCCTGGCACCAATTGCCCCTTTCGCATTTCAAAAAGAGGAAAGCCACGGCACTATTCACATCCTCTGTTGGCATAATAGAATAGAACAGGAATATTGGTTTTGATGACTTCGTTAAGGCTTTCGCCCACAGTCTACAATATTTCGACCATGTCGGGACTCCTTCCAGAGAAAGAGGGAGAAAAAAGAAGAATGGGACAGAATAAAAAGGCCCCGACTCCGCCCAAAATTGTCCAAGTAAAGCAAATTTTATCCTGCAAACAAGCTAAATATGACAGGACCATCTCTCTTAAAGTTACAGCAGAGAGCGCAAGACTCTACCACCTGAAGCCATAGAAAGTGTGCTTCGATTAATCTCTTTTCAGACACCTTATCTTTAAAACTGCCGGAAATGACTAATTAAGTGGGGCTTGATGTTTGGGGTTTATTTGCTTTATTTTAAAGTTGGGGCGGTACAGGTCAAATTTGTTTGTGATTATGTGTAACGATACTATGCTAAAACTACAAAAGGTCGTTTCTGCAATTTAAACCAACGCTAGAATTGGTAAATAAATATGCATTTGGCAGTTACCAGGTGCAACGACTTCGAAATGTGACCAAATATTGCATGCGCGGATCCAGAAAGTTTCTCAGAGGGGGTCCAATTTTGTTATTACTTTTTTTTTCTTTTTTCAGTTGATTAGGGGAGAGAAGATCCAAATACAGCTATAAGCAGGCCATCATTGGCCCGCCAGCAAAACGCCATTTAAATGGAGTTTCGCCGGCGAGCCGATGGTGGCCCAACACTGAATGTTGACTTGTAAGCTTTGTGGTTTTGTAGGGGATCCAGACAAATGTTGCTAAGAAACCCTATATTTTTGTGATTTTTCAGCGGGGTCCGGACCCCCTGTCCCTCCCCCCCCCCCCTCTGGATCCGCACATGTATTGATCATTGATGTTCGTATTAATGATTGGTTTCTTTAAGATTTGATATGATCAAGAAAGCATACGTTTGAACGTGGTCTTATTAATAAATAGCAAGTGAGTACGACAAATTAATGCCACAATCACAGACCTCAGGCCAGCCCAATGGCACAGCCAGAACGCTGAAATAGCTACGCAGATCAAAGGGAGACTACTGGATCATGCAGTGATTCTCTTCAATTACGTCCCTTTTCAAAATGGGAACTTCTCTTAAAGGAAAGAATTTGCTCCCAGAGGGAGCGAATTCTTTCCTTTAAGAGCTATTCCTTGTGGTATAATAAATCAGTTTTATCATATTGGGTGACCTCCCTTGAATGTTACTATTCTTATTACGCACGTGCATAACTGCATAATGGGAGCTATGCCAATGCAAACAACGGCACCGCGAGGAACAGACACAGAACACTAAAATCAGTATAACAGCAATTACATAATAAAAGTAAAGCAACTACATGTCGCTCTTTCAGAGAAATGATTGCATAACTAGAAAGGACACCGAGTACTACATTACAAAACAATAAGCAAACACAACCCCCCTCCCCTCAAACATGAATCATTAACATCAAATGAACCACCGCCTTAGAACAGACAACAGAAAAAACACCGAATGCCTAAAATAATTTTGCTAAATCTTCGCGTTAGATTCTGCTGTTGTTAAAAACAAATTTTGTTAGCTCGTGTGGAGGCTCTCTAAACTATGCAATGTATCGTCGCATGGAAACAATCAAATCAACATACGAAGACAGTTATAGCACATTAAGGTCTTAGAAATGTCTTTTTTGAGTTTCCGTTTTACACAGGTTTAACTACATTAAAAATTAAAAAAAAAGTGTTCTTCTCAGAAGCCATAAGAAGCAAGTGAGTATGCCCAGGAAATGCCACAATCACAGTTCACAGACCGTCTCACGACACCGCGAGGGAAGAGACACAGAACACATACCCTCACACAACAGCAAGAATACAATTAAACATGGGTG
This sequence comes from Loripinus fragilis, assembly GCA_964019695.1. Lineage (NCBI taxonomy): Eukaryota > Metazoa > Mollusca > Bivalvia > Lucinida > Lucinidae > Loripinus > Loripinus fragilis. The sequence goes on from OZ026520.1 coordinate 26,515,557, forward strand.
GATCCAGAGGGGGAGAGGGGGTCCGGACCCCCCCCCCCCCCTGAAAAATCACAAAATATAGGGTTTCTTAGCAATACTGGTCCGGGTCCCCCGAAAACCACAAAGCTACTAAGCCTGCATTCAATGTTGGGCCATCATAGGCACGCCAGCGAAACGCCATTTAAATGCCGTTTCGCTGGTGTGCTGATGATGGCCAACTTATAGTGGTATGCGGATTCTCTTTCCCATCATCGACTAAATAGAATAAAAAAAAGTTGTCATTTGGACCCACTCTGACATAACGTTCTGGATCCGCACATGATTAAAGAAAAACAAACAGCTCTCTTCCTCTGAGAGTTGATGAGGGCAAAACTACAAAGGAGACTTAGAACAACTTTACCAAACAATGACCAGGCTTAAAACAACACGCACACAAGAGGAGCAACAATAATGAACCAGCTATCCTGTTAAGATTCATGTGCGGACCCAGAAAGTTTTGTCAGAGGGGGTCCATTTTCTAAAAAATATTTTAGTTGATAAGGGGAGGGGGGATCCAAATACACCATAAGCGGGCCATCATCGGCTCGCAAGCAAAACGCCATTTAAATGGCGCAAGAAACCCTATATTTTGTGATTTTTCAGGGGGGGGGGGGGTTCGGGCCCCTGTCCCTCCCTCAGGATCCGCGCATGAGATTTTGTTTTGTCTGGCGTCTCATTGTATTCTGGTTGATATTTCATATAACGAGAAGCAAAACGTATGATGTTTCAGAAATTTAATGAAAACTTAAACATTGTACACTGCTCAAATACAGATTTAAAGCTATATCTTTTATATGTTAACTAAAAGAGTAAGCTTTGTCCAGTCATTTGTGAAACTATTTCAAAAGTTAAATATTAGAAACACAATTGCAAAGCGTAGCCAAAATAAACAAATAAATGGCATTAAATAAATATAAAATAAAAGTGCAAAACAGCCTTCATTTCTTCATAAGGCTCTCATCTGGGTGAGTACATACATGGTCAGTTTGGTATCAATGAGGCCCTGGAAGAGGGGTCCCAGTTTCCCATATCCCTTTAATTATTGTGAAAAATATCACATATCTCTAAAATAAATATGGCAAATATCCACAAAATTCAGAAAGCATTGTATCCCCATATCCCTAAAATTGATCCAAGTATCAGGTATCCCTTTGACTATTTACAAAAATATCCCGTATCCCTTTAGGTTTTGGCCAATATCCCTGTATCCTTAAAACCCTTCCAGGGCCTCATCAATTGCGACAGTCCTCGTAGCAATGGTGCTTATATCATATGCAATGAGTCATGCTTTAAACCTACATGTACCAGTTGAAATAGATGTCTTTGTTTCTTCTCCCATGTTTTGTTGCGTTACAATTGAAGTCTTGGTGAGACTTGTGGATGCCATGCGCGGATCCAAAACGTTTCTTCAGGGGTGAGTGGGGAAGCTCCGACAGTTTTGTTTATTATTATTAATATTTGTTTTATTTTTGACTGATTATCTCAATAAAAATTCCAAAGAAAATTTAATCACACTAAAACACTATGTTTACTCTGTCTTTGAACAGAGTAAACATAGTGTTTTAGTTTTATTGTAGACGTCGGCTAGTATACAACTTAAAGAGGGCCAACGTTGGCCCGCCAGCGAAATGTTACGTAAATGGCGTTTCGCTGGCGGGCCAATGATGTCCCAGAATTAAATTCTGACTGAGTAGCAGTGTGATTTTCTAGTTGGTCTTGACCAGTATTCCTAAGGAAATATTTAGTTTTTAGACTTTCCAGGGATGGTCCAGACTCCCAGTCCCCGCTCTTGATCCGCGTATGGGATGAACAGGCTTGCCTCAGCGTTTTTGTTCGATTATTTTATTAGTTCCTTAATTACATCTGCTGGCATACACAAATGCATATTTCAAGCGAAATACATAGGATGAAATAAACAAACCACATTATAATACAAGTGACAAATGCATGTGACTCCTTATGTACATATACCTTAAGCCCATTGTGTACCCCTAAACGGTCACTTTAGAAACAGTGAAGGCTGAAGTACAACTAAGTTTGGAAATTCTGGCATGCCATGACATGTTTTATGAATCGTATCAGAGTCTTTGTATCAAACAAGAAGTATGAATAAATTAGTACACAAAGGTCTGGAAGATGCACATGTAACAATATACTCCGATAATAGAGGTAGGAACAGAGGCCACCGGTTTGTCTGTTGTTTTGTCTTTTGTTGTTTTGGAGGGATGTTATTGTTGTTATTTGGGCGGGAGGTCTTCAAAAAGGACAGCCTTTGATTTGTAACCAGCAGCCGTATTTAAAGATCTGTCATTCAATTTTACAGACAATCATAGTCCAATTTTAAATGTCTCGATCAGTTGTGGGTTAGTTTTAATTCAATTTATTATTAATTAAAATAGTGCAACTAATAAGGCACGTAATAACTGATGCTGTATTTGTCTGGGTGATTTTCAAACAAACAGCTATTGAATGTAAAATAAAGGCAACTAATAATAATAGTAATAAAAAAATATTAATTAAAACATTAAAAAGCGACGTACATACACATATACATACAACATTAAGTTCTTGCCAGCCGTTAAATTGTTAATAAATTAACCAAATTGATACGAATTTGAATACAATTACATTCGAAATTCAGATAAATTGTTGATTAAAGTCTGAGGCCAAACTTTCACTTGAGATTTTAAGAATCTTTATAAATGTGTTTTGAAAATATATCTCTGCAGTGTTTACCATTAAGTTTTGGTACTCATCTGATCGCAAAGCGGGGTCCGGGGTCTATTGTTTTATACGAGTGTTTATCTGCATCCAGACTGTCTATGTGAACAACGAAGGCTCATGTGAGTTTGCGCATCGCATAGACTCGTATGTGCCTTCCTTGTGATAAATACCATAATCTCGTGGCTTCCACGCAAAAAAATACTACACGATGGGCTATTGAACTATTCCATTTTGTAATATTCGCATACGAGAAACGTTTACAACATTGGATATGCGCAGAAATATTTTAAGCATTCCAGAATATTGTAATCAGGCCTCGAGGTTATACAACTAGTTTATGCACAATTCATCGGGACATGAAATTTATTCTCCTCATAAATATTAAAATGCAACAATTGTAGGCATCTTAATAATTATAAGCAGGATATACGACAGCATCTGAGTGGTTTAAGTGGGGAAAAACGTTATTATTCAGCATTGTACTTTCTATGAGCAGTTGAAATAACATGCTCAGATGAGTTGATCATGATAAAAGTATTCTAACCTCGGGGCTATGTACAGTCATGTATCTGGCATTTCAAAATCAAACTACTATGTATCATGTTTTGTAATGAGTTTTATCCTATATGTCATCTATGTTAATTTAGTTTTGGGTGCACATCTCAACCCCTATTATCTTTGCCTATATCGATATGTTCTGATCATCTTTTGACAGGTCTGGCTTCTGTTTGGTGAGACTTTTATTTTAGGGTTGTTTATCCGGACGATGTTGCTCGTGATGGAATTCAGGCTGATGACCCTTCTCGTACTTATTTTTCTGCATGGGGTATTTTGAAAATCTGCCTTTGCTTAATCGCTTTTCTCTGGACAAACTCTTCTTTTTCTCTTCTTGCTTTTTAATTTTCAAATGGGCATTCTTTCGTTTGGATTTATTCTTTTTAGCTTTGTCATCCAATCGCTTGACGCGTGTTAAAATAATGTCCTTGTCTATTTTTTCGTCATCTGTATACAATCGTTTCTGACGTGACAATGGGTTACTCAGGTCATCTAATCGTTTTACCCTTGACAGTGAGGCTAGCGTCCCGTCCATTCGTTTCACACGTGACAATCCCTCTTTCGACATTTCATTTTTGTTTGCCACGTCTTCTTTCCCGATGTATTTGTAGTCCTTAGGGTTATATTTATCTTTTTCGTCTGACATTAGGAACTTGTCTTTAGCTCCGTAAGATGTCTTCTTTGGCTGTAATAACAATTAAAATGTTTTAATATTTTAGATGACAATTAAATAAAGCAAGATTTATAGTAAATAGCATTATAGGTTGACTACAAAATTTGCAGTCAACCTGAAATGCTCCGAACCATCAATTTTGCAGTATTGGAAGTTGACATTAGTAATATTTAAACTAGGAAGAATATCACGCACATGTCGTTGCCCCCACCCCCGCCCCTGGCACTGTAATGCGTTTTTGTAGTACAAATACGCAATCGGTAGTTAGTACAATATCTTTAAAGTAGCAGAAAGTCCTCGAATCTGTCTAGGAAGATTTGGAATTTCTCCTATAGGTACATGTTCCAGCAATTTTTATTGTCTTAAACGTCCTTATTGTTTTCTTGTTCTGACTAATCCCATTAAACCAGCTTTGTCATTGTAACCAGTACATGTGTAACCAAATGAAAAAGGCTTTATGATCCTTCATATGAGAACAGCAGAACGCCCCAAAAATGTCTAAAAGACTTTTACGGTATTGTCCCTCGGCATTTCGCTCCATTATATTACGTAATTCATGTTCAAACGCTCTATGATTTACATTTTAAACTCTTTAATTGTATTAGCTGGATATGACAGCATGATTGTTTTCTCGAGCTTACATTAGAAAATAACCAATATTGGATTATATTGGTTCATATATTTTGTAAGAAGATCTGCTCTCTTCATCAATACATGTACGCATCTGTCAGCCACACCCATTTCCATTCAATATTGCATGTTAAATTCGTTCTGCAGATTTCAGTTTGCATCTGTATGAGATTTTTGCCATGTCGAATCATGCGCGGATCCAGATGGGGGAGCATGGGGTCTGGACATCTCCCTTGAAACTCACAAAAATATAGGGGTTTTAGCAATAGTGGTTCGGATCCCCTGAAAAAGCAGTCAGCATTCAATGTTGGGCCTTCATCGGCACACCAGCGAAACGCCATTTAAATAGCGTTCCGCTGGCTGGCCCGCTTTTAGTGGTATTTGGACCCTCTCTCCCCTCATCATCTAAAAAAGTTGTCAAAGTTAGACCCCCGCTGACAAAACTTTTTGGATCCGCGCATGCAAGTTATGGTATGATACATGCACTTATTAAATTAGAAAATGATGTTGCACAATATGCATACATAAGTATGTGTTTAGATATAGATGAAGCACAGTCATCCACACGCCAGTAAATATGAGATCTCAAATTCAAAGATCGCAGCCTGATTATTATGGAAGCAAGAGAAATAGATAATGAACAAAATTAACAATATCAGCACAAACGTATCGATGTTGTGTCGGGTGTTTTTTTTTATATATATATATATATATTTTATTAGCAAATAAACATTGGGCTCGATCACATTCCCTTTCAATCATAAACATGCATTATAAATGTTTTTAGTTTTCAAACAGTATAGCCCAAACAGGATGCTGCAAAACAGGTTATATAACATCAGGATCTAGGTTTGTCATAACGGATTTCAAGTTGATAAGCTTTAACCAGAAACCTATTTCAACCGATGGCACCGTTACTGATGTTCAGTGGAAGAATGATTTACTGCCACACCCTTATCCAAACTATACATACTCGAGCATCTTAGCTCGAAGCAATATATGCTTCGAGATCTAAGAAACTAATTTTCAGTCTGCTTTAAAAAAAATCGTTCTACATTAACTAAGGCATACATACCTTTGCGTCTGCCAGACAAGAAATGGCGAAAACTAAAACCGACAGATATAATATGTTATGTGTCTCCATCTTTATTCCATTAAAACACCAACAAGTCTAAAACAGTTCCATAATATATGCAGATACGCCTGTCAACGAGGCTGTGTTAATCTAGACGAATAAAGCTCCAATTACAAATAAGTGCCAGCTCATGCCAAATTAGACAATGTTTAAACTGAGCTACAAACACAGAAACGGCAAATAGCAATGCGTAAATGAATTAAAGCAAAGTAAATTAGCACAGCAAACAGCAAAAATGCAGATCTGCCTGCGCATATGCGCAGGCAGATCGGCGGTTTGCTGTTGCTATGTTCAGACAGACCAGAGTTTTCGATGTTCCAACGCGACGCAATTACCATTGTTTTTGCATTGTATCAGACAGATTAATGTCAGCAGGAAAAGGCACCGTCAACCAGATAATGCACATCCTAATCAGCGCCAAATGCGCAAACACCAATGTATTTCTCTGAATGCAAATACTTCATCAAACCGTCGCTCACTGTGACATATTGAATTCGATTGATTAGCATGACACGGTTCGCCATCGATGTCAGTTTAGAATGTTTCCTCTTGCAGTATGGTACTTTCTTATTTGTCACAGATCCAACAGCTCAGCCATTATTGCCTTTCCCAGCATTTACCAGAGCAATATAGTACGTGAAAGAGTTTTAGAGTAGTGTTTCACTGTATTAGGATAATGATTTCAATAAACACGACCTTCAATCGCTCTCTGCATTCAGTTCTTAGTTGATGTTTTCTATATAATTTGGGCGAATGTTTTAACACGGCCCCCTGGGGTGATTTTTTACACTATGCTTTCTCTAAAACCATATTATATATATGCAAAATGACACGGCAGTTATGACGTTACAATGTACCAACCATCGTAACTACGTTACTCTATAATAGTTTCAAATCCTATTTTAAAAAACACCTATTTATCTGTACATATCGACCAGATAAAACACTTATCTCAAAATAACAAAATGTATGTAAGCGTTACGATAACTTATGACTATGATATTACTGTAATATACGATACTTTTTTATACGACTGCCAAAATATCTACCAGAGCGAATTTTGTCCACTATGATTTTACAAAATTATATTATATACATGTAATACATAGCATAATGCATGAAAGCTTTTTTACTGTGAAACAGACAGGTTTACATGTACCACGTTACCTTTCAATCAAAGCAATCACTACAGTGTTAAAAGCATTTCTTTATTCTTACATGTCAAATTTATCTTTTGATTTAATGCATTCTTCTAGCCATGCTTATTTGATTAATTAAAATATCTGATATTACTGATATATACGTTACATTCTTTTTAACAAATATTACTTTTATTTCAAAGTAAGCACTAAATGAGTTTAAACTGTTAGTGGTGGAAGTGAATACCATTCTAAAAGTGCTAAATACTGTGAGAACTTGTAAATATTGTGTTTTATATAATAATAAAAAAGGAGAATTATCCCTGGCATATTTATTAATCATGGATGTTTAAAAGGAAGAAACTCAAACTTATAGTGACTGTTCACCTTAATTGTTCAGCTATTATTGTCCCAGTTGAATATACATTATACATGTGTATATTTAAAAACTTATTGTCATTATTTTGTTGAATCCATTCTAATTAGTTTGTAATTTGATAATTCTCACATGTCCCAGGAGGCTGCCATTTTTCCTTTTAATTAGCGGAGAAAATTTCACCAGGAATCACATGTAGAATCGTTTTACCATGGATATCAACTGTCAATAACTGAAAACAATTTTGCAAACAGTTTGGATCCAGATCAGGCCTGACAAAATGTCAGGCCTAATCTGGATCCAAACCGTTTGCACATCTGATGGTATTCCTGAAATACTTTGTTTGAATAGGTTAGTTTTGAAAAGGAAACCGGAAGACGACTGAAAAGCAATTAGTTAAACAAATAAACGTACTAAAAATTGTGTATGCCCTGGCTGATATGGGCCTTCACTGGGCGCACATGTCAAGTTGATGAATGTGGCATGATGCGGCTCACTTATAATATAGATTATGCATTTAGACACAGACATATTATTCTACAAATTGGTTAGATATACGCTGGCACTGAGCCACATGAAAACCACCTGCATATCGGTATTGTCTGGTTAGAATCGTTACTGTCTACATATTGGTAGCTTTTAAAACAATAACACTTTACGACTCTGTCAGCATACATCAAAGACCGATCAGACTGGCAGATGTTCAGGCTGATATGAATCTTCGATGGGCCCTTATGCTGTTCTGCTTACATAGTAACTATGTGCGGATCCAGAAATTTTTGCCAGAGGGGGCCCAACTTTGACGATTTCTTTTCTTTTTTTTAAGTTGATGAGGGGTGGAAGGATCCAAATACGACTATAAGCGGGCCATCAACGGCTCGCATGCAAAACGCCATTTAAATAGCGTGTTTCGCTGGCGTGCCGATGTTGGCCCAACATTGAATACTGGCTTGGTAGCTTTGTAATTTTCAGGGGATCCGGAACAGTAATGCTTAGAAACCCTATATTTTTGTGATTTTTCAGGGGGGGGGGGGGGGTCCGGACCCCCTGTCCTCCCTCTAGATCCGCACATAGTAGCAATGGCTGTATTACAAAACTGCCGAACAATGCTAATGAGGGTGTTATGGACTTGAATGGCGTTGGCATTCATGCGCGGATCCAGAAAGTTTTGCCAGAGGGGGTCCAACTTTGACAACGTTTGTTTTTTTAGTTGATGACAGGAGAGAGGATCCAAATACCACAATATGCGGGTCAACATCGGCATTTAAATGGCGTTTCGCTGGCGTGCCGGTGATTGCTGACTTGGTAGCCTTGTGATTTTTCAGGGGATCCGGACCAGTATTGCTATGAAACGCTATATTTTTGTGATTTTTCAGGGGGGTCCAGACCCCTGCACCCCCTACCCCCCTATGGATCCGCCCATGACCTTATCTACTGACAGCAACTTAATTGGTACATTGAATTGAAAAGCGTAAACCAGTTTCATCTGTACTAATTTAATTTCACATGACATATATACACAGCAAGTTCAATTCTGTTATATTCTAATGTCTAACTCTCTGGCTGTTGGCAGATGGGATTCTCGTGAACAATCTGATGCTGCGACTCGTGTACTTTGATACCACGACACTCAAGGCCGCTCACACAGGAACAGTGGAACTCGTGTAGCTCTGGGTTTAGCATATCATGACCTGAAATGGGACAATTCAACGACAGTAGAGTGAAATTCATATTTTTTGCTTTTGGAAGATGAAAAAATCATGTTTTAATGGCGATAAATACAGTTCGGCTTTACAGGTTTTAGCTCCAGTACAAACTAAAAGTTTGATTTCGTTTCTGATATTTATATTACATTTATCATATTATCGATCAAATACACTAATTCATCTTTAACCCAAAGTACAATTGAGTATGACCAGGAAATGCCACAATCATATACCACAGACCAACTCATGGCGCTACGAGAGACACAGGACGAAAACAAGAACACAATGAAGTAAAGCAATCAGCTCTCCCTTCCTCCGCAATGTGATTGCAAAACTATAAAGGACATTAAGACTATACCTAATACAAACACCCAAATGTTTAACCAAAAAGGAGAAAAAAAACAATAAATAAATAACGGAGTCACCAGCATTAGAACTGACTGTAGCCGAGGCAACAGAGGGCTCAAGTATAATATACTAGCCAAATCATTGCTAGTTATCCTTTGAATTGGTTACTTTATTTCAACACGAGGTGATATGTGAAAAATATAAACATGTAACGGCATGGCGAAACGCGAATGACATCGCTTAAACGTCAATAAATCGGTATTTGCTGGCGTTGAAGTTTCTCCACCCAGTCGCGCGGTCTTGATTACATGATTGTGCAAGTACACTGTGGCTTGAAATGTTGGTTTCATCTAAGTATACTATAGTGAGAAGGTACGTATTACTAACTGGTAAAAAGTGAATACGAGGCCACCAAGACGCATCCATTTTCAACATATTCACTTGATTTGGCAGCCTCTGACTACTATCTTTTCTCCAAGATGAAGAAAGAACCCTGTCATTTCCACATGAACGCGACGTCAAATATGTTTGCACACGATCATAGTGAATATACGTAGTTGGTCACGTTCTGCTACGGCATTCAATAAACGGTATTAATTTGTTTCGTCACTTTAATACGATCGATGCCAAGTATAACATTTGTCAATTTCTCCAAGAAGCATTTGTTTTGGTGCAATTTGAAAATGTTAGCAATATACACACATTTAGACCAGCGCATGAGATTTTGGTACCAATCGAATAGGCAAGTGTGTGTGTGTGTGTGTGTGTGTGTGTGTGTGTGTGTGTGTGTGTGTGTGTGAAGTTGGCCGATCAATCAATAATCAACAGTCGACATTCAATGTCTAGCTAGACAATCAACATTCAGTCCATGTTGATTGTCGGGCTAGATATTAAATGTTGAGCTGAATGTTGATTGTCGAGCTAGACATTGAAAGTATATTGTTGATTGATCAGCCAACTTCACACAAATATATATATATTTTTTGGAAGATGGTGGAGGCTCAGGCAAAAATATGTTTCTAGCCCCACTAGAAACATGTACTATCCTGCCAGCCAAGAGTGACAGTGACGTTTTGTTTACAAAGCTATCAGGGACTTAGAATCGATAGATCACTTGAGTATTAATCCTATCCGTAGGATAGGATTAATACACAAGTGATACATCGATTCGCGTTAGCTCAAGTGAAGTATACACGTTAGTGTTTTACTTAGTAATTTTGAACAAAGTATTATGTCACTGTCACTTATGGTTGGCACGACAGTAGCTACGTATTTTTGTTTAAAGAGAGACCTAGCATCAGTGATAAATAATAAACTGTACCAAATTTCATTTAATATGGTGACTCATATATTCTTAAATAAAGCGGTACTTATGGTTTTACAAGGGCTGCCGACCTTACACGGTAAAAGTTCCGTAATTGCAAAGGGGGACCCCCGCCCCCACCCCGACCATGAAAATCACAAATCCAGCATTCAATGTCTGACCATCATCGGCCCGCCAGAGAAACGCCATTCAAATGACGTTTCGCTGGGGCCGATGATGGCTCACTTTTATTAAAAAATAAAACAAAAAAAATCAAGGTTTGACCCCCCCCCCCCCTTCCTCCCCCTACCCAGACGAAACTTTCCGAGTCCGCGCATGAAATGCATAGTATGTTAAAACCTAATGGAGTGCATGTCTGATTCTCCCGCCTCTTCATTCTGCAGAATCCATGGTCGTGTACCAGGAGGTCGCTCAAAAAGAACCTTTTTTGGTGTATTGTTAATGGGGCATGCACACAGCATTCATCTGTCGGACACTCGCTATCCTTTGTACATCTCTGGCCGTCCCGAGGATCGTGCGTCGTTGACTGACACTGAAATGACACATGTGTGAGTATAATAATTGGACCTCGACGCGACAAAGCCCGTCTGCGGGGTTTCAGACAAAGCGAGACTCAAATCAGTCTCCTTATCAACAGAGACTGGCTAGAAAATTGAAATTTCACCTGTAACAAGTTAAGACAGGTTACTTTCCGATAAGCGAATAACAAAGACGGTGATCAGACTGTGTGGATGCGCAGGCTGATCTGCGCCTTTATTGTTCTATTGTTCGAACCCTCCGAAGACAGGTTTTCTCGTGTCGAGGCCCATTATAAACGGTTAGGATCAATTACAAAAATAAGGATGGGGTATCCACAATGGGTATTATTATTTCTGAGCCAACGCATATGTGGTAAATACTCAAAAACGTCTTAATGAGACGGATCCTCTGAGTAACCAAACCAATGGTCCAGGCAGGCTACGGTGACGCTCATTATATGGGCCTCTACGCGACAAAACCTGTCTTCGGGGTTTCAGACAAAGCGAGACTCATACCAGTCTCCTCAGCAACAGAAACTAGCTTGAAAATTGAAATTTCATTTGTACATGTAGCAAGAGTTGCACCTTTCTTGATCGAAAACCCTGGAGACAGGTTTTCTCGCGTCGAGGCCCATATACCCTTACAATATCTGATTCTATGATAAAAGTACTGTAAATCCGGAAATTTTCGCAATAATTTCATTTTCGGGAATAGCGTTAAAAGACACATTTGTGACGCTAAAATTCGCGACCAGGATATCAGTTAACAACGGAGTGTTTCCGGCATCTCGCGAGGATTTTATTTTCACGAAACTTCGCATGCGAAGTTTCGCGACAATAAAACCCTCGCGAAAATTTCCGAATTTACAGTAAAGAAGAATGCAAAGATCAGGAATCTATTGCTAAGCAATCTGATCAAGGTTCGGTCTTTTTTTCCGTGCAGGAAGTCGGTACTATGGGTATGATATATGATATCGATCTTGACATTGCTGGATGATAATAAAAAAAGTGTGAAATAAAATGACTGCGGAAATATGAAAATTCTTACCAAAATATAAGTACAACAAAGAGCGAGGATGACTATTGCTTTCATGGTTCTCTTCAGATTATCAATGTCAATAAATGGTACATGTACATGTTAAACATATTAGATAGATAAGAACAACTGACCACCTTACACCAAAACCGTATATCACCGTTTCTTAACACTCGGTAAAGGGCACATCAAATGCGATATATTTCTTCTAAATTTGAATTTTCCTTGATATCATTAGCTGATGACCAAAATAAAGATATTTTCCACCGATCCGTTGTTTGGGTTTTTATAATCCTCATTTTGCGCAATGCTTTCACAAAATAAAGATACAAACAGAAATAGGTTTTATAAACCTGAATAATCATATTAAATGCAATATAATAAATAATGTCGTATACTTACTGCAGCTGATAGACAATGCTGTTATACTTTGATAGCCGTAAGAATTCTAGAGATGGCAGGTTCCTAAGTCCCTAAGTAATGGCTGGAGTTAAAAGGGACAAACATGCAATTTCAGAGGAATAGTTCTCCAAGAAATTGTTTAACGTCGCCGGAGATTATGTTAACATGACGAATGGTTCCAACCAGTGATCTATTGAGAAACAAATCACTGGAACTATAAGAATCTTCCCTAACACCGTTTGCTGATCGATCTTTTAGTGATCTGTCAATCAATAAATCACTGAATTAAACCATTGGCTTTATAGTGGATCAGTGTTAATTTAATACATACAAGTTGTTAGATTGTTAGTGCATCTAGTCGTGTAATTGTGTCACGGGAATAAAGATGTGTGTTTTCTTGTTAATTTGAAACATATACGGTCTGCTAAGCTCTAGAGATTACCCAAAAGTTTGACAAGTTTAACTAAGGCATACTTTCTACACAACACCAATGACCAGTGTGTGATTACACAGACTGGCAGGTACAATTTCTGTTTTCGAATGACAAAGACAAATTTGCCTGTTCACATTTATAGTCAGGTCACATGCTAGAAATTCCATTACCAAAGATAACTAAGAGAAATACTGATTAATTTTAAGATGACCAAAATGATATTTGCGTTATTTTGCGCATACTCTCTTCTGGTAAGTTACTATTTTGACTGTTATTATCCATAGCGAATCTTGAAATAGCATTGTGTCTTTATATACAAAATGAATGTCCGGTTTAATTATTTCATCTTGAACATGTTGAAAGTTGAAGGGAGCCTTGATCCATGTCCAGAGACATTATAAGTTGCATCGTTTCGCTTTGCGACTATTATAATAGGGAAACTATACTTAAACGCAAAAGTTTCGCAACTGTTTAGTACCTGTGTTTTCTTCAGTATGGTCCATGTTAGAATATCCATATAATCATATTTTATACTCCTGCACAATGTGGAATGATTTACCATTAATCGGTTTTGGTCATACTCTTCATTCTGACGTTATAATGACGTCAGTGTTTTTCAACAATTTACGTCTAGCATAAAGAAAGTTATCTCGATTTGAAAACAAACGGTGCGATATGATAGCCAGATGTCGTATCTGACGGAAAACACTTTAAGGTTTAACAGTTAACTTTTATCAACGCTCAACGTCACTGCGTTTCTTTGGTTAACGTCAACCAATTTATCAAAATTGTTCATTTTATTCCGTTATGTCGCGCGATACGTCTGTCTTCTATGCAATGTATTGAAGGCTTCCTTTTGTGTCATTAAAAAACTCGATTATTGATATTCAGTTGTGCTTAAATGGCCAATTACGTCAAATATTGAAGGCTTTACGTTGACGTAATGAACGTTACCAAATGCATAAAATAACCTGCTTTGATTTGTCTGCCCTTCTGCTTTTGAAAACAGAAAACGGTTAAACACCTTTTCTGAATGAAATGTAAGGTGGTGTAACACTGTGACTCGATAAAATGTAAGGTATTGTTACTCTGTGACTTTTCAAATTTGGGTTGTCTTACATTTCTTGTTGAAGATTAGCAATGGTAAGTCTCACTGGTCTGATTTTCATGTTGCTTGGACGGCAAATAATTGGACTTGTTAATCATAATATGATGGAGTAAAATATTTGGCTCAAAAAGAAGGAAATAGCATTTTAGTAAGAGTTGCGAAACTTTTGCGTTTAAGTATATATCACAACACAATGTGGAAATTTCAGTTTTTATGTAAAGGAGGTGTCCAGTTAAAGCATGAAATCTCCCTAAAAGTCATTTGTGAAAAAGACAAATTTTCAAACTATGATTTTGCAAAATTTTCGTGACTATGAATGGACATGCATATAAATTATTCAAAAACATATTTAATGATTTTCTAACCGGGGGCAAAGGGGAGATACATATGGTTTAACATAACTACTCCAAAATTGAATTTTGATACTTTATCAGTTGAATGGCTACAAAGTTTTGTTTTTTATTGATTCCACAACTGTATTTTAACACCAAAGAATGTAAAATACATGTAGATTCATCTAACAATGTCTGATTCGATGCTTGCGCATGACACCCCATAACGTTTTATATTGAATTATCCTCAAAATATATGTGGGTAGGGGTAATTTTTGCTCTCCTGGAAGGAAATTAGTTTGGTGACCCTGCGATTACAACTATGTAAACTTAATATTAAGGACATGGGTTTTGTTTGTTGTTTTTTCAGAAAATTTGTAAAATGCTGAAGAATTCCATGCGAGGTTGTGAAAAATCGAGCGTGGTGACATATCCATTTTATATCATAAATTATAAATAAAACAAGCTGTATGCAAATAATGAAAAAGATCTTAATGTGGGAATTATTGCCCGCAATTGCCCTTAAGTCCATTTACATTACATGACGCGAAAACAAAAATATTCCATTTTATAAACTATTGAAAAAACACAGAACAGGACAACCCCATACATATCATTCCAATTTGTTTGGGATAATCAATCAGAATGAAATAGGCGTTTCGTCGGATTTTAGTAGTAGTGACATGCTTCTAAGTAGTTCATTTCGTTTACAGGTAATTGCAGTAGCTCAAACAACGGAAACCCCGGTGTGTAAATCTGATGCCGACTGTGGAGCCAATGAATGCTGTGTTGGGCTTGATCGGCGAATGAGGCGATTCATCTTCACGCACCCAACTACCGGGATCTGTAGACCTTTAAGATATCAAGGTCATGCGTGCCATGTGTTCTTCATCAACGATCCATTTAATCCAAATCTACACGTAAACTACTGCCCCTGCGCCAGCGGTCTGGAATGTCGCGGAACAACGATAGATGGCGCTAACACAACAAACACCGTACACCACAACCCGAAATGTTTACCCGTCAGCTAAGCAAAATTATGAGGATGACATTACAGCCTTTGATCAGACTGTATGAGCCGCGACATGTGATTTCCAACAATGTGTTTCTGACAAGTGCCTGTGCAGCCATCTTTTATGCATAGAAACACCAATTATTGCATAAAACGCCGTGTCACACGCTATTTACAGCCATGTTTTAACGGGCAAAGACCCATGTATTAATCAATGCTGTTTATGCACGACTTTTGTACTTTACATATACGCATTCTATGCCGTCACGAAAAATTGACGTCATCAACAGTAACGTGCATAGAAATTAACGTAATATAGTGACGTTAGGATGGCGTAACTCTTTGCTCTGGAACAGGCTTTTTCAAAACCTACGAATCCTTCATGCTTTTGCACGCCATTATAGTAATACAGAATGATCTTTTCGATGCGATTTCCTAAGTTTTCAAGTGACAAAATGACTTTATGCAATAAAAACGATCAAACATGGTTTTCAGGCTCGGGTTTTGACACCACCCTCGGAGTCCAGCAGTTTAAATGCATAGAAAAACATGTTTGATCCCTATAATGATTATAATGATGTTCAGTCAGTAACTTAACAGTCATAGAATATTCAAGAGACTTGCAAAGGCTCTGATCAGACTGCGCATATGCGCAGGCTGACATGAGCCTTTCCTGGTCGCACATACTACATTGTTGGACATCTCAAGTTGCGGCTCGTTTAAAACTGTATTTTAAAACCTCAGTATGTGTCCTTAACATTTCGATACTTGTTTATGCTTACAGGTATACTTTTGATAAGTATACATACGCACCAGCAAACTTTTAATATACAAGCACAAAAAAACAACATTTTTTCATTAGTCTCTGTCCTATATATGCGCATTGTATGATTTGACATCATTTATTTTGAAAACTCTGAATAAATGCTTTTTGTTAAACATCTATGTGTCTTGATCCACATCTGAACTTAGGGTGAGGTTAAGCCCTCCGGTAAAAGTATTTTACTGGCCGTTCCAAGGCGGTGCTTCTTTTGTGAATCATTTTCGTGTTTGTCTTGTTTTCTTGCCTTGTGGTCACCTGTTGGGAAAGGGCTGACCTCGTGGCTCTCTTGTATGTGATGTTTTATTATGTTTTTGTCACTTTCCCACGTGGTGTCCTGGGTCAGGTGTGGTGCTTGATTGCATCGATTCCTGATATGTGCCTTTATTTTACTTTTATAACCACACGCCCTATACCCGATGATACAACCGAATTTTTACAGCTAAGAGCTGATACAACACACAACGTCACATGCGAGGATAAGTTGACAATGTTTTGATGTTTACAGACAATAATAGGAGGAGTTATGAACCGAGAGTTTGCGGAGAAATAAAGTGTACCTACCTCTATTTTTCGCCCTAAATAGTCTTTTATAAAGCGTCCCCTTGCGATAGACATTCTGTATTTATTGACGGAATTTTCCGCCCACCACATACACAAAAAATGATTACACTTGCTAATTGCTCGAATACTTCTTCACTGATTGCCCGTCCCAAACGTTCTGGATAAACCAGAAGCATTCTTTGTTAAATACCAGCAGGAGAATATAATGAAATCCAACCGCATTCTACAAAATACGGTGCTAAACACACACAGGGTTGTTCCATTAGGATATTTTCTTCAGCGATGAGTCTATGTCCGTGATACAACACTCTTCGAAGAGTTTTTTTTGAAAAATGATACAACAGACTTCGAAGAGTTCGACCAGAAATGATATTTGTTACTTCGGAGACTTTTGAATATTAATAACCATATGGAATAGCGAGCAAAAACGAGTGAGACCAGATATGTTTGGCTTTTGTCTCTCTTATAAACATGTCTTGGGCGATGCTAAATAATGAAACAATTAAAAAGGACTGCAAAAACTTACCCTAATCAGTGTTTTCGACAATTTGAATTTTATAACCCTCTTCCATTGTGTCAAGTCCAAAGATAATCCTTTTTACTGTGGTCAAATATATACACAGCTTACTTTCTTGTATGTACAGTAAACAAAGGGTCACTTAAAGTACTTTTACTGTTTTGAAACTCAGATACGACCAGTCCGGGGGTAGGGGGGGTAAGGCAGATTTTATTTCAGCCCCCTTATCAAAATGTCCTCATTGGCGGATCCAGGGGATGGACAGGAGGTCAGGACCCCCTGGAAAATCACAAGTTATAAAGGTTTCTTTAGGGAATTAGCAATTGGACACGCCCCCCCCGCCCCCCCCCTGGAAAAAGTTGGACCCCCTCCTGGTAAATGTTGGACCCCTCTGGAACCTTGGAAAATGATAGTTTTCTTTGAAAGTAACCATTAGACTTTTGTTTAATAATTTGTGGACTAAAGAAAAAACAACGTTGTCAGAGTATTTTTACTCTTTTTTATGTCAAAAGGACCTGGCGAAAATTTGGTGTCTTGATGCATCATGAGGTAGCAGAGTGTCATGTACCATTTTTTGGTCATTTGACCCTGACCTCTGACCTAGTTTTTAGAAAAAGGTGCCTTATGCTGGACAAATTCCTATGAGGCATTCGTCACGTTTCTGTGACATGTCTTGTTCTTTTATTATTTTAATTGAATCAAGGAACTGTCTTGGTAGCGCAATACTATTTAGCACCCTGTAACACTTTCGATTCAGTGGTACGCTATTTCCGGTTTCGATGAGAGATTTTTTTTTGCATTTTTCATCGATTTTTAGCTCAGTTCAACCAGATCCAGTATCGCTCACCTTGACTGTCCGCTCTCAGAGATCAAGCGAGTGCTGCATGCTTCGAGCGTGTAGCACTATCTTCGATTTAGCATAAAGTGCTCTGTAAAATTGCGTCAAATGCAGCTTGTTTAGGCACAGACAACCAACTGGCCGGTACATGCCATGTTGAATCAAAACCTGAAACCCTAAGATAAATGAGCCAAGACATGTGATTTCCCACAATGTGGCATTTTGACACGAGTAGACTAAGACGAGCCTGTGCATCCCCCTTTTAAGCTCAGAAACTCCAAACGATGTTCAGTCAGCAGATTAACTCTCAAATGATATTCATGCGACTAGCAAAATTAAGGCTCTGATCAGACTGCGCATATGCCCAGGCTGGTCTGAGCCTTTGCTTGTCGCAAATTCCACATTGTTGGAAATCTCATGTCGTTGCTCAAATGTTGTTTACTGGGTCTCTGACGTCCCGCGCGTGGTTAAACACCTGTACTTCAGAAATGATGATAACACTGGACCAAAATAGTTAAAGGCGGAAATGGTTTAGGCCGAAATTAGCCTGGGTGATGTTTCTCCGGTATCATATGAAAACAGGCATTGTTACAACTTTTAAACAAGGTTCCTTTCAACAGGTTTTCGACTAGAAATAGTAAAACCAGTGTAAACCTACAACAGCTTGATTCCATGCTTATAACAAAATGTACCAACCAGCACGGGAGTTGGTAAATATCCAAAGTTTGTAGAATTAAAGCGGCTATATAGACGGAGGAATTAAATATTTCCTTTGTACAACCCAACGTTCGGGGGCATTTAACTGACCGTCATGACATGACCATAGTTGTTGGCTGGGACGACAAAAAATATGATTGTTGATTTTTGTGTTGCTCGGAAAATTTGATGGGATCAAACATGTTTTTCTGCTGGGTAAATAAGCCATATGAGCATATTTTATAAGCATTTTCCGTATATATAGTCCCCTTTATAGTCTGTGAGTCCATTCGTATGAGCAGTCTGATACGGGTCCACAATATCTGTATGCCAAAATTAGAAATTTGACGTAAGCATTTACATCTTTCGTATGCTTGTCGATTTTAAATGTCTTTGTTGCAATAATTTAGGACCCAGATCAGACTGCACTCCTAGTAGCAATCTGATCTGGCTCCAAAATATTTGTCTCTTTGCTATAATTAGCCATTGACATGAGCATTTACATGTAACAGACGACTTCAGCAGACGTATTTTAGATGTGTTTTCCGTATATATCGTCCCCTTTATAATTTGTTTGTCCATTTATAACGTCTTTGTGTAAATAGTGTGGACCCAGATCAGACAGCTTCCCTAGGAGCAGTCTGATACGGGTCAACAATGTGTGTATGTCTGCTAAAATTAGTCATTGACGTAACAGCTGACTTTAACATGTTAAATAGATGCCTTTATTTACTTGCTCGAGTTTTGCAACAAACATACATGTAGAACCGTTTAACACGTCTCTTAAAGGCCAACATTGTTTCCCCAGGGAAACACATCTTTGCTCCAATAGTGGTCACTAATTTATCATAATTATTGGCTGCCCACTGTCTTACCTCCAACTGTTTACTGTGCAGGCATATTACGCATGTTCTATGTTATCTTATTTTTCAGTGAAAAATTACACCAAAGTAATTAATATTCAAGATTAATGGATTGGAGACTCTTATCAGCCTCCTGCAAGCATCAATTCGGTCTGCCGGATTCACTGTCCATATAGGGAAACCAATTGAGCATGCAGCAAAGACATTGAACTGCTGGTTTCTGTCATGATTTTGGTTCGCTGCAGAGGTTATTTTGTTGATTTTTGTCCTGTAATGCATATGTTTTATTTTGGATGGCGATGTGCGCATATATTATATATGGTCAAATGTAAGCAATTCAATGTATTGTTCAGTAGTTAAAATTTGGTTTCAATCAAAATATTGATAAAGTCAACATTTAGAGTTTAGAATTTGAAAAGCAGGGGGAATGAACAGTGGTGAAAACGAAATGTATGTGTTTAGATGCCGATACTTTGTAATGATCAAGAGATTGAAATACAAGATAAAATCATCGGAATTTCAAGTTCAGGGCCCGGAGTTACAATGCCTCCTTAAAATTAAGGAAGGCTTAAGTTAAGTATTGATATTTCAACATGCTATATTAAATGCTAAATTAATTGCCTGGATCAATGCAGTACTTGTGCTAAGAGATGTCATTGTGATCTACAGATAAAATGAAACTATTTTGATTTTAATTAGTTTGAAACATTATTTTTTGCATCCTGAAAAGTCAATACTTAACTTAAGTCTTCCTTAACATTAAGGAGGCATTGTAATTCCGGGTCCAGAAGTCATACGATTAGAAATTATGAGACGACGTTTGATCCTACACATGACAAAATATTGGGTCAGAGCTGATCTGGATCCAAAATGGTTGACACTTAGATAGCGTTCCTGAAGTTTTTTCTTACTTTTTTGAAGTCAATTTTGAAATAGTCAGTAGACGAAAACAAAAAATGTTATAAAATACCCAGGATGCAATGAGTTAACCCCTTTTCAGCCAAATTGTTTTGTCCTAAATGTTGTCTGCTTTTAACGTCTGCTGCAGATATTCAAGTGTACTTCAGACTAGTCTTTTATCATGATTGTGGAAGCAATCACTATGAACCCGGATCAGATTTATCAAAGTGGAGCAATCATATTTGGGTCTTTTGCAATATATGCCACCTAAAAACAAAATCAGACTAAGAGGACGAAGCAAAAGTGTCAGACTGGTGTAAAAAGGGGTAAATTTGTATATCTCGCATGTGTATCTTGCATGTCCTGTAAATCCACTGAAAGGTTCAAACTGAGCACTTTAAACTTTGCAAGAGCACTTGTCATTGGAGTGTGTCGGCCAGGTATGACTCAAACCATTTTCAATAGTTACAACGTTAGATCTGACGGTGCCGATGCATAGACTGATGTGCATCTTCGTTATTAGCAGATTTCAAACAACTTTTTCTCATGAGGTGACTGTTGTTTTTGAAATTTTATTGTCGAAAATTGTAAGATAAAACAAGCATTTTAAGTCTTAGGCAAATTATTAAAATGTGTTACTGTTGCATACATGCACACATACATGCATGAAGGGTACCTTGACTGAATACTTTTTCAGCACTAACAACGAACTAAGCTATCAGTTGAACAAATTAAAATGCTTGAACATATAGTAAGGCTCAAATTGATCTATGAGCCCATCCAACAGTCATGCGCAGATCTAGAAAGTTTTATCAGAGGGGTCTAACTTGGACAACGTTTTCTTTTCTTTTTTTTTAGTTGATGAGGGGAGGGGGGACCCAAATACTGCTATAAGCGGGCCATCATTGGCTCGCCAGCGAAACGCTATTTAAATGGCGTTTTGCTGGAGTGCCGATGGTGGGCAAATGCCATTTAAATGGTATTTCGCTGGCGTGCAGATGATGGCCCTACATTGTATGCTGGCTTAGTAGCTTTGTGCTTTTTAAGGGGATCCGGACCAGTATTGCAACGAAGCCCTATATTCTTGAAATTTTGCAGGGGGGGGGGGGTCCAGACGTACTGCCCCCCCCCCCCTCCTCTTGATCCGCGTATGAACAGTCTGGTCAGGTTTCACTCTGTTATAGGTAATCACAGCCTCTGTGTCAGCCCAGTCTGATCAGTTTTTGCTGTCTACTCAATGGTAAAAACCCATGGTTCGTTGATTCAGGCAGCAAGCACTCCGATTGCACACGATGGGTGTTCAGGCTGACCAAATGTGTCTTTGTGATGCTCATTTTTATTAAATATGCTTTAAAATCATTTGCATCTCGGTTGAAATCAGGAGGGTACAGCTAGAAGCCACTGGTAATATTTTATTTCAAAACTAAATAGGGTAGTTGTCAGTCACTGGTCTGTCAAATTGAAAGCAAAGCATAGAATCCATCAGCAACTGTATCATATGAATTTCTCTGGGAAGCTTATCAGTCTTTTTATTGGTCATTCCAAACACAGCTCTGTGTACATGTTAGTCTTATCTTATCATCATCAGCTGGTATCAATGGGAAGGTATTGGTTTAACAATTATAACTGATAGGTGCTAAAAGCTGTCATGGTGAGACTCAATGTTGGCCTTTAAGCAAACAGCGTGGATCCAGATCAGACTCTTCTAGAAAGTTTCACTTAAATCTGGTCATTTTTAAGGTAATATGCTGAACGTGCCATCCTTGTCTAGAATAAATAACGGTTGTTTTTGTCAGTTCAATATATTATGGCAGGGTGTCTGATTATCAATGTATTCTCTAATGGAAATGCGTCCAGATTGTAGCCTGAGCATGTGACGGAATTGTTTCCATTTAAAGCTCACATTGAGTCAAGCTTCAAGAGTCCGTGGACACATGCCAAAAATATCTGGTTTCGCTATTCCATATGCTTATTAATATTCAATAGTCTCCGAAGTAACAAATATCATTTCTGGTCGAACTCTTCGAAGTGTGTTGTATCATTTTAAAAAAAAAACACTTCAAAGAGTGTTGTATCATGGTCATACACTCATCGCTGAAGAAAGTATCCTAATGGAACAACCCTGTGTGTGTTTAGCACCGTATTTTGTAGAATGCGGTTGGATTCCATTATTTTCTCCTGCTGGTATTTAACAAAGAATGCTTCTGGTTTATCCAGAACGTTTGGGACGGGCAATCGGTGAAGAAGTATTCGAGCAATTAGCAAGTGTAATCAATTTTCGTGTCTGTGGTGGAAAATTCCGTAGATAAATACAGAATATCTATCGCAAGGGGACGCTGTATAAAAGACTACTTATGGCGAAAAATAGAGGTAGGTACACTTTATTTCTCCGCAAACTCTCGGTTCACAACTCCATCTATTATTGCCTGTAAACATCAAAACATCGTCAACTTATCCTCGCGCGTGACGTTTTATGTTGTATCAGCTCTGAGCTGTATAAAATCGGTTGTATCATCGGGTATAGGGGGTGAACCAGGGCATGCAGACTTTTCACAAAAACATTTGAACCGCGACATGAGATTTCCAACAATGTGGTATGTGCGACCAGCAAAGGCTCAGACCAGCCTGCGCATACGCGCAGTCTGATCAGAGTCTTTGCTTGTCGCTTGAATATTCTATGATTGTTAAGCTACTGAACAAACGTCTGAGTCTACACATGTCATAATGCCACATTGTTGGGAATCACATGCTGCGGCTCAATTTTGTTTTTGTTTTGAGTTGTGGTTCGTGGAACTCTTTATGGTTTAGCGGTCGTCTTCCTAGAGAGGAAAGGGCTGGTTGTTTTGCTTTGATTGTGTTGTGTCTGCCTTCTATTTCGGGAAAGTCCGCCACAATTCGAAAATCGAATCATGGCTCGGGTGTATGTAAGGAGCATTACGCGTTGTACTATGTACCAAAAAGCTCCATTTTGTTAGCCGGGACTGGCGTATGGAAAATTAGTTCTGTAGCATGTGGGTAAACTGGTTCCGAGTTGTTCAAACTAGCAATCCTTCGATCCCCCAGTATGACGCTCTATATCATAACATCTGAGCCATTGTGCTCCGCTTTTGCTTCATCATACAATGTTAATTTGATATGAGTGTTTCTCTGTGACGATGCATTGCCCCTATGCGAGCATAACAAATTTTGTTTTTTAACAACAGCAAAGTATGTTCTTGTGGTATATCCTGATCATACTCATTTGTTTTTCTACGGCGTTACTTATTAATGCATAAGTAACTAATATTAGTTCATTTATGAAACAGTGGTTACTTAGCCTATAATTGTAATTGGTTTTGAAATGGACTATTCCGAAGAGGGGTGTGATCAAAGTTATTGTTCAATGAATAATGTTTTGATTAAATTTTTCGTTTTTCCAAGGGTAAAGTAAAAACAAACGTAGACTTCTCTTATTAAAAGAGTATTTAAAACGTCTAAAATCGGGTGTCTTTTCAGTGTAAATGTCGGATGTTCAACCCCTGTTATACCCACGGACTGTACCTATTTTTCACACTCGCCAGCAGGTCTAATGGACTTAGAATTATAATTAATATTTCTACCAAGAAAATATTTCCAATTATGTGTTATCAGCGGTTTACTGGGGCGAACTTATTGATAATTCATTACTATAGATACGAAATTCTTAAATAAGTATATTAAATAAGTATTTAAAGGACTATTCTGTAAATCATTGTGACGTCATTCATTCTATATTTAGCAGTGTACGATAAAACAGTGCCACGATAAAACAGAAACAAACTTTCCATTTTATTAGAAAATAGGAGCAAGAAAAAAAAGTTAAACAAACAAACAGAACGTACAACGGGCATACAAACAGAAAATATGAATAAGCAAAGAAAATAACCTAAGAACTATTAAAGGCAAAACGCGGAAAATAGGTCATTCGATTGGTTTGACCTGAGGTTTGTTTCGATGTTGTGTCAAACGCGGAAGCAATCATCATCTTTTTTTATTTTGCTACTGGCACGCTAGTAGATTTTTCCTATCACCCGCAAACTCATGGCTGGGGTTGGGTTTCTTTCCATCAAAAGGAGGAAAATGCATGGGATATTATTCTTTCGACTTGAGAAGTCATAGTTTTTCTTGTTCTTTTTTTTAAAAAACTGTATATCAAGGGACGTAATGCAGTCTAACTTTTTCTTTCCCCGCGGACAAGTATTGGTTTTCATAAAAGACTGATGATAACAAGTATTCACAAAAGCTTGCTTCCCCATCACCGTCTGATTGAATGGTTTATTAGCGAAACGTCAAGCATTTAATGACTCATTTCAAAGCCGCTTTAATGTATATTTCATTGCGAAAAAAACTTCATTATTATTATCCTTCATCTATTATTACTCATAAGAACCTTTCAACAACGCCGTTTATAACATGTAACACATGTTATAGTTTTTCTTGTTATAGCTATGGATTCCTCTTAAATTGCACTACAGTGAGCCAGGCTTCAGACTCAATGACGATTCTGATCTAAAACTTTCATCAGTGGGTTGATTCCTGATGCGTGTTTTTGATTTTTCCCACCGTCGCTCAACTGAGAGTTTTCTTTAGCCACATCCACCGCCGTTTAATACCCCTATTCCACACAAGCCACGAATCGCCCGAATCGCCACGTATTGATTTTTTTTATTCGGGGGGGGGGGGGGGGGGGGGGTTCATTAAAAAAAATCTCCAATCGTGATTTTCTACGAGTCCGTCCCGATTCAGATACGATGTCGTTACGAATATTCGGGGGAATCGGCTAAATTCGGCTGAAATCGCGCAAGAATTCATTACGATTAGCAAAATAACATTAGAACATGCTGCACGAAAGTTAAGGAATCAATTACGAATCAGTTAAGAATATGCCGAATGCAGCACGAATTGGGCACGAATTAACAGAATTCCTCGACGATTCGCCACGATTCGCGAGATTTTCTCTCACGATAGTTATAAAAAGGGCCATGCATGCTTCGGGGCATCAGTTCCAAAATGAATGTTCCTCGTAAAGCAGCAGTAGAATTGATCCTGCAACTTGAGTGTTGAAAACGGCTTCTTATATAGCTAGAAGAAAACAACTACGTTAAAGTCGAGAGGCCCTGACCCAGACTCTTTGACTTGGAAAAATATGGCAGCTCGCCATTGGCAAAATCACCAGCTAGAAGCTACTGACTGATCCCGTTTGTGTTCCAGAATCTGCCAAATCTGTTTCAACTTCTAGGGCTGCTCACATGCGCGTGACGGGGTAATAAATATTAGGGAAAATCCTTCTACTATCCCTTCCTTGGTTTTATGCTTGGCTTAATCTCCCGATTCCCAACGAATGAGCTAAGAGTAGCTACGAATGACCAAAAAAAGCCTTCGAATCGATTACGGTTCATTAAAGATGTCCAAGAATGCCTTAGGAATTTGGTACGAATCACGCACGATTTTTCGAATCGGGGAATTCGTGGCCAGTTCCAAACATTTGAGCCGAATTCCCGATAGACCTACAAACTGCAAGAACTCACTACCGACTGTGCGAATCAGTTAAGATCTTCACGAACTGAGTACGATTCAGCCACGAATCCAAATATTTGTCAACTCGTGTCAATTCGTGGGATTCGGGGCCTGTGTGGAATAGGCGTATAACAAGGGATATACAGAGCCCGTTTCAATACACAACACGTCAAGGTGCCCTTGCGAATTAGTATTGGAAACATTGCGAAATGTCTAGCGGCATTACGATGTATGTTGGTCGCCATGTGAAGGCTATGGACGGCAACAGAAAAGAGAAAAATTATTACGAAATTACAACAGAAAGTCTCAGGTATTTTGTTTGATTAAATATTGCAATATGAGACCCTTTTCGATAACGCAATGTCTCATAACACATTTTGAATTAAGGATAAATGGGGCCTAATTTCAAAGCAGAACTGTCAATTGCAATACTTCATCTAATACACGACAGATAGAAATCAAACTGTGCAGTGTTGAATGAATAAATACCGTTTATTTTAACACTTTTCTTAGATGTGATGTATAAGTTACAGCCAGGTAGCATTAAGGTGCCTTTATGGCACTCTACTTGAGTGTATTAGATGATTTACGACAATTTGTCATGCACTCTTCTGCACAAGGTCACAAACCAGACTCATTGATGAGTCTCAATCAGCTTAACTGGAAGGCAGACAGTATATTATAACAGCAGGTAAGGACCACCAACAGTTGTAATCCTAGTTATCTAATGGCCCAAAGGTGTTTGAGAAAGATAAGGGAACCATTCTATTAGTCAGCCAACATTCAACATATACTTAAAGAATAAAGTAACGCAACAGACAAAAATATAATTTTTGCGTGTTTAAATGACGGTTTGGTGAAATCTCTTTTGAAAATTTCTTATTGAGTATTTATAGCATGTGATGAAATACCAAAACGTCATTTTAACGCTATATTTTACGGTACAAGATGAAAACATATGAAAACGTAAAATGTGACGTTAACGTCAGAATAAAGATCAAGAAACCCCGTCTTTTCTATGTTTGGTTATTTGGCGTCGACTTAACAATGTGCAAATTAAACATACGTCCAATCATTTTCGTAATGCAGTCAAATATTGCGTCAAAACACGCTACTTGAATGGCAAGATACACAATGGTAGTGAATAAAATATTAACGTCACTTAGAGCCGTCGGATTTGGGTCGCTGGTGAATATACGGGATAAGATAAACCTAGAGACATCAGAACATGCTTTCTTGGGAAAAACTGACTTTTCAGATACCGTAGAAATACGCTGGTAAGGTGTTCATATTGACGTTAGCCAAACAAAACACGGCATAATGCAAGAGAAAACATCTGATTACATGCCGAGAGTGAACACCAAACTTGTTAACTGTAACCTAAACTTTGTCACTGGAACATTTTATCATTAGAAATATAAACATCATGGAAACCATTAAAACGTAGGATATCGAATTTTGACGTCAGAATTGAGTTTTTTTGACGTTTGAAGATCTCAAGTCATAATTCTTGAACAAAACGTCTTTGTAATGAATAAACATCAAGCAGAAAAGAAAGTTTACGCGTTTCACGTTGTATTCAGAGTTTACCTTAATGACGTTAAGCCGTTTCAGAATCCTATAGAAACGTCGTCATTTGATCATTTCCTTGATCCGCAATCTATGCCAAGACTTTTTAAAACAATAAACCGATGGTTGATTCAAATTTTGCCTTTATTGACCCTGTTTCAGCAGTTAACTATGGGGGTCAGGCTGGTTACGCGCATACCAAAATGATTACGTAATCGATAAATACGTTGAACATGCTGTAATTTGACGGACACATAATGCTCCTATGGATAAATATCATTTGCACTAAAAACTTGCATCATATTGTATTCTTACAACAACTTGAAGTGTTTGTTGCGTTTCTTTATTCCTTAAGTATATCTTCTGAACATTGTTTGGAACAATATGAAATCATATTTATAACAAGTACAAGTATAACCATTCTTAAAATATCAACAATTTAGCCATGGCATGACAAAACTAACAGAATGAGTGTGCACCCATCAAAGACTCAGATCAGCCAGGGTATCCGCCTATTCTAATCAGAGTATTTGCTGTGCGCTGAATTGATAACTAAGGACCAATGCATCCTTCGTGCAGACAGTGAAGTCTGATTGCCTAGTTTGATCAGGGTATTCTCTACTTGTTGGCTTTGTTGGTTTATGCATTTTTGCTAAATGCATAGAAAATGTGTACTCATTTCAGTACCTCATTTCTGCTATTCTAGTGAATGCTAAAACTATGTTCTAGGTTAATTATTTTGGATGCTGAGTATTTTTCATTCTTTTTGTTGTCTTATGATTTTTTTCAAAATAAACTGAAAAAGTATTACAGGAATACCATCAGAGTGTCAAACAGTTGGTTATAGGCCCAGACTGACAATTTGTCAGTCCTGATCTGGGTCTGATCTGCTTGCAAAGGTTATCAGCAGATGACCAACGTTGCCAAGTAAGCAAGGAAAATCTCATCTGAGCAGTAAAACATTTATCAGTTACCTCTTTTATTAACTGCATTGTTGCGTGAAAACATTGCCTGATAAACATTGTCTATCTCAAGACATGTGTCTTTATCAGGTCATGATGACGTTGCACTTTTTAAATGACGTCGCTAATGACACTGAATGAACACACAAATCGAAAATTACATCATAAATGCTAGTTTGAAGAGAGAAACAATGGGTAAACTGATAAATAGAATACCAGGTTCGCGTCTTTTGATATCAAGTTTACCAGCCTCGACTTTGAGAGAGCATATTGAATCGCTCGGCAAGTCTCGCTATGTCAACAGGCATTCTCAAAGCCTTGCCTGGTAAACTTGATATCAAAAGATACTCACCTGGTATTCTCTATATACTGAATCTCCATGTTGTGCGGATGAATCCAATCCAAGTTTCTGTTCAATCTGACTTACGATTAGGAATTAAATGATTTTAGCTGCGACATGAGATTTCCAACAATGTGGTATGTGCGACCAGCAAAGGCTCATACCAGCCTGCGCATACACATACGCGCAGACTGATCAGAGCCTTTGCTAGTATGAGTGTCAAGCTATTGACCGAACATCATTTGGAGCTTTTAAGCTTAAAAGGAGGCTGCATAGGCTGGTCTGAGTCTACACTTCTCAAAATGTCACATTGTTGGAAATCACACGTCACGGCTCATTTTAGCAATTCTGAGTCTCTACGTTGCCCTGGTGCCACACATTATCCCTAATGTGCTGACAAACAGTACATCTGAAATTGTTGTCTGCTTCAGTCGTCTGTTGCATATATTTACTAACTTTATTGACTTATGTAAGAATAGAGGCAAAAGGTGAGCACCCAGATCAGCGCTCTGACCTACAGGTTCTACGCCTACACTGTTTGTGGGAGAGGCTTCAAAAACCTTTCAGCAGACAACAAAACAGACAACATTTTTTGTGGTTGACGCTTTGAGGGTTAAGTTGCAGATCAGTCCTACTTTTGGTTATGAGGAGGGCTCGAAAATATGAAAAGCTATTAACGACGAATGGAAGGACAACTGAAAATAGGTCACCTATACCATCAGCTGACCTTTCAACGGCTCCAGGACACAGATAATCAGTCTGCATGTGGCAGTGGATAATATCAACCACGTCATGTGAAACCTGCCTGTTTTTGGCATATGCTAACATCAATAACACAGATCAGTCTGCACCTCTGCAGCCTTTTCAACGCAATATCCAAACAGAGGATAAGAATTGGGTCATGTTTGCGAACAACAATGAGGCAGATCAGCATGCACATCCACACAGTCTTTCAGTGCCTTGTTTTTCGATGTCCTAATAGTATGCCAACTTATAGAGAAGAAACTTGCAAGCACCAGACAGGTAGATCAATCTGCAGGTCCATGCAGTCTTGTCACTCCCCCGCCCACTGTTTTGCTGCCAGGAGAATATTTACAAACTGCGTCATATAAGAAACCTGTATATCACGGGTGGTAATGTCGTAAGGGGCAATCGAACGGTTATGCAAATGAAATCTTTACGAGATCATCCGGACATGAGCTACGGGAGCAATAAATAATGGAATATAGCTATGTGAGTAGTCCTGTTTTAACTGTTTTTACCGTTTTGGTGCCTAATATAAGGAAACGAAGAATGCTATTCCCAATAATGTCCATTTCTGTACAAGAGGCAAAAGAATCTTACGCAAGAAAGTTTACATCTAACAAATGATATACTTTCTCTTGAGTAAGGTGTACGCATAATATCATTTTAGTAGTTGCTAATGAAGGTGTTTTGTTCAATAAAATTTCTTAAATGCTTTATTTTTGTAAAAATCATATCCTTTTCAACTTATTTTTCAAGCATACGCCGTATAAACCATCTTCTTGACGTCACTTTGTGTCTGTGACGAGTTTTTGGTGCCCATTACCCCTTACGACATTGGTTGCCCCTAACGATACGATTGCCCCTTACAAGACGAATAAACTTAGACAGTTCAAAGAGAAAAGTAGAACAGATAAGTTTTAGAAAATATTCTCGTTGTGATACATGACGCATCGGTGATCTTAAATTCAATTAAGCCTCGTCATGTGAAAACCTGCTTAATGTCAATTGCGACCAACAAAGGCACATATCAGCTTGCCTGTGCAGTCTGAACAGTATCCGTTATTTCGCTTCTTTGATAGCAGGATATCTACCGATGTTAAAGCCAGCCTAATCATGCTAAAACTAAAATGTCAATGATGCAACTTGTTTCTGTGGCTGAGGAGGCTGGTTTTTGAATTTTACCTGGTCGGCCTAGAAATCCCTAAGAAGCATTTTCGTATGGTTTGTCTCAATTCCAAGTTGATTATATTGAGGAGCGCGGTGACTAATTGCCAAGCTCGAGGGGTTGCGGGTTTGGGCCTCAGCAAAGGCGCTGCGTTGTGGCTTCAAACAAATACTTGATTAATTGCTTGGTACTGGTTCAACCCGATTTTGAGATCAACCAAGTTTTGAATAGTTTTATAATTGTGCATGTGAGGTGTGGGGGTGGGGGGAGGGGTTTGCCATTAAATGGGGATGTTTGGTCATTTTAGGCTCTCATTAAGATTAAGGTAAGATAGCAATATTTTTGGGAAGGGGGTTAGCTTTATTTCGTGTGTGTGTGTGTGTGTGTGTGTGTGTGTGTGTGTGTGTGTGTGTGTGTGTGTGTGTGTGTATGTGTGTGTGTGTGTGTGTGTGTGTGTGTGTGTGTGTGTGTGTGTGTGTGTGTGTGTGTGTGTGTGTGTGTGCGCGGTGGGATGCGTGCTAGAAATGTTTAGTTGAGGGGGAACTAAAACTGTAGAGGGAAACTTTTGAATATAGCCCCCTCCACCGCCCCAACAAATGTTTTCACTTGATTTCCTTTATTTATACTTTTTTCTGAGGGCGGGAGGGGTGTGTGGGTTGCTACTGAATGGGTGTTTTTCGGGGGGGGGGGGGAGGTCATGATTGGGCCACTCTTAGGCTAAGGCTTAGACTGGGAATAGTTCGGAGGTGGGGTATACTCGAATTTACATGTTTTTGGGGCATGCTTGATACATATATGTTGAGGAAGGGGTGTAAATGCCTCCAGACAGGTTGCTGATTTTTGTTCCTAAAATTTACTGATTACTGATTTTTGGGGCCAAAATTTAACTGATTAGCAAATTGGGGGCCTCGATTTTACTAGTTGGCGATTTATGGGCATAACTTACAAATTAGCGATCTATGGGGCCCAAATTTTACTGATTAGCGATTTCAAAGGTACCCCATTGAGACCCTCTATTATGTATGGATAATGTGCAAGCGCTAGACCAAGAATTTTCTAGCAGACACTTAACATGCTTTGGAGTAATCCGTTGTCTATCAATGAAGGGCGTTTACCATACTGGCTCGTAAGGGTTAACTGACTCGTAAGGGGGAGTCAATGTCGTGAGTCATGATTTTTTTTCTATTCAGTCTATGTCAACATATTTAAACCGATTTTGACTAAATGCTGTTTCAGCATAAAAGAAAACTCATGTAAGTTATATTTGTGTCACTAAACCTGCCACTAACATGTTAAAAAGCCCCAAAACCATGTTTATTTAAGATCAAAACCAAAACATCAACACACCCTCGTCCATGGGAAATTGATTATTAGAATAACTACTCGGTTTTCCACTTCCACTATTGCTTCCCATTATACAAAATTGATAACTATTGGGAATAGCAGTGCCTGATTTCTGAATATTAATCTGCAAACATTGAAATAAATGTAAAAGTCGCTAACTTACCTGTTTTGCTCGTTTTATTTTCATCCCGTCACTCATGTCAGGACACTCTCGTAAGGCGACTGTTTGCATAACTTTTGATCGCCCTTTGCGACATTACCACCCGTGTATATGCGAACAGCAAAGGCGCATTACAACATGAATGTACGCATAGTCTTAGAGCTCTTAATATATTTCTTTTTATATGACAGTTGTGCACTCTACAAAGACCCAGAACAGACTTGACAATGACAACAAAAAAAAGCATAGAATGCTTAGTTACCTGTTATAACGCAGCTGGTTATTGGGACTGTGTGGCAGCGGTAGAACGTCTGTCTACACTTCACTATAGTGTAGATTTTATTTTCTTGTCCTTTGGGATCATGGGTTTCATTGTGGAACTTTGAAACTATTAGAGGGTCACTGATGAGGCCTAAATGGCCGAAACTAGCTAGTCTGGCCCAGAAAATATGCACACTCTAGTTACAGTTCTTCGGTGCATTCTTTGCTTCCAAAGGATAACCTTTTTAAGAACATAATTGACTTCACTACAGCTGGCAATTGGGACTGTGTGGCGGCGGTAGAACGTCTCCCTGCCCTTCACTATAGTGTAGATTTTATTTTCTTGTCCTTTGGGATCATGGGTTTCATTGTAGAACTTTAAAACTATTAGAGGGTCATTGATGAGGCCTAAATGGCCGAAACTAGCCAGTCTGGCCAAGAGAATATGCACACTCAAGTTACAGTTCTTCGGTGCATTCTTTGCTTCCAAAGGATAAGCTTTTTAAGACCCTTTTGAGTTTGAAAAGCAAATATCATCATATTTAAAGCTTTGTCATGAAAAAAACAGACTTCAGGATTTCAGACCAGGTTAAAGTAAAGCTGGCCTGATCAACTACATGGACAAGCTAAAGGCTTGAAATTTAGGATATCATAGCAAGAAATTGAACACTTCCTAAGCTAAGAACAAGAAAAGCGTAGGCCAAAATGTGCGAATGCGCAGATTAGTCTATACCTTTATATTCTTAACGTCTTATATTTGAGCAGGTTTTCTCATGGAAATGCTCGTATTAATATGTTGTTTCAATAACTTAACTTTCTGATTACAATCAATCAATCAATAATTTTATTCTAAAATAAAAGCCTCCTGCCAATAACACAAATAAAAAAAAAAGGAAATGTCCTACATAAGTTTTAAATATCAAGGTATGTTACAATTTCTGAGTTTTGTTTGCAGCGTACAACATTTATGAATATCTCTATAAATATAATTCAAAATTTTCAAACTCGGTTTTTAACTTTTTAGCACATCCTAAAATATAAGTCGCTATAGTATCAACTGGAGTAGCTACCAGGGCGGAAATCTTGAATTTCGGGACAATGTATACTTTCACAATATTATTTCAGAATTTATTTTATTTTTAGTTGCCTGAATTCCAAGTGTTATACATAATGAAACCAAAATAGTGCAGAAAACGGGTATTCTGTTACAACCAGGTAATACGAGGGATGATCCTAAAGTTCTGATCCCGGCCTTATATTTCTGTAACCAACTATACAACATGCATGGAAATTGTACCAAATAATAATATATTCTTTGTCTATACACCGCTCTGGCAAGATTTATGTAACTTGAATGAGTGTCCGGAAATCTACCCTGAAACAGCCATACCCCCAATGCACTGACCTATCAAGCAGACAGTGCATATAAGAGACCTCACAATTTAGACAAGAGTAGTCTCAGCAATTCATTTTTATGGCTGCTCAATGTTCATCCAGCAGTCAATATTTCCTGTACATATTGCGAAGTTTCTATATGATCTCGGCTTCCTATGCCCTTAAATGTATGGCTATGCAACTGTCAGCTATAATAAGATTTTGGACCACTTGATGTTTTGACCGACCCATACTTCCGTAACAGCAGCTGTATTAAAGATAAAACAGAATTAAGGCAATCTTAGATAAATTGGCTTTTATCTGAAGCAATCATGAATAGTCGGTATCGTCGAAGACTGATAGTAACCCACATAAGAAAATTTAAACGAGTCCACAAATTAGGTCAATATTCGGAGGTACACAAATTTGCATGTGTATATCTAAAAACAAACCCTAATCAATTGTCCAAATGAGCACTAAATCGTAAAATGATGCAATATGGGATTAAATTGAGCACATAGCATCCATCTGAAACCAATAAAAATTTTGAAAATTCTTTTTTAAAATCGATCATTTTATAACAAAAATATCTTTTTTTACAATATTCCAATTAAGATGAAGATATTTAGAAATTAAAATAATATTGGTCTTAAATATTTTGCCGATATTAGGTTAGGAATGTTTTAAGTCCAAATCGATAGACAAAAATAGAATATTCTCGAAAATGAAAATTCTGCAATGTACTCAAAATAACGTAGTTGTCCATTTCAATGACGTCATAAGCAATGCACATTGTGCTTTAAATATTGAATCGACACAACCTGTCGCCATTCTTACATTTAAATGGACATTATAAGTAACAAAAAGTAAAATTCAATGCAGTTATATGTTGTGGTTAGAAAGATACGGGGTTTGAAAGATTCAGATTCAATTATTATTATAATTCTATAACATGAAAACAAGCCAGTGGTATGGAGTGGGCCATATATAATGTGCTGTAATTATTAAACAAAACAGTACAACGAGAAAATACTAGCATCATTATAAAGGTAAACGCTAGTTCTTTTGAATGGTGCATGGTATGCGTCTCAAAAATGTCTCTGGACAAAGATACAAGGTAACAATCAGAACTTTTTGATCATCCCTCGTACTGGCCATATGGCCAGTCAAAACAAGTTATTGGTAGGTTCACAGCAAGTTACTGTATATAATTGATACATGGGCAGCCCGACCCCATTCCACTCTGTGTATATAAATTAGGACCTGGATAGGTTTATCTCTCAGCGATTTTTCACCATATTTTATATTGATTAGCGATAGGTAGCCCCAAATTATTACGTTTAGCGATTTTTTGTCTAAAATTTAGCGATCTTCTGCCTAACATATAATGAATATAAAAAAATGATTTAAACCATCCAGGCCCTCATAAATGCTAGTAAACATAGTTCTCTTCTGATAGGTGGCATGTATAACACATACTCGACCTACATCTGATTTGAGCATTGAGCACTGTGGGTGCATGTGACATACTTGTTTACTAAATGCATCACAAACTCGTGCAATTCATCTGATTTGACAGTAATGCATACCGCATTTTAACAAAATAACATTTTTTTGAAGGTGGAGCGCAATAATAGCAGACAGTTCGATCTAGAAAAAATGGTGCACGCTCAGACAATACATTGAACATGCCTGGGCAGGTTACTCCTCTGCGCAAACATATATTATACCTGCAACAGCAAGTATGAATCTACAATTGTGAGTGAGTTTACGGTCCATCCAACAGCTAAGATCATACTGGAGGAGCTTGGAATCAAACTGAAAACCTCTTGGTGAAAGGCAAGGAGTGTATCCATTACATCACGTGGCTCCTAAGCATGTACGTCTAAGGATATCCTGGTAACTTAAGAATCCTAACTGAAAGGGGTGCTGAGGACCATCATGTGGATCAAACGGGACAATAAGATAACATTATATAAAATGGGCTACTCACTGGAAACAAACATTTACGTGCGACCAAAATTTAGATCTAGATGTGCATCCGCCTAGTCTGATAAGTTTTCTCTAGCACACAGTTGCTAGATAGGGATCCAAGTTTCTAATGCAGACAGGGAAAGACATTTTGTTAGTTCTGCCCGGAGAGGGTAATGTACATTAGGCAAGCTCTGTCTTAACCCTTAAAGCGCTAGCAAAATATTAAAACATGTTGTCTGCTTCAGTCGTCTGCTATCTCTACTTATTCACTTTAAAATGTCATTAACACAATAAAAATACATATTTTTTCCACAGTCGCTTCCCTCGCTCGAATCTTAAAACATAACTATATTTTTAAGGATTATTTGAAAGATTGGTATTTTAGTGAATAATTGGTCATATTTTAATGAATAACCCAAAATTCTAATGAGATGAATAATGGGCTAAATTTTTAATGAATAGTGAATACCAGACCCCCCCCCCCATTCCAGACCCTCATTAGATAACACTTTGTAAAATGGGCTGCTCACTGGAAACAAAACATTTACGTGTGACCAAGGCTTTTGATCTAGATGTGCATTCGCCCAATCTGACAAGTTTTCTCTGGCTTAGGATCCGAATTTCCTACTGCAGACAGGGAAGACACTGGTCAAACTGAATGACATTTTATTAGTTTTGCCATGAGAGGGTAATGTACATTAGGCAAGCTTCGTCTTAACCTTTAAAGCGCTAGCAAAATATCAAAACATGTTGTCTGCTTCAGTCGTCCGTTGCATATATTTGCTAATTATATTTGTTATTTTCTAAATAAGTATAGGGCTAGTATAATGGGCCCAGATCAAATTGTTTCTATAGGAGCAGTCTGATCTGAGTGTATATAGTTTGATCAAAAGGCTTCTCAAAACATTTAAGTAGATGACAAAGCAGACACGTTTTGTTTTGATCGGCTCTTTAGGGGTTAACAGAAATAATAAACCTTCCAGCCCAGCATCTCCTCTACGGAGGACGCTTCCTGAATGTTTTCCCTCTTAGTCACTGTAATATCAGAATCAACCCCATACAGAATACAGTACTGTATCTAAGACAATGTATGCAAGAAGCCAACACTCCTTTTAAACAATTTGTAACACAACCAAGACATATAGTGTCAAACATAGAGGTGCTATTTGTATCAGTCTCTTGACATAGATACCCAGTAATTATGGGAACAGTGAATACTATTATCACACTGGTAAATGTATACGTCGATTTGCTGGTATTCACGCGTATTGCCGGTACGTCAAAGACCGGAAGTGGTGGATATTGGTGTTAATACTATATAGAAAAACATGCCATATGCCTAAAGGACTATAGACTTCAATCATTTTTAAGTATTCAGTATGTACATGGCGATTTATGTAAGCATTTAGGAATAGATTCGAGTACCGATCATCCAGATCGGTATAGATCGGTACTCGAATCTATTCCTAAATGATTACATAAATCGCAATGTGCATGCCTAATACTTAAAAATGATCTAATTCTATAGTCCTTTAGCGTAAGAACCACCAAATCGACGAATACATTTACCAGTGTGATTATGTGCTACAGAAATATTGGAAGTCTAACAACGTTAATTTTTAAAATTTACGGTAATACGAAGAAATTATTTAAGTTGAATCTGCAGTTAGTCATGTTTTTGACAAAAAAAAACAGTTGTATTTTCACATTAAGCAGTCTTTCTATCAGCTGTCATCAAACAAATTTATCTTTTTTTAGTTTGTTTCTCCATTTCAAACGGTTATTGTGAACAGAGAGGCATCCCTTACAAAAAGAAAATCTTGCTGCAAGCTAACTTAAAGGTTGCCGCGAGGTTACTGTGAAGAAATCCTTTGCCACATATTTTTAAAAAAAAAGTTCGCAAAACTTTGCCGCTATCGGTGATGTTCTTGTGATCTTTACCAAAGCATTGCCACAGACACAGAAATTATATAATTTCTTGCAACCTACTGGTAACTTTGCCACAGATTCGCCAGAGAAGCATCAAAATGCAATTAAGTGCCACAGGCTTGCCAAAAGAATTATCTTCTCAGTTTCCATAGTTACAATATGGTACTAATTAATTTAGAAGACACGATCTTGTCCAAAATCCTAAACTACTGGTCACTTACAGAGACTAAGTGAAAGAGATAACATGGTAAGAAAATAAAGCAGAGTGGAAGGAATTCCCATTTCTTTTTTTTTTTCTTTTTTTTTACTGAATTATAGCTGTTTTGTAAATACTTTATTTAGACTCGGGGAATCTATATAAGGTAGGTTTAAAACTATTTTAGTCATAAAATTTACACATGCTACAGATAACAATCACACTGGTGCCCAACTCTGTCACAACGATTTTTGGATTTTCGCCTAAAGGTCGTCACGAAACAATTCGGATAACAAAAGGAGACAGTGAAATTATTTATAATTGTATCTGCTATGAATGTCAAATATATTCTTTATTACTTGTATATCGTGTCTAACTGAAAAAGCAACACCAAAATTATCGCTGCATGTTGTACAGTAGTGTGACGGTTTGGACAGCGATCAGAGTTTTGATGTCACTGTCTGTTTAAGACAATGTCACAGCCTGGACTTGACAGTTTAACTGCAGAGTAAATGCATTTTTCACTACAAATGCTTTAAAGTGTTCCTTTTCTCATATTTTTGAGTTGAATAACTCAGTACTATGAGTAAATAAATATTAATGATTAAAAAGCTGTGTTGCATAACATAACAAGTAGCCCAATGGGCGACGATCGCTCACCTGGGAGCCAGCATAATGTTTGGAGATACCATAATTGATGATGCTCAAAGGCAGGTAACTCTAAACTTGAAACATTGACCAGGAACTAATTAAAAAACATAAGATATTATGCCAGTCCTGGTTATCTGCAAGTTTTAAAAAGATCGGAAATGGTGAAAGTGTATTTTCAGATGCTCAAGGGCAGCTAACTCTGTTGTCAGTGATGGGTTCTGACCAATCCAATCTTTAATGTATGTCCTGATAACCTACAAGGATGGAAAAAATCAAATGAAAAATGAAGGCGCAAGAGTGGTCACAACATTATACAGCTATATTTTAGACGCTCAAGTGCGGCTGACTCTGTAATTGGTGGTTGGTTGTAGCCAATTATCTAACTCATTTAAGCTTTTATGGGTGTCATTGTTACCTGCAAGAATGAGGAAGATTCATTTAAAAATGAGGGTGCTAGAGTGGTCACAAAAGATCTCCCATTGTAAGTCCATGCAGATTTTTTATAACACTCAAGGGCAGTTAACTCAACAGGCTGAGGTTAGTTCTACTTAAAGTTCACACTCATCCAAGTTTTATGGTTGTCCTTGTTACATGAAAGAATGAAGAAGATCCAATCAAAAATGAAGGTGCTAGAGTGGTCATAACATTATCCATCACTTTTAAGATGATCAAGGGAGCTAACTCCATAAAAGGTGATGGGATGTTGACGAAATTCAAATTCATTCAAGCTTTTATAGTTGTCCGTCTTATCTGCAAGAATGAAGAAGATCCATTCAAAATTGAAAGCACTAGAGTGGTCACAACATTTCTCCCATTATAAGTCTATGGGGATTTTTCCAAACCCTCAAGGGCAGCTAACTCATAAGTCCTTGGTGAGATCCTGCAGAATTTCTAACTCATCCAAGCTTTAAAGTTTGTCCTTGTTAGATAAAAGAATGAAGAAGATCCAATAAAAAATGTAGACGCTAGAGCAGTCAGAACATAATCCATCAATTTTTAAGATGCCCAAGGGGAGCTAACTCAAAAATAGGTGATGGGATCTTGACGACATTCATACTCATCCAAGCTTTATTAGTTGTCCTTATTGCATGCAAGAATAAAGAAGATCCATTCAAAGTTGAAAGCACTAGAGAGGTCACAACATTTCCCCCATTATAAGTTTATGGGGATTTTTTCAGACGCATAAGAGCAGTTAACTCATAAGTCCCAGGTCGGATCCTGCTGAATTTCAAACCCATCTGAGATATTATGTGTTTACTTGTTGCCTGCAAGAATAAAGAAGATTCAATGAAAAATGAAGGAGCTAGAGTGGTCACAACATTATTCATTAATTTTTAAGATGCTCAAGGGGAGCTAACTCCAAAATAGGTGATGTGACCCTAACGAAATTCAAACTCATGCAAGCTTTTATAATTGTCCTAATTGTATGCAAGAATGAAGAAGATCCATTCAAAATTGAAAACACTAGAGTGGTCACAACTTTACTCCCATTATAAGTCTATGTGGATTTTTCCAAATGCTCAAGGGCAGGTAACTCATAAGTCCCTGGTCGGATCCTACTACTTTTTCGAACCCATGTGAGATATTATGGGTTTCCTTGTTGCCTACAAGAATGAAGCAGATCCAATCAAAAATGAAGAAGCTAGAGTGGTCACAACATTATTCATTAATTTTTCTGACGCTAAAGGGCAGCTTAATCCGAAGTCAGTGATGAAATCTTGCCGAAATTCAAACTAATTTAAACTTTAATAGTTGTCCTTATTGTATGCAAGAATGAGGAAGATCCATTCAAAATTGAAAGCACTAGAGTGGTCACAACATTTCTCCCATTACAAGTCTATGGGGATTTTTCCAAACGCTCAAGGGCAGGTAACTCATAGGTCCCTGGTTGGATCCTACTGAATTTCGAACCCATCTGAGATATTATGGGTTTCCTTGTTGCCTACAAGAATGAAGAAGATCCATTCTAAAATGAAGAAGCTAGAGTGGTCACAACATTATTCATTAATTTTTCTGACGCTCAAGGGGAGCGAACTCCCAAGTCAGTGATGGAATCTTGCCGAAATTCAAACTCATCCAAGCTTTTATAGTTGGTCTTGTTATCTGCAAGAATGAAGAAGCTCCATCCAATAATGAAGGTACTAGAGTGGTCACAACATTTCTCCCATTATAAGTCTATGGGGATATTTCCAGATGCTCAAGGGCAGCAAACTCATAAGTCCCTGGTCCAATCTTGCCGAATTACGAAGCCATTTGAGATATTATGGTTGTCCTCGTTACCTGCAAGAATAAAGAAGAACCAATCAAAAATAAAGCAGCTAGAGTGGTCACAAGATTTTCCCCATTATAACCCTATGGGAGCTATCTGTTGCCATGGAAACCAGAGTTCTGATCCGATCTAGGCCAAAACCTTATACAGTCAATCAATCCCCCACCCAAATGATGCTCCTGATGTTTGATTATGATTGGCGAGCTGGTCTCAAAGATATTAATGTTTTAAAGTGTGGACGGACAGACCGACAGACGCACGCACGGACGGACGGACGCCGGCTCGAGTCCCATACTATAAGCTCACCCTGAGCCTTTGGCTCTGGTGAGCTTAAAATGAAGGAGCTAGAGTGGTCACAACATTATTCATTAATTTTTAAGATGCTCAAGGGGAGCTTACTCTAAAATAGGTGAAAACTCATCCACGCTTTAATAGTTGTCCTAATTGTATGCAAGAATGAAGAAGATCCATTCAAAATTAAAAGCACTAGAGTGGTCACAACATTTCTCCCATTTTCAAACGCTCAAGGGCAGGTAACTCATAAGTCCCTGGTCGGATCCTGCTGAATATCGAACCCATCCGAGATAAAATGGGTTCACTTGTTGCCTGCAAGAATGAAGAAGATCTTTTCAAAAATGAAGGAGCTAGAGTGGTCACAACATTATCCATTAATTTTTAAGATGCTCAAGGGTGGCCAACTCCAAAACAGGTGATGTGTTCTTGACGAAATTCAAACTCATCCAAGCTTTAATAGTTGTCCTTATTGTATGCAAGAATGAAGAAGATCCATTCAAAATTGAAAGCACTAGATTGGTCACAACATTTCTCCAATTATAAGTCTATGGGGATTTTTCCAAATGCTCAAGGGCAGGCTACTCATAAGTCCCTGGTCGGATCCCGCTGAATTTCGAACCCATCCGAGATATTATGAGTTAACTTGTTGCCTGCAAGAATGAAGAAGATCAAGTCAAAAATGAAGGACCTAGAGTGGTCACAACATTATTCATTAATTTTTCTGATGCTCAGGGGCAGCTAACTCCTAAGTCAGTGATGGAATCTTGCTGAAATTCAAACTCATCCAATCTTTTATAGTTGCCCTTATTGTATGCAAGAATGAGGAAGATCCATTCAAAATTGAAAGCACTAGAGTGGTCACAACATTTCTCCCATTATAAAGCTATGGGAATTTTTCCAAACGCTCAAGGGCAGGTAACTCATAAGTCCCTGGTCAGATCCTACTGAATTTCGACCCCATTTGAGATATTATGGGTTTCCTTGTTGCCTGCAAGAATAAAGAAGATCCAATCAAAGATGAAGGAGCTAGAGTGGTCAAAATATTATTCATTCATTTTTTGACGCTCTAGGGCAGCTAACTCCGAAGTCAGTAATGCAATCTTGCCGAAATTCAAACTCACCCAAGCTTCAATAGTTGTTCTTATTATATGCAAGAATGAGGAAGATCCATTCAAAATTAAAAGCACTAGGGTAGTCACAACATTTCTCCCATTATAAGTCTATGGGGATTTTTCCAAACGCCAAAGGGCAGGTAACTCATAAGTCCCCGGTCGGATCCGACTGAATTTCGAACCCATTCGAGATATTATGGGTTTCCTTGTTGCCTGCAAAAATGAAGAAGATCCAATCAAAAATGAAGGAGCTAGAGTGGTCACAACATTATTCATTAATTTTTCTGACGCTCAAGGGGAGCTAACTCCGAAGTCAACAATGGAATCTTGCCCAAATTCAAACTTATCCGAGCTTTTATGGTTGGTCTTGCTATCTGCAAGAATGAAGAAGACCCATCCAAAAATGAAGGTACTAGAGAGGTCACAACATTTCTCCCATTATAAGTCTATGGGGATTTTTCCAGACGCTCAAGGGCAGCTAACTCATACGTCCCTGGTCGAATCTTGCTGAATTTCAAACCCATCCGAGATATAATGGTTGTCCTCGTTATCTGCAAGAATAAGGAAAAAAACAATCAAAAATGAAGCAGCTAGAGTGGTCACAATATTTTCCCCATTATAACCCTATGGGAGCTATCTGTTGCCATGGAAACCAGAGTTCTGATCCGATCTAGCCCAAAACCTAATAAAGTCAATCCCCCACCCCAATGATGCTCCTGATGAAATTAGATTATGATTGGCCAGCTGGTTGCAGAGATATTAATGTTTGAAAGTGTGGACAGACGGACAGACCCATGCACGGACGGACGCCGGCTTGAGTCCCATACTATAACCTCACCCTGAGCCTTCAGCTCTGATGAGCTAAAAATGTGATGGGAACTTGACGAAATTAAGACTCATCCAAGCTTTAATAGTTGTCCTTATTGTATGCAAGAATGAAGAAGATCCATTCAAAATTAAAAGCACTAGTGTGGTTGCAATATTTCTCCCATTATAAGTCTATAGGGATTTTTCCAAACTCTCAAAGGGCAGGTAACTCATAAGTCCCTGGTCGGATCCTGCTGAATTTAGAACCCATCCGAGATATTATAAGTTTACTTGTTGCCTACAAGAATGAAGAAGATCCAATCAAAAAAAGAATGAGCTAGAGTGGTCACAACATTATTCATTAATTTTTAAGATGCTCAAGGGCAGCTAACTCCAAAGTAAGTGATGGAATCTTGCCCTAATTCAAACTCATCCAAGCTTTAATAGTTGTCCTTATTGTATGCAAGAATGAAGAAGATCCATACAAAAGGAAAGCACTAGAGTGGTCACAACATTTCTCCCATTGTAAGTCTATGGAGAGTTTTCCAAATGGTCAAGGGCAAGTAACTCATAAATCCCTGGTCCGATCCTGCTGAATTTCGAACCCATCCGAGATATTATGGGTTAATTTGTTGCCTGCAAGACTGAAGAAGATCCAATCAAAAATGAAGGAGCTAGAGTGGTCACAACATTATTCATTAATATTTCTGACGCTCAAGGGCAGCTAACTCCGAAGTCAGTAATGGAATCTTGCCCTAATTCAAAGTCATCCAAGCTGTAATAGTTGTCCTTATTGTATGCAAGAATGAGGAAGATCCATTCAAAATTGAAAGCACTAGAGTGGTCACAACATTTCTTCCATTATAAGTCTATGGGGATTTTTCCAAACGCCCAAGGGCAGGTAACTCATAAGTCCCTGGTCGGACCATTGCTGCATTTCGGACCCATCCAAGATATTATGGGTTTACTTGTTGCCTGCAAGAATGAAGTAGATCCAATCAAAAATGAAGAAGCTAGAGTGGTCACAACATTATTCATTAATTTTTCTGACACTCAAGGGCAGCTAACTCCGAAGTCAGTAATGGAATCCTGCCGAAATTCAAAGTCATCCGAGCTTTTATAGTTGGTCTTGTTACCTGCAAGAATGAAGAAGATCCATTTAAAAATGAAGGTACTAGAGTGGTCACAACATTTCACCCATTATAAGTCTATGGGGATTTTTCCAGACGCTCAAGGGCAGCTAACTCATAAGTCCCTGGTCGGATCCTGCCGAATTTCGAACCCATTCGAGATTTTATAGTTGTCCTTGTTACCTGCAAGAATAAAGAAGAACAAATCTAAAATGAAGGAGCTAGAGTGGTCACAAGATTTTCCCCTTTATAACCCTATGGGAGCTATCTGTTGCCATGGAAACCAGAGTTCTGATCCAACCTTACCCAAAACCTAATGCAATCAATCCCCCACCCCAATGATACTCCTGATG
Source organism: Loripinus fragilis (assembly GCA_964019695.1). Classification (NCBI taxonomy): domain Eukaryota; kingdom Metazoa; phylum Mollusca; class Bivalvia; order Lucinida; family Lucinidae; genus Loripinus; species Loripinus fragilis. Next base: position 26,560,396 of record OZ026520.1, read on the forward strand.
AAATTTGAATATGATTGGCCACCTGGTTTCAGAGATATTTATGTTTGAAAGTGTGGACGCACGGATGGATGCACGCACGGACGCAAGCACGGACGCCGTCTTGAGTCCCATACTATAAGCTCACCCTGAGCCTTCGGCTTTGGTGAGCTTAAAAGTAACGACTTAACTGGCACACACTAATGTATCTACAAGGCAAATCACATTCTGGTTCTTTTTATAGTTTTAACTTTCATGTACAGTTGCTGGGACATCACAAAATGGCGTCATCAAAAGTAACTTGCATAGAGGTGAACATAAAATAAGTGACGTCAGAATGGCTTAAAATTTTGCTCTTTTTTCTCGTTTTTAAAAGCTACACATTCCTCGTGTTTTGTGCATTTCTCATGTTTTGTGCGCTAAGACAGGTTATACAAAACTGCATCTCTTTAAACTGTTGCTTAGAATTCCATGAAACTTTATGAAGTATTTTGCGAAGACAATGGAAAGTTGGTGGTTCAAATATTTTTTAAAACACTATTTCTGTCATGGAATAATTGTGAAGTGACAGATTCCTTTCCGTTTTTATATTGAGTCCCCTACCCCCACCACATCACATGGAGTACAATACTCAATATAAATGACCTGAAATAACATGTGTAATGGAGTAACCCCCCCCCCCACCCCGCTTATCTTCAACTTGAATATTTCAGGATTAAAACTGCACATATGGTCAGAATGATTTATTTCACTTGGGATTTGCATAGATTTTGTGCATGTGTGTTTGAGTTTTTAATGTCCAACAGCAGTTAATTAGACGAGGTCATATTGAGATGAGGCTATGCGTTAAAGTCTAATTTGACATCCTAAGCTAAGGATCGAACACAGAACCCCTGGTTAACAATGCTAGTGGTTGCTAGTGTGGATCTGTATTAGCAATTATATAGCTGAAAAGGGGATAGTTGGTTGCTTTACAAGAATTGTATTGTGGCTGTCTGTGTTCTATTTCTCTTCCTCATGGTGTCCTGAGCTAGTCTGAAATCGGTGACTATGGCATTTCCTAGTTATACAAAGTTGCTGTGCATTAATGCAGAATTGTTTTATTTTTCCTCTACAAATTACTAGTCAAGCTGTCAGCTTAAAGGTGGACCAAGCAGCGTCCATTTTAAAGTTGCTTTTATAAGGTTACAAGGAAATATAATTTCAAGAAGTTTTTAAAAATGTCTTAAATAAACTGTGACAGTTCCATTAGAATCGTTTTCAAAACCGTGACATTGTCACAGTGACATTATATTTATTCTTTTTTGTTCGTCTTTGACAATTTACAACAGATATGCACAAGATATTCAATATTTTTCTTTTATGAATCAATAGAAACATGCTTCCAGGTTAAATTAATCTTATTTTTGACTTTATGCGTGTCCTGGCATGTTTTCTCTTGAAGTCCGCGATGTTGTCTTAAAAGTTTCGTCACAGTAAGTGTAAATCTGTGACGGATCAGTGAAAATCCGAAAATCGTTGTGACGGAGTTGGGCATCAATGAATCATATCTCTTAAGACACTATCATTGATGAAACTAATACTCTCTCTCACGGGTGTAATGTCGTAAGGGGCGATCAAAAGTTATGCAAACGGTGGCCTTACGAGAGCGTCCAGATATGAGTGACGGGATGGAAATAAAATGAGCAAAACAGGTAAGTTAGCGACTTCTACATTTATTTTAATGTTTGCAGATTAATATTCAGAAATCAGGCAATGCTATTCCCAAAAGTTATCATTTTTGTATAATGGGAAGCAATAGGGGAAGTGGAAAACCAAGTAGTTAGTCTAAAAATTAATTTCTCCTGGACGAGGGTGTGTTGATTGTTTTGGTTTTGATCTTAAATAAACATGGTCTAGGGGCTTTTAAACATGTTTAGTGGCAGGTATAGTGACACAAATATACCTTACATGAATTTTTTTTATGCCTTAATAGCGTTTAGTCAAAATTGGGTTTAAAATGTTGACATAGACTAAATAGAAAAAAATCATGATTTACGACATTGACTCCCCCTTACGAGTCAGTTAACCCTTACGAGCCAGTATGGTAAACGCCCTTCATTTGATAGACAACGGATTACTCTTAAGTGTCTGCTAGACAATTCTTGGTCTAGCACTTGCACATTATCTATACATGATAGAGGGTCTCAATGGGGTACCTTTGAAATCGCTAATCAGTAAAATTTGGGCCCCATAGATCGCTAATTTGTAAAGTTATGCCTACAAATCGCCAACTAGTAAAATCGAGGCCCCCAAAATGCTACTCATTTAAATTTTGGCCCCAGAAATCAGTAATCAGTAAATTTTAGGCCCACAAATCAGTAACCTGTCTGGAGGCGTTTGCGAGGTGGAATAGTGTTTTTCCATCAAGTTTGTTAACTGATTAAACGCGCCACTGTGCTCTTTGGTATTTCTTTGTCCCGAAATCGCTTATCGTTATGTATTATGCCTTATTTCGCTAACCACTAGAAGCTCTCATTCCGCTATTGGTTAAATTTACCCTAAAATTCACTAACCGTTAAATTTTAGGCCATACTTCGTTAATAAGTAAAGCCCATTGATACCCTCATGATATGCGCTTGAAATTAATCATCTCATCTTTAAAGCCTTCGGCAAAGAATTAAATGCTTCTGAGACTGTTTTCTGTTTTTCTTTGTTTAAAGAAGAGTAAATTAGGCCAGTAGTACCGCATGGTTTGAAACCATTACGAGAGCAACCATGTTGTCAGAATTCAAAATAATTTAGAAGAATTTATTACTGAATGATCTGGTTCCAAACTAGCAAAAACATTACTCATCAAAGACATGGCAACCAGAGTGCTTCTTTACCTATATAAGAATCTTAAAACATCTTCTCTGAAATAGTGATCAGAATTTGAAAAAAATAACACTAATTCACCCTCTACAAAATAGCGAAAACGCTATAAATGAATATGACCTGTCAAAACATGGCCACCAAGAGGCGTGACTTATTGAAGAAAGGAAAAATTCAAATATCTTCCCTTAAAGCAACTCACATTTACAAAAGTCGTGAAAACTTGGATTTTATAACCCCCCTCCCCTTTATTTCTCAGTTTTCATCTTCAAACTGGGTACCCATTTCCGACCAAACCCAGTGAATGCATTGACTTTTTTCGAAGAGTAAGATGCACTAAAATTTTAAGGATAGGTGGGCCCATTAAATTCAAACGTTTAATGCCTTTTTTCTGCGCATGCGTACTAACAATGCTAAGATATGCGACGTGTGACCTTAGATGTGTGTTACATATGTTGTGTATGTATGTAGCGACATTTCATTGTCCGAACACTATCTTGAATCAATAGTGAGGTGGAGGAGAGAACTGAAAGACATGTTACAACTTTCCAATGACAAACCTTACGTATCTTAGCATTTTTCTTACACATGGGCAGAAAGAAGATATTACACTTTTTGATTTAAAGAGCACTTCTATCCATTCCTTAATAATTCAGCACGGTTACACTTTGAAAAATAGCACTGCATTCATGGTCAAAACGGCACCAGGCTTAAGGATGACACATTAGGTGCGGGGTAGAAAATGCAAGTTTTCACAACTTTGTTAACGGACCTCGCGCATAACAAAAAGGCAATTTGTTCGAAAAAAGAATTATCAATATAGGAATCAAGATTGATTTTTTGTTTGATTTTGTTTGATTTGATTCTTTTCGTCCCATCAACAATCTTTCGGTTAAACAGGGACAGATCTTCCTGGGTTGAACCAGAACTAAGCTAGGATAAATGTGTTTTACTCAAACACCACAACGCAGTGACGCCAGTGAGGCTCGAACAGGCGGCCCCTTGGTCTCGAGTTAAGCACTCAACCACTGAGCCACTGCACTCCCGAATCAAGATTAAAGTAGAATTGAACGTTTCAACAACATTTGTCTGATCTTGTCAGAAAAGGGCATTATGAAGTCCTTCTTATAACAAAACAACAACACACGTCCCTTTGATAGATGTATGCGCAGTGTTAAAAACGTCCGCCAAACCACTGTCATATGGAGACTAGACCCAGGCATAAATTCTCATCGGACAGACTGGTGAAGCCAGGGATCTAACCTGCAACCCCCGATTCATCCCCTACACCACGGCAGCTCCTAGATGTATGAGGTATGCTTAAGCATACCCGGGGAAAAATATAAACGAAACTGTAGCCCTAAGCAAGTGCTAGCAAGTGCTGGCTAAATTATTAGGCCGGCTTACAATCCACTGTTTACTTTGCTCCACACCCCTTCCTCAAGATATATGTATCAAACATGCCCCAACAACAATTCGAGTATACCCACCCCAAAACTATTCCCAGACTTAGCCTTAGCCTAAGAGTGGTCCAAACATGACCCCTCACCCCCCCCCCACAAAAAAATCGCATTTAATAACAACCGACACATCCCTACCGCACCCAGCAAAAAAATAAAGAATAAATACAGAAAATCACCAATTGAAAACATGCACATTGGTTGGGGTGGTGGAGGGGGGCTATATTCAAAAGTTTCCGTCTACAGTATTAGTTCCCCCTCAACTATACATTTCTAGCACGCACCCCACCGCACACACACACGCACGAAATATAGCTTACCCCCTTCCCCTTCCTATCTTACCTTAACCTTAATGAAAGCCTAAAATGAGCAAGCATCCCCATTCAATGGCAAACCCCTCCCCCACCCCACACCTCACTCGCACAATTATAATATTATTCAAAACTTCGCTGATCTCAAAATCGGGTTGAACCAGTACCAAGAAATTAATCAAGTATTTGTTTGAAGCCACAACGCAGCGCCTTTGCTGAGGCTCGAACTCGCAACCCCTTGAGCTCGCCAATTAGTCACCGCGCTTCTCAATATAATCAACTTTGAATTGAGCCATACCATGCGAAAATGCGTATTAGGGATTACTAGGCGGACCAGATAAAATTCAAACCAGCCTCCTCAGCCACAGAAACAAGCTGCATCATTGACATTCTAGTTTTAGCATGATTAGGCTGGCTTTAACATCAGTAGATATCCTGCTATCAAAGAAGCGAAATAATGGATGCTGTTCGGACTGCGCGGGCAGACTGATCTGTGCCTTTGTTGGTCGCAATTGACATTAAGCAGGTTTTCACATGACGAGGATAAATTGAATTTATATGCATCACAACGAGAATATTTTCTAAAACTTATCTGTTCTACTTTTCTCTTTGAACTATCCAAGTTTATTCGTCTTGAAAAGGGCAATCGTACCGTTAGGGGCAACCAATGTTGTAAGGGGTAATGGGCACTAAAAACTCGTCGCAGACACAAAGATGGTGTATACAACTTATGCTCAAAAAAATAGGTTGGAAAGAATATGCTTTTTTACAAAATTAAAGCATTTAAGAACATTTATTGAAGAGAACACGTTCATTAACAACCACTAAAATGATATCACGCGTACACCTTACTTAGGAGAAACTATATCATTCGTTAGATGTAAACTTTCTTACGTATTATTATTCTGCCTCTTGTACAGAAATGGACATTATTGGGAATAGCATTCTCCGTTTCCTTATATTAGGCTCCAAAACGGTAAAAACAGTTAAAACAGGACTACTCACATAGCTGATTCCATTGTTTATTGCTCCCGTAGCTCATGTCCGGATGATCTCGTAAAGATTTCATTTGCATAACCATTCGATTGCCCCTTACGACATTACCACCCCTGCTCTTTAAAAAAATATTCTAGATACCAAAACTGTCCTGAAAGATATCGCCAGTATCGCTATTCAAGCCATTAAAAGCAACAGCCATTCATTGGGGGGGGGGGGGGTGTTTGTCCGCAATAGTTACGTCTGCTGGTAAGTAGATCCAAATCAGGCCCAGCAAAATTCCGGGACAAAAGATAGGGCCTGATCTGGATCCAAACTGTTTCATGTTCAAAAACTTTGGAAAAATAAAATCAGCAGAAGCACGTAGAACTTGAAAAATTCATTTCAAGGGCACTAAACTATAATATATTACTCAAGGGAGGTAACCAGCAATAGATACCCTTTAAGGGAGGTAATAGGTAATTTTCAGGGGAGCCAATCTCTGTCTCTTAAAGGGAGGTAATCTATTATATGAACAGTACTGAAACATATGACTATTCATTAGCCATTATCAGTGTGCCGTAGCATTACCAGGAGCTGTGGTAATGGTGAAGTTATGTTCCATAACTGTTAATTAAATGAGGAACGTTCGGTCCGGTGCTTAGTTGTTCTGTTCTATTCAGTTCCTTACGGAATTAAACGAAATTCCGTGCATTAGTAGCGCCATGTGATGTCAGCACGGACAGAAAGCCCTTCATTCATTGGCCGATCTGCATAGAGACACCAAATTTGATTGGCTGCAGTAACATTCCCGCCTTATGTGGCGGGTTTACAGCGCCAAACAAATTTTATTTCATAGTTTGGTGAGACATCGTCTGTGACACTTCGGCACCAGAATTTCACCCGCCCGCATCCACCCTATTAAACTATACTTACAAGGCACTCATGGTGGGTCAATTTTTTCTCTATGCAGTTCGGCCTTTGTTGTTAGCCAGGGTAGCGGCTTCTTTGGTTAAGTTGTCCGTATGGCAGTGCTAGGTGGGGCACTCACGGCTGTTCATGGGTGAGGATTCCAATAAATGTTTGAATTCATGCTTCACTCGTGAATAAGGGGTTTTCGATGTCAGGTTCCATAATTCAATAACGACAACCCCAGTTCTCGCCCGTGTACAGTTGTGAGTGCATGGTCACCCTACCCAGCAAGGCATGTAAATATGTATATATATATATATATATATATATATATATATATATATATATATATATATATATATATATATATATATATATATATATATATATATATATATATATATATATATATATATATATCCGGCAAATCCTGAATAAAGGAAATAATTTTTAAACTACCATCTTGATTGTGATTACAAGTTTAATCTTCTGGCGATGTTCGCAGCTGCTTCTCCAAAAATTTCTTATGAATATTTATTATGAGAAGTCATCACCGAAGCATCGCATGAAGCCATAATTGAAGCGATGACGTTCGTGCGAGTATATATATATATATATATATATATATATATATATATATATATATATATATATATATATATATATATATATATATATATATATATATATATATATATATATATATATATATATATATATATATATATATATGTCCGGCAAATCCTGAATATAGGAAATAATTTTTAAACTACCATCTTGATTGTGATTACAAGTTTAATCTTCTGGCGATGTTCGCAGCTGCTTCTCCAAAAATTTCTTATGAATATTTATTATGAGAAGTCATCACCGAAGCATCGCATGAAGCCATAATTGAAGCGATGACGTTCGTGCGAGTTAGCCAGAGTGATAGCCATAAACATATAAGGAGCTCATTTGCATGGTAAAAGTTTGCCGTAACCTTGCAGCAAATATTGCAGAAAGCTTACGGCAGCTTTTATTGTAGGGCAGCGGCAATGTTCACCAGAGGCCTGTTTTTTTTTGCTAAGGGATATTACATAAAGGTCCCAAATGGGTACAACATGGGCTAAAAGTCATAAAGGTGGCCCATATGGGTCTTATAACGACGATTTGCCCACATTCTGCCCATGCTATGGGACCCATTTCATTTCGCCTTGCTTGCTGCATGGGGTGTTTATACACACGTAAAACTAATCATCAGGCTCGTTTTCTATTTAGATTTGTTTGCGAACGTTTAACAAGAATCGCCTACTAAGTTACCGCATTTTAGGTCGGTCACGCTTCAACTGGTTGCACGATTAACGCGTACATTCTACATTATTACTAGATTTACTGTAGACCGGTAGGCATATGTCTAGCTTGATAGTGACAGACTACGCTCTGTCTGACACGTATTACATCAAACCAGTATTCATCAATAACTCTTTATAAAATCGAGCTAAACTAGAATATATTATGTCAATAAGCATAAACAAAGGATGTAGGTGAACTTGGATTCAAACTGTCTTGTTACCCACCGGAGGCACCAGGCACTGACTGTGTTGTCCCAGTGTGTGTGTGGGGGGGGGGGGGAGGGGGTGGTACTCTCATTTTTTCTCCATACGCAGGCTCGGGCCCAGCATCTAACGTTCACCCCCCCCGCCCCGCCCCCCCCCCAAAAAAAAAAAAAAAAAAAAAATATCAGGAATTTCAAGCACCGCAAAAAAAAAAAAGATTAAAAAATTTTTAGCAACCCAAAGAAATATCCCCCATTCTGTACCTTGACCCTCGAAGCAATATGTCATGGTTAATATATTGAATATTGCCTTAAGAAAAGACCAGTGACCCCTAAAAATAGTCCAATTTTGTGATAACCCCCCGAAAAAATCCACAATATCCTCATACCCAAAAAAATATTCATTTTTCTGAATACCCCCAAAAATATTGAAATTCAAAATTCTGAACCCAACTGGTACTGGTACTGGTACTGGTTCTAGTAGAATAGGATGAGTTCCGTAACTCGTCTTCTACATCTCTTCTTTTCGTAACTTATAGTAAATATTCCGACTTCCGGGTTTAAAATGTCAATATATGTATATGATCTGACAGTCGTTTATCAGTAAGTAAAGTTCATTATAGTTTGTTAGTAGATTTCATGAGTGATGTATTTATTGAATCCCATAAATCTGTCATATTTGGTTTTAAAACACAAGACTGTTTTAGAATTCACTATATCATCAGGTAAACTGTTCCATTTATTGATTGTTCTAACACAAAAAGAGTTCATCCTAAATGTTTTCAGGGCTCTAGGCTTTTTCAGTTTTTTTGAATTACCACGTGTTTGGGTGTCTGAGAACTCGAATAGTCCGTTCATGGAAATATCATCTATATTTTGCACAATTTTGAAGACTTGTATCATATCCATGCGATTTCTTCTATACATCAAAGTTGATAGAGATAGCTGTTTTAATCGTTCTTCGTAACAAAGATTTGATAACTGAGGTAGTATCTTAGTAACCCTTCTCTGTACATTTTCAATGGCTCTAATATCCTTTTTTAATGTTGGAAACCAAATGAGATTACCATAGTCCAATATTGGCCGAATCAGAGTTTTGTAGAGAACTAGTAAAGTTTCTTCATCCAAGTAGGAGAATGCGCGCTTAATTAGACCAACAAGTCTGTTTGCTCTGTTAACTGTTAAACTAATATGCTTGTCAAATTTGAGATTATCTTGGACATAAACTCCGAGGTCCTTTTCACAATTTACCACAATAAGATTCGTGCTGTTACCATCTTTATCTTCCATTTGGTAGTCAAAATTTGGGTTATCTTTACCAATGTGCAAAATTTTACACTTATCCACATTGAAAAACATAAGCCACTTAATGGTCCATTGGCATAATTTATCTATATCATTCTGAATCATTTCAAAGTCTTCTAGGTTTTCCAGATCTTTATACAATTTGGCATCATCCGCAAATAGCTTACAGAAAGAACTCACTTCAGATGGCAAGTCATTTACATACAATATGAATAATAAGGGCCCCAGGACAGAGCCCTGAGGTACCCCACTAGATACTTCAGTCCATTCAGATCAAAAAATACCCGCTGAGCCTACGTATTTATGAAAATATCAGAGTACACTCCATCCTCACCCTGGGTGTTTTGTGTCCCTGAGCAAGACATTACATCCCCTACTTAGTACTGGTTATGACTGAAAATTGTTGACTGGCCGCGTAAAGCTACGCTCGTAATATGGACGTAAGCTGAATTTATATAAAAGCTTACTTGTTTTGGAAAAGCCCATGAATAACATCCAATCATTTTAGTTTTAAAAATAAATACTGGTTTTTGACGCACATTGCGCCAAAGTTCTCTTGGATCAATAAGCGGGAAGCCAGATCAAAACGTAAGCCGAAAAAGCGACCAATCAAACAGCGCCAACTGTTGTAACACCGCCGAGTAACACGTTTCAAGACAAACTATTTTGATTGATTTCTAGTTCCATCCGAAAAGGTTTTCTGCTCTAAAACAACGATAGAAAAACTGATTTATTCCTCCAGATAAACTTTTCAGCCAGGGGAAACGAAGGAGGATTTTCAGTTCAACTGTAAAGATTCGCCACAGGATCTGTTCGTACCCACCCGATCAAAATGAACAAACGAATTTTTCTCTTCTTTGTTTTTGTAAGTCTTTCGATGATAATGGGTAAACTAGAAGCAAAGAAGCCTTTTACAGAGGAAGATTGTGAAGGTAATACCTTTAGTTCTTGTGTCAAGGATAAATTAAACATTTTTGATAAGCGGAGTAAGCTAATTTCGCCAAGAATGTATTTTCGCCAATTGAACATTCCCACCGGTTTTTCACTTGTAGTGTTAGTACACAATTACAGTCTTCCGGTTTGGTAGCCCACGAAAATAGTACCTTTAGAAATTTAGCACTTGCCGTTTCTGGGCCCTTTATGGTGTAAATGGGTGCTTTATTCGACTTTAAATGTACATGTGATTCAACATTGGTCTATATTTGTCAGGCTGATGCAGAAAAATGCATCTTTGTGTGGACTATTTTGTCACAGACTCTATCTATCTTCTTATACTCAGGCGATCATGTATGATCATTTTCTGAGGTGAGTGTTTTTTAGAAATTTTGAGGGTGAGTGTTATTTAGAAATTTTGAGAAAAAAAAAAAGAAAGCCAAAAATTTGGCCTGGAAAATCAGGCGCGCCCAATCCAGCGCATGCGCACTCACTATATGACTCCCCGGTGCACTCCCCAGGTAACGTCTGACGCGGGTCGGATTTCAGCCCGGATTTTTTGACTGTTCCCCAAAGAACAGAGAATGCTGAGAAAACGAGATTATCAAGGTAGGTTGTCTTTTCACTTTTTTGATAGGTGAATGACAGATCTTGCCACTCACAGACAGAAAAAGGTCCAAGCAATGTCCTGGAAAAATTTGCAGATGCTCGAATTCTGCCATTTTACATGGAGTTGAATGGGACCGATTAATTGTGCACCGAACCCTATAAGAGAGAAGGTGAAAAAAACGAAAATCTTTGTAAAACAGTCATTTTTCAATGAATTCAGATGAAATTTCGCACACAGATCAGGAATCAAAATAGAAATAATTTGAAAGTATTTTTGGAAGAAATTTAAATTTAAATTTTAAAATTTTATTGAATTTTAGTTTAAATTTTAAATTTTTCTTAAAATCATTTTTAAAGCCTGGTTCTCTCGAGGAAAGACTCAAATTGCATTATATATCAGAAAATGCAATTAAATGGCCATACACAAACAGCTTTGACCAGGATTTGACTAACCAATCCGAGCAGGCTGACCGTGATACTCCGTTTTTGCAGACTGGCTAGCACTGCTGTGCAAGTTAATTTTTGTGATTGTATTCCCTTTTCTACTGAAATGTGCTATGAGTGCTTACTCACTTTAACTGTACCAGTATGGTGACTTAGCATATGGGTATTTATTAAAACACTCTTAGGATACTTACACTCATTAGAACCGCCTCATAGAGATGGCACTTAAAGGCATAATGATGAGGATCCGCAGGGACTGGTCGGGACCATTCCCCCAAGCAAGTTCCTTGGTCTCATTGCTTAGACCAATAAAATTCAATTGTATTTGGCTGTTCAACTCACCGGGTTGAGGCTGTACTAATTTGAACACAAACTTAAACTCTTTCAGCTAAACAAATCAACTGCAGCCCCCCCCCCCAGCTTCACCCGAGATCAAATTTTGTTCTTATTTCGACCACGCGAGCAGTAGTATTGTTTGGTACTCATTAGAGTCGCCTCACACTCAAAATGGTTTATGAAGCTACTCATTAGAACCGCCTCGCATAGACAATGATATAACACAGTTATTAAAGCTCATTTAGTTACCTAACCCCCAATGAAGCACTTTTACACAGATACACATATTATGTGCTTAAGGGGGTTGTGATATCTTGTTCGACGAGGCCGTTCTAATGAGTAATCTTTACTTACAGTCTCTTCAGAAATTTCAAATTTGGGATATAGTTTCATCAAAAAAAGAGGATGAGCAATTTCCATTATGATATGGGCATTAAATCTAGGCCTAGGTCTCAAATCTTTCCCACTCTTGCCATTTTGGTAGCATGTAAATTACGGAATATTTCGCATTCAGAACTAGCAGTGTAGATCATGATTAGAATGAAATGATGTGTTTCGTCCAGCATCAGGCACTCATCAGTGAAGCTGCTCTACTTCAGACACAAAGTAAGTGGTATAAATTGCTGTTTTCAGCATGCTTGGGTGCAACGTAGCTTGGTTTTGGGGGCAAATTTGAATGTGATTCAAAACTGTTCGCGATTTTGCTTAAAATCACTTTAAAATTTGATTTTTTAGCTTCAGTTTTTAAATTTTGTAACTAAAGTTTATGTGAGATTATCCTTTAATGACTCTTACAGATGCCTAAACTTTCTTTTTTGCTTTTGGGTTATCAAGATTCGTTGAAATAATTGAAACTATGAACTTTTTCATCAGACTAGTTTGAATAATTGAACTTTTGCATGTGTCAGCTTGTGAGGGGGGTCACATATGAAATCCTGGATTTGTATCGCTTTTTGGTGACTGAGTTAGTCTTTTTGGACGATTATTTGCTTAACTATATGAGTTTGATATGTCACAGAGACAAAATTTAAAAATTCGAAAATTTGCAGATTCTTGAAGGTGTTAGTACACAATTACAGTCTTCCGGTTTGGTAGCCCACGAAAATAGTACCTTTAGAAATTTAGCACTTGCCATTTCTGGGCCCTTTATGGCGTAAATGGGTGCTTTATTCGACTTTAAATGTACATGTGATTCAACATTGGTCTATATTTGTCAGGCTGATGCAGAAAAATGCATCTTTGTGTGGACTATTTTGTCACAGACTCCCCGGCGCACTCCCCAGGTAACGTCTAACGCGGGTCGGATTTCAGCCCGGATTTTTTGACTGTTCCCCAAAGAACGGAGAATGCTGAGAAAACGAGATTATCAAGGTAGGTTGTCTTTTCACTTTTTTGATAGGTGAATGACAGATCTTGCCACTCACAGACAGAAAAAGGTCCAAGCAATGTCTTGGAAAAATTTGCAGATGCTCGAATTCTGCCATTTTACATGGAGTTGAATGGGACCGATTAATTGTGCACCGAACCCTTGTGTGACGTCACAGGCTCATTCTGAAAAGGGGATTTCCAAGGGCAAAAGAAAAGCTGTCTGTTTAGTTGCTAAGCAGTAAGAAAATGCATATCTGAGGTGTAAGATAATTCTCTTAAACAGTGATACGTCACATCCCGCTCTGGATCATCGAGGCGCTTAACGCACTTGGTGAATACACAGGTAATTCTCCGTTGTCCCTACGTGTTTTTGTGAGTTTATAACTTGCAATATCTTTGAAACTATATACTCAAAATTTTGCGTTGAAATTTTCAGAATCTATTTGAAATATGATTTCCTTTCGATAAATAAAGTGTTTTAAAAATAATCTGGCATATTTATGGGTGCCTAGATTTACCAGAAAGACTCAAATTACCCGAAAGACTGCCGAAATACCGGAAAGACGAAAGAATAATCGGAATTTAATATGATATCCACTAAGTTTATGCGTAGTAATGTATTAAATTGTTTGGGCGAAAAGCATTTTGTATGTTTATTGCCAATCTAAGTGTATAATTTTAAATATTTAATACTCTCTTAGAATCTTGTTTATTCAAATAAATGATAATTATTGGATTAAGTCCTAATTAAAGGACCCTTGTTAACCCCTACTAATAAACCCAATCAAAGTGTGAACAAGGAGGAATTAACCAGCCTACCTAAAGGACCCTTGTTAACACCAAGAACGAACAACCCAATCAATGTACATGGTTAAAGGGGAACATACCAACATGTGAATAGTTGACACTGCATATATTTTTTAACAACCTATTGAATGACTCCCGTATTCCAAGTGTTTAATAAGATATGTTTATTTGTAATTTTGAAATAAACTCTTTAGATTTTTATCCTGTATTGTCCACTTTCTGTAATGACCTGTCATGCCCACTATATCACACTGGTCAATGTAAACGCACCGGTGGTTGCTACAACGAGCTGGTGGTTGCATTTTACAGCACCGGTGGTGGCGTAAAAGGTAAAAAAATCTATACCTGTTGACTTATTTATTTATTTATAAACTTGCATTTATTTTATTTGTGATGACACCTGGCGCACAGACCACCGGTAACATTGCAGTTTATGACTCTGCCAAGCAATTGGTGATTTAATTCATGGTTTGGACTGCAAATCCAACAAAGTTCTGGAGTTTTGTTGTGACAGGTGCTTTTTTCTAGTGTAACTGCCAAAATTGAGTGAAATCTGCACGTCTAAGTGCAGCTGTTGTCATATTCCCATGAAATACCATCCAAAAAACGATTACTACTTTGGTTTTTTTTTTCTTGGTAAACTAGCAAATGTTTTATTGAGGAATTTTTATTACAACGCAGTGGGAGCATTTTTTGACGCATTGATACAACGCACTGATGGTTGCACAGAATTCCTGTGGTTGCTGGTGCAGCCTCAACACAGCATTCACTGTTCTTATAAACGGTACATAAATCGTTATTTGAGCCAGCACATGATATTTCAGTACCAGGACGAAGCCTCAGGTGAGCCTGTGCAAATTTACAGTCTCGCCAGAGCCTTCTCTGCATAGAAAAAAATAGAGAGTAGTAATCGTTTTTGGATGTTACATGTATTTCATGGGACTATGATAACATAGCTGCAGCTGTGCTTAGACATGCAAAATTTCCTGAAGTAAGGCAGTCACAATAGAAAAAAGCACCTGTCACTGTCAAACTCCACAACTGTGTCGGATTTGTCCGTCAAACCATAAATTAAAACGCCAATTGCATGACAGAACCATAAACTGCAATGTTTCTGACGGTTTGTGCGCATTTGGTCATCAAAAGTAAAATAAATGCAAGCTTATAAAGAAATCATACAGCCAATAGGCATAGATTTTGTGGTTTTTGTACACTGATGAAGGCTCAAGCGTGACCCTGCAAATGTGTAACCTCACCAGAGATGCTCCAGAGCTAGCCCTGTTCGCACTTTGAGAGTGTTTCCGCCTATTTTTCAGATTGGCCCAAAAACTTTTAATTTAATGAGACTGTTTGTCCGTTATGATACATTACAATAGTTAAGAAGCCTCCATGCGAGCTTAAAATTTTTGTGCTTCAACAACAGCAGATTCTAGGGCGAAGATTTGGTACCAGTAAAATGCAATTTTAGCACCCCAGAGATATAGGCTGCTGTCTGTTCTAAGGCGGTGATTCTGTTGTTGTTGTTGATTCGTTGTTGATTGTTACTCCCATTACAGGATTCTGTAATTGTTCTATATTTTGTTACTTTATGTCCATTCTTGTTTTGCAATTATCTTGATGGGGAAGAGAGAGAGCTGGCTGCTTTGCTTAGTTTGTCTTCCTGGTGTCTCGTGATTGTTGTGTGGCTATTCCTCTCAGTGCCATGGGTTTGTCTGCAGTTTGTGATTGTGATACTCACTATTTTTGGGTGTCATTCATGCGAACAGCGATGGCTTTGGCCACATTTGCTTGGTCTAGTCTGAGCCTTCGTCACAGTTTAAAATTCTCATGTGGTGACTCAAATGGCGATTGAATGCCATTTTGTGCGAGCAGCGAAGGATCTGGCGAGTCTGCACATTTGCACAGGCTTACCTTAGCCTTCGTCACTGTACAAACGCTCTTGTGCTGCTTTAAATGGCGATTTGTGTGCTATTCACGCCAGCAGCGAATACTATGGTGAGTCCGCACATTTGCGCAGGCAGTCACTGGACAATGTAATAAATATCAAGATCTCTTGTGCTGGCAGCAAAGGCTCTTGGGAGTATGCACGTTTGCACAGGCTCGCCTGAGCCTTCTATACAGTATCGAAATATCATGTGCTGGTTGAAATGGCGATTTTTGCAACATTTATGTGAACAGCGAATGATGTGGTGAGTCTGCACCAGCAACCACAGGAATTCTGTGCAACCATCAGTGCGTTGTATCAATGCGTCAAAAAATGCTCCCAGCGCGTTGTAATAAAATTCCTCAATAAAACATTTGCTAGTTTACCAAGAAAAAACCCAAAGTAGTAATCGTTTTTTGGATGTTATTTCATGGGAATATGACAACAGCTGCGCTTAGACATGCAGATTTCACTCAATTTAGGCAGTTGCACTAGAAAAAAGCACCTGTCATGGCAAAACTCCAGAACTTTGTTGGATTTGCAGTCCAAACCATGAATTATATCACCAATTGCTTGGCAGAGCCATAAACTGCAATGTTACCGGTGGTCTGTGCGCCAGGTGTCATCACAAATAAAATAAATGCAAGTTTATAAATAAATAATAAAGTCAACAGGTATAGATTTTTGTACCTTTTACGCCACCACCAGTGCTGAAAAATGCAACCACCAGCTCGTTGTAGCAACCACCGGTGCGTTTACATTGACCAGTGTGTATATAACAATGCACTATTACAAATATATAACAAAGCACCAATCAATGTTTCCCTATTATTCTTTGGTCTTTCCGGTATTTCCGCGGTCTTTCCGGTAATTCAAGTCTTTCCGGTATATCTAGGTACCGCATATTTATGGATATATATTTGGTTAAAGTTTCATGATTTTGAACGCTTTTTAATAAGCGTCTGGCATTATTTACACCGAGTATCTCAGTGGAGCTCTTCAGCGTGAAGTTACACAATGCCTAATGGACTTCTGACACTTTGATAGGGTATCTGCCTATTTTTCAGATGCTTCCCAAAACTTCCCTATACATAAGATATCCCTGGTATCCTTCTGAATAAGACGCTTGATGTATTAGGAACAAATTAAGGTTATAATTAGACAGGCAGATCCCTACGACAAAACAAGAGACACTACCAGAGGGGGTAGGGTTTGCAAAATTTGACTTCCCCAAAACATTTAAAAATGAATTATTTTCACGTGTAAGGGTATTATATCATCAATTCTTGATTACAAACCACAGTGAAAGTACTTTAAAGTCCAAAATCATGAGCATTTTAATGATCATTTATGTTGTTGTTTTTTCTATCTGATTTGTTAAGAAATATTTTGAAGTGCAACTGTAGTCCATATTCAACCTTGATGACAATGTATTTACCTGGTGCAATATTATGCAGCAATGTACCATAACCATTATCCATGGATAGATACAGTATATGCAAAATAATCTACCAACTGAATTTAGTAGAAGGACAATTTTCATAATCTAAAGAAAAATATGCTAAAACGTAATATTTCATGACTAATTGGTTGTGAAAAGGAAGCTTACTTGTACTAATTATTTCATTATACTGGAAAAAAGATTTTCAGGAGAGCACTCTAAAAATCCAAATGCTAATGTTCTGGCTTGCCCAGACATCTCATTTTGGGCTGTGGGATATCATTCAAAACAAAAAGTGACCATTTTAGCCCCAAAATAAAGCCGTACAATTATAGAAATAGGAAATCAAATGCAAAATCATAAAATAGAGACCATCAGCGAGCTTTTATATGAAGATGGAAGCATTTGATCGACTTTAATTTTTATCAAAATTAAAGGCAGCGATACACTGTGATTCCCATTACCACTGTTAGAGGTCCTTACCTGGATGGCTTAACAATAGAATGGTCAATTACCGGCATCAATGTTTTCCTGCCATTTTCACTAATTCTTTTTAGCCCCAATCTTTAAATTAGGATCCTAATATGTTTTGTTCATTGAATACACCACTTCTTCCAATTTCATTCGTGTTGAGGTAAGAAAGCTCAATGATGTATTTGGGCCCCAAGTGTGAAAATTATTGATTTTATAAGGGGGTTCTCATTAATGTTAAGACTCTAACTCAGATGATAAAGTTAATAAGCAGCTGTACGGGATTGAACCGCCATTTTTATTTAAAATATATTATGCGATCACTGCTTGCATGACTTGGGGCTTTACATCCAGAAAATATTGACTAAAAGAGAAATGATTAACTGTCTTGCTATTTTTAACAAAAAAATCTGTCACTACAGGAGCAGGAGAATTGAACAGGACTAGCCAAATATTGCTAGCTACCCATAATGCAAAGGGTGAAATGTGAGAGATCTAGATGAGGTATCGTCAGGTCTTCTGCATGAAGTCATAGAAGAGTCATCATGCACAATAATTTATGGTCATTGAATGAAAAAAATGTTTTGTCTCATAACATCTATTGATTTTTTATCAATCAAACCCTTTATGAGGCCTCTTTTTTCAGGTCAACAAGAGTTGTCGAAAATTAGATAACTATTTTCAAGATGTGCACAACAAATCAAAGATGGTCTTATGTATCACACATTATTAATACAATCCATGGGTCGCGAGTTCGATCCCAGCCCGGTCCCAGCCCGGTCCCATACTTTCGTGGAGATTGATCATGAAATAATTTCTACGGTCATTCTCCTCCCTTCCGCTGAATCATTCAAGAAGGGTTGTTGTCAGTTACAAGCGAAAGTATGTGCACGAAGTACTGATTAACTGCTTGTTCAAGCTTGCCCAGGAAAAAGTGTGGTTAGGTGAACTGACCGTCCCGCCATGCCCATAGCTGTTGACTTGGGATGTAAAGCAACAAAACAAACAAACACATTATTATAAAAGGTTGAAATTTTATGGTAAAATCATTTTCTGGTCAGGTTGCATAAATGTTTTGCTATCTCTGCAGAACCATATGTGCTTATGTTGGCGAAAACTGATTATCCCAGTATATCAAATTAGCCCAATTTACAATTTCAGAGGTAAACCATCAGGACCAAGTGAGATTTCTAGGTTCTTTACCTACTTTTAGGTGTTCGTAATTTTAGTGTTCGAAATTTTAGAACATTTACTGTACACAAAATTGCCATGGTAAAATTGGTAAAAGGCTGAACATTTGTTAATTGTAGATACACATTGATAGTTTTCAATACTTACCATTTTGCAATTCGGGCAGATGTGGTTGTGAACATGCAATTTTAGGCATGTTTGCCCACTAAATTGTCTTATAGAACCTCAAAGGAGGTTTAAAACTTCGATGTAGGTAATGAAGCTAGAAATCTCACTTGTGCAGGACCTGACCATTGGGGTGAAGTTGCATACAAAACTTTGGTTTACCTAAACTGGAGTATGCAGCACCGATTCGGAAACATTACTCTAAAACTCAGACTTATCAAATTGAGAAAACTCAGGAGATCAAGAAGTTAACTGATGAAACGCCAAACTGACACTCATTTTCCTGGACTGCAACCTGCTTGAACTGCAAATGGTGAAACACAAGTTTGACCCCCCCCCCCCCCCCCAAAAAAAAAAAAAAAAAAAAAAAAAAAACAGCAGTGAAAAAAAATAAACTTCATAGGAAGAGATACCTGTAAGCTGCATTTCGGCAAATTTTCACTCTGATAAAATTTCCAAATTCATAATTATATCGCCAAATTTATGTACCATTTAAGCAAGCATAATTATTTTGCTACCGATTTATTTCAATTGGAAGCATATTCTTACATTTGTTAATGTGTACAAATGTAGTTCTGTTTGTTTCTTTTGAGTGCTAAAGTTTTGACTTTTTTTTACCCTTTCTTTACAAAATCACTAAACTGAGTGATTTTCATTATGATACAATCATCTGTTACAGTGATTATAATCACCTATTGCAGTGATTTATTACTTAAGTTACATGTACTTGAATCAGTGACAGCAAACTTTGTATCCAAGTCATTTGGACAAGTGATTCTTTTTCAGTTTTCATCATTTTTAAGATAAGACAGTTCATACAAAATGTATCTTCTTGCTAAACAATAAGCAATACATAATAAGTGATCAAAGAAATCACTTTAAGTAAGTGCCCTGACTGTTGACCTTGATCTTGGGGTCAAGGTAACATGAAACATTGCCCTGTACCCTCTACATTATGTGACCTGTGCACCTGCAAAGTGTCAAGTTGCTATCTATGTCAAACAGTTTGGGAGACACATTTACAAGAAAATACATTATTTGATAATTTGACCTTTGCCCTTAACAATGGAATCAAGGTCACATGAAACTCTACATCATGTGAGAGACAGTAACCTATGCATCTGCAGTTTGAAGTTGCTATGTCCAAAAGTTTAGAAGATACAATTATAAGAAACATGATGGACGCACAGATGGATGACAGACCGACTTTGGTACCAAATTTATATAACATATTTCACTTTATTTAGAAAGAAAAAGTGGGTATTAAACTGATTATAACCATGTGTTTCTTTCTTCTCTATTTTTCAGTTTGCGTAAATGTTGTTAAACAGTTCAAAGAACAGGCTCCTAATGATCTATATGATAAATCCCCAAATGATATTGAGCAGGCATTCATGAAGTTCTGTGAGGGCAAAAAGGGGAAAGAAGAGAGATTTGTAAGGAATATTTGATTAATTAACCCGCCTTAAACTCCAGCTGTTAAGTTTTTAGACGTAATTTTTTGCAATAGCTTTTTATCCTCAATTTTAGCAAAATGTGTTTGCGATGAAAAGTATTCAGGAACATGTCCACCAACTTCTCCAAATGGTCCCAACATCCTAGATGCTGCAGGTTAATCTGTGCTTAGATGCACTCTTTGAACATTTTAAGCAAAGCGCAAATAAACTAAGTCCAAGATGTCAGTCAAAAAGTTACATTGCACCGTCCTAATTCAATTACTAAAGCGATGGATGGCTTGTTCAAATGTTAATAGAAATTGCGCCTGATTCGCTCGTGCGTTAAGCTAGTAGGGTCATCTCAAAACCGTTCATTTCATAGCACGTGCACAAAAGAAAAAAATGCACGTCATGCGATAACCCAGTCGTTGTTCCTACACATGAGCCTGCTGTAAGTTGATTCTGCATATGCACGGTAAATTCTGAGTATGTTAACGGCAGTTTTATGTTTTGCACAGCATTTGAAAAGCGGGATATGCACCGCTTCCGAATATTTTTTGAAACTACCCCTTTCTGTCACGCCTATACGAATTTTACCTGTCAATAAAAGACTTATAAATTTAGGACGAATTCAATTTATTGCAAAATCTTCATCTATATACACAAAAATCTGTTTGCGCCACAAGCACAAGACCTTTTGGAGTAGTTGGCGGAAATTCTCCTCTACAACTTCCATCGTGAACACATTTTGCTAAAATTGAAGATAAAAAAGTTATTGTGAAAAATTAAGTCTAAAAACTTAACAGCTGGAGTTAAGTTCACCTGAAGGTTATACTAAAAGTTAGACTGGCTCCAGTGCTCTAAACAATTTTTCATCAATGTGTCCTAATTATCATATACTTGTAACCAGTCTAACATCATGATATGACACATTGATGAAAAGTTATTTTTAGGCCTGGAGCCAGTCTAACTAAAAGTAAGTGAGTATAGCTAGGAAATGCCACAATCACATACTGCAGACCAACCCGAGACACTGTGAGGAAGAGACAAAGAACAATAACAGCCACATGACATTAAGAAGACAATAAAAGTAAAGCAACCAGCTCTCTCTTAAATTTCTTCCTCCACGAGATTGTTGCAAAACTAGAAAAGGGAGCGCAGTGGCTCAGCGGTAGAGTGCTTGACTCAAGACCGAAGGGCCGCGAGTTCAAGCCTCACCGGCGTCACTGCGTTGTGTCCTTGAGCAAGAAAATTAATTCTAGCTTAGTACTGGTTCAACCCAGGAAGACCCGTCCCTATATAACTGAAATATTGTTGATGGGACGTAAAGAATCAAATCAAACAAAACAATAGGCTGGACATTCCTCTGTCATCTGTCTGCAGTATTTTCAAATAAATTATATATCTTCTCTTCTGAAACCACAGGGCCAACTCCATCGGGCCAGTTAAGCAAAAAATAAATGGGTAAAATTGCGATAATTTTCCTATCCATCAGTTTAAACATGTGTTTTGGGTGCTCAAAAGAACCGTCTCATCGAGACGGTTCTTTAGAATACCCACAACATATGTTTTGATTGAGAAATAAGAAAAATAATTTTCAACTGGGGGCCTGCAACTCATTACAAATTTTCATTTCATAAACTTATACTTGCAGGACTTTAGTTAAGAATGCGTAACAAAAAATAATTTTCTTAGTCTCAACCAAAACATATGTTGTGGGTACTCAAAAGAACCATCTCAGTGAGACGGTTCTTTTGAGTACCCACAACATATGTTAAAATTGATGGGTAAGAAAATATTTACAATTTTACGCTGAAAAGTTTTTTTTTATCTAAACCTGTGTACTTGATATATTTATTTTAAACTAATGACACAATGACTAATATGTACCAAAGGTAGCTCTTATTGGATTGCAAACACATTTTTCTCAGAAATCAGAGGGCAGGCCATTTGAAGTCATTTCCATATGGGACATGCTTTGGATGAGACTACCTTAATATGACTATAATATTGTTCATGTCACATGACCAAAATGTCTTCCAATTGCCATGTTAACTCTTTTCATGCTTAGCCTAATGGATTTTCCAAAACATGTTGATGCAATTAGTATTGGATAGTCCATTTTGTGTTTAAGGCTTTCTAAATTATGATGTATTTATGTCCCTAAAGATTTTTTTATATCTATGCAAACAGTGCAGACCTTGATGAAATTCTGCCTTAAATACAAATATATCTTTTGCAAACAAAAGAGTTTGGACCCAGATCAGGTCAGACAAAATGTTGGCCCTTAGCTAGATCCAAACTGTTTGATTGAGTTTCTGAAAGATTTTTTTTTAATAAAGAAAAAACATTTAAAAAAAACAACAATAGCAGACAACAAAAATGCGGTTTGAGCCTCACCAGCGTCACTGCGTTGTGTCGTCCTTGAGCAAGAACTTAATACTGGTCCCAGGAAGACCTGTCCTTTATAACTGAAAGATTGTTGATGGGACGTAAAGAATCAAATCAACAAAATGACAAAATGCATGCAAAATTTACCAGCATGCAAAGGGTAAAGATACACCATTTTTGCATTTTGCTCATTTCAGTGATTTTGTGCACATACTCATTTCACTAGTTTTGTTTCAGTGTTATTACATTGGTGGATTAAAGATTTCAGCAACATACATATTGGGCAGTTTGTCAAAGCCTTTGAAAAGTCATATACCAGTTGTGAAAATATGTGAAGGACTGAAGAAGAAAGACTCACAGATTTGTGATCTGAAATATGGTAAGTTAACGGGACATTACAATATTGCACTTGTCCTGCAGGACGAGTGACTTACAATTTTCACTCGTCCTGCAAACACATGCACTTGTCCTTTAAAACGGAATGCAATATGGAGCATAAGGGAGTATTATGTAATAGGAATTCTTCGAGTAATTCTTCCCAAAGCACTCGGCCTGCAGGACGAGTGCTTTTGGAAGAATTACTCGTCCTTTATGAATTTCACTTGTAATTACGAGCGGATGAGTGGAGTTTTTTTTTCCCTGGGACATTACTGTAAATAAGGAAATCTTCATGAGAATTTTATTTTCGTGAATAGCGTTATATGACTTTTTTGTGGCATTAAAAATGATTTACCTATAATATCAGTAAAAGACGAAGTGAGTTCCAGAGGGTTTTATTTTCACGAACTTCGCAAATGCAAAGTTTCGCGAAAATAAACCCTCACAAAAAATTTCGAATTTACAGTATTATGTCTTCCCCCACCACCCTGGAAACAAAAATCACAACTCCCCCCTTTCCACTAGGCCTATTTTTAAATAAACCAGTGTTCAATCTAGATGGGGCCATTGAGCCCCTTCTTTATCAAATGGCCCCCTGCTAAAGCTGGAGTGGACCATCTTAAACATTAGATGAATGGGGAAAAATTGGCAGGGGACAAAAATTCTACTCGTCTGCTAGTAATTACAAGTATAATCTAGAAAGTACAAGCAATTCTTCCCAAAGCACTCGTCCTGTAGGACGAGTGTACAGAACGAGTAATTTAGGAAGAATTACTCGAGGAAGTCGTATTACATATTACTCAATTATGTTCTTTATTGCATACGCTTTTAAAGGACATTTGCATGTGTTTGCAGGACGAGTGAAAGTTGTAAGTCACTCGTCCTGCAGGACAAGTCCAATAATTAAACGGCGTCACTGCGTTGTGGTCCTTGAGCAAGACACATTTATCATAGCTTAGTACTGGTTCAACCCAGGACGACCCATCCCTGTTTAACTTAAAGATTGTTGATGGGACGAAAGAATCAAATCAAACAAACAAAACCAATAATTAAATATTTTGTCAGGGGTCGCGAGTTTGATCCCGGTCCGGTCCCATACTTTCGTGGAGATTGATCATGAAATGATTTCTACGGTCATTCTCCTGCCTTCCGCTGATTCATACAAAGAGGTTTGTTGTCAGTTACAAGCGAAAGTATGTGCACAAATTACTGGTTAACCGCTTCTTCAAGCCAGCCCAGGAAAAAGTGTGGTTAGGTGAACTGTCCGTCCCAAAATGACCATAGCTGTTGACTTGGGACGTAAAGCAACAAATAAACAAACAAACGAATATTTTGTCCCCTGATTGGACAGCTATTAATTTTCATCTGAAATCAAATGAAAATGGCCCCCTTTAAAATTTCCTAGATTGAACACTGTTAACTATGCAGGGATGTTCCCTATATAAATGTAGCTTAAATACATTCAGATCTTCGAAAACCTGGACACCAGGCGTCATGTTTTATTGCAGCTACGGAAATTTAAAATATCTTCTCTGAAACTGCTGATCAGAATTCAAAGTATCACTGGGAGACCTTTTACAAAAAAACTAAAACAAATTTGAATGGTAAAAAATATGGTCCCCAAGGAGTGTGGACAGTTTTCTTTACAGGGTTTGCACAGGCTTGAAAAGTACTTAAATTTAGAGGGATTTCTTAAAAAGTCCTTGAAAATTAAACCTGCCTTGAAAAGTACTGGAAAATCACTCAAAAGCCATGAAAAGTCCTTGAATTCTACTATTTTCTGTAGGACGTAGCACTGTTGATATAGACCTAAATCAGTATAAAATTGTTGTGCCTTTATTTGGTGCAGCATATGCTGCACCAAATAAAGACACAACATTTTATACTAATTCTCTAGTACTAATTTTAACTCTTAGATCAGTATTTTTCATTAACTTTAAATCCTTGAAAAACTGTTAGAGAGGCTTTTAGAAGTCCTTGAAAAGTCCATGAATTTTACTCGTACTTGCCTGCATGAGCCCTGTTTCTGTATGTAACAAGATAAAAAAATTTTTGAAGCATCTTCTCTGAGATCAAAGGTCAGAGCTGCTAACAATTGGGCAGAAATGGTTGCATGTAGGCTACCTTCACAAATATAGACTAGTGAAGTAATATTTGATCAAAAACATCCCTTATAAACAAAACTCAGGTTTAATATAGTGATTATGAGCCTTGTTGATTGTCCATTAATTTTGTCTTTGAATATTGATATGACATCCTGATATTTAATATGATGTATTAAATGATTGTTTGTAATGGATGAAAAATGATTGTTTTGAAATCTTTTGCCTGTTAGCGGCAACTTGTCGTTTGATAAACTTTGCAAACAGTTTGGACCCAGATCAGGACTGACAGAATCTCAAATCAGTCCCTGATCTGGATCCAAACTGTTTGACACTCTGATAGTGTTCCTGAAAGAAATTTTTGAAAAAGTAAAATTCGAAAAAAGTCAGCAGACGACAACAAAAGCATGAAAAATTACCCAGCATGCAAAAAGTTAACAGACTAAACTGTAACAGTGCTTTTAAGTTAATAAAATGTCTAATTTTAATTTCCATATAATATTTCATACATGTACTTTACAAAACGTTGACACTCTGGTAGTGTTCCTGAAAGAATTTTTTGAAAAAGTCAAACTTGAAAAAAGTCAGCAGACGGCAACAAAAGCATGAAAAATAACCCAGCATGCAAAAAGTTAACTGTATCAGTGCTTTTAAGTTAATAAATTGTGTAATTTTAATTACCACTGTAAAAGATACAATCCATTTTAACCCTTAAGCGCCACCTATAATTTGCAGCAGACGACAATTGCAAAATTTTGCAGCATTTTCAAAAATAACAAATAAGGCATGATATTTCATGAGAATCGTCTGCTGGCAGAAGATTCTCATAAAATATCATACCTTATTTTTTTCGAAAATTATGAAAGATGTTTCAAAATATGTTGTCTGCTGCAGTTGTGATTGGTGCTTTAAGGGTTAAAAAGTTGTGTGTTTCATATATTACAGACAAGAAGATTGACTTCACGACAGTTGACTTCAAGAAACTGAAGGTTAAAGATCTCAAAAAGATTCTCTCGGACTGGGGAGAGGACAGAGCTTGTAAAGGATGTTCTGAAAAATCAGACTTTGTACGAGTTGTAAAAGAACTTTTACCCAAATATGCACCCGAGGCTGCTGCCAAGCTGAAATCAGAATTATGATGTAGGCTTCCATATATTATGTTAGGATTTTCCTGTTATGTTCTTATTGTTGTTCTCATAATGGTCAAAACTCAATAATTATTGGTGATTTTGCCATGCTGAGACCGAGTGTTAAAGGCTTAACCCTCAAAGCATCAATCATGACTGCAGCAGACGACAAAATTTGCAACATCGTTCCTAATTTTAGAAAAAAATAAGGTATGATATTTGATGAGAATCGTCTGCCAGCAGACGATTCTCATGATTTATCATGCCGTATTTGTTATTTATGAAAAAACAGCAATTTTGAAATTGTCGTCTGCTGCAAATTATATGGTGCTTTATGGGTGCTTTATGGGTTAAAATCACATCTAGAGCTGCAGAAAAGTGGCTGTTTGATGGTTTCTATACTGTTGAAACAATAGTGGAGTCTCAAAAATAATGTCTGACAGTTAAAATTTTCCTGCAACTCTAGGCTATTTATATCAAATGTATCGGTTTTGAAAACTGTTGGGGGAAAAACCTAAGATAACAGAAGGAGTTCTAGCGATAAGGCGTATATTTTCCCTAGTTGATATGATCACAAACACCAAAGGATCATTGACACTTGCTATGGGTAAATGCCTATGGTTTTCAGTAAAAATAAAAGTTTGTCAATCGTCCCTTTCTTCACCTTGAAGCTACCCTGACCTGAGTACTTTATGGCTGTGAAATCCGTTTTCGATATTAAATGCTTCAAGGATGTAAAATTTTGGGTAGAACAATCAGTTTTACATTAAGATATATAGAAATCCGAAAACATTTTTTAAAATGTCATTCCCCCCCGTGTGCCAGCAAAAGCTTTTGCATGTATATGTGTTACCATATTTTACACATTGTATGGAAGTGGCTTGCTGGCACACGGGGGGGGAAAGATGTTCAGCAGCCCAAAAACCCAGGGCCTAAGCCCATAAAATGCCTTTTCTACCAAATAAGATATTAATGACAGTAATAAAGTTCTCTAGAACCAACCTCCTAAATTGCTTTGTATTCTGTGCTAGTTTAATATAAAGTACTAAAGATTAAAAGTAGAATTAGCAAGGTTTTATGCATTTTTTTCATAAGAGAAAATCTCTCTGTTATTAAATGACACATTATTTTGCAAACGTCCTGTACTTATATATTTGCATGCTAGGAAATTGTTCATGTTTTTATTTTCGTCTGCTGACTTTCTTCAAAATTAAGTTTTTAAAAATAAACCACCCATGACCACCATCAGAGTGTCAAACAGTTTGGATCCAGATCAAGACCAACATTCTGTTGGTCTTCATCTGGGTTCAAACTGTTTGCAAAAGGCTATTGGCAGACGACAAAATTATATACTGGCATGCAAAGAGTTATAACAGGTAAATACTATATTGTTCAATATATTGTCTCATATAGGGATATACATGCATATGTATACCATAATTATTCGGACACTTAAAAACATACAACATGCTATGCCCTTTAAACAAAGCAAAAGTAATATTCAAAGGATCTAGTTAGAATCAGTTTTACTTTCCAATGCTAAATGGGACACTTTCATTCCTTCAAAAATATTTATTTCTTTTGTTGAGCTTTCAGTTTTGTATTATTTACGGTACATGTAGTCAAAAATGTACAGGTAACTTCTAAATTATCTCCCCAAAATCATTTTATTACAAAACATATTTTGTTTTTAAAACAATTTCATCAATTATCGTGATTCGTTAATACTCTGCGTATGGTGTGTTCAATAGATATTACCATGCCTACCAAATAAATCAAGAAAACGTGCAGAAATGACTTTTTATAGCACTTTTTATTTTCATGAAATTTCAGACCCCATCCCCTTTCTACCACCCATAACTCTCGAATGCGTAGGCATTTTGCAAATATTTTGCTAGCTGGCTCTTGCCATTAGATTCACCTATTGCACCGATACTACGTGCACCACACTAGAAGCCCAAATGCAGCGTGCCGGGAATCAGAAAAATAGGCTTATAAGGCCCAAACCGTCAATGATCCTTTTCAAATTGCCCTAATGTTTTTAAAATTGGTGTAGTTCAGCAGTATAATATGCATAATAAGCAACAAAATATTTTTCAAAGCGATTCAACATTTACAATACCTTAAAAAACGTGCACTATCTACTCCCACTCTTTATTTTATGTCTATACTGGGTGCCGTTTAGACCAGACTTTGAGTAAATTCATTGCAAGTTTTAAAAAAATAAAAGTGATAAAATGTTAAGGATAGGAGTGCTCATCTTTTTCTATACCTTGCCGTATTCCTACTGTGCATGGGTACGAAATGCACCTAAAATTGTGACGTTTGTCATTGGAAAGATGAAACTGGTGTCTTTCGGTTTATTTTTAGGTGCTTTCCCCCCTAGACCCAAGATGCCTTTTGGACAACGTCATGTCGCTACAAACATTTACAACATATGTGATGGGCATTTTGGGTCTAGGGAGGGGGGTGGGGAAGCATCTTAAAACAAACTGAAAGGCACCAGTTTCATCTTTGAGAGAGTAGAAAGTGCACATTTTCACAGTATTGTAAAAGATGAATCGCTTTGAAACATATTTGGTTGCCTACTATGCATATTTTACTGTCAAACTACACCAATTTTAAAAACATTAGGGCAATATGAAAATTTGGTGTTTGTAAATTTACTGGTGAAACCTAGAAATTTTTTTCAGGTTTTCTGGAAAAAAATATAATTTATGCACTTTGAAAGGAGAAATATCTTTCAAGATGCATAAAATGGAAAATGCCTTTCAAAATGCATAAAATTATATTTTTTCCAGAAAAAAAAAATAGTTAAAAAAAAAGTGTGCCTACCCAACCTAAAAATTTCAGACCCGTTACCGGAAACACACTTATATTTTTATTTGGCCTGATCAGTTCCTTTATCTCATAGGCCAAACCAGATACAAATGATATGCAATTCTTTGGGTTTTCATGTAACATGTGTTAAAATAGTTGAAAATGGTTTTGTACTTCATGTGATATAGAGGGGAGTGCGGCTTCATGTGCTAGTCCTTCTGCATGTCATTGTCATCTTTTATATAAAACTCTCATGGGTTAAAGTTTTCAGGATTATCCCTGAATTCAGGATTTTGAGGCTGACTTTCCATAGAAAGTCAGTCTCAAAATTCTAAATTAGGGAGATTATAATAGGTTTTCTGATTTCCATTCAGTCTGTCTAAAAGTAATTGCCCATTTTTCCATAGAAAGTCAGTTTCAAAATCCAATTAGGCAGATTATGATAGCTTCTCTGATTTATTTTCAGTTTATTTAAAGAATTTGACCATTTAAACTTTAATGTATTACTAATTTGAAAGCAAATTGCAAGTAAGACTTGTCAAAATTCAGGATTTTGAAGATATTTCAACAATTTTAACTGAGCCGCGACATGAGATACCCAACAATGTGGTATGTGTGACCAGCAAAGGCTCAGATCAGACTGCGGATATGCGCAGTCTGATCAGAGCCTTTACTAGTCGCTTGAATATTCTATAACTGTTAAGCTACTGACCGAACATCTGTTTGAGTGTCTAATCTTAAAAGGAGGCTGTACAGGCTCGTCTGAGTCTACACTTGTCAAAAAGCCACATTGTTGGAAATCACCTGCCCTGGCTCAATTTATTTTGTTGGAGCTGCTTTAGCATGCGCACCTTAGTTGAGCATGTTTTCTATTTATCCTGCTTTCCAATCTTCAATGTCCAGCTTAGCATTTCCAATTTCACACTAGAAGTCAAATTTATTACTCAATTGACTTCATAAGGGTTACTGATGCTATCTTGTAGGGGTTGAGGCATTAAATGTACCCAGAGCCTTCATCTACATCCCTACTGGAGGTGTGCGGACAGGGAAAGCTCTAACAAGAATGCATGTTTGTCCAGGAGTATCTTAGCCTTCCCTGTTCCCTTAATGCTATATGTTCCAAGATCACTGTGACATGAGCTGGCTTAAATATTTATTGGTATTTGAAGGCAACTTTCTAGTTGGTCGAGTATGATTTAAACAAGAGTGGATCCAGAGGGGGGGAAAGTAGGTCCAGACCCCCCACCCCCCTCACCCTAGAAATCACATGGGCTATAGGTTTCCTTAGAAATACTGATATGGACCCCCCTGGAGAAGCACCAGTGCCCGCCTGATGTGTTTGGATGTGAAAAGCTATCTTAGTATGCTAACTGTGCTTTCTATTTTCACCTTGCATTCACCGTGATCTTGAAAAATCTCACAAACTGTTTAAGTGTACTATCTAAATTATTGTGACAAAATGCATGTTGTACTTGCTGTTTGCCTGCGTGCATTGATTTGAATGTTCTTTTTGAAGGATAGTAGTTATTTCTAAATACAGTCGAACTTCGATGGCTCGAACTCGTTGGGACCGTCGGTTCGAGTTCGACCCATCCATGTGTTCGAGCGATATCTAGCCTGACAATTTTCAAGTTGGTTCACGTGTACTTTATGTCATCACGGACACCACGTTTTTTTCGACCAAAGTTGCAAAGCGCACGTGACACATGTCACTGATCAGTGACCCTTTGCGCGCTAGATTAAAATGAAAAGCCGCATGTGTTAGCATATGAGCCTGTTTAAAGTAAATACATTTATCAGCATGCGCATATGCGCAGGCTGATCATTGCATTTGCTATCGAGTAGGCTGTACCGTTTGTCTTCTTGTGGGTGAATGTTCCTGTTTATGTGTCGCTACAGTTTATGTTCGGTTGTTTATCGTTTCTTTTAGAACAATAAAAGAAAAAAAACAAGTTGGTTTCTTATTATTTATTCGCAATGTGCAAGTTTTCAATTAATAGCTACGAATAAAAACATGAAAAATGACAAATTCCCCAGGATGTTTACAACAAAGACGCGGATCAGACTGTACCGCCGTACAATCTGATGCCTGTCTTTATCCAGCCAGGCATGTTTTACTCATTTTGACACGCGAATTCTTGATTACAAAACCTCTCATTAATTGTCTTTTATCATTTTCGGCCGACCTACTAAGTGGTGACTAGTGAGAACTTACTCAAATCTTTGATCTGATAAATTGCCGCTAATTGCTTCACACGTTCCGCTCGTCTGTTAGGTAACCCAAGGGTAAAATCATCATTGTCACGGAGCGCTTATGAAAACAATAAAGAACTTAAATCAAGCGTGTGACGGATTCATATATTTGGTTCGAGCCATCATAGCGTTTTTACACGAAAAATCGCCCTGCGGACCGTGCTTTGAGTTCGAGAGCTCGAACCATCGCTGTTCGAGCCTGGAGTGTATTTTAACATTAAATGTATAGGGAAACTGCCGGGACTGCCGGGAGTTCGAGCGATCCCTGGTGTTCGAGACAGGCGAGTTCGAGCGACCAAAGTTCAACTGTAACAAAATGCTGCAGAAAAGTGCTTGAAAATGACAGCCCATGTTAAGTCATTTCCTTTAGCTCCGAGTGCTAATGTCATCTGGTGATACTCTTTGCAAACAGTTTAGACCCAGATAATGCCGAACGTTTTTCAGGCTTGATCTGGATCCCAAACTGTAAAATAATTTTTTGAAAAAAATATTTAAAAGGTATAAAGGCATGCAAAATGACCTACAGGACTTAAATTAAGAGTGTGAAACAGAAAAATAACTTACTTATTTCACAACCAAAACCTATGTTGTGGGTACTCAAAAGAACCGTCTCAATGAGATGGTTCTTTTGAGCACCCAAAACATATGCTTAAAAGTATGGGTAAGAAAATATTTACAATTTTACGCTGAAAATTTTTGTTTATCTAAACCTGTGACTGACGTAGCATGCAAATGATAAAACATACATGCTCTGCTATCTAGTGGGGCTAGGTTTTAGTCTAAACCTTCATATACTTTTATATTTTGTATTTCTAAGCGAGTCGACTCATATAAGCCAGTACATGAGGTTTTGGTGCTTTTCTTCATATTTGGGAGCAATCAAGGCCGGGATGAACCTGCTCTGTGGTGCAGTTTCACAAGAGCCTTTTTTCTTGGATCAATTCTCAGGCTTAAAACCAGATGTTTAGTCCCACCTGATTGCTGCTCATGCATTATTTAAGAATGGCGTTGCAGTGAAACCTGTCTTAAGCGGCCACTTAAAAATAGACAAAACAAAGGTCTGAAAGCCATGTGGTATCTTAATGCAGATCAAAAGTACTGCAGAATGCTCCATGGGAGCATCCTGCAATACTTTTGACCTGCATTAAGCGATTATTGGCCTTGAAAACCTATTTTTCGGTCTTCTTTTGAGAGGTCGCTTAAGACAGGTTTTACTGCACACATATGTGATGAGTACCAAAATCTCATAAGCTGTTCCATATGTCAGAGTATTTATTGATTGCATATGCCATAAAGTATCATTTTCATATTGTCTATAACTCATTTCTTAAACAACTAGTGTCCCATACCATTTCTCATTCGTATGCAGTGCAGACCTTGATGAATTGTTTCTTTTTATGGCTTGGATATTTCACTTGTCCGCACATATTCACACTGGATAAGCGGCAATCGAAAACATTAATATTGACAAACACTGATCAAAAATGGCTAGAAACAGTATTTTCGATTGCCATTTGTTGCCAGAATGGCGTCACTAAACGGCCATGTGTGTGAATTCTAATGAACAACCCACAGGTTAGAGCCTGGCTAAGATAGCATGGGTAAGATATGAATTTCTATACCAGACTAAAATTTCCAACATTCTTATCTGGTGTGCAAGAATATAAGGTCTGATATTGCAGCAACACATCAAGGCCAACACTTTGTCATTTTTACCTGTTCAAGAAATGGTTATGATAAAATTTGAACAAATTTAATGATTTTTTTGTAAACAGTAATACACCTAATTTTAGGTGGAATGTCAAAGAGCAGTCAGATGTGGGCTTACAAACAGTGTTTGTAAGGATTATTTAGTTTTAAGGGGACTGAAGCTGTATGTAAACATGGATAATTTATTGTCATCTTGTCTGAAATAATTGTTGTCTTGCTAGAATACTGTATGATTGTGCTATTACAGTAAAACCTGTCTTTAGCAGCCACTGAAAAGTTGACAAAACGAAGGTCTTAATGGCCAATGGTAGCTTAATGAAGGTCGATTATATTGCAGAATGCTCCCCTTGGAGCATTCTGCAATTCTTTCGACCTTCATTAAGCGATAATTGGTCTTGAAAACCAATTTTTGGTCTTTTTGAGTGGCCGCTTAAGACAGGTTTTACTGTATGTGAGTTTCCATCTGTGTTTGATTGCTTAATGTACGTAATGCCTTATTTGACTTCACAAATCTATACTATTTTTTGAAAATGGTGTAGATCCATATCAGCTGGCTTCTGATGAAGCCAGCTGATAAGGAACTACACTGTTTTTCATCCACACAATGTATACATATTGATTTTGAAATTACATAGTTGGACTGACTGGAAATCAAAAGTTCATATGATGTAAAGAATCCATAAATTCTAACACATCTCGCCTATAGAGTCAATGCAAAAGCAAGGTGATATATCAAACAATAATTCACAGTTCTAAAAGCGTGAGAAATGTGCATGCTAGCTGACGTCATTTGCTGCTGGAAACTGACGTCATTCATGGCGTTAGACAGTGTCACATAGTTTTTACACTTGAAAGACGTTACAAATACACGTAAACGAATGCGATGTTGTCTAAGTATTTGTGGGAGTTCTTTAGTGCAATGGCGGAAACTTGGAAAAAGCTGAAGACATCAAATGTGTTTTCGTTGTTTATTGTATGTTAGAATCGAAATAGATCAGCTCTAGTGCGTGAATTCTTGAGTAATAATTCACTGTTCGTGGGTCAGTTGTACTAAGATAAATCACTCGCGCTGCACCCTCGTGATTTGATCTCCTTCACAACTGCCATCCAAACAGTGAATTTTTACACAATTCACTGCTAGAGCTGATCTATTTCTTAATTATCAAGTATTCAGTATGCACTTAAGGAAGCATGAGTGCTTACTAGGAAAGGTTACATATTGTTGTAACCCTTACCTTCATGAATATTCATGCTAAGCTCCACCCAATATGAATAATTATATCAATACGCTTTCATGTTTGTACATAGATCAAAGAACGTACTTGTCCGGTCCACTAGTGATCATATTGCCATAAGCAGAGTAGACCCTGATCAGGCAGCTCTTTTTTAATATTCTTGCTAAGCTCCACCCAATATGAATAATTATATCAATACACTTTCATGTTTGTACATAGAACGAAGAACGTACTTGTCCGGTCCACTAGTGATCATATTGCCATGAGCAGAGTAGACCCTGATCAGGCAGCTCTTTTAAGAGCTGCCTGATTCGGGTCTGCTCTGTTTACAAAAGTGTTAAAAGGCGTCTCTATGAGGTGAAGGGTTAAATTAATGGTGTGAGACCTCATTGGAAATGTCTTATTTTGATACTTCTATTTAATTGGCAGAGTACATTATTTTCATGGAGAGATAACTCAACAGAAGCATGGTGTAGGTTTGCTGCCTTCTTAGAAGCATCTCAGTCAGTGAGATGCTTAATACAGTATTTACCGCATCAAGTTATAATGTTTTTATCATGTTTAAGGCAAAATAAGACGGTTAATGTGTTTAACCTGAATATTCAAACAGTTCGACCAGATTAAACTCACATACCCTGACCAATCTAGATTACCCTAGAAGGGCTTAAGCTATTTGCCATTCAAGTTATCTATGATTAGTAGTATCTGTGGTAAAGAATGAAGTTATAACTGACCATTTTGTTTCCTGTAGACCCCTCATCATTTCTTTTTTTAAAACTAGTATACTAAGATGTTTTATCCCTTACCAGGTTGAACTTACTTCTATCCTGTTTCAAAAACAATGTAGATCCGATCAGCTGCAGGGGGTAAAAGTATTTCAATATTGCACTTGTCCTGCAGGACGAGTGACTTATAATTTTCACTCCTTCTAACACGTGTACTTGTCCTTTAAAAGTGTCTGCAATAGTAAAGAACATAAGGGAGTTATATGTAATATGACTTATGAAGTTCCTTATATCACTTCTAAAATGATATTTACCCAGTTGTTTTTTTCTGACAAAAAGATTTTGCAGTCAATACTCAGAAAATGATAGTTTCACCTTCAGATTTTAGCACTCTTCGGCTTTGGGAAGAAGTACTCGTCCTTTCTAGATTTCACTTGTACATTGTAATTATGAGCGGAGGAGTGGAATTTTTGTCCTCTGAGCTGGTTTTAAAGAAGCTAGCTTATCAGGATCTACACTGTTCACTTTGTAAAAGCATGCAAAAAACAGAATCCTAAAGGTCAATTGGATAAAAATTGAGGATGAGTGTAGTACATAAAATATCTAGCAGGGTATGGGCTAAAAGGTTTCGGAATATTTTAAGTACAGTAAAACCTGTCGTAAGCGGCCTTTCAAAAATAGACAAACCAAAGATCTTAATGACAAAAGGTAGCGTATTGAAGGTCAAAAGTATTGACCTGCATTTAGTGATAATAGGTATTGAAAACCAATTTTGGTCATCTTTTTGAGTGGCCGCTTAAGACAGGTTTTACAGTATATACATGAATATCTATGGTTGTAAGGAAAGTGGTCTTGTCTGAAGCTTTGCATAACTCATTCCTCATTGATGTCTTATTGTTGAATGAATAAATCATTATATTTATAAATTTTACTTCTTGTTAATATACATTTAACTATCGTTATCTCAAAGTCCATGGATGCAGAATTCTAAATTCATATTATCAGTAGCGGAACACTGTGGCTCAGTTGGTAGAGCTTTAGACTGGGAATGGAAGGGTTGCTAACTCGAGACTAACCGCCCAGGAAATCACTTTGTTGTGTCCTTGAGCAAGACACTTTATCCGCTGTTTTGAACTGATTCAACCCAGGAAGGAAATGGTCCTGACAAGACTGAAAAAATATGGACTGGGATGTAAAGTTATCAGTAGTTCTATTTATTTCCTTAATTGCTAGCAAAATATATGTTGTAGCTACTCAAAAGAACCATCTTGGTGTGTTCCGCAACACCTATTTTGTAAGCAAATATTGAGAATAATTTAGAAAAATTATGGTCCGATTTTATTTCAAAATATCTCTAATTTAGTTCCACTTAAGCATGTGGTCCAGCTTACATAGTCGATTATACATAATTTCACATTATTTTACCAACTTGAGTCAACAGGGAACTATTTAAGTTGTCACTTAACTCCATCCAGAACTTCTATGGCATTCTTTTTTTAAGCGTTAGACTGGGGATTGAAGGGTTGCTAGTTCAACTCTCTCAGCAGGCGGAGCTGTTAGGGTTCTTGAGCCAGACATTTTATCCCCTGCTTAGTACTGGTTCAACACAGGAAGACTCGTCCTGACATGACTGAAAAATAGTTGACTGGGACGTAAAGAATCAAAACGAAGCTGCATCCGTTTTCACATTTCCCACTTAAAAAAAAGAAGCTCTAGCGTATATTTTCCCTAGTTGACATGAATCAAAAAACAAAATTTTCACATTGCCCTAATGTTTTTAAAATTGGTCTATTTCGGCAGTAAAATATGCATAGTAAGCATAGAAATATGTTTCACAGCAATTCATCATTTACAAAGCCATGAAAACTTATGCCTTCTACACCCACCCCTCATTTTCCGTCTTTAAACTGGGTGCCGTTTAGACGAGACGTTTAGTAAATCGTTGCAGGTTTCCAAAAAGTAAAAGTGCTAAAATATGGATATAAGTGCCCTTCATTTTCTAAACTTTGCGGTATTCCTTCTGCGCATGCGTACGAAATATACTTAAAATGGTGACGTTTGTCCTTGAAAAGATGAAATTGCCATCTTTCAGTTTGTTTTTAGATG
Source organism: Loripinus fragilis (assembly GCA_964019695.1). Classification (NCBI taxonomy): domain Eukaryota; kingdom Metazoa; phylum Mollusca; class Bivalvia; order Lucinida; family Lucinidae; genus Loripinus; species Loripinus fragilis. The sequence continues at coordinate 26,597,694 of OZ026520.1, forward strand.
CTTTCCCCCCCTAGACCCAAAATGCCCTTTGGACAATTAAATGTCGCTATATAAATATACAACATATGTAAAGGGTGTCTTGGGTCTAGGGGGGGGGGAATGGGGTTGTATAAGTGAAAGAAGGCATCAAACATCAGACAAAAATAGACCACTTTGCAAGATGGTCGTTTTTATTGTACATCAACTGTATAAATATATTAATTTTGCTCTATCGTGATAGGACGATTGATTACCCTAGTTTAACGGTCTATTTCCCACATATGTTACTGAATAACAAGCACAGTTGATGATAAAAATAAATTCTCATTCAAAACGGAGTAGTTATTACATGCATTAAGGAAACCCCGTTTAAAATATAGGTTCTATGCGGGGGGGTTGGCAAGGGTGCAACTATGGCTTGTCTATATGTATTTGTTGAATGTGCCTAGTGTCTCCAGGCGTTATTTCAACAAAATAAAACGAACGCCTCTTTTAGGGAAATAGCCCGCCTTATCGCTAGAAATTCTTTATGTTGTCCATTAAAACTACTATTCTGCCAGCCAAGAGTGACAGTGATGTCATGTTTTGTTTACAAAATTATCAGGGACTTAGAATCGATAGATCACTTGAGTATTAATCCTATCCACAGGATAGGATTAATACTCAAGTGATATATCAATTCGGGTTAGCTCAAGTGAAGTGTACAGCTTAATGTTTTACTTAACAATTGTAAACAAAACATGACATCACCGTCACTCTTGGCTGGCATTACAGTAGAAAGATTTTCAAGTAGGTCACTAGGGTCATATCACTCCATGAAAAAAGCCTTGTCTGTACTATATCTTCTGAACCAATGGCCAGATTTTGACCAAAATTGCACAGATACATCAGTAAGACTGGGGATCAGGGAGTTGTTGGTTCTAGCCTCACTAGCAGCGAAGTCACTGTGTTGTGTCCTTGAGAAAGGCACTTTATCCGCTGCTTAGTACTGGTTAAACCCTTGAAGACCTAAACCGACACGACTACTGGAAACCAAGCAAACAGATATGTCAAATGGAAGGCCTTCAAATATTTTTTGGTGACCTTGAACTACTTTTCATGGTCTGACCCAGGAGTAATTGGGATACTATTAGCTTACCTATGAGCTTTTCGATTAGATAAGGTGGTAATGCAAGAAGGCCCTGTCAAGTATGCAAGAGTCTTTTCTTGGACAGCATTTTGTACAAAAAGTAAGACATTACTTTTGGTTTTAAGTATATATATTTTATTGATGAAAATAAAGATCTATAACAAAACATTGGTAACTCTTCTTGCTACAGCAGCACTTTTTATCAACTGCTGATAATCTTTAAAATTTGCAAAAAGTATGGACCAAGATCAGGACCATACTGATCTGAATCCAAACTTTGTGACACTGATAGTGTTCTTGAAAGAGTCGGCAGACGACAAAGGGAATCACCTAACATGCAAGAGTTAAACTTTGTGTGGAATGTCATAAAAAAAGGTCACGCCAGGCAATACAAACTCGGATTACTCAACGATTCTCTGTCGGTCCAGCTTGATCTGAACCAATATAAGCCTAGAACCCATTTGATGGGAGATAGGTAAAAAGTGCACACACTGCTTGATGTTAAGATGTCAATGAGCATTAAAATAATGTAGATTTTTAAAAGGAAAAATTTGAAGAGCCCCTCAATATTGTATATACCTGTACCTTTCTCAGGTACACAGTTTAACTGGATGAGGGGGCGCAGTCGCTCAGTGGTAGAGTGCTTGACTCGAGACCGAGAGGCCACGGGTTCGAGCCTCACCGGCGTCACTGCATTGTGGTCCTTGAGCAAGACACATTTATCCTAGCTTAGTACTGGTTCAACCCTGGAAAACCTGTCCCTGTTTAACTGAAAGATTGTTGATGGAGGACGTAAAGAATCAAATCAAACAAAACAGTTTAACAGGATTGTTTTAACCCTTAAAATGCCACCTAAAATTTGCAGCAAAAGACTTTAATTTGCTTTTGTTTGATTTGATTCTTTATGTCCCAGTCAACAATCCTGCAGTCACTTAGGATCCGGTCTTCCTATGTTGAACCAGTACTAAGCTAGGATAAATGTGTCTTGCTCAATGACACAACGCAGTGACCCAGCTAAGGCTCGAACCCAAAGCCCTTTGGTCTCAAGTCAAGTACTCTTCCACTGAGCATAATTTTGCTATAATTTCTTAGAATAATTCTTAGAATATTAGAAAATCCATCAATAAAAATTCTAAAGCAATTCAGTTCCCTTTACGAGGGGGGTTCAATATGTAATGAAAACCCATTCATAACTCCAACCACAAACGCGTAAGGATTCTATGCTATATGCCAAACAAAAGATAAAAGCTTGGCCGTTTAAATGGTGCATGAAACATTATTTTATCTATCCAAATTGAACAAGTTACAGACTTTTTAAAAAGCGCACTCATATACACAGAATTGTAAATAACATTTTAACAAAGGTAGAAAGGCATGCTGTATTTTCTAAAACAAACATTTAACATGCATGAATCACATATCAATAGTTTTCGGACACATTTCCCTCTTATCTGCTAGAACGCTGCCATTTTTTCATTGGTACTGATTTCTCGGGTGACGGTTTTATTACCTTACACCCTCTTATTTTAACATTGTTTAAAAGAATGGACGCAACACTAAAATATGCACGGTTCTTGAAAATCGGCATTTTGGCTTTGTATCATGAAAAGACAATTTTGATTGTATTGAAGTTTCAAGACACACATCGCATGGTCAGCAGACCAGTTAAACTGAAACCAATATCTAGGAGTATCTCATCTGAGTGCTATACCGTTTTCGTTTCTTATATTTGTATCGTCTGAAATTGGCCAGCCGGATTATTTACATGAAAATATGCCTAACAGTGTCCAAAAATGCATATGAATGCAAACATAGATGATATGCGGTATTTTGTGTGATCAATTTCAGTGTAAACAAGAGATAGCATTCTTTTAAAGCTGCATAGTCTGTAACATTTGATCTTTTCATTTTAGAACTAATGTTTCTATTTTTCAAGAACACAGTAAAAAAACTAAAATTCAGGTATACATTTTACCAATTTCGTAAATCTTAACAAATTATCAGTATCAAAACAACAGCATTTATGTTAAAATTAACTGTCTATAATTATTGGAGGGACGCAATAATTACCAACAAACACGTTTTTGTAAGATAATTCACTTTTCCGTGCAGTTTTCAGCTATAGTGAACAGATTTATTGTGGAAACATAACTTAATTCTACTTTTACGAATGATTTAAAAAGAAAATAAAAAAATCGAAAAATGTTCATAGTTGCAGAGTTACTCTCTTTAAGTAATTTTCTTATTTCATATGACGTATTTAGAGGTACTTTATGAGTGAGATTAAGTATGGAAATTTCAAAACCACCTGTAATTACTAGCAAACAAACATCATAGCGACAGAAGGAATGTTACAAACGTTTTTCGTATACATTTCCTTTATGCAATCGTTCACGTAAAAACGACTATGTCAATTGAATGCCATAAAATATTGCATCAAGGAGGATTTTAATCAAAATGGCAGCATCGTCATTTCATTGAATAATAAGCAATATCAATGATTTTTTGCAATTATAAATCACCAACATATAAATATTAACCACACGAAGACACAGACTCAAAAAACATCCCTAATTCAAGTAGATATCTGCTATTAAAAAACATTGTTTCATTTCATATTGTAGTGTACTTCAGTACCCTATCTTGAAAGCGACTTGTGTGAATTAGTTAAGGAGCTTTATATAGCTAAGAGACAGACCTTTTAATAAAAGTAATTATGAAATGTGTTAATTTAAAACTTTTGGATTTACTGGCCTGTTTTCATTACATATTGAACACCCCTCGTACATGTACTTTGCTGAATATTGTATAGTAGAATTAGTACATTTTAATGTACAAACAACATTTTAGCTAAAATGGACAAATAGTAAAAAATAGTCACATCATTAAAATATGTCTTAATTTCATTAAATGTCATAAGTATATTATAATGTTGAAATGAAATACTATAAGAAAAGTTAAACAATTAAAACAGAAATTAAAGAATCTTTCAGAAAATTACAGATTTCTAATCAGTTGACCTAAATATGATGAATGAAGATCAACAAAAATGGTCATGCCTGGGTTACAGAGGATGAAAGAGGAAAATATACTCCCCGGGCATAGGGAGCGCAGTGGCTCATTGGTTAAGTGCTTGACTCGAGACCGAAGGGCGATGGGTTTGAGCCTCACCGGCGTCACTGCGTTAAGGTCCTTGAGCAAGACACATTTATCCTAGCTTAGTACTGGTTCAACCCAGGAAGACCCATCCCGCATAACTGAAAGATTGTTGAGTGGACGTAAAGAATCAAATCAAACAAAAAAAACTCCCCGGGCATGTAATAAAATATATAAAATAGAAAAAATGAAACTGAGTATTAATAAGCTAATTAAAAAAGTGCACTAAGATTGGAGTGTAACTTTCACTTATTTCATGGCTCACAATTATTTGACTGCATGTGTACGGATCCAGAGGGGGTATAGGGGGTTTGGACCCCCCCCTGGAAAAACACAAGTTTTATGGGATTCTATAGAATTTAGCATTTGGACCCCCCCCCCCTTGAAAAAGTTGGACCCCCCCTGGAAAATGTTGGACCCCCTCTGGATCCTTGGGTTTTTTGGCCTGTTGCCTTTTTACCTACTGAGCCAATGAGAATGTGAATGCTACAATACTTTTTTAAACTCTAATCCCTACAGTTATACTACTGCGATGTTATCTTTTTTTCTGAATGAACTTATATGACATGAATGAATAATGGTATTGAGCAGCTTCACTTTTTTACATTGGACTTTCCGAAAACCACGCCTACTTTAACTCTTTATTTACTAGTGTTGTCTGCTGATAACCTTTGCAAACAGTTAAGACCAAGATCAGGCCCGACAAAATGTCGGGCCTGATCTGGATCTAAACTGTTTGACTCTCAGATGGCATTACTGAAAGAATTCTTCGAAAAAGAGGATTTTGAAAAAAATCAGCAGATGACAACTGGGATGAAAAATTATCCAACATGCAAAGGGTACAGCACACTTAGTCTAACTGTAAGGTATACCTTGATTAGTTTTGGGAGATCAAACAGGCACTATTTTGTATGTAGGATTAGTCATGTGCTAAGTCATCATTGCAGTGGTCAGTTATTCACTATCAGGCCCTGAGGTTATAAAATGTTTTCATGCTCAACTCAACTGAGCACGAAATTTCAACTGCTCATAAAAACTAAAATACCAACAAATAATGAAGTTTCTTGCTTTTAGTCCCTCAAATGTTGTATTTATCATGCTAATAAATGTTAAAATGCCAATAATTGTTGGCATTTTAACATTCATTAGCAGGATAAATTTTGTGCTCAGCAGAGTTGAGCATGAAAAATGTTTTACCTCGGGGCAGGGTACCATTCAGAAATATCTATTCAATTTTTACCCATGCAAGCTTTACTCTTATCATATGCAAACTTTACAGACAAATAGATCCAGATCATTCAGGTGAAAAATGTACGTAAACGAAATAATACTAGTACCGTATCTATCCAAAATTAATGACCTGGGGACTGCAGGTGTGGTTTCATGTTTTGGGCTCTTTGACATTGTTCCTCCCTTGTCTATTATTACCAACCCATGACAGTTGGAAAAATCTCTCCATCATTCACTCTTAAGTTAAAATAGTTCCATAAAGCAAATATTTTGAGCATGATATTGTGATCATTTCCTACTCCTTAAGTTCAAAGATGTACTGTGTGCTCAAAAGAAATATTTCGTTGAGCCGATACTTTTAAGTCCCCACAAGGCCACAGCATGTGTTTTTGTTAAGATATATAAAAATTATACTGACAAATTGAATCTCTTTTCTAGTTATTTTATTTGACAAGTGGAGGGCACTAGGGCCCTGGATCACTCACCTGAACCCTGGCACATGAGGAGATGATGTATTGGCCTGTGGTTAAAGACTGGTACTCTACCATCAGATATGTTAAACAGCAATAAACTTTTAAGGAAATCTGGCCTTAAGGTTGTAAAACTGTTTTACATGCTCAACTCAACTGAGCATTGAATTTATCAAGCTCATAAATATTTACATGCCAACAGCTGTTGGCAACATTTATTAGTATAATAAATACAATATCACTTCTGAGAGTTTGAAAGCAAGAAAGGTCTTCATTTTTCAGCATTTTAGTTTTTACGAGCTGCGAGTTGAAACTTCGTGCTCAGTTGAGCTAGAACATTTTTTAATATTTACATTTTCGATGCAATCCTTTAATGAACCTTTAGATTTTTGCAACCCCCTGTTCATAGCCTCATGAATGACACAAATGTGATTGACAGCTACCAAGCTCACTTACCCTTGCAATACGCTTCCAACATCAAACTCATTCACCAGAAGGGACACTGGTGTTGTGATTGACAGGGAGTCACACTCGAGTTGCACGTGCAAAACAAGCCACTTGTTTGCTCCATTGGCTGTTCATGTTTTTTACGCAGGCTGTTCCGCTTTTCCGTTGTACATTTCAACAAAACCGTTAATACGATTTCATATTAAATATAAAACTGTTTTGTTTCCTAAATTATATTTTTCTATATTTTAGATATCTATAATAAAATGTAAATAAAAAGTAATAAATTCAATTTTTGGTCTGTTCATGGAATCGTGAATACTTCAGTATTCACGATTCCATGAACATTCCAAAAATTGAATTCATTTCTTAAATAACCTTAGTAAAGTCTTAAAATGTGTTAGCACATGTCAAGGTGTTCACATAACACCGATCTACAAATTAAATCACTTACAAATATTATTGGGCAAAGCCAAATATCACATACTATGATAAATAAATTCTTTAACTAATTAATTTAAAAACGAACAGCAATTGCCATGGTTCAAATTGTATATGACTTGGCCCTGAACCATGTTAATTTTGAAAATGTCCAACCATGCCTTGACTGTGAAACAGTGACAAAAATGTATAGTGCAATATTTGGCAAATTATGGTAATACTCGGTTGAATGTATGCAATTATTATGATCAAACATTGTTTTTCAATGCATTGTCATTTGCCAGGTTCCTGGGAAGATGTTTAGAAGATGCCATCGATTTTTAACATATCCCTTGGGCCTGAATACCTTATGGTAAATATCCCTGAGAACAGGTGCTCATATCAAGAAAATTACACAGTAATTACTTAGTTTAAACACTTTCATGGTGTTAAGTTAGTTTATATATATAAACATGATAATGATTCTCTATAAACTATAATAAAACAATGACCATTTTCAAATAATTACAACTATCATAACATTTATTGAGATCCTGATTGGTCAAGAATGGTCATCTGATCGTATAGACCTGCATTTCACTTTTCAATGAACTTCCATTCATATTTATGAGGGGTGGGGACATTTACTAAGATGTTTAGAAGACGCCATCCGTTTTTAACATATCTCTTGGGAACAGTCGAATGTTAATTCATATAAAACCATGTGTTATGCTTCTAAGAAGAGAAATGGACAGTCTGCATCTACTTACACTTTACTTTACACTTACACAGATGTTTTCAGCTGGAAAAGCAAAGATTAACTTACATTCAACTCTTAAATTAACGATATTCATGCCGATCAGCTGTCTAATGTGATCTCGCTGCCATCTTGTTTTTTTAACATGGTCACATCTACCAATGCGTCATAGTGTACGTAATAGTCTAAATGCGTGGAAAATTATTAACTGGAAACGTAATTTTAAGACTAGAGGACCTGACGGTCCTGAGGCGCTCACCTGATCTCTTTAATAATGTTAAAAAAGGTCAAGGTTTTACTGCTTATAATCAAACATATTTTGTTTAACCATATATGGGGGTTGCAGCCATTTTGGTCAAGTGACCTAAAACAATCTTATGAATACTCCATCAAACAGTCCAGTGATTTCTGAGAAACCAATGTTTAGATAGGTATGTGGCAGTCAAAATGAGTGGCATTTGATAAAAGGTCACAGGCCAGCTAGACATTTGGTAATTATATAAAACCAGTGTCTCATAAAGTTAAACACTTCTCAAAAGTATTATGATTTCGGCTTAAACAGTTATAGAAAAATGAACATTTCAAGATTTTCCCCATATAAATGCATTAGGAATCAAATTTGACCTTGCCATAAAGTAGGTCAAGGTCAAGCTAGATTCATCATTTGTGCAAACCTGGTAGAGACCACATCCCCAATGCTACATACCAAGTCCCAAGGTCATTGGCCTTTTGTTGCAGAGAATAAGATATTTAAAGGGTTTTTACTATATATGGGTGTGGTGGCCTTGACCTTTGAAACTTATTTATAGCCATTGTCTCATAAGGTTTAACACCTCAAGTGAGAATAATGACTTTGGCTTCAACAGTTTTCAAACTAGAGGACCTGACGGTCCTGAAGTGCTCACCTGATCTCCTTGATAATGTTTAAATAGGTCAAGATAAACTAGGGCTTATAATGAAACATATTTTAATTTATTTGGGTTGCAGCCAGTCTGGTCAAGTGACCTAAAACAATCTAATGAATACTCCATCAAACAGCCCAGTGATTTCTGAGGAAAAGATGTTTAGATAGGTATGTGACAGTCCAAATGAGTGGCCTTAAATAAAAGGTCACAGGTCAGCTTGACATTTGGTACTTATATTAAACCGTTGTCTCTTTAGGTTAAACATTTCTTACAAGTATTATGATTTTGGCCTAAACAGTAATAGAAAAATGAACATTTCAAGATTTTTCCCATATAAATGCATTAGGAATCAAATTTGACCGTGCCATTAAGTAGGTCAAGGTCAACCTAGATTCATCATTTAGGGCCCACATCCCCAATGCTACATACCAAGTTCCAAGGTCATCGTTCTTCTGGTTCTGGAGAAGAAGATTTTTAAAGGGTTTTACCATATATGGGCGTGGCAGCCATCTTGGTCATGTGACCAGTACAATTAGTACAAATTTTGGCTAACCTATCATAAGGAGTCTCCATATGAAATTTGAGTTCAAATGGCCTAGTGGTTTCTGAGGAAACTTATGTTTTAATGTGTTGATGGGATTCCAACTTGAGCGACCTTGGCTGAAAAGTTAAAGGTCAACCTTGACCTTTGAAACTTATTTATAGCCATTGTCTCATTTGGTTTAACATATCAAGTGAAAATAATGACTTTGGCTTCAACAGTTTTCTAAAAGTGAACTTTTTAAAAAAAAATCCCATTTAAATGCATAAGAAGAAAATTTGACCTTGACGTTAAGAAGGTCAAGGTCAACTTAGGCTCATCATTTCAACAAACTTGGTAGGCCCCACATCCCTAATGCTACATACCAAGTCAAAAGGTCATTGGCCTTCTGGTTCTGGAGAAGAAGATTTTTAAATGGTTGATACCATATATGGACGTGGCGGCCATCTTGGTCATGTGACCAAAATTTTTTGCAAAAATTTTGGCTAACTAATCATAAGGAGTCTTCACATGAAATTTGGGTTCAATTGGGCCAATGGTTTGTGAGAAAACTATGTTTTAATATATTGATGGGACTCCAATATGGGCGACCTAAGCTGAAAGGTCAAAGGCCAACCTTGACCTTTGGAACTTATTTATAACCATTGTCTCATTAGGTTAAACATATCCAGTGAGAATAATGGTTAAAGCTTCCACAGTTTTCCAAAAAATCAACTTTTCAGAAATTTTCCCATTTAAATGCATTAGGAAGCAAATTTGACCTTGATGTTAAGTAGGTCAAGGTCAATCTATATTCATTATTTGGACAAACTTGGTAGGCCCAACACCCCCAATGCTACATACCAAGTCCCAAGGTCATCGGCCTTCTGGTTCTGGAGAAGAAGATTTTTGAAGGGTTTTTACCATATATGGTCGTGGCAGCCATCTTGGTCATGTGACCAGGACCATTTGAACAAACTTTCGTTCCCCCATCCTAAGGAGTCTCCATATGAAATATGAGTTCAATTGGCACAGTAGTTTCAGAGGAGAAGATGTTTGAAAATGTTGACGGACGACGGACACCGGAGTCACTGGTATACTATTAGCTCAACAATGAGCCTTCGGCTCAGGTGAGCTAAAAATCAACTTTTCAAAAAAAAAAATCCCATTTAAATGCATTAGGAAGCAAATTTGACCTTGACATTAAGTAGGTCAAGGTCAACCTAGGATCATCATTTGAACAAACTTGGTAGGCCCCACTACCCCAATGCTACATACCAAGTTCCAAGGTCATCGTTCTTCTGGTTCTGGAGAAGAAGATTTTTAAAGGGTTTTACCATATATGGGCGTGGCAGCCATCTTGGTCATGTGACACAAGTATTTTGCATAATTGTAACTAACTTATCATAAGGAGTCTTCACATGAAATTTGAGTTCAATTGGACCGATGGTTTGTGAGAAAACTATGTTTTAATATATTGATGGGACTCCAATATGAGCGACCTAAGCGGAAAGGTCATAGGTCAACCTTGACCTTTGGAACTTATTTATAGCCATTGTCTCATTAGGTTAAACATATCAAGTGAGAATAATGACTAAGTCTTCCACAGTTCTCAAAAATATCAACTTTTCAGAAATTGTCCAATTTAAAAGCATTAGGAAGCAAATTTGACCTTGACGTTAAGTAGGTATAGGTCAACCTAGGATCATCATTTGAACAAACTTGGTAGGCCCCACTACCCCAATGCTACATACCAAGTCCCAAGGTCATCGGCCTTCTGGTTCTGGAGAAGAAGATTTTTAAAGGGTTTTTACCATATATGGTTGTGGCAGCCATCTTGGTCATGTGACCAGGTCCATTTGAACAAAGTTTCGTTCCCGCCTCCTAAGGAGTCTCCATATGTAATTTGCTTTAAATTGGCCCAGTGGTTTCAGAGGAGAAGATGTTTGAAATTGTGGACGGACGGACGACAGACGACGGACGGACGCCGGAGTGACTAGTATACTATTAGCTCACCCATGAGCCTTCGGCTCAGGTGAGCTAAAAATAACAACAGAAGTTGTAATTATAAGAATTTAAAAATATTTTTCTGCATTTCACCGAGGTATGAAATGTCGTTTAAATTACATCCTTTGTCACATCCTAATTTTAGATGTAATTTCCCCCTGACATTTCATACCTCAGTGGAAAGCAGTAAAAATGAACCATAGTATCTCTATGATAAAGTCAGTAAAATGACATGTACCCTAATGAAGACTCCGATCAGCCTTGACACCAGACTAATCAGATCACAGTCTTCACTGTATATTGAATGTGCAGTATTAAATGTTTCATGGTTTCTTCATGAGAACTGTGAAGACTGCAGGTCAGACTGGTTGACCTACAGTCTTCACTGGATGCAATGATTATTTTATTGGTTTTACCTCTTTCCTAGCAGGCATACAACCGTAAACAATGTTATATCAATGTCGATGCGACGTCATGACGTCACATCGACGTTGGTACGACATTCCGACGTCATGTGCCTACGGGGTTGCCTCCTCACTTACTTTGTCATGCCCTGGATCAAAATTATTTTCTTATTTCTGCTTAAAAACGAGGATTCTCATTTGCAAGTCTCTCAAAGAGACAACTCTAATGAGTACCCATACAATATACATTGTAGCAGAAATATAGAAAATAATTTTAAACCTCTTCAATCAACTAGGATGGGGTTAAAGGGGGTTAAGCAGATTGATGTTTTAACTTGATAAGCAGGTATCCATCTGTTCAATACCCTGTACATGACTCATCTCTTGACCTTTAAAGAGGTCATCAAATTTGCTTAAGAGATTCTCAAATTTTGTCGCTTCTTTAAGAAGACAAATGAGGCTTGATATTTCTTAACCCATACCAGTCTAATGTGCTTTTTGTTGGACTTGGCAAACAGTACAACCCAGACCAGACGCTGCAGAATGTGGCACATAAGGCATGACAAAACCAACAAAATAATCATTGCACCCAGCAAAGACTTAGGTCAGCCAGGGCATTCACCCAGTCCATAGGTCCAGATAAGGTAATTTTATGAGTGTAAAATTGTAATTCCTACCCATTAATTTAAACATGTGTTTTGGGTGCTCAAAAGAACCGTCTGATTGAGACTGTTCTTTTGAGTACCAACAACATATGTTTTGGATGAGAAATAAAGAAAATATTTTTCCAATATGCACTCTTTTCTGGAGCCCTGCAGCAGTCTGATCAGTCTTCACCGCCCACATAAAAAAAACATGAAACTTTTATTTCTACTATTTGCTAACAAAATGTTCCACAGTAAAACCTGCCTTAAGTGGTCACTCCCAAATAGACAAAATAAAGTTCTAAATGACAAGTAGTAGCTTAATGAAGGTCAAAAGTATTGTAGAATGCTCAATACTTTTGACCTGCATTAAGCGATAATTGGTCTTGAAAACATTTTTGTCTTCTATTTGAGTGGCCGCTTAAGACAGGTTTTACTGTATTGAAATTTGAATAAAATGCAAAATACCACCCATAAACCCTGAAAAAGGATAAGAGTGGGAAGTTGCATTTGGCTTAATTGGATTAATTAGGCATCATTTGAAATGTCAAGCCGTCTCTTTTCTTGAACATCAAGAAAAATATCACAAATTTGTCATCTGCTGTATCCAAGATTGTTGCTTTGAGCATTGCATTATATGGGCCTCATCGCGAGAAAAACTGTCTATTGGGTTTCCAAAAAAGTGAGTTTCAAAACAGTCTCATCAGCTTTAGAGACTACCTAGAAAATTGAAATTTCCCCTGTAGGAAGATTACATATGATACTTTCGAAAAACAAATAACAAAGGTGCTTATCAGACTGTTCAAATGCGTGGGCTGGTCTGCCCCTGTGCTGTTCGTAACCCCCCGAAGACAGGTTTTCTCGCGTCGAGGCCCATATATCCTCTTATTAACTAAATATGAAATCAGGATCTAGTCTCCTTGAAGCTTCTTTAAATTATATTCAAAGTTTTTCAAGAACATCAACTGCACTCCACATTGACCAAACTTCTCCTTGCCAATCAACTCAATTAATTCTTTCTGTAATAAAAAGATGTCACCATATAGTTCCAAATATCAGCCTCAGATTGCTGTTGTCCTTATTTCTATAGGATAAAAAATGAGCAGTGGATGAGATATTATCAGAAGCCTCCAGATAATAGTGTGTACGGTAAATGTTCTAAAATTTCGAACACTAAAAAATAATTATTTTTCCGCTGTTCGTAATTTTAGAAATTACGTTTCAGAAAAAGTGCTAGTGTTCGTAATTTTAGAATGTGGTCTTTATCATGAGAAAAAATGGTATATATGCATGTAAAAATGTGGTAGAAACGTGTTGAAAACACGGCGATATGATTCTGCGCTATCTACTCATTTTTCTTTTCAGCCGCTAAATTCTTGCGGACTGAGTCAGTAAAATGTCCAGCGCGTGCGGTAATTGCCAAGTCGAGAGCCAGGCACGTGCATGTTATGTCACTCAATTTACTTACAAGTCGTAAAAGTCCACTTATTTAACCTCGGACTACCGATGAATCGCTACACTTTCGTTCTTCCTTCAGAAAACCAAAATGCTTTTCGCTTGCTCTCCATCTGCGCAAATGCCGTTTATAATGTAATACAGTCATTCAAGGACATCACGTCGATCAAAATGTTTTGCAAAGATATTTATACGAATCTTTGAAATACGTACTCGAGCTCTCTGAGTTAAAAAAAATGACGAAATTCAAAAAGAACACGCATCTCTCTCTCTACTTCTGTAGGCCTACTTGTCGATCGAAAGAAAGTACGCAAAGTGTCGTACAAAGCCGATGCGCACGATAAAATAGGTTTTCAGTATATCTCAATAAGTGTAGACATAGTCCGGTCCAATGCGCAGATCCAGAGGGGGGGACAGGCGGTCTGGACCCCCATACGCGGATCCAGAGGGGGGGGACAGGCGGTCCGGACCCCCCAACCTGAAAAATCACAAAAATATAGAATTTCTTAGCAATACTGGACCGGATCTCCTGAAAACCACCAAGCCAGCATTCAACGTTGGGCCATCATCGGCACGCCAGCGAAACGCCATTTGAAGATTTGGGCATGCGATAGAAAGCATGCAAAGCATCAATACTGTCGAATATCCGACTTTGTCGCGCAAAAGCGGATGCGCACGAGAAGCATCTCCAAGTATCATTTTCAGCACCGATACATATTTTTCGAGATTAAAAGAGATTCGTATGCAAGCGCTAGTCTCTCTCTCTCTCTCTCTCTCAGTACCACCTGCTTTCAAAGTTTGCAAATAGATTTGATCCAGAAGATCTCCATCGTCTTGCCAAACCAAATCAGGCATACCAATAATTAATCATGTAAGCGAACGTCCGACTTTGCGTCCGATAAGCCGTGACATGCGATTTCCAACAATGTGGTATGTGGGACCAACAAAGCCTCAGTTCAGCCTGCGCATATGCACAGTCTGATCAGAGCCTTTGCTAGTCGCTTGAATATTCTATGAGTGTTAAGCTACTGACTGAACATCGTTTGGAGTTTGTAAGCTTAAAAAGAGGCTGCACAGGCTCTTCTGAGTCTACACTCGTCAAAATGCATTGTGTCGCGGCTCAATTTATGATATATTTGCTTCGAGCTGTTGTGTACGATACGCTGGGTACATGCATATCTCAAAGAAAAGGAAAAATTCAGACAAGTACCACAAATCTAGTTTTTCATGCATGCAGTGCGCCGTTTCATGCTCGAGTTCATTGAAATTGTTTTTTTTTTATTTCATGCAAACCCATGAAAAGGAGACACAGCTAGGCAATTATGTTCTGGGTGCTAAGTCCGCTTTCGTACGCCAGAGCCACCGCGTGCTACCCGTGTCTTAAAACAACAACAACACGTGGTCTGATAGTCGGCTCCTTTGATCTCAAACATGTCCGTGAACCATTACCATGTCCCTTTGTCTGCTGCTGATACTATTAGCAGTGCCGGACCCAGGGTGGGACCTAGGAGCCCCCCCCCCCCCCCCCCCCCCCCAAAGAGGCTGTGACAAACTAATTTAGCAGACAGTTTGGGCCCAGAACTTGCCCGACAAAATGTTTAATGTTTTGTTCTAGAAACAAAGGTGCTGATAAGACTGTGCGGTGCGCAGGCTGATCTTCGCATGTAACAAAGTCGGGGTACATGTGGTAAATAAAGCGAATTCTGAGATGTCCCAATCATCTCAAGGGCTTTACTGATTTTAAATTCACAGCCACGGCATGCACCTTCATTGTGTATGTGGGCAGTAAAGGCGCTGGCGATTTTCCGCGGATGCGCAGGCTCGTCTGAGCCTTCGCTGCTCGCATATGCGATAGGTACCATAATCTCATGAAATGGCTTATTTCATGAAATTAAATATGTAAATATTAAATTCATCAAGATGCAGGCAGAATCATGCTACATTCAATTTATTTCTTGCTACATGTATGTGCATCTGTGCGTACATTATACCGGTAATGCACTCGTAGGACCTTCCATGTGCAGTTTCATGAGGACACACAGGCTAAACAGTTTGTTAAAATATTCCATTTTGAGGAATTTGATGTTTTTGATTGATAGGAATAGCCATTATTACATGTTCTTAGAAACGCGCCGACAAGTATTTTAAAGACAACGTACGTAGATGTCTAGAATCTTTATTGAGCTAGAGTCTTCTTCCACTTTAAACTTGGTTAGTGAGCGAGACCCTGACGAGATTGTGCAAACACACATGCTCTCCTGAGCCTTCGCTGATCACATCTGTCATAAGTTCCAGCAGGGTCTTTACCAGCTCACATGGAGCTCCGCGCAAGTTGATTTCATGCTCGGGTCCGAGTTGTGTTCAGGAAAAGGGAGCACGCATAGACTGATAGAATTGCCCTCCGTGTCCCACGCGGCTTGGACATATTGCCGAACTGTGAAATCCTTTAACATGCTTAAAAGGGAGGGGAGGGTTGGGGTGTCAGTCTCATACATATTTAAGCCTTAAGTTAACGGTAATGTACCGTGAATAAAAATGAGATGATTCTTACAGGCATGTCGGTAAAAATATTAAATATACGGTGGCTTTATTTTCCGCTGAGAAAAAAACAAACATGCCACTTGCACAATTTTCTCTGCATTTTGCACGAAACCGAATGACCCCTTGTGTTGCAAACGTCCACTGCAATCACTATACATCAACTTATTTTATTCTCTCTCGCCTAAGTGATCGTCTCATTCTCTCTCTTTAGAAAAAAACGAGCACGTGTCACATGTATGTGGCTGACTATTGAGAATTGCTCTGCGTGTGTCACGTACAATTAGCTGAATCGCGGCCTGAAGGTCAATGTTTGGTCAGTAACAAGCAAATTCAGAGAATTTATGTCCCCCGCCATTATTGTTTATTATTTAAATGAGAAAAAATGACTGTCAATAAACTGTATTTGGAAATAAATTGTGAATTTAATCATTCTAGCATTGTTTTAAATCAAATTCCACTGTTTGTAAGAGAAACTTTTTGATAACTCATTGTTAGCTTACATAAGCTTATGACCCAACCCACATTAAAATCCAAGCCAGGCACTGATCATTTCCTGTAGTTTGGTTGTTGTGATAGGGTTTTACGTCCCACTAACATTTAAGGTCAGATGGGGACGGGACTTCGGTTTAAAGTTTCATCTGAAGGACTGGATCGAACTCACGACCCCTGATTTACAAGGCGATTAGCTTTACCACTACACCACAGAGGCTTCTATTTCCTATGGAAAGGATTAGCAATGTCACATTTGTTATATTGGATTTTGACAATATTTGTCTAACTAATGTATATGTTGACTGAAGGGTGCTGTCAGGTGTGTATCATCCCATTTTGTCAATTGCAGTTCAATTTGCTCAGCATCTGGTAATGTTAAAATATAATAAGTGATGCCAGAACTGTAATTGAAGTTTTGTTGGCATATATTCATCATGCATTATAAGCATGATACAGAATTCACATGGTAGTAATATCAATACAAACAAACTCTTGGGATTATGAGGTGCTTCATGAGGAAACTTTACCAGGTAAGAAAAATCTAGCCAGTATATGTATATAAGCATGTAATAAAGCATAAATGAAAACGGTGAAGATAAAGTGGTGAAGCAAGATGGAGGTATGATGGTGAAATTGAAATTTCTAATGGTGCGGCTCATGAAACAATGAAATTCTTTGAATGTTATTTTTTAGTTAATGGTGTCTTACAATGAAATATAGGAAGATTCAGCTATCCTGTCACAAACAATCCTAAAAATGCCTAAGTTAAAATAGCAGAAAAAGTGATAAAAAATAATTTGAGGATTATATCCAAACCACATGCATATCTTCAGACCATGTCCAAAACACCTGTGAAGTTTCAAAAGAATCAATATAAAACTGTAGGAGGAGATGCGCACACAAGGTACCCACTATCCATTCACTTTGATAGTAAAAATGTCAGAAAAATGGCTAAGTTCAACTGGCGGAAAAAGTGTTAAAAAATAATCTGAGGAATATATCCAAACCACATGCATATCTTCAGACCATGTACAAAACACCTGTGAAGTTTCAAAAGAATCGATATAAAACTGTAGGAGGAGTTGCGCACACAAGGTACCCACTATCTTTTCACTTTGATAGTAAAAACGCCTAAAAATGACTAAGTTCAAATTGCGAAAAAAGTGACAAAAAATAATCTCAGGATAATATCCAAACCACATGCATATCTTCAGACCATGACTAAAACATCTGTAAAGTTTCGAAAGAATCGGCATAAAACTGTAGGAGGAGTTGCGCACACAAGGTACCTACTATATTAGGGGGACGGAAGGACGGAAGGACGGAAGGACGGACGGAAGGACGGACGGAAGGACGGAAGGACGGAATGCCGAAAACTATGTCCCTCCGCTTTTCTTCGAAAAGGCGGGGGACAATAAATAATTATCTCAGCCATTTGGGTGGATACATATACTCAATAGGGTTAGTCAAAGCAGTTTCGAAATCGTTGCAGGAACTTGTCCGTGCATCAAGTTCGTCAATGCTGGTGACCTTGAATAATGTATAACGTCGCGCGCTGGCATGTGAAATAGAACGTCACGTGCCAGATTACCCATCTAAGTAGAATGGAACCTTCCAAATGTCGCTACCGCTCACGTGCTGTACAGTAGAAGTATACCAAACACAGATTGGACACAAAACAGATAAACAGACATCGGTTTTCCGCCGAAAATAACATGTGTTCGTAATTTTAGAAATTCATTTTTCCGAAAAAGGGCAGTGTTCCATTTTTTAGGATGTTTAAAAAATTATTTTCGGCGATAATTTTAGGTGTTCATAATTTTAGAGAGTTCGAAATTTTAGAACATTTACCATAATCAAAAATCAATTTTCTTATATCTCAACCAAAACATATTTTGTGGGTACTCAAAAGAACTTCTCAATGAAATGGTTCTTCTTAACCCAATACAAAAGTTTAAAATGATGGATGATACAAAGTAACAAGTTAATGCCAAAATGTGTTTTTTTTTATCTGGAGACTTGTTGGTACTTATCAGATATTATTGCATAAAAAGCTGTGTCGCACGCTATTAACAGCCATGTTTTAACCGGCAAAAACCCAAGTATAAATCAGGCAATTCAAGTGCTGTTGATGCACAGATTTTGTACTTTACATATACACATCCTAGGTTGTCATAAAAATTGATGCCATTAACAGTAACATGCATAGAAATGAACGTAATTTAGTGACGTTAGGATGACGAAAGTCTACTCTAAAACAGGCATTTTCAAAACCTACCAATCATATATGGTCGTGGCAGCCATCTTGGTCATGTGACCAGGACCATTTGAACAAACTTTCGTTCCCCCATCCTAAGGAGTCTCCATATGAAATATGAGTTCAATTGGCACAGTAGTTTCAGAGGAGAAGATGTTTGAAAATGTTGACGGACGACGGACGCCGGAGTCACTGGTATACTATTAGCTCAACAATGAGCCTTCGGCTCAGGTGAGCTAAAAATCAACTTTTAAAAAAAAAAAATCCCATTTAAATGCATTAGGAAGCAAATTTGACCTTGACATTAAGTAGGTCAAGGTCAACCTAGGATCATCATTTGAACAAACTTGGTAGGCCCCACTACCCCAATGCTACATACCAAGTTCCAAGGTCATCGTTCTTCTGGTTCTGGAGAAGAAGATTTTTAAAGGGTTTTACCATATATGGGCGTGGCAGCCATCTTGGTCATGTGACACAAGTATTTTGCATAATTGTAACTAACTTATCATAAGGAGTCTTCACATGAAATTTGAGTTCAATTGGACCGATGGTTTGTGAGAAAACTATGTTTTAATATATTGATGGGACTCCAATATGAGCGACCTAAGCGGAAAGGTCATAGGTCAACCTTGACCTTTGGAACTTATTTATAGCCATTGTCTCATTAGGTTAAACATATCAAGTGAGAATAATGACTAAGTCTTCCACAGTTCTCAAAAATATCAACTTTTCAGAAATTGTCCAATTTAAATGCATTAGGAAGCAAATTTGACCTTGATGTTAAGTAGGTATAGGTCAACCTAGGATCATCATTTGAACAAACTTGGTAGGCCCCACTACCCCAATGCTACATACCAAGTCCCAAGGTCATCGGCCTTCTGGTTCTGGAGAAGAAGATTTTTAAAGGGTTTTTACCATATATGGTTGTGGCAGCCATCTTGGTCATGTGACCAGGTCCATTTGAACAAAGTTTCGTTCCCGCCTCCTAAGGAGTCTCCATATGTAATTTGCTTTAAATTGGCCCAGTGGTTTCAGAGGAGAAGATGTTTGAAATTGTGGACGGACGGACGACAGACGACGGACGGACGCCGGAGTGACTAGTATACTATTAGCTCACCCATGAGCCTTCGGCTCAGGTGAGCTAAAAATAACAACAGAAGTTGTAATTATAAGAATTTAAAAATATTTTTCTGCATTTCACCGAGGTATGAAATGTCGTTTAAATTACATCCTTTGTCACATCCTAATTTTAGATGTAATTTCCCCCTGACATTTCATACCTCAGTGGAAAGCAGTAAAAATGAACCATAGTATCTCTATGATAAAGTCAGTAAAATGACATGTACCCTAATGAAGACTCCGATCAGCCTTGACACCAGACTAATCAGATCACAGTCTTCACTGTATATTGAATGTGCAGTATTAAATGTTTCATGGTTTCTTCATGAGAACTGTGAAGACTGCAGGTCAGACTGGTTGACCTACAGTCTTCACTGGATGCAATGATTATTTTATTGGTTTTACCTCTTTCCTAGCAGGCATACAACCGTAAACAATGTTATATCAATGTCGATGCGACGTCATGACGTCACATCGACGTTGGTACGACATTCCGACGTCATGTGCCTACGGGGTTGCCTCCTCACTTACTTTGTCATGCCCTGGATCAAAATTATTTTCTTATTTCTGCTTAAAAAAATATGCGATAGGTACCATAATCTCATGAAATGGCTTATTTCATGAAATTAAATATGTAAATATTAAATTCATCAAGATGCAGGCAGAATCATGCTACATTCAATTTATTTCTTGCTACATGTATGTGCATCTGTGCGTACATTATACCGGTAATGCACTCGTAGGACCTTCCATGTGCAGTTTCATGAGGACACACAGGCTAAATCAGGCAATTCAAGTGCTGTTGATGCACAGATTTTGTACTTTACATATACACATCCTAGGTTGTCATAAAAATTGATGCCATTAACAGTAACATGCATAGAGATGAACGTAATTTAGTGACGTTAGGATGACGAAAGTCTACTCTAAAACAGGCATTTTCAAAACCTACCAATCCTTCATTCCTCTGCACGCCATTATAGTAATACAAAAATGAACTTTTCGAAGTGTTTTTCCAAAGTTTTCAAATTACAAAATGACTTTATGCAATAACAATGATAAAACATGGTTTCTGATGCACTAACATCTGCTGGACTCCTTGGGATCATTAAAATCCTCGCCTTTCAGGCTCTGGTTTCAACACCACACTCAGGGTCCAGCAGATGATGATGCATAGAAAAACATGTTTGATCCCTATACTGGCATAGGCCTTCAGAGAAGATTAAGATAAGCCTGTTAATCTGCCCAGTCTCATCCAAGCCCCCCTGATCATACACACAAAGTATGGAAGCACAGTAAAACCTGTCTTAAGCGGCCATTCAAAAGAATACAAAAATTGTTTTTCAATACCGATTATCGCTTAATGCAGGTCAAAAGTATTGCAGAAGGCTCCAAGGGGAGCATTCTGCAATACTTTCGACCTTAATTAAGCTACCATTTTCCATTAAGACCTTTGTTTTGTCTATTTTATAGTTGATGCTTAAGACAGGTTTAACTATATAATAAGTATTGGTCAAAGCGACTAAACAGCTAGCCCCAATGCATTTCTTAAAATAAGACTTTTTGCATATATATGATTATATGAATCCATCATGAGTGTGAGGGTGGGATAGGAAAATCCATCCCGAGGATCACAGATTGGAATCACGAGACTTTCCGAGTGATGTAAACGGTGATTGCAAGAGACAGATTTTTCTAAGCCATCCTCACATGAATAATGGATTTTTTTTCTTGCTTACCACTAAATACCTCATTTTATATTGGAAAAGACTTCCAGAAAGTACAGAATACGCTGATATGCCACATAGTGACGTCATTTTAACATTACAATGACGTCACAGATCAGCGTGCGGCCGACATGTGGCTGATCATTTTTTTATCATTCCCAGGAGCTGGTATGAGTATGTGAGATAAAATTATCTCACATGGGTAAAAACAACAGAAATCACGATCTTATGTGGTGGATCATATAGTTACCTCTATCTGGTGTTCATCTCTGTGTGAGGAAATAATATCTATAGCTCTTGCCAGCAATTCTACATCATTATCAAGGACTCTTGTGCAGTAACTGGAAATATAAATGTTAGCACTCATAAGTTAATACAGTGTTCATACAGACAAAATTGTGTAAAATTCAAGGAGCTTTCAATGACTTCTCGAAGACTTTCCTCCCATTTTCAAGGACTGAAGACTTGTGAAAAATACTGATTTACACTTTAAAATTCTACTTCTGAAATGCTTGGTGCCTTTATTTGGTGCAGCATATGCCACAATTTTATTCTGATTGAGGCCTCCAAAAACAGTGTTGAATCCTCTTGCAAATGGTAAAATTCAAGGACTTTTCAAGGCCTTTGAGTGTTTTTAAGTACTTTTCAAGGCTAACTTTATTTTCAAGGACTTTTCAAGACAGCACTGTACATTCAAGTACTTTTCAAGCCTAGGGGAACCCAGTAGTAAATCAAATTATAATTTGTGCTTGTGGCAAGAAAATTCCTCTTCAGGGTTTTAAGCCAGGTAATGCTCGTGAAGACTGCTCAACTTAAGACATAGCTAGAAATGACATCAAAGTGTCTTGAAGTCAGTATGACATGAATGCTAAAAGTAGACAGAGACAAGCTATTATAAATGTATTGGTTCTGACTTGTGAGAAGAAAGCCAACATGACAGCCATATAGGTTGCATCTAAATCTAATTTCTGGATGGCTACTGTGATGCAAAAGCATGTTTTTTTTATTCCACTAGTAGGGAGAAATAAGTCGTAATATTTCCTATCATTTTACTTCAACATCAAGCTTTATGATACACTCTGATAATGTAGAGGGATACTGAAACATTGTCATTTGTTGTCAGACTTGCCAACCTAATCACGGTTGATAGGTATGGTTTCTGAAATGACTAGACAATTACTAGTTAAAGCATTTAATACATGTCGTCTGTAAGCTAGAATGAACAACAACTTAACTAGGTAACCAACCTCCATATGCAACGTCGTAACGTCATAATGTTAGACTGGTAATGGATATTACATATCTCCCTTGTTTTCAAAGTTTTTTTTCCATTTGCAAAGTTTTTATTCTGTTTCATGTTCATTAAATTTGAAATGCGATATGTATACTATAGGTGGTCAGTTATAGTGGTAACAGTTCATAATTGGATTTACAATAAACGAATTGATCAGTTCATAATCTTAATGATTAAGAATACATGTTAACTTAAATTCGTCTATGCGTGTATTAATTATGTAACTTTCCCTTTCCTTTCTTCCTTCCTCTTCGAGTAGGCTTGTCTCTGTTTGTTAGAATATTCGTGGCCCACCCACCTTCATCTATAAACGAGCTGTCCTCCCAGTGGCTGTCTCTTTTTCTTGACTCATCATAACTTTCCATAGGGCTTTGCAAATTAGCTGTCTAATTGGTACATATGCACCTGTCATATTCGGCTTGGGGTTGACTGTTATTGGATTGCACAACCATTTTATTCCGATTGCTCTGCCTATACTTATCGATGTCAGTTTCGTCCTTCATCTGCATGTTTGACATCTTATTGCAAGGAACAACAAGAGCCTCTGTGTTTATCAATACGCTCATTTGAACAATAAACTCGCTCAGTTTTTGTTCAAGTCTCATTTCTATTTCTTGTGTATGCCTATGTAATGCGTCTCGCATCTGTATCATTGCCTCCATGCCTTGTTTCTGCTGGCCTGGGAAATTTACTTGCTCTTTCTCAAGAAAACTTGCATCTGTTGCAATTTTTGCTACGCATGGCGCCGATTTTAGTGGCTTTATTCTCAGCATATGTGCCGCAGATTTGGAAAGAAATTCATCATCCAAGCTATCTAAAGTATCTGACTCGCATGTTTTCTTCATTTTATTGTTTTTATAAATGCAGCCAATTTTGTCCTGTTTTGAATTGTCATCGGTGTATCTCTGTGATTTGCAGACTGAGGCAAAATGTTCTAGGCCATACGTTGGGCAGTCCTCAATCTTTCTATGTTTCCTGTCATTTTCGCAGAATCTGCACACCTTGGCCTCATCTTCACCGTTGCTTCTACAAGGGTTCCTATAAGCTCTCTGTTTTTTTAGGAATCCGTATCCTTGCAATATGCCTGCCTTCTAGCGTATCTTTCATATTATGCACCTGCAGGGATATATCCTCAGTCTGTGTTGCTTCTAACAGAAGTTGTGACAAATCCCAACTTTTCGCTATACATTTCTGTACCAGGTGCTGATTCTCAATAGTTTGTATCATGTGCTCTAGAATTCTATAATCAAATGTGTCTTTAAATTCGCAAGCATAAGCATTTTCTCTTAACCTAACTGCGTATGAAATTGTAGCTTCTCCTGCTAGCGGTCTCATTTTCAAAAATACATATCTTGCATGATGTTTATTTTGCTTTGGTAGAAAATAATCATTTAGCTTTTTGCGCAGCTTCTCATATTCATTAGACACATCCACAGGGTCTGGCAAACTTTTTTCGAGTCTGGCAATCTCCTTACCTCCATAGATGATCATCGCATCTTTTCTGTCTGCAGGATTGCTGATTCTGAAGTATATAAACTCCCTCTTAATGTCATCCATCCATTCCTCCCACCTTTTGCCTGTAGTCAGCTGGTCTTCAGTGGGTCGGAACGGAAGTGCTCTTAGGTTTCTACTTTCAGTTGCGATAACGGTGACTGCTGCACTTTCTGCCATGTGGATTACGTAATTTGTCATTCAAAATTTGCTACTTCCTTGTTAAGGCGCCGTAGTCTTCATACGCTCTCTATCGCTATGCAAAATGCTCTCTTTTTAAGCTGCTGTCTCCATTTTTATTCTTGTCGCCAATGAAATGATTAGACAATTACTAGTTAAAGCATTTAATAGATGTCGTCTGTAAGCTAGAATGAACAACAACGTAACTAGGTAA
This sequence comes from Loripinus fragilis, assembly GCA_964019695.1. Taxonomy (NCBI): domain Eukaryota; kingdom Metazoa; phylum Mollusca; class Bivalvia; order Lucinida; family Lucinidae; genus Loripinus; species Loripinus fragilis. The sequence continues at coordinate 26,622,532 of OZ026520.1, forward strand.
CCAACGTCTTTATGCAACGTTGTAACATCATAACGTTAGACTGGTAATGGATATTACAGTTTCCTCTTTATTTGCACAATGGTGAGTCAGGCCTTAGACTTAATGACAGCCCTGACGTAAAGCTTTAATCCGTTCTTTGGTGCCCGATGCTTGACCTTGGCTGGGCCCACTGTAGCTCAACTTGAGGTTTTCTTTAGCTCTGACTATCTGGGAGTCATGAGCCCTTTTCTTTGTATCATCATAATGTGTTAATTTGATTTGATTGTTTCTCTGTGATGATACATTGCATTAGTTAGGAAGCCTACATGTGAGCTAAAAAAAATTTGTGTTTTAACAACAAAAGAATCTTAGTTTAAACATATTTTATTCAATAAATACAAATGATATACGACATACGTACATTGTAAACATACAAAGGATTAGAACGAAAGCATAAATGCTTATAGAGTTATTTTCCTGTTGAGAGTGACTATATAGTGTACATGCATATGGCAGTATTTTATCTACATATAGCAAAGTGAGTATACAAAGTAGTGTTACAAATATGAAAAGATAATAATTGCGGAAAATAGATTGAAATAAGAAAATGATACAAATTACAAACAAATAACGATGGAAAAAAGCATGAAATATTTTCAGATTGTATTGCTTTGCTGAATGTTGAAGGGATGTGGGGAGTGGTGCAGACTTAAGGACATGTTTAATATTAGGTTTCTTCTGTCGTCACATGATATGGTAACACTTGTAATGCACATTGAAGATGAGAGAATTAGAAACGCTGCGTTGCTAAGATATACTTGTGGACATGATGGAAGATACTTTGGTTTATTTCATTTGATAGTAATGGATCACCATATAGCAATAAATTCAAAGTTGGTGTTCTATATAGTCGTATATCATTAAGAAGTAAGGTGTGTTGATGCTGAAAGAATCTGCAGTGGAAAAAGTAATGTTGCACATTTACGATAGAACCACAGTTGCAAAGAGGTGAGTCAGTGATATTTTTCAAGAACAAGTCTAGATTCAGAGAGCTGCAGCCTGTTCGTAGCCGGGTATGTAGTATTTGAGTTTTCCTTTTTCCATAATAATAATATTTTGGAACAGGCTTGTTATCTTTCTTCAAAAAGTATTTGAATGAACTTAATGTGTTTAATTGTTTAGTTTCAGCTGGCAAGGTATTCCAATCTCTTAAGACAGAGGGCAAAAAGGAATTATTGTATTGATTCGTTTTAGCTCGTATGGTTTGGATATTGTTAGAGTTACGTAGATTGTAGCGGGATATATCATTTACTTGTTGGGAGATTAAGGAGGATAAATATTCTGGTGCTAAGTGATTATACATTTTAAAGAATAAAGTCAATTTATGGTCATTGCGTCGTTTTTGTAGTGATTCCCAGCAAATTTCTTTGTACAGGTTATTTATTGAGACGAGTTTGGTAGCTCCAGTGGCTATTTTGGCGGCCTCATTCTGTATTTTGTCAAGTTCATATTTTTCTGCCTGTGTGCAATTATCCCATATGTTATCCCCATATTCTAGTAATGGTCTTATGAATGTTGTGTATATTGTTTCTAGCGATTTTCTATCCAGTTTGAATTTAAGTTTCCTCATTATATTAATTTTTAACCATGACTTGTCTTTTATATACTTTATGTGTTGATGCCAGCTGCAATCGCTTGACAGATATAGACCTAAGTGTTTGTGGGATTTAACTTCCTGGATTTGCACATTTTCCATATATAGCGGTGGGTGATGTATAGTGTTTAATTTTCTTGAGAGTAAGAGTGTCTCTGTTTTAGATGGGTTAAAAGTAACAAGCCACGTGGCAGCCCATCGAGTTATTCTATCTAAATCGAAATTTAAGCAAGCAGCTGCATAAGGAGCATTGTCTACAATGATGAAGAGACTAGTGTCATCTGCGAATAAACGTATGTTAGAGTCAATGCCATTAACTATGTCATTTATGAAAAGAAGAAAGAGAAGAGGCCCTAGAATAGATCCTTGAGGCACACCTGCTCTGATAAAGTTCCAGACAGAAGATACACCTGGAAGAATAACACGTTGTCGTCTGTCAGAGAGATAACTTTTGAACCAGTTAAGAACCTCTCCTGTGACACCAGCTGCTTCAAGTTTGTATAGGAGTCCAGCGTGCCAAACATGATCAAAAGCTTTGCTGATGTCACAGAAGACGGCCCTTACCTCTTTTCCAGAGTCTAATGCTTCACAAAAGGTATGATACAAATAGGTTAACTGATTTATAGTTGAGTCTCCAGGAATAAAACCAGACTGAAAAGACGACAGCATATTATTTTCTTGAAGATGATTGTACAGGTGTTTAAAGATAGTTTTTTCAAAGACTTTGCTCTCTGAATTGAGAAGAGATATAGGTCTATAATTAGATGTTACGGATAAATCTCCCTTCTTAGAATCTTAGTCTCTAAGGCAAAGATTTAGCGCTAGTAAAATGCATTTAAGCCCCCTGGTGGCTTGGGCTGCTTTCTGTTCTAAGGCAATGGTTCTGTTGTTGTTGATCTATTGTTTAATGTACTTCCCATTGTTTGTGGGAGTTCTGTGTTTGTCTTTGTTTGGTTATGCATTACTTTGTGTCCATTCTAGTTTTGCAAATCATCTTATAGAGCAAGAGAAAGCTGGTTGCTATGCTATTATTGTCTTACAGATGCATTGTTACTATATAAATGTTCTGTGGCTCTTCCTCACGGTGCCGTGGGTTGGTCTGCAGTATGTGATTGTGGTTTTTCCTGATCATACACATTTGAGCCAGTGCATGAGATTTCCAACAATGTTATATGTGCGACCAGCTAAGCCTCAGATCAGCCTGCGCATATGCGCAGTCTGATCAGAGCCTTTGCTAGTCGCTTGAGAATTCTATGAGAGTTAAGCTACTGACTGAACACCATGTGGAATTTCTAAGCTTAAAAGGAGGCTGTACAGGCTCGTCTGAGTCTATACATGTCAAAATGCCACATTGTTGGAAATCACATGTTGCGGCTCATTTACTTTTTTGATAATTGTTAATTGAAAGGTACAAAACAATTGATTTACTATGGATGTTACTTACTATTGCAAGTGTTCTATCTGTCTTAAGATCATTCCTTGAGGGTCACTTGTTCCTGAAAAAATCAACAGCTTACATAAAGTGACAATGTGAGGAAATATATATCAAATTAAGCCACATGTTTGTTTGATTTGATTTGATTCTTTACGTCCACTCAACAATCTTTCAATTAAACAGGGACGGGTCTTCCTGGGTTGAACAAGTACTATGCTAGGATAAATGTGACTTGCTCAAGAACCACAAAGCAGTGACGCCGGTGAGGCTCGAACCTGCGGCCCCTCGGTCTTAAGTCAAGCACTCTACCACTGAGCCACTGCGCTCCTAAATTAAGCCACATCTCTGTTTGATTAAACTATGTACTTAGGATTACAAAACAGCCTCTTACCAATTTATTAGTTTTAAACACAACTGAATCTAGGGCGATGATTTGGACTAAAATATTTAGGCCCCTTGTGGCTTTGATTGCTATCTACTCTAAGGTGGTGCATCTGTTATGTTTAGTTTTCAGGAGCTTCCTCACACTGGTAAATGTATACTCCGATTTGGTGGTATTTATGCGTATTGCCTGTACTTCATAGACCGGAAGTGGTCAATATTGGTGTTGATACTATATAGAAAAACATGCCATATGCCTAAAGGACTATAGAATTAGATCATTTTTAAGTATTTGGCATGCACATGGCGATTTATGTAAGCATTTAGGAACAGATTCGAGTACCTATCATCCAGATCGGTACTCGAATCTATTCCTAAATGCTTACATAAATCGCCATGCACATACTGAATATTTAAAAATGATTGAAGTCTATAGTCCTTTAGGCATATGACATGTTTTTCTATATAGTATTAACACCAGTATCTACCACTTCCGGTCTATGAAGTACCGGCAATACGCATAAATACCACCAAATCAACGTATACATTTACCAGTGTGTTCCTGTTCAGCCTGGATTTGTGATGTAGTGCTATGTGTTCTGTCTGGTTGGGCAACTGTTTGGCTTAGTAATACAGGCCTCCAGATAAGAGTGCTTAAAAAATTGAAAACTAATTTTTGGGTGTTAAATTGTAAATATTTTCTTATCGATCAATCCAAGCATTTGTTTTGGGTGCTTAAAAGAACCGCCTCATTGAGACGGTTCTTTTGAGTACCCACAACATATGTTTTGGTTTAGAAAAAAGGAAAATTAATTTTTTTGGTACAAACTCTTAATTAAAGTCCTGCATATTTATTTCACAACCGAAACATTCATAATTGGTGGGTGCTCAAATGAACCATCGGGATGAGAAGGTTGTACATGTATTGATCATCCAAAACACATGTTTAAACTGATAGGTAAGAAAAAAAGAAAAATTTTACACTCAAAGATTTTGCCTTAGATTCAGGACTTATGTAATATAAGGCTGATTGCTTATTGTGTTCTACCCTGCGTATGTGAATTGTTGGTCTTTGTGTCTTTTTTCTCTAAATCATAGGTTGAGATAAGCAAAAGAAATCAGCATGAAGTTGTAAATATTTTCTTACCCATCAGTTGTAATATTTGGTTATTAAGTGCTCAAAAGAAATGTCTCAATGAATAATGTAATAATTGAGCCGCGGCATGAGATTTCCATTAATGTGGTATGCAAAGGCTCAGACTAGCCTGCGCATACATGCAGTCTGATCAGAGCCTTTGCTAGTCACTTGAATATTCTATGAATGTTAAGCTACTGACTGAAAATCATTTGGAGTTTCTAAGCTTAAAAGGAGGCTGCACAGGCTCGTAGGAGTCTACACTTGTCAAAATACCACATTGTTGGAAATAACATGTCACGGCTCATATAATAATTAGATTAATATTCAATTGCACTCTCTTATATAAGGGCCTGTCTTAATGTTATGGATTGTGGTCTGTAATTGAAGTTCATCACTTTTGTTTCCCCAATGGCTGTGGTTGCTTAGGCAGTAATTCTATTGTTTTGAGTACTTTGTTTGATGCTCCTGTTGCGCAAGATCTTTTTGTGCACAGTTTTAAAAACATTTTTTCATATTCTTGTCTGCTGGTAGAACACACAATACCCTTTAAGCGTCTACTATGAGGCGAGAAAGAAGTTTAACTTTCAAATTATTAAGTGAAACCAAAAGATAGTGAGTATGACTGGGAAATGCCACAGTCACAGACCACAGTCCAACCTACAGCACCACGATGAAGAGGCACAGAACACAGATAGCCACACGACAGCAAGAACACAATTAATTTTGTAAAGCAACCAGTTCTTCTTCTTTCGCAAGATGAACAATGCAAGGACTCAACACAAAAATCACACATACAATGGGAGCAACAACAATTCAACAACAGCAGAATCAAATTGGGAAAACATGAGCTGGACCATCATTTTAAATGGATTAAAAAATATTGAAGTTAGCAGAAGTGTAAAGCTGCTTTAATTGCCCACCATAAAAATACATGAAAAAATGCATAAAAATATGTGATTGAAAACATGTTTTCAGTCACATTATTTTTATGCAATTTTTCATGCATCTATAACTTTGGTATTTTTTATCGGATTTTAGCAAAATTTTCACCAAAATGTAGAACTAAGAAAATGGGAATGATATACACCATATTGGGAAGTTTTTGCTCATTTTTGCATTAGGTAGGGGCCGTTTTTCGGCCCCAAATCAGGCCTAAGAGAATCCCTGTCCACACATTGCTGTGGGTGCATCTGTGTTCTGTGATTGTAGCATTTCCTAGTCAAAATATAAGCGAGTATGACTAGGAAATGCCACAATCACACACTGCAGACCACACATGGCACAGTGAAGAAGAGGCACAGAACACTAACAGCCACACAACAGCAGAAACATATGTAAAGTAATGCAGCCCATTCTCCCTTCCTCAGCGAGATGATTGCAAAATTAGAAAGGAAACTAAGTACCGAATTACAACAATGAATCAACAGCAACAGAACCACAACCTTAGAACAAAAAGCAGCCAAAGCCACCCATGGGATGTTTAAGACAATTTATATATATTGGCTTGTGTGTACAATATGTTGTATCTCGATGTTCTTTATTTAAATAAAACAATTTTTAACAATAAATACAGAAGTTATACTCACTTGAAAATGCTTCCTGCTTCTCTTTTTCATCCTGCCAATAATAAAAAGTTTAATACTAATCTTGACTATTTATTTTTCCAAAGGATATCATTAAAGGTCACTACCTACACCAATAATTATAACTCTTGCATGACTAAACACAATTTGCCTTATAACTTCACTTTTGTTATTTATGTTTCATACAGCAACATTTCATCTGGGTCTGCAATGCTTACTAAGCTAATAACAATCTTCAGAGACAGCAATATATTTCATTTTATAGAAATTTTGACTAGTAACCCTACAAATGGACAGTTTCATACTTATTGTATCAATGAATGAGATAATCCATCATTATGAAAAGGGCTAAAGTCTAAATTTGAAGATCTTGATGAGTGTAATTATCTTTGAGCAGTCCAATTGCAGTGTTTTGAGTGCAAATATTGCAGCCATGTGCAACGTTATGCAGACAGCTGATTGTGTGGAATCTGTGACGTTGTGCTTCCAAATACCAGTAGAAAATATCAGAAGTGGTGATCTAAGGTAAATTATTGAGTTTACAATCAAGAGCAGATTTGATCTAAAATGCCTCCACTGGGAATAGGTGTAAAATGATAAATAAATTTGAAAACATTAAAGATGAAATTTGTTTCCGGTCTCCTTAATAACTAAAACTGCTTATTTTGACAGTTTTATTTACACAAATAAACACCTTATCTGGACTTCTGTCCTACCAGATAGCCTCACATGCATGTTTTAAGAAGATTACTTCAGCCCTTTCATTCTGGATAATGGAAAACAGGTATTTTAGCAAACAGTGAAGACCCAGATGAAATGCCGCATAAGGCGGCATTTCATCAATGCCTGCACTGTTTGCTAAGATTCAGAGACAGAAATACATAATTTTTACAGAAATTTTGACTGGCAACCCCTTAAATACAATCTGAACAATTCCATACTTATTGTATCAATATGTATGTGATAATCCATCAGAATGAAATGGGCTAAACAATGACAACTTTACAATAAAATGTATAAAAAAAACCATACCTTTGGAAATATCCCTGTCATCGTTCTGACAACAAGCTGCATCACCTTAAAAGATTCATCTGCTACTTCACTTTGGAATGCAATCATTGTTGCAGTAAAATCACTCCCACCAGCACCATCATCTGATCTCATTGACAAATTCACATCAGAAATAGATGCCTGGGGAGTAGGTCTAGTAACCTTAATAATAGGCTTCATAGTTTTCATATTTTTAACTGTTTTGTCCATTTTTGGTCTGTATGTTTCAGCCATTATGGGTGACAGAGTGGCATCAAAGTCACCCCCTGACGCTTCTTCTTTCTTGTGTAGTGTTGATAAGGTGTCTAGAAGCTTGCGCATATTAAATGGACCGGCAGCTTCTTCTGCTTTTGCGACTGGTTTGGTTTCCTTCTTTCTTGGTAATGGCTGGAAAAAATTGGATCAAAATGTTTCAATCACAAGAGTGCCCCGATTTTTTAAACTTGCAGGATGCCTACAAAAATTAATAATTCCATGGTTAAATGTGTTTAGATAATCTCAAAATGAATAAGATAAGCTATTATAACCTCCCTAATTCAGCATTTTGAGGCTGACTTTCTATGGAAAGTCAGCCTCAAAATCCTGAATTCAGGATTAAGTCTGAAAATTTTCACCCATGTAGGTTAACATAGGGAAACTGACCCCAACCCTGTTGGCCATGTTTATTCAACAAATCAAATTTACTTGAGAAAAAGACAATTTGTGCCAAAGTATTTCCAAATCATCCCAGTAGTTTTTGACAAGAAGATTCCTTCATGTTTTCCCTATATATATACATAAGAAAAACTGACTCTGCCCCCTGTCCTTGTTTTTCAATGGACCCAATTTATTAATGGACCAGCAGATTCTTCTGCTTTTTCGGCTGGTTTGGTTTTCTTCTTTCTTGGTAGTGGCTGGAAAAAAGAGCATCCAATGTTTCAATAACAAGTGTGCCCCAGGGCCCTGGGTTGCTCACATGAGAATATTTACAATTTCGTAGCAATCCTTTAATGAATCTTCAGATTTTTGCAACCGTTCATAGCCTCATAAATTACACAAAATTTGATTAACAGTTGCCACGCTCACTTGTCCGTGCAATACGCTTCGTACATCAAACTCATTTGCCAGAAGTGATTCTAGAGTTGTGATTGACAGTGAGCCATACCTGAGTTGCACATGCAAAACAAGCCTCTTGTTTGCTACATTGGCTGTCTGTGGTCAAGCTGGCTGTTACGCTTTCCCATTTTACACTCTGACTAAACAGTTAATATATTTTTAACAAAAAACTGTTTTAATTCCTAAATTAAAAATAATTTTTATATTTTAGATATTTATAATTAAATGTAAATATAAGCAATAAATTCAATTTTTGAAATGTTAATGGAATCATGAATACTTCGGGTCTATTACAAAGTTAACGTGAATTCTTAAGCCCTCCGGGCTTCACTTACTTTGCAAGAGACCAGAAGTATTCATGATTCCATGAACATTCCAAAAATTGAATTCATTTCTTAAATGGCTGTATATTAGGTCAAGGAAAAGCATTATCCTGCCGAATATCCAGCTATGAATCTGTAATGGATTGGCGGTTTCAATAAGAAATTATTCAGTGGAAATTAACATTTACGTCAAAAGTGAATCCAATCTGCTCAATGGCCAACAGAATATAAATCCCCGGTGGACATGTTTTTCAGAAGACCCAATTAGTTAGAATAATCGTGGTATAGGGTCACTCAATCAGGCCCATAGATATGAGTGCGTAACTGAAAATTATTTTTCTTATTTCTCAACCAAAACATATGTTGTGGGTACTCAAAAGAACCGTCTCGATGAGACGGCTCTTTTGAGCACCCAAAACACATGTTTAAACTAATGGATAACAAAATAATTGCAATTTTTACGCTAAGTTTTTTTTTGCTTAAATGGCCCTATGCCCAGTGGTCATGTGTGCCATATTATTTCCAACTCATCCTAGTAGTTTTTGACAAGAAGTTGTTTTTGTAAGTTTTTGCTAGGTTCAAAATTTCCAAAATCCTGAAATTTTTAAACTTGCAGGATGCCTACAAAAAACAATAATTCCATGTTTAAATGGTTAAATGTGTTTAGATAGTCTCAAAATTAATCAGATAAGCTATTATAATATCCTTAATTCAACATTTTGCGGCTGAATTTCTATGGATTAATCCTGAAAACAATCACCCATGTAGGTATACATAGGGAAACTGACCCCAACCCTGTTGTTCATGCTTATTCAACAAATCAAATTTACTTAAGGAAAAGACAATTTGTGCCAAATTATTTCCAAATCGGTCCGGTAGTTTTTGACAAGAAGATTTCTCTATGTTTTCCCTATATATACATAAGAAAAACTGACTCTGCTCCCTGGCCATGTTTATCAATGGACCCAATTTATTTGCATGAGCAAGCAACCTTGGTAGAGGGTTACCCAAGGACCATTAAATCATTACATTTTGTAACATATTATTTTCAAATTTGTCCAGCAGTATTTTACAAAAGATTTTTAAAGTTTTTCCTTTTAATTGCCATGGAAACCAGAATTCTGCATTACATGGGAATTTTTAACAAATCTTGAAAGGGGACAACCCATATATCATTCTTGTAAAGTTTAGTGAAATTCAACCAAGTGATGAAAAAGCAAATGTTGTTTGACCAGAAGTAAATGTTTGACAGACAGACAGATGGATGAAAGACGGACAATAGACATCCTTTAATCACAAAAGCTCACCTGAGTCATAGGCAAAATGAAGATATTTCTGTTATTGCCAAATGCAATCTTTTGAGGAGGTGTTCATTGGACTTTTCTCTTGTTTATGTTGAGGTATACAAATATTAGTGTTTACCCCAAGCAAAAAAGGGCACGGTTACTTTATAAAAAAGGGCACTTCAAGCACGCTCTGAATGATCAAAAAGGGCACTTTATGCGCGTGCTGAGGGATAAAAAAGGGCACATTTACTGTCTTTGTTCCCCCCTCCTCCCCTTCCCCCCCCCCCCCCCCCCTACACACACACCAAAGAGATTATTATATTCTCTGTTTATATATTGTCTTTGCTCCACTCCCAATCCAACATTCCTTCCTTTGTTCCTTCAAATGGATGTTCCTTTTAAAAACTGTTCCCCAGCCTAAAACGATCTTATGTTCCCTGTTCACTTATATGGTCTTTGTTTCTCTCAAAATCTTTCATTTAATTTGTTCTCTCATAGCTAAAAAAAATGTCCCTTTTTTCCAAAAACGCTTGGGAGGAAATATGTCAAAGGGAAATAAATGTTAATGTAATATTATCAAGGGAGGCAATTTGATAAAAAATGAAAATAATTAAATCATGCAGAAATATGATTTCTTTTTCAACATAATTAAAATGAAATTTATTATTAAAAGGTATTAACATATCATTTTTATTACATATCAAGCAATTTAGCATTTAGTTAACAAAAAAATCACCAGCTTAAAGGCACAGTAGAAAATGCCACCCTAAGAACTATATACGGTCATTGTGTATTCAGTATGATAACATGTTGGTAAGGGATTTAACAATTACCATGCTGGATATTTTGTATTACTACACTCTCCTCAATTTCATCTAATGATCTTGCAGGATTCCAGTGATTAGCATGTATTGACAAGCAAAGATCAAAACACTATAGATCCTAAGCAGCTAGCTTGGTCTACACTGTTTGCAAAACAGGAGCTCATTTAATAAATTCAATAAGACATGAGCACCCATGTAAGATCCTTTATTTATCTCATGGGCTGCTCCATATGAACCGCACCATGAGATTTCCAACAATGAGGTATGTGCAACCAGCAAAGGCTATTTGCAGTCTGATCAGAGCTTTTGCTTGTCGCTTGAATATTCTATGACTGGTAAGCTATTGACCGAACAGCATTTGAAGTTTTTAGCTTAAAAGGAAGCTGCACAGGCTGGTCTGAGTCTAAACTTGTCAAAATGCCACATTGTTGGAAATCACATGTCGCGGTTCATATTCTTTTCATACCTTTGGGTGTATGGGTGCTGGTTTCTTTATTCCTTTGAAGAGATCATGTTTGAGAACATCATCAGCTGATGGTCTTGTGGTTGGGTCTTTCTGCATCATTTTTGATAGAAGATCATTTAATAGTGGATTATAGTCTTTAGGCATAGGTGGTAACTAGAAGTACAAAGTAACTTTCTTAAAACATACAATTCAGCAGGCTCTCACAGGTTTAGATAAAAAAAAAATGAGCCTAAAATTGTAAATATTTTCTTACCCATCAGTTTTAACATATGTTTTGGGTGCTCAAAAGAACCGTCTCATTGAGACGGTTTTTTGAGTACCCACAACATATGTTTTGGTTAAGGAATAAGAAAATTAGTTTTTTGTTATGCACTCTCAACTAAAGTCCTGGGCTCTATATATAATTAGCATTTCTCCATGTAGCCGAAGCTTCAGAAGTCATGTATGGAAATCAACTCATTTTCATGCAATCGTTTATAGCGTTCAGTCAGAGACAAAGTCCACCATTATCATAGTTCTAATTTATTTCCAGTGTCTGGTACATTTGTATAAATTTGCTTCTTGGAAATCATTTAAGTAATACTTATTGAAATAGTTTTAGGTTGCATTTAAATATGAAAGCTCAATTGTTCAAAATATATGCACAATGTATGCATTTAATTTTACTTTCGCTGGTTTCAAGAAATTGACAGCTCTACAAACTTAAAAAATGCTCCATGTACAGCCTAACGCTACAAGCTGTTCAGGAGAAGAAACCAAACATCTAGTTTTGTCATTTGAAAAGTTCTAAACCTCCAAAAAATGTCCCCAAACTTTCACACAAAATTTTCTGCTTAACTGTTTAGTCTGATAAGGATGATCAAATCTGTACCTACAGGATGACTTGATGTTTGGAACTCAATTTCAGCCCAATCTGACTGGGGATTTAGGGCAAGTAAGTTAGTGCTACAGGTATAAAGGATAAGTTTAACCCTTTACCCCATATGCTATATTTAGAACATTGCATCAGTAAATAATTCAAATTTTCAAATATTTTCCAAAAATATTTTTTACATTTCAATAGTTTTGAAAATATTATGGAAAATGGAACATTTGCTCCTCAGGAGCAAATGTTCCAGTTTTCACAATATTTTCAAAAATCTTCATTCCAAAGGCACCCAAAGGCGCTTGTGTGGAGTAAAGGGTTAAAAGGTGCTTGTGTGGAGTAACGGGATAATATATATTCTGTACATGTACCAGTCATTTGGAACAATTTACCAGACTGGTTAAAAAGTTCAAAATTTTGCTGTTTTCATAGGCAATCAGAAAATGGATAATATCCATGGGGAACATACATGCCTTTAGTTAAGAGTGTGTACCACTTTTTTTCTTATTTCTCAACCAAAACACATGTTGTGGTTACTCAAAAGAACCGTCTCAATGAGACAGTTTAGAACCGTCTCAATGAGACGGTTCTTTTGAGCACCCAAAACATATGTTCTAACTGATGGATTAGAAAATATTTACAGTTTTACGCCCAAAAATTTTGTTTACCTAAACCTATGACAGATACATTAAAAAACACAAGTAAATATGACCCTATTTTTACTGAAGGATTCTGCCACTCATTTGCATCTTAAATAGTTATCAGCTGGAATTTCAAAATCATATTCATTGTTTTTCTGACCCCAGTGATTATGTTTGTTTTTGCCAACAGTGTGAACAATGATAGATTATTGCCGTAAAATGCAACCCACTTACCCACTAAAGTTGCCAGTTATTTTAGGAGTGTAATGTGTCTTCCTCACAGTGCCATGGGTTGGTCTGCAGTTTGTGATTGGGGTATTTCCTGATCATACTCACTTACTTTACTATATATATGAAATGCACCTATGTCACCAAAACCAGCGCTGAAAAAAATATCATTTTTATTTATTTACTTTCAGAAAAAAAAAATGCATTTCAGTCACTGGTCTCTAATCAAGATGAAGTATTATGTCCCTGGAGTAACTTAATTACTTTGAGTAGCTAATCCTTAAGAAACCTAGCTGTATTTAGTTTTCAACTGGTACAACAAATTTATTGTAGTGTTTTAATGTATGTTTTAGTTTTTAAAGTTATTAACCCTTTGTATACGGGAAACCCCTAAACGGGTACTTTAACAAACAGTGAAGACCGAGATGGTTCGCACAGTTTGTTAAGATAAAATAAATCTTCAGAATAAAATACAATATTTTTTTTAAAATTATAACCTGATACCCCTAGATATGTACAATATTCCAAGTGTATTGTATTAAACCAGAAGTAATAATCCATTAGTATACAGAGGGTTAATTATGAGGGTTACCTTTTTTGTTGAAAAAAGGTATATTACTGTACTGCAGTATCAAAGAGGACAAATAAGTGAAGTGTGTGCCTTATGAACTTTTGTACTGAGATTGCTTATCCTGGCTTCTGATAAAAATATTAATGGAGCCACAACACAATATTTCCAACAATATGGTATGTGTGACCAGCAAAGCCTCAGATCAGCCTGTGCATACACACAGGCTGATCAGAGCCTTTGCTTGTCACTTGAATATTCTTTGAGTGTTAAGCTACTGACTGAACATCATTTGGAATGTCTAAGCTTAAAAGGAGGCTGCACAGACTTGTCTGAGTCTACATTTGTCAAAATGCCACATTGTTGGAAATCACATGTCACGGCTCTTATAAAGATGCTCCAGTGTACATACATTGCACCTGGCACCTTAGGTAACCAGCTGCATGACCTGTTTGAGAAATCTGGGTTGAGCATTGAAGTTGGTTTGGTTTAATGCTTTACGCCCAGTCAACAGCTATGGTCATGTTGGGATGGTCAATTCATCTACCAACACTTTTTTTCTGGGCAGGCTTGACTAAGCAGTTAACCAGTACTTCATGAACATATTTTCGCTTGTAACTGACAACAACCCTCAGCAATCTTGAATCAGTGGAAGGGAAGAGAATGGGATTAAATTACTTACACCACCATGAACTATCTTGAAGACTAGCTGATGCATTAACATGGCATCAAAAGGTCTCTCTAAAGTTGACATCTCATATACAATCACAGCCAGAGCCCAAATATCACTCTGAAAAAAAGAAACATAAACAAGAAATAGAGGATCTTACATGAGTGCTCATGTTTTATTGAATTTATTAAACGAGTTGGGGAAAATCGATAAAATGCGAGGCTTGCCGAGCATTTTATCACTTTTTTGCATCAAGTTTAATTAATTCAATAATACAAGAGCACGAATGTTAGATTCTATTACCATATGACATTAAGATTACTTTGAAATCTCATTTCTGCCGTAAAAACGTTATAATTTTGTCATTATGTACGCAACGTTGTTAAGGACGTCATAACGTTTCCCAAAAATCTATAAACCACTAGTGGTTTATCCATTTTATTGCATGGCCTTATTTCACTCCCAGACGCGATGTCATATGATAAATCACTATAAAATGAGCCAGTGCATGCATTTCATTGACGTGTTTCTAAGATGTTCTTTCTTTTGGTCCTTCCAGGAAATTTTTTGTACTTTGAGTATACTAATTAAAGATCATATATCACATGACATGGCATCTTGGAGTGATATAATTGCATGCATTAAAACCGATAATTGCATGCATTAAAATCGATAGACCACTAGTGGTTTTCATATTTAGTTTAAAAAATTTCATATTTAGTAACAGATGTAAACATGGAAAAATGTTAATTGTTTTCATGCCACAAATGTGATTCCATTAATGCTTATGTCATATGATAAATAGAATCTAGCATTCCTGCTGCTGTATTATTGAATTTATAAAACTTGTTTTGAAAAAGCGATTAAATGCTTGGCAAGCTCCACACTTTAATCTCTTTTCTCCAATTGGTTTAATAAATTCAATAATACGTGAGTACTCTATACAGGCCTTTAGATAAGAGTTTGTACTTAAAGATGTTTTTCTTATTTCTCAACCAAATCATTTGGTGTGGGTACTCAAAAGAACCATCTCAATGAGACGGTTCTTTTGAGTACCTAAAACATATGTAAAAACTGATGGCTAAGAAAATATTTACAATGTTACGCTCAAAAAATGTGTTTATCTAAACCTAAACACATAAACCAAATGTTTAAACATATATATATGGAAATATTAACAAATTAACCCCTCAAAAATGTTGTGTTTCTCAACCAATGACTATATAAGATATATGTCTTAAAAACCATTATTTTGGTTTTATTGAGAGTGCCTGTTTTACACAGGTTTTACTGTATGTGATTGTTTATTTGATAATTTGTAGCAGAGACTTAAGGTAAGTGAGACAGTTCATGGTGTGGTTAACCTGTGTCCTGTTGAACCCAGATATATCCAATATTTCAAAAGCAGATAAGCCAATTTATCTGGGTCTACTTTGTTTTCCATAGAGTATTTGAATATGGTACATAAAAATAAATGAAATAGAGGTAAACCATTGCATGCTGGTTAATGTTACAGGAATTTTTTGCTGTCAACTGACTTTTTTTCAAAATTAACCATTTCAAAAATTTCTTTCAGGAACACTTTCAGAGTGTCAAATGGTTTGGATCCAGATCAAGCCTGATGTTCTGTCAGGTCTGATTGGGGCCCAAATTGTTTGCAAAGATTATCAACAGACAATAAAAGTTGGCTCCAGTAGGCAAAGAGTTAAACTCTAAGGACCAGACGGTCCTGAGGCTCACACCTGACCTCTTCAATAATGTTAAAATAGGTCAAGGTCAACTACAGCTTAAAATAAAACATACTTTGCTTTACCAGATATGGGGGTTGCAGCCATTCAGGTCAAGTGACTTATAACAATCTAATGAATACTCCATCAAACAGCCCAGTGTTTTCTGAGAAAACAATGTTTATATAGGTATGTGGAAGTCCAAATGTGTGGCATTGGATAAAAGCTTGACATTTGGTACTTATATTAAACTATTGTCTCATAAGGTTAAACATTTCTCAAAAGTATTATGATTTCGGCTTAAACAGTTATATATAGAAAAATGAAAATTTCAAGATTTTTCCCATATAAATGCATTAGGAATCAAATTTGACCTTGCCATAAAGTAGGTCAAGCTAGATTCATCATTTGTGCAAACCTGGTAGAGACCACATCCCAAATGCTACATACCAAGTTCCAAGGCCATTGGCCTTTTGTTCCAGAGAATAAGATATTTAAAGGGTTTTTACCAAATATGGGCGTGGTGGCCTTGACCTTTGAAACTAATTTATAGCCATGGTCTCATTAGGTTTAACATATCAAGTGAAAATAATGCGGCTTCAACAGTATCCAAAAAATCAACTTTCAAAAAAATTCACGTTTAAATGCAATAGGAAGCAAATTTGACCTTGACCTTAAGTAGGTCAAGGTCAACTTAGGATCATCATTTGAACAAACTTGAAACGCCCCACATCCCCAATGCTACATACCAAGTCGCAATATCACAGGCCTTCTGGTTCTGGAGAAGATTTTTAAATGTTTTTTTTTTCCCATATATGGGAGTGGCGGTCAACTTTTCAGAAATTTTCCCATTTAAATGCATTAGGGAGCAAATTTGACCTTGACGATAAGTAGGTCAAGGTCAACCTAGGATCATAATTTGAACAAACTTAGTAGGCCCCACATTTCCAATGCTACTTACCAAGTCCCAAGGTTATCAGCCTTCTGGTTCCAGAGAAGAAGATTTTTAAAGGGTTTTTAATATATATGGGTGTGGCGGCCGTCTTGGTCATGTGACCAAAATATTTTGCAAACATTTTGGCTAACTTATCATAAGGAGTTTTCACATGAAATTTGAGTTCAATTGGGCCAATGGTTTGTGAGAAAACTATGTTTTGATATATTGATGGGACTCCAATGTGAGCGACCTAAGCTGAAAGGTCAACCTTGACCTTTGGAACTTATTTATAGCCATTGCCTCATGAGGTTAAACATATCAAGTGAGAATAATGACTAAGGCTTCCATAATTTTAAAAAATCAACTTTTCAGAAATTTTTCCATTAAAATGCATTAGGAAACAAATTTGACCTTGACCTTAAGTACATGTAGGTCAAGGTCAATCTAGGATCATCATTTGAACAAACTTGGTAGGCCCCACAACCCAAATGCTACATACCAAGTCCCAAGGTCATCGGCCTTCTGGTTCAGGAGAAGAAGATTTTTAAAGGGTTTTTACCATATATGGGCGTGGCAGCCATCTTGGTCATGTGATCAGAACCATTTGAACAAACTTTGGTTCCCCCATCCTAAGGAGTCTCCATATGAAATTTGAATTTAATTGGCCCAGTGGTTTCAGAGGAGAAGATGTTTGAAATTGTGGACAGACGGACAACGGACAGACGCCGGAGTGACTGGTATACTATTAGCTCACCCATGAGCCTTCGGCTCAGGTGAGCTAAAAAGCAGGGCAAGGTTTAATGAAGATTCTTTTGCAGAAAATAAACTTTAATGTCTTACCTTAGCATCATAAGGTTTACAAGAGAATATTTCTGGGCTCATGTAATAAGGGCTCCCACAAAATGTAACAGCTTTTGCATTTGGTCTTTCCAAAACTCTGAAACAAAAAAGTTACTCAAAATTGACGTTTCTGAACCACGCCCAGAATGGCACTCAAAAGTCACCTGATAGTGTCTAACTGATTTGTTGATTTGATTTGATTCTATCTTTCAGTTAAACAGGGACGGGACTTCCTGGGTTGAACCAGTACTAAGCTAGGATAAATGGGTCTTGCTCAAGGACAACAACACAGTGACACCAGTGAGGCTCCAGCCCGCAGCCCTCGGTCTCGAGTCAAGCACTCTACCACTGAGCCACTGCGCTCCCATAGTGTATAACTGACCAATGCAACGACGACTTAGTGTGTGACAAAGTCCTTCAAACAAAGTCCCCCACATTTAATCCTAGATTTACCTTACAGTTAGTAGATTTAACTCTTTGCATGCTGGGTAATTTTTCATGTGTTCTGTCGTCTGCTAGTTTTTTTCAAAATCATCTTTTTCGAAAACTTCTTTCAGGAATACCATCAGAGTGTCAAACAGTTTGGATCCAGATCAGGTCTGACACTTAGTCGGGCCTGATCTAAGTCCAAACTGTTTGCAATGGTTACTATCAGCAGACAACACTAGTAGACTGAATTTAAGTGGGCGTCTTTTTTGGAAAGGTGAATTGCTTGGTTGTATGGAAATTAACTCTTTTGCATGTTGGGCAGGCCTTGAGTTAAGAGTGCGTACCAAAAAAATAACCTTCTTATTTCTCATCCAAAACTTATGTTGTGGGTACTCAAAAGAACCGTCTCAATGAGACGGTTCTTTTGAGCACCCAAAACATATGTTAAAACTGATGGCTAAGAAAATATTTACAATTTTACGCTCAAAAAATGTGTTTATCTAAACTTAATTTATGATGTTGGGTATATAATTTTGCAAGTTTTTGTTGTTTGCTCAATTTTCTAACATCATTTTCTTTCCCAAATAATTCTTTCTGGAATACAATCAGAGTATCAAACAGATTGGATCCAGATCAGACCACACATCTTGTCTAGGCTGATCTGGTTTCAAACCATTTGCAAAGGTTATCAGCAGACAACAAAAGTTTTCAGCAGCAGGCAAATAATTAAATGAGTAAACAAAAGACATACAAGATCATGTGATATAACATTTTTTATCACATGATGTCGTGTCTGGGAGTGATTTAACGCCATGTAGATTCTATTAAAACAGATAACAACTTTGCATGTACATTATGACAAAGTATTGACATTATCAAACCAAAAATGTAATTTCAAAGTAATTTTAGTGTCATATGATAAATTCATGCTCCTGTTTTATTGAATTTATTAAACTTGTTGAGAAAAAGTGACCTATGGTCGGCAAGCCTTGACGCATTTTATTTCTTTTCCCAACTTGTTTAATGAATTCAATAAAACATCAGCTGAGTACTCAGGCACTGTGAGACACTATATTTAATTAAACATAAAATGGTGATGTTCTTCTTATTTCTCAATTAAACAGGAAATCTTTATTTGACAACAATCGCATCAAACCAGGCCCGGGGTTATAAAACTTTTTATATGCTCAACTCAATTGAGCATGAAATTTCAACTGCTTATTAAAAACTAAAATACCAACAAATAAAGAAATGTCTTGCTTTAAGTCTCTCAGATGTTGTATTTATTATGCTAATAAATGTTAAAATGCCAACAATTGTTGGCATTTTAACATTCATGAGCAGGATAAATTTCGTGCTCAGCTGACTAGAGCACGAAAAAGGTTATATAACCTTGGGGCCAGGTGGAAGAAACCATCAGACTATATTATAAGGGTTATGCAAGACTAGTTAAGAGTGCATAACGAAAAAATTTTTTTTTTTATTTTTTAACCCAAACATATGTTGTGGGTACTCAAAAGAACCGTCTCAATGAGACTTTTCTTTTGAACACCCAAAACAAATGTTAAAATTGATGGGTAAGAAAACGATTTCAATTTTACGCTGAAAATTTGTGTGTAACTAAACCTGCGGTTATGGCATAGATAGCAATAAAAAAAAGAACTTACTTAGCAAGGCCGAGATCTCCTAGCCTGATCTGCCAGTCATCAGTTAGGAAGATGTTTGGTGTTTTCACATCTCTATGGATTATTTTCTGGCCATGCAAATACTGTAAAAATAATAAGTATATATAAACTGCAACATCAGTCTCCTACATAGAAAATAGATGCTACATGATTGTATTTTTGTATGTATTGATGGTAGGGGCCTGATGCTTTGGCTGTCGTCAGGCCCACTGTGGTTTACCTGTTGGATTTCTTTTGCTCCAGCATCCAGTTTTATTTACTGTTGAGTCCTTATCTTTGCTTAATCTCCTTTTTATATCTTGATTTATATGTTCTAGGAGATGATGCATTGATAAGTTAGAGGTCTTTCTTGCAAACCAAACATCTATGTGTCTTGAGCCACATCTGAACTAAGGGTGAGGTTGGTGCACCCTTAAACCGGTTTAAGCCCTCCAGTAAAATGTTTTTACTTACCGTTCAAAGGCGGTGCTTCTTTTGTGGATCATTTCTGTCTTGTTTTGTTATGCTTTCACGCATGTCTGTTTGTTGATGCCTTGTGGTCACCTGCTGGGAAAGGGCTGACCACTTGGCTGTCGTTTGTGATGTCTAATTGTGACGTCAGTTTCCCAAAGGTATCCTGGGTCAGGTGTGGTGCTTAATTGTATTGACTCCTGATCTTTGCCCTCTTTCTTACTTAAATGCTGTAACCCTCTATAAATAAACTTACTTACTTCACCTCACCTCACCTCACTTACTTACGTGTATTTACTAAAACAAGACCAAACTCTGCTCTGGACCTGTTGCCGGTGCACATCTTCAATGTGTGAACAATCAATATGTAAAGTTCAAATATACAGAAACGACATCTGTTTAAGCTACAGATTACACAAAAAATACACAATATGTAATCTACAGAAGTTGGTGTGCAAAGTTCAAATATACAGGAATGATATCTGTTTAAGCTACAGATTACACACAAACTACAGTAGGTGGTGTAGACGTAACAATGTCTAAGTTCAACACTCACAAATATATTATCAAATGTGCAAAAAAGATAGGCTGCACATGATCATTGTGTGAACAATATCATAACACAAAGTATTGATATAAAGGAATGAAAACTGCTTGAGTTACAGATTACACAAACAAGACACGCCTTAAGCATTTTGGGTTAAAAAATGTCTAAGTTCAACAGCCCTAAAAATAAGAAAATATGTATCAAATGTCCACAAAAAAGTAGATGCACATGTTCAATGTATGAACAATGATTATGCGACGTAAAACATTAAGGAATGAAAACTGTTTGAGTTACACATTACGCACCATCTAAGCATTTTGAACAGAAAAATATCTAAGTTCAAGACCCCGCAAAATGAAAAAAACATTCATGAAATGTGCATAAAATAGGACGTGCATATCTATATTTTGTGAACAATCATAAATATGCAAAGTTTGAATATAAAGGAATAAATACTGTTGGAGTTACTAATTACACAAACTA
Source organism: Loripinus fragilis (assembly GCA_964019695.1). Lineage (NCBI taxonomy): Eukaryota > Metazoa > Mollusca > Bivalvia > Lucinida > Lucinidae > Loripinus > Loripinus fragilis. Next base: position 26,643,816 of record OZ026520.1, read on the forward strand.
GGCACACCTGAGCATTTCAAACAAAAAATGTCTAAGTTCAACATCCCTCAAAAATGAGAAAAAAAAATCATGAAATGTAAAGAAATATAAGGTGCACATCTTCAATGTGTGAATAATCATTATGCAAAGTTTGAATAAAAAGAATGAATAGTTTTGGAGTTACAGATTACACAAACTAGGCACCCCCTTTGCATTTCGGACAGAAAAATGTCTATGTCCAACCCCCTCAATAATTAGAAAAAATTCATGAAATGTGCACAAAATGGCAGGTGCACATTTTCAATATGTGAACGATCATTATGCAAAGTTTAAATAAAAAGGAATGAAAACTTTTGGAGTTACAGATTACATAAACTAGGTACCCCAAAAGTGTGGACGAACAGACCCATTACTAGACCTGCTTTCGCTAAAAAGGTAATAATGGTATGTGACACTCCGCCATCCCAAGATGTATCCACTAACCAAATTTTGGATTCCTCCCTTAAATAATGCAAGAGATATGCTCCCAACATGATTATTCTAGAAACGAGGCCAAAGTCAAAATCACAGTGACCGAAAAATGGCATGTTACACTTCGCAATCCCAAGATGCATCTACACACCAAATTTGAGATTTGTACCTCAAATAATATAGGATATATGGCCCGAATACGAAAGCGTGACTGACTGACAGAAGGACAAACAGACGGAATCGAGCAAAACTATAGCCCCCCAAACCAGTCTTTGACTGGTAGGGGACTAGTAATTTTCCATTACACACTCTTATCTGGAGGCATGCACATATAATATGTATCCTGAAAAGAAAGTAGGACCACCCAGCCATTTATCTTAAAAAATGAGCCGTGACATGCGATTTCCAACAATGTGGCATTTTGACAAGTGTAGACTAAGAAGAGCCTGTGCAGCCTCCTTTTAAGCTTAGAAACTCCAAATGCTGTTCAGTCAATAGTTTAATAATCCTAGAATATTCAAGCGAATAGCATAGGCTCTGACCAGACTGCACATATGCGCAGGCTGGTCTGAGCCTTTGCTGATCGCACATACCACATTGTTGGAAATCTCATGCTGTGGCTCATATATACCAACCTGTAAAGCACTTGCTATTTGTCTAAACCATTCTATTAGTCGGTCTTCTTCCAATTTCCTTCTTTTTCTTTTCTCCAAAAAGTCAGAGAGGTCACCATTGGCACAATATCCAGTAACTATACAAAGTGCACCCTCAGATTCAAATGAGTCTGTATAACTGAGAACATGAGGATGATCTAGCTGTTTCAGTAGCTGTGCTTCTTTCACAGCCAAATCCTTCTCTTCTTGGGGAGATGTTCGAAGATCAATCACTTTCATAGCATACTGTAATAAACAGAGGATCTTACATGGGTGCTCATGTTTTATTGAATTTATTAAACGAGTTGGGGAAAAGAGATAAAATGCTAGGCTTGCCGAGCATTTTTTCTCTTTTTCGCAACAAGTTTAATAAATTCAATAATACAAGAGCACGAATGTTAGATTCTATTTATCATATGACAAATACTTTGAAATCTCATTTCTGGCGTAAAAACGTTATAATTTTGTCATTATGTACGCAACGTTGTTATGGACGTCATAACGTATCCCGTAAATCTATAAACCACTTGTGGTTTATCAATTTTATTGCATGGCGTTATTTCACTCCCAGACGCGACGTCATACGCTAAAAGAGATAGAACAAGAGATCTCCACGTGTGAAGTAGACTGGCTCCAGCCCTTAAAACAATTTTTCATCAATGTGTCATATCATATACTTGTAGCTAGTCTTACTCTGATGGCTCTGTTTAAAGCACAGCCATCAGAGTAAGACTAACTACAAGTATATGATATGACACATTGATGAAAAATTATGTTTTCAGGACTGGAGCCAGTCTAGGTAGGAAGGGGATGTTGTCATTCATATCTATTGTCATTGTTGTGTTAGGGTTAATTCTTTGCACGTAGGGTAATTTTGTATGCTTTGTTTTGCTGTCTGGTAGACTTTTCTAAAATTGATTTGTAAATTCTTTTGGGAATATTTACCATCAGACTATTAGGGCATGGACGATATATGGATGTGTATCGATACAGACTTGGCCGATACAGATACTGTATCGATACGCTTGGATGCCGTATCGCGATACTTTCCGAAATTTTACTAGCAACAAATTAAGTAATTTTTAACCTCAAGATATATATTCAGGTACATTCTATTCTTACATTGTAAATGTTAGCTACTTAAAACAAGATCAAATGGACAAACAGGGAAAAGTAATGATAGATAAAAAAAATCTATTGTGTCCTCACAGGGCAACCACATTTTAAGTTTTTGTCCAAATTTTTCTACATCAGAAAAGGTAGTCTTTCCCCTACTGTGGTAACTGCAAAGGTCATATAGGGGTTAAGGGTCATCATATCAACACAGGATTTTAGTAGGCTTATATGGCTATATCAACTTCATTGGGAAAAAAATCTCAGTCAAGAGAATTTTAAAACTAAATTTCATAACTCAGCGCTTCTTGACAAAATGGTTGTATATGATCATGACAGTTGAAGATAAATAAATAACGGAATTATGCCCAAATTTGTTAGCATTCTACTTTCATTTTGAGCTACTTTCACTTTGCATGCAAAAAGCCTTATGTTAAAACAAAAAAGAGGAAGGTTTTATTCACAATTTATATGACTTAATCAATGTACTAGGAGATAAAGTGCAAGTTACGAATTGGACCTATCAGGATTTACAAGCAAATGGCATTTCGAAATATGTTTGTAGTGCTGTGCAATCATGGCATATACCTGACCAGACCCTCTCTTGGATGACACGAGATAAACTTTTCCAAAAGCACCCTCCCCTAAAAGTTGAACAAAGTCAAATCCATCGGACATGATGACAGTTCTATCTGATCTAGGGTTTTGGCAAAATCATTGCAAATTTCTTCACAAAATAATTAAGAAATGGTGACTTTCGTCCGTTGTTGCCTTTTGACGTTTTGTTTGTTTACACTTCCTTGTTGAAAACTAGCTGCATAACAACCGTGTATTTTGATAAAATGGCCGTGCAGAGCCGCACCCACCCCCTTCGACCCGATGCTCTTTACATGTTTCAGTCATAAATTACCAATTGAGAAACATTGAGAGAAATGAACGCCTTTGCCTCATGTGTAATAAAAATGAGTTGGGAAATGAGTTTCATTATCTGTTTAACTCTGATTTCTTTCATAGTAGCAGAATCAAATTTCTTCCCATTTGGAGCTACACCATCTACAGGCGTGACCGTACAAAGTAAATAAAGGCGCAAAGATCAGGAACCGATACAATCAAGTACCACACCTGACCCAGGATACCAATGGGAAATGACAAACTCACAGCCAGACACCACATACGAGAGCCAAGAGGTCAGCCCTTTCCCAGCAGGTGACCACAAGGCACATATAAAAAGACGCGCACAAAGGCATAGCAAACACAAAACAGAAAACAGAAAAGATCCACAAAAGAAGTATCGCCTTGGAACGGTCAGTAAAATATTTTACTGGAGGGCTTAAACTGGTTTAACGGTGCACCAACCTAACCCTTAGTTCAGATGTGGATCAAGACACATAGATGTTTGGTTTGCATGAAAGACCCCTAACTTATCGATGCATCATCTCCTAGAACATATAAATCAAGATATAAAAAGGAGATAAAGCAAAGATAAGGACTCAACAGCAAATATACTGAATACCGGAGCAAAAGAAATCCAATATAGGTAAGCACCGATGGGCCCGACAAACAGCCAAAGAATCAGGCCACTACCATCTCATCAATAGATAAGTCTTTAAGTCTGAACCGTCATAGAGTCTGAAGTCCGACCCACCAGCGTGCAATTAAAGAGGAAAGTAAAGTTGCCAACCGTGACTGGGTTGACCACCAAGCATGCAGTCTGTTGTTATATATAAATGTTATAGCCAATCTTTTTATAATGAGAAAATATTTTAATGAACTGCGCTGAAAAATTACTAGAGCCAACAATCATCTTCATATACACCAAGTCACCATAGAATTCAGGTTCCAAAAGTCCTAGGCGCAAGAGAGATTTAAGTCCAACTTGGAATTTAGATATCAAATCATAGAATCGTCTATAAAATTTAGAAAAGGTTTTGCGAAGTTTATGATACAGGTAACCTTGTTTAAGAAGTTTCTGAGTTAACAATTTATTGCGAGTGTTGAAATCAGTAATATAGCTAGATGCTCTAGCAAAACGAATGAGTTGAGAGATATAGACTCCATAGGATGTAGAGCGAGGAACCTCGCCATCTAAAATGGGAAATTGACAATTTCAAAATCAAAGTCGTCACGTTTATCATAAATTTTGGTAGAAACAATATCATTAGAAATTGACAAATGCAAGTTTAAAAATGCAGCTTCGGTATCAGAGGTATTGGCTTTATTAAGTTGGAGCTCTGAAGGGTATATTTGACTTACCATATTGTCAAAATAAACATTATTAATGTATAAAATATCGTTCAAATATCTGGATGTAGTGTTAAACGCATCAATAGCATCAGCCTGTTTGTCATCAGAAAGAGACATCATAAAGTCCCTCTCATAACAAAACAGGAATATATCTGCAACCAGGGGAGCACAATTAATGCCCATAGGAATCCCAACTACTTGCCTATACAACTTGGTGCCAAATAGAATAAAAATATTGTCCAACAAAAAAGTCAGCCCTAAGATACATTTTGACAAGACCATGCATGATATTTTTTAGGTTTTTCCGAAGTTAAAATGCATTTCTGTCATTATATGCAAGGTAAGGAGAGCCTTCTCTCTGGAAGGTTCTTTCAATAAGATCAATAAGTTTATCGTTAATTAAATTATGAGGTAAAGGAGTGAAAAGAGTAGAAAAATCACAAGTAGACAAACTGATCGCATTAAAATCTCTAGCTTTTAATCTATCTAAAATTTTACCTGAATTTTTAATAGACCAAAATAGGGTTTTACCGGATCTCTCATATACCTTTTCACAGTACTTGATAACATGTTTTTAGCAACTGTAAGACACGAGGTTAACAATTTAGAAAGTTCTGTTATCGTACAAAAACTAGAGTTAGCAATTAATCCTGCTTTATAGGGTTTTATGGAGTTTAGATAACCAGCACAACGTAGAAACTTTGTCACAAAGGAGGAGGTGTTATAATCCTTATCGAATCAACATTGCAGTCACAGGCAAAGCCCGAATACAATACAGACTCAGTAATTTTATGGACCAACTAAATCTGATTGGCTTCAAATCAGTCTTGATAGGAGCCTACTACAAGTCCCACGAATTGGATCAAACGAGCTTTGCAGAACTTGAAAAATCCCTGAACCTTGTCAACCATTCAAACTCCCAAATTTGGCTCTTGGGAGACTTCAACCTACCCAAAATAGACTGGCAACTCCTTACACCGACTCCTGAAATCACCCGATGGCGTACCGACAGATCACAACTCTAAAAGACTTCTACACATACACCTTCTTTCCTCGGACAATAATACATTGGAACGCCCTACCATACCACATCCCAACCCTGCCTACCTTGGCACAGTTCAGTACGGCTATTTGCCAGGTAGCCCACTCCACTCCCTAGATACAAGCATCTGTTTTATCTTTTAACTATACTAACACTCTCCATCGCACTGGATAAACTCATTTCACCCACTTTTTCTCAATGCTTTTATTCCATTTAACACCTTTTAGCTCCTGGTATAAACCGGAACACCACCTTACGTCCTCCTCGGAGGTTTAGGTGTACAGGAAGATAGATAGCTTCAGATCACCTAACAGTCTAAAGGAAGTCAGATGATAGAGCTGTCCTGACTAAATTAGCACTTTTTTATAAAGATAATATTTACTAACTTCAAATAATACAGAAACTACCATCTTCCTCTTGAAGTACGTATAACACGCAGTCTTCTTTTTCTTTTCTAAATTTTAATATTTTCCATACAGTGATTGCACTTGGTGTTTGGACTGATAGGTCTAGAGGCGCTGTAGACCTGGACAGGACTGTTTCTGTGGGAGTAGGCCTGTCGGGTCAGCACTGTACCAGACCTTTGGATAAGTGTGCGTAATTGAAAATAAATTTTCTTATTTACAAAGGAAAACATATGTCTTGGTGCTCAGAGGTGCCGGCTCAGAGAGACGGTTCTTTTGGGCACCCAAAAGAGGTGTTAAACCTTATTGATGGGAGAAATTTCCTGATTTTACTTTAGTTGGTTTCTTGCCTATGAGTGAAAACAAATGTTGGTGGTCCTCGGGAGAGGCGTCTCAGTGAGGGGGTTCTTTTGAGCACCCTGAGCAAGTCTTAAAGTTGATGAATGGGAGAATTTTCTCAATTTTACGCTAAACTAGTCGTGAGTTTCCCAATTTTTAAGCTAGGAAGGTTGGTCTAATTATTTAAGTAATTGTAATTTGGCTTTCATATAAATTTATGATTTAAATCATGTTGTGGGTGCAGAGGGATCGCCCCGGTGGGACGGTTCTTTTGATAGGATAATTTCTCCAGGTTGTCCGATTCCGAGTCAGTTTTCTTGTTATGTCATGGATGCTCATGAGAGCTGTCTCCTTTTGAACGGTTCTCTTGAACACCCATGACAAATATTAAATTTGATAGATTTGAGAACTTTTCTAGTTGTACATGTAGATTGGGGAATATCTAAGGAGAATGGTCTAACTGTTTGAGTAATCGAAATTTAGCTTTCATATTTATGATTGAAAACATGCTGTGGTTGATCATAGGGATTGCCTCATTGAGACGGTTCTTTTGAGCACCCTGAACAGGTTCTGAAGTGGATGAATAGAAGAATTTTCCCAATTTTAGGCTAAATTAATCGGTGTTAATGTTGGTAGATGGGAGTGTGCTAGGAAGACTGGTCTAGTTATTTGAGTAATTGTAACTGGGCTTTCCTATTTTATGATTCAAGTTATATTGTGGGTGCGCAGAGGGATCGCCCCGATGGGACTTTTTTTGAGCTCCCACAACGAGTGTTTAAATTGATGGATGGGATAATTTCTCCAGGTTGTCTGATTCCAAGTCAGTTTTCTTGTTTGTGAATGAAAACATGTCATTGATGCTCACGGGGACCGTCTCTATTGAGATGGTTCTTTTGAGCACCCAGGACCAGTATTTAATTGGATGGGTATGGGAACTTTTCTAGTTGGTAGATTGGAGAATAGCTAGGGAAAATGGTCTAACTGTTTGAGTAATTGAAATTTAGCTTTTCATATTTATTATTGAAAACATGTTGTGGATGCTCGGGGTGGGGTCGTCTCATCGAGACGGTTCTTTTGATCACAAAACAAGTGTTAAAATTGAAATTGATGGATGGGATAGTTTTTCCAGTTTGCCTAGTTGGAGGGCGGTTTTCTTATTCACAAATGAAAACAAAATGGCATGGATGCTCACGGGGGCCGTCTCCTTGGAGACGGTTCTTTTGCGCATCCCGGACAAATGTTAAAATGGATGGATTTGAGAGTTTCTCCAATATTATACATATTTTTTGATCAGTGTGGTATTTAAAATCTAAGCGATTGCACTGAAATTGATGAATGAGAGAGTTTCTCCAGTTTGTCAGATTGAAAGCAGTTTTCTTATTTACGAATGGAAAATATCATGGATGCTCACAGGAGCCGTCTCCTTGGAGACGGTTCTTTTGTGTACCCAGGAAAAATGTTAAAATGGATGGATTTGAGAGTTTCTCCAATATTATACACATTGTTTGATCAGTGTGATATTTAAAATCTAAGTGATTGCACTGAAATTTATGGATGGGATAGTTTTGTCCAGTTTACCAGATTGAAAGCGGGTTTCTTTTTTGTCATGGATACTCATGAGAGCCGTCTCCTTGGAGACGGTTCTTTTGGGCACCCAGGACAATTGTTAAAATGGATGGATTTGAGAGTTTCTCCAATATTATACACATTGTTTGATCAGTGTGATATTTAAAATCTAAGTGATTGCACTGAAATCGATGGATGGGATAGTTTTGTCCAGTTTGCCAAATTGAAGGTGGCTTTCTTATTTACGAATGGAAAAATGTCATGGATGCTCACAGCAGGCTATCGGAGGCTGTACCTATGCGACCGTTTTTTTCGAGAAAAAAATGGCGGAAAATGAAGACAAGAATACCCACAGCCTGGAGAATAACGGTTATTACTCTTCAATAAGCTTGGTGTCAGTTATCCAAAAACTAGCCAGTACTAAATAATGGATTGGAAATGTTATCATATGTAGAAATAGTTCGAGGTCTGTCCAAAATTCGATATTTGCCACGGAAACAAGTGTACTTTCTCTCTGCTCAGTGAAACATCGCTACATACACCGATTTGCGAGGCTGTTTTCAAATGATTCCATTTGAAATCACAAAGTAAATACCTGATTTATCCGTAGTTGAACACTATATTTGTATGGTCATCCACACCATTTATCTCTTTTTAGTTTATTTTGTATGTCTGGATCATTTTATACACTGTACGCCACACTGTTTTTTTTCCATTTATACTGTAACGTTTTTCGAGCAAGGTTAACATACCATTGTATGAGTATTTCGAGTGAAATAAAGCCACTGTATGCGTATTTTGATACCAAGATTATTGAACGGGTATTCTGAGCAGAACCTTGTTGGAAAAATTAGAGCTAATTGGACCAAGCATGATGTCTGCTCACATTAGGCTGATAAAATTTCTTTAGCCCAGTCTATCTGTGAGTGATGGGCCTTTTTCTTTGTTTCATCAGAGAATGCTAATTTGTTTTGATTGTTTCTCTGTGGTGATACATTGCAATAGTTAGAAAACCTCCATGCCATCTACACAGTTTTTGTTTTAACAACAACGTAATCTAGGGCAAAGATTCGGTACCAGTAAAATGTATCTAAGCCCCACTCCAGTGGCTTATGCTACAGTCTGTTATAAGGCGATGGTTCCATTCTGATGATTCATTGTTAATTGTTGCTCCCATTCTGTGGTCCCTTGTGTCTATGTTTTGTTGTGCATTGCTTTGTGTCTTTAACAGATTTGCAATCATCTTGATAAGGAAGAGAGAGCTGGTCGCTTTACTTTGTTTGTCTTCCTAATGTCTTGTGACTGATATGTCTGTGGTTGTTTCTTAAGTTGCTGTTGGTGTGATTGTGGTATTTCCTGATCATGCTCACATCCTTTTATAGCTGTGTGGCGTTAAGTCAACAGGCAGGGTCACACTATTTATATTTAATCTATGCTTCTCTCTGAAATTAAGCAAGAATGAGTGTCAAAATTCAACCATGTAATTGTTGGTATTATGATATAATTCTAACATTTTATGGCATAAATAGACCAGGAGCTGATTTCTATATGAGCCTTAGTATTTGAACCACTACAGCTTACCTGCCAGATCAGGTTTGACTGCAAAAACACAATCCTGAGGTCTTCTGCGACATTGCTAGACAATTAGTATTGTCAAATTGCAGTAGCAAATTTTCTGTATGACGTGATCTTTATATGTACCCTACGTTGCATAATGGTAATAAGATAATGAGAGAAAATAGGCATGATGTTCGCCTATTGCTGTTCTTTTCAGATAAATATTTTTCTTTGAATGTGTGTTTTATATCTATGCACTAACATAAGACAGTAAATCAATATACACTTTTTAGATAAAAGACACATCAGTCGCAAAAATGCCTTATGGAAGGGATGGAATTACCCCCACCTCCCTAATTTCATGGTATCATTATTTGAAAAAAATGTAGTCTTTCCTATTTTATAATTTATCAAATGAAAAAAACAAACATATAATACATCAATTTTTAGCTTTATTCTTATGGTATGTACCATTTGAGCTGACAGCCCAAGAAAGCATGTATTACCCAAAGAGTCAATTTCAGAGTACATTTTCTGTCTCAATATGTTGTATCTTTGACCTATATTTATTTCTTATATGTCGACATGAAGCTTGTCTTAAAAGCATTTAATCAAATGCAGAAAACAGTCGGTATGCGATTAAACAATAAACCTTATGATATAACAGTTATATACATTGCTTTTTTTTTTCAAATGCATTACTATTTAATGCAGTACAATCATTAGACCATTAGCTGCCAAAACACCTCAAAAGAAGGAAGTTGTAGACTGTGATTTTCTAAAACCTCATATTTGTAATCACAAAATAAAGTTTGTTCGCTCTTTATCAGTTTTAGGGTTACCCTGCAATAGTAACAATATTTACTACGTTACCATGCAAAAAAATAGGAATTAATATAACCTTAATATCAAATTATTCCTTTTTCTTGCATATCGATTTCATCCTGAAATTGAAAGCAAATTACTAGCAATACAATTTTAACTAATTAATTTAGGCAAACTGTTGTTACTGTTATATATTTTACTTTCTTTTAAATAAAAGTTTATGCATTTATGACACTATATGAGTGAGTACTACTAATTTATGTAAAGTACTGTCATTGGAGTGCGCAGTAAAGAGAGAAATTATGAATATTGAATTTGACACAAAATGCAACTAAGAATTTACTCCAATAAAGCAAGGCTGATTAAATCACTTAAAACTGTAATCACTTAAGACGCCACTTCAAGTCAGAGTATTTTATCAAATTTGTAAGCAGCATTTAAAAAACACACACAAACAACTATTTACTTTTATGATCAAATAATGCTTCTTAAATGCTTATATAATAATCTTTCATCTCTCTGAAATGTATATGTTAGCTTCTTTTTTTATATAAGGAATGATATATCACTAACTACAGCCTAACTTAGGTTTAATTTTTTTATATTAAACGATTGTAGTTGCTTAGTAAGATCTGACGCCCATTGTGTAAGCCACCAAAATGCATATAATTATAGCATATTAGCTATTGATTACACCAACTATATTTATAACATTTAGGGACAAAAGCTTACCCATAACTCCTAAAATTGCCTAAAATATTTCTTTTAAAATATAGGTTGAAATTGAGAAATGAAAAAAAAATGAAACATTAAAGCAGACATTAATCCTTGTCATAAGAAAAAGAAATTGATTTTTAATCTAAATGGTTTCTGCCCCATGCATGGATCATGCCATGCCCTATGGTAATAATTTCTTTATATCCAAAGCATATTCAGGTTGGTGAAAAAAGAATGCAAGTTAGGGAAATGATTCTTCTAAATAGGATATCTTACAAACTGTTATCAGCTTAGTAAATGATCAGAAGTATTAAGTTGGTGTGATAAACGCTTCCATTAGTTATTCTGAAAATAAACTAATATCAGTTTAAAAGCTAAAACAAGTAATGTGTCATCATCTGCATATGCATAGATATTTCAGCATACAATGTAATTTTGAGACAGTCTCTTTCAAAATTAACTGATTACAGACACGTATTATGCATACTATCTAATGTAACATGTATCAAATTTTATTCTACCAGTTCTTAGAGGATTGATTCTATCTGGAATGAAAGCAAAGTTAAATTGTATGATACCACCTGCATAAAAACTTTAGTAATTTGCAGTCTTCTCATTGTAAATTAGAATAGATATACAAAGAACTAGCCTGTATCATGTTAGGAATTATGTTTGTATATTGTGAACAGCAAAAAAAAAGGGTACACATTTAGCTTTAAATAACTAATTAGATTTCTTTCAATTTAATAAAACTTAGCATATGTCAGATAAATATAACAAAATTCTACACCCAACATATATCAGCGTTCAGACCCAATTATATACTGTCTTTGACAACAATTTGGACAAACAAAGGATCTTACAATATATTTTTATAGTTATATATGTTACTTTGATTAACTTGACAGAAACTGAAAATGTATCTTTCTACTATTACTGAAGTGCTATCATTTTCTTTGTTTATGAGTTTTAAAATATTTAACTTTGGACAAATCAAAATAAATATGTTGTGAATGTAAAACGTTCAGATATTTACTTTTTCAGAAATGTGTATAGATATAGTTTCTTGATAAGAACTGATAATAATTTAAGGACATAGTGATATCTTGTCGTAATTTCAAGACATCATAAACAATTTTGGGATTAAATAAAGTATTATATGACATAAACTATAAGGTATTAAGCAATATATATAGTAACTCTTAAAGTCTGTAATGTATGTTGCATATTGACATACAAGCAACAAAATGATATCTTACACCAGAAACTATGTTAGTTATAGCTTTTCACTCATATTCATCTGTAGAATGCTCATGTATGGTTTTGTAAAGTTTACATGCTTATTTTCTAAAGTGAAAAGGTTCTTTCCTTAATTAACATTTTATTAGGGCTCATCATATTCAACAGCCTATACTTCTTAAAGTATGTGTGATAGAAACAAGCTATTTGTAGTTTTGAAATATAAAGTTTATTATAAAGTTAAAATTGTCTATTAGGAACATGTTACTTAAAATATAAATACTTTTTATGAAGATTATCAAATGAAACTATTAAACATAAATTATTTTGTAAGGTGTAGTTGCTCATGTAACGTAAATGATATAAATAACATAAAGGTGTGTTTATGGAAGCAAACAATTTATTGTAATACTTGTTTAAACCCCAAACGAGCTGTTAGCAGTTTAGAAAGACTGTATATATCATCTGGATACTATATTTAATTGTTATACCTCACGTGAATTTCCCTTAAAAAACTTCCATAGACGAACGACTGATACTTTATAATATCACCCGTTGCTACAGCAACGGCGAATACTGCCACGTGTTTGCCATAGCAGCGGGTGATATTATATAAATATTACATTCCCTGCACGGTCAGTGGCTCAGTGGTAGAGTGCTTGACTCGAGACCAAAGGGCCGCGGGTTCGAGCCTCACCGGCGTCACTGCGTTGTGGTCCTTGAGCAAGACACATTTATCCTGTTGAGTGGACGAAAAGAATCAAATCAATCAAATCAATCATTCCCTGCACGGGTGATAGTCGAAAATATCATCCCGAGGAATGTGATTATCACCCTAGCAGGAAATGTAATATTTACTTTATTATACTGAACAGAACATTAGATTCCTTAATTTCAAATATTTAGCTTCTCAATTAAAATATCAGAGTTTGAGTCTCAGACACTACCTGAAAATTTGATGACAGAATTGAAGCCAGTTCCTTGATACTTTTGAAGACATTTTATCAACACATTTGTATTATGCTCAATTACATATGGCTGGAAAATATTTGATAATTAGTATAAATAATAATGGATGGTTTGATGTAGACTGACTCCCCTACTATGTTCCATATTTGCCAATAGATATCATGTCCTATAGCATATTCTTTTTTTCTTGTAATAGTTACTTCTCTCCTTGTGCTCAGAACACAAACTCAGCTACTTGAAGATTGAACGCTATGTAAACATATGCATGTTTTGCTAAACAAATGTTTGGCAGCTGGGAGCCAGGCTAGATTTGATGTAATAAGTAGATATACTTTAGTAAGAATAATGATTGAATGTGATCGTTGCCATCATAGAAGATTGATAGAACATTTTCCCTGACAATTAGAGAATATTTTTATTGTTGCGTTTAACTACTGGATCATCAATAATGGGTGACTAACATAAAGAGTAAGGACTAGCCTTCTATAATATTTCTAGGCACCAAGATCAGTTGTTGATTTTTAAAAAAAATGTTTTGTTTACCTGATTAATTCATAATAAGCAAACATGTTAAGGATACATGGAGCTAGGCTGATGTCATACCATAGCTAGACATATATCTTATTTTAAATGTAGTTTGTCAACGATGACAAGCATTCCGATTAAATACCAAAGCAGATTGATGGTAGGCATACCATATTTTTTTCCTTCATACCTTCAATGGGTTATGTTTTTAAGTTTGGTGATATGAACATATTTTTGCACAGACAATGTAATGGTGGCTTTATAGACATACACCATGTGTATGTCCAATAAAATCGAGCTAATATATATCTTAATTGACTTTATATCAGGCCTTTGTTCATAATAGCATCAATAAATGAATAAGAATTGGGACATTCCATAAAATTACAATATAAAATTTGTCAGGGAACTGATATCTATTCTGTTGGTGTACTATCTTGTCAGTGAATTGTCCTGATTCTGATTAAAAACAGTAAAAGTAGCGTAGTTTGCTGTTTGTTTGTCCGTCTGTCTGACTGCCTCTCTAGATAGACATGTTATGACTCAGAATCGCCAAAGGCTTTACTACTCGAACTACCTGTACAGAAATTATGCTCAAAATACCCATCCAGAAGCATTGCATGACTCGAAATACCCATCCACCTCAACTCGAAAAATGCTACAGTTTATACGCCGTGTAAGTGGAACTTTTGGTGTGCGTACAGTCTGGAAATGGCAATAAAACTGGGGTAAGTTTAGAAATAGCAATATGTTAGGGATATATTAACTCATTTCTTCATGTCACGGGTTTAACATGAAGAAAATATGAAATAAAAACCATCTTATCATGACAAAAATGTGAATTCAAATACCAAAACGCAGGCAAATTTTACTGAGCAACAGCCGTTTCAGCAGCATTTTTATTCACAACAGCAAAATAAAACATGTATAAACGGAAAATAAGCAACATTTAAAGACAAAGTCTATATTGGAAGCAGAATGCGCATTCAATCTGTTAAATCAAACAGACAAAATATGCATTTACCTCGCAAATTTCTCCCTCTGGTGTGGTTCATCCTCCAACGTCCGCCAATTTTTGCTCGAAAAAACGGTCGCATAGGTACAGCCTCCCATAGCCTGCACAGGAGCCGTCTTCTTGGCAGACGGTTCTTTTGGACACCCAGGACAACTGTTAAAATAGATGGATTTGAGGGTTTCTCCAATATTACGCACACTGTTTGATCGGTTTGATATCTAAAACCTAAGTGCATAAATATGTTCTTCACATGCCATTTTGATGTTTGTAAATATGTTGCTTCATGTTCCATTTTAGCTCTTATGCCCGCAATGGGCCTGGAGTAAATAAAAACTTGTGGTTGAAAAAAAACTTGTTGTTACAAGATAAAGCTAGTTTACTGGTGAAACGCCAAATACTGACATTCATTTACCAGGAGGAAATGTAGCATTATTTTTTTACACCCTCGGACCCACTATCCCTGCTATCTGAGGTGGCAGCAGCAGTAGTAGTACATTATTATTATTATTATTATTATTATTATTATTATTATTATTATTATTATTAGTAGTAGTAGTAGTAGTAGTAGTAGTAGTAGTAGTAGTAGTTTTTTGTTTGTTACATCTATATGTCTTGTTCCACATCAGAACTAAGGATGAGGCTGGTGCCGTTAAACATTGATTTTTATTTTGCTGACAATTGCGAGGCGGGGCTTCCTTGTGGATTCTTTGTTATTTATGTTTCTTGTTTATCTTTGTTATGCTGTCCTGTCTGTTCCTTGCAGCCTGGGAAAGGGTAGAGCTCTGTTGTGTTTCCTTGTATTTTTGTTCCTTTCCCATTTGGTGTTCCGGGCCAGATATGACACTTAATTGTATCGATTCCTGATCTTTACCTTCCTCTCTACTTTTGAAAATAAATTACTGTTTAGGTTGTTACTATTTTTTCTTATTCTAGCATGCAAAAATGACAGAAACAGTAAAACCTGTCTAAGACGGCCACTCACAAATAGACAAGACAAAGGTCTTAACGACAAATAGTAGCTTAATGAAGGTCAATACTTTTGACCTACATTAAGCTATAATCGGTCTTGAAAGCCAATTTTTGGTATTTATTTGAGTGGCCGCTTGAGACGGGTTTTACTGTATCTATTTCCCCATGTAAAGTAGCCAGGAGTACATTGCATTTAATTTAGTTAAATAGCCTCCATGCGAGCTGAACATTTCTTGTACTTCAACAACAGCAGAATCTAGGGCGAAGATTTGGTACCAGTAAAATGCATTTAAGCCCCCCGGTGGCTTAGGCTGCTGTCCGTTCTATGGCGGTGGTTCTGTTGTTGTTAATCCCATTGTGGGAGTCTGTAATTGTTCTATGTTGTTGTATATACTCCCTTCCTAGTTTATCGCGGATCGTGTTTTACCGCGGATTTTACAAATCTCATGATTTCTCCCACATGGCGCCCCCCTCGCGATTGTTTACGCTAACTACATTTGAAGGAAGCCCCAAGCTCGTCAAATCCAAGTAAAGTTAACAATATGTCAAGTCAACTGATGAGTAAAATTATTTTCATATATACATTACGAAATTACCCTTTTTTATTGCTATTCACTACCCCTCCCCTTATAAAAGCCGCTCGAGTATTTTTAAACAAGCGATTCAGTTTGTTTACCTCAGCTGGAGTTGTCGTCTGTATCTGACATATGTCACGTATACAAAAAGTCACATGTTCTCTTTATAAGGAACGTCATAAAAATCCCGGTAGAATGGTCAGCTGTTTAGCGCCAACTGTCAATTTGTATAGACACGTTCATTCAAATGAAAATGCACTGGAAATAGTCGTAAGGAGCAATCAGAGGTTGTTTGTCATTCTTTTTTGTTAAATGCGCAAAATGCGATCATTGTTCTCACTGGATCCACCTTCCTTTATGTTCAAAAGTGAAATTCGTAAGGAGAGGCGGTGAATTTAGGTGCCCTCCCTGTGTTGAAAATGTAAAATACATTCTAATTACGTGAAAATTGAAATAACAATTTAAATTGATGCTAAAGATAGAATTTAAGTATTGTGAATTGATTGAAGCGTTTAATATTTATGGGAAAATGTTCTTTAACGTTTATTGGGACTTTTGAAGCATTTGGCTTCCTATTCTTTGATTTTTTTTAATTTAAGTGAACTCCGCGATAAACTAGGGTGACCTGATTACGTCACCAAAACATACATGGCTGCCGAGAAGCGCTCAATCTGGAAATGAATCATTCAAAACACATTTTCTTTTTCTGGTAAGATCGTATAGGAATGATTAATCTACAATGTGGAGTAATCAAATAAAAGTTCATTTGCTTCTATTTTACTTAATCCCACAATGACTAGTTAGCTCCGCGATAAACCAGGATTCCAGCATATGTTACTTAATGTCCATTCTAGTATTGAAATCATCTTGATGGGGAAGAGAGAGCTGGTTGCTTTACTTAATTTGTCTTCCTGGTGTCTCGTGATGGTTGAGCGGCTCTTCCTCGCGGTGCCACGGGGTTGTCTGCGGTTTGTGATTGTGGTATTCCTGATCATACTCACTTACTATTTTTGTATTTTTTCAAAAACTGTACATGTATATTGTAGCTGAAGGATGTTAGTGTTCACACTGGTAAATGTATACGTCGGTTTGCTGGTATTTACGCATAATGCCGGTACTTCATAGACCGGATGTGGTAGATATTGGTGTAAATACTATATAGAAAAACATGCCATATGCCACAAGGACTATAGACTTCAATCATTTTTAAGTATTCAGTATGTGCATGGCGATTTATGTAAGCATTTAGGAATAGATTCGAGTACCGATCGAATACCTATAATGAAGTCTATAGTCCTTGTGGCATATGACATGTTTTTCTATGTAGTATTTACACCAATATCGATCACATCCGGTCTATGAAGTACCGGCAATACGCATAAATACCAGCAAATCGACGTATACATTTACCGGTGTGGTGTTGGTAGGTTTTCTAGACATTCATCAAGAGTATTCCACATTCTGATATCTGATGGGATACAAAATATAGATGAGACATTTGTGCGAATAAATGGTGTAGAAAAAACTGTTAATATTTCTGAATGGTGTAGAAAAACGGTGTTATATCTGAATGGTGAAGAAAAACTGTTATTATTCCTGAATGGTGTAAAAAGCTGTTAATATTTCCGAATGGTGTAGAAAAACTGATAATATTTCTGAATGGTGTAGAACAACTGTTCTTATTTCTGAATGGTGTAGAAAAAACAGTTAATATTTCTGAATGGTGTAGAAAAAACAGTCAATATTTCTGAATGGTGTAGAAAAACGGTGTTATATCTGAATGGTGTAGAAAAACTATCATTATTCCTGAATAATGTTTTTAAGCTGTTAATATAAAATTTCTTAATGGGGTAGAAAAACTGTTAATATTTCTGAATGGTGTAGAAAAACTGTTCTTATTTCTGAATGGTGTAGAAAAACTGTTAATATATTTCTGAATGGTGTAGTAGAAATATAGTCAACAATATATGATGGAACCATACCATAATTATCGTTATGCATAGAATATGATTTATGCTGATGTCATCTGGGTACAATTTTACCAGCGTTACAGATCTGGTTAGTCCAGTACGTTACAATATAGACTGCTACATGTGTATTTTTGTAAGGAATTGGAATTTTGTTGTGTGCACCTGTCCCACACTATTGCATACTCTTCAATCGATTGTAAATGATATAGGTTTAATTAATTCAATGCATTCATGCTGAAAGTGAATTTGAGCCTATGCATGATGCCTTATATTTTAGAAGCAGCGTTTGTAATGTTATGCCATTGCGATGTGTGAATGACATTGCCCATCGCTGTTAAATTGTAAGACTGGCATCAGTCAACTAAATGTATATAATTACATATATAATTATGTTCTAATTCGACTCTTCTCATACGAACATAAATCATTTATATTTTATTGCAGCGTTGTTTTACATTTCCTCTTAAAATATAAAGAAGCATCATTCACCTGTCAGTTTCTTCAGACCTTTTAGCCTATCTTTACTGAGCATGCTCAGAAGCTTCTTATTTGCAATCAAATAAAACTAACAAGAATATAGTATGTGCCAACAGCCAGCTGATCGACGTGTATTTAGTATATTTCATAACAAAAGAATAGCATATTTTGTGTTTGTTATTCTGAAGCTCTGCCACAGCCATATTCTAAGTCCATCCGTCATAGTCTTGGTTTGCGATCCCCAAACAATGGAAGAACTTTTACAAGTTAAATCTGAAACGAACTGATATAATATCATCTTCAAGTATTGTATTCTAATCTTATAATTTTTTACAATTTTGAACAAATTGTTTCATCTACAATTGAACTTTAACATCCTGTGTAACTTTAAGGTTGAAATGCACTGATGCCATTACAATTAAACTGTAAACCTGCGTAAGTTCTGAAAGAAATGCTTAGATGCTCTTGTTGAATAAAGCATAAAATGCTTTAATTACAATAAAACTCATAAACTCAGATGGTTCAATCAGAATATATATGTAAGCTGTTAACACAGTAATCTAATTCGATTAGAAGCAACCGACTCTAATGCATATTTGTAAAATTATGCGTGATAATATTTCTATGGATAGACAAAACACTTTGAAGCGTGACAACGCTTACAATATGAAACATATTTCTCTTAAAATGAATGTCTTAAGTCGTTTCTCGTTTCTCTTTTAACATGAAATATTTAACAAGAACATATGTTCATGTCCAAGTGGGTTATTATATGGGCTCTGCAATAGAGATACCCAAAGTTCATTACTCAAAGGTCATGGTACATCTGTATGAAATGCTTTGTGAGCATCTGCTTACCATAACCATGAGAATAATCATTTGTTTAACGTTTTATTAGATGCCTTTTACTTTATTATTATCATAAGATAAAAGCGCAGATATATTTACCTTTAAGTGCATCTTCCTTAGCTCTATACTTGCCAATCTGTATTTCTCCAGATATTCGCCAATTTCACCATCTGCTTGCCATCTCTACCACTTCTTTCCATTCCTCTATCCTGAAATTCTTCCTGCTTCTAATGCATACCAATATGACGATGATGTCCAGTCTTTTCAAACACCTCAAAAAACTAAATACTTGTGATAAATATAGTACATTCATACTTAACAACAATGGGATAGACGAAAGCAGAAATTAGGTAGCATTCGTGCTTAATAGCCCTTCTAGAATAAAAATTCTAATCTATTCGAACCACCCTAATATTGTAAAATATCCCTTTTATATATTCTTTGGTGAACATGGTCACGATAAAACTGAAATAGTGTATTTCATTTGTTCGTCAGTATATGCTTAAATAAAGGGAATACATTTCCAAATAATAAAAAATATATATTCATTACTTGAAAGATCTTTCTTTCATATTCCAATGATATTTATAACTTGTAATGCAATGAGGAATAAAATAATTGAACATGCGGCATAAAATAATTGACTACTTAATGTATATATTATGCTTCTAATACTGTTGGCCAATGTTTCCGACATCATTCTAGAAACATATTAAAAATAGTATATGATGTGTATGCTACATCAAAATTGTGGGTGGGTGGGTGGGATGAAAGCACGTTTGAACGATCTGCTGGCTAAGGCTTCGATAATTCAATATTAACCTATCTTCGCTTTATACACCTGTCGTCACGCGCAATTAAAGTTTCACGTGGAAATTCATTTTTCAAATGAATACAACTCACGTGAAACTTAACTATTTAATGCGTTTTCAACTTAGACTTGATGTACCATAAAACCTCTTACAAGCGCCCATTCTCACCTTTACACTAAGACGCCGTGCAAACAAATATAAATTTCATTATGTTCTAATTCGACTCTTCTCATACGAACATAAATCATTTATATTTTATTGCAGCGTTGTTTTACATTTCCTCTTAAAATATAAAGAAGCATCATTCACCTGTCAGTTTCTTCAGACCTTTTAGCCTATCCTTACTGCGCATGCTCAGAAGCTTCTTATTTGCAATCAAATAAAACTAACAAGAATATAGTATGTGCCAACAGCCAGCTGATCGACAATAAAGAACGGGCAACCAAAATGCAATTAACAGCCATAAATGAAAAATACAAATGTATTCTTTTATCATATTTGTTAGCAACATTTTCTGAGGTAAAGCTCGTGTTTGTACCTGGTTTTGGAGCTCTCTACCTTCCATCTGCCATGTTTTTTTGATCAATCTCTCAGGAACTACGTTCCCTGCTGCTGTAGCTCCGCCTGATCTGAGGCTGTGTAAGCCAAAACTGCCCCAGGCAAACCAACTTTTTCCAAATTTCCCAGCAAAATCTCTCTTGCTCTAGTATATGACAACTTCCTACTTTTACGGAACTTACAACCAGACTTAGTTTAACACTTGCCTGAAAAATAAAATTACTTAAATCATCATTGATATTAGTTAATTTCTTATAAACCAAAAGATGAGTTTTGGGACACACTGTGATTCCTGTAGGGGATATGACTATCCACGTGCATTCCTTAAACTTATCAGTTTTGCTTTGCTTGATAAAAAATTCTAGTCTATCTTGAAAAATCCTGGTATCTGAACGTATTAAATTTGCCAATTCAGAATATCTCGGGAATCCAAACTATCCTCACATGCACATTAAGACGAATCTAAAATTAATAAGATTTTTACCATCTTTACCAAACATTTGTACAATTTTTAGCAACATATGAGGAGTAAAAGGTTCTTTTTTAATAACTGGCTTAGAAAAAATTCTGCCAGCCTCTTCATTCATCCTTACAGTGCTTGACATAGAAGAATTAAGCACCTCTGGCATTTTTTATAGCTAAATTGTTTCATTCTGCAATGCCGAAAGATTTCGCCATGTCCATAAATTCTGTGACCATTTGAGTTAAATCTAGTTTTTTTTTTTTTTTTTTTTTTTTTTTTTTTTTACGGAAATCATTTTTGACCGAACCCCCTTCTCTTAGTCGTCTAATTTCATGTAACTTTCAATAGGAATTACACTAATAACAATCTATGGTAAATTATCTCCCAACAAAATGCACCAATCACATTCTTGTTCACGTGATCTCGTGAAATTTGCTAAATAAGTCCATTTAAAGACACCTAGATGCAACCAAGAAGCGTCATGTCCTTTCTTGTTTTATCACAATATAGTTCATACCAATTACAATCTATAAACATCATCTCAACAATTAAGAAGCTCTTAACCCATTCTTGTTTTGTATGAATTTATAAATCTAATCTTATTGATCTCAAAACTGAGAATACTAAAACAACCAAGAAGCGTCACACACATTCTTAGTCTATCACCTTGGGAATCTCAACAAAGACTAACTATAAACCGCATCTCACCAAACAAAAAGCGCCAACCCCATTCTTGTCTCGTATTAGTTCTTAAAAGTTTATTTTTGTAATCTCAAATCTGAGAATGCTAAAACAACCAAGAAGCGTCACACCCATTCTTGGTAAATCACTTTGGAATCAGCCCAAAGGCAATCTATAAACCTCATCGCGCCAAGCAAGAAGCGCAAAGCCCATTCTTGTTTCGTATGAGTTCTTAAAAGTTTATTTTAATAACCTCAAGTCTGAGAATGCTAAAACAACCAAGAAGCGCCTCATCCATTCTAGATTAATCATTTTGGAGTCTGACCAAAGACAATCTACATTGTATTAATCACATCTCACCAAACGAGAAGCGCCAAGCCCATTCTTGTTCCGTATAAGTTCTTATGTTTATTTTAGTAATTTCAAATCTTTGAATGCTACAACAACCAAGAAGCGCTACCATGTCCGTTCTTGATTAATCACTTTTGGAGTCTGACCAAAAACAATCTACATCGTAAAAACCATATCTCGCCGAACAAGAAACGCCAAGCCCATTTTTGTTTCGTATTTGTTCTTAAAAGTTTATATCAGTAATTTCAAATCTTAGAATGCTAAAACAACCAAGAAGCGTCACATCCATTCTAGTTTAATCATTTTTGGAGGCTGACCAATACGTCTCGCCAAACATGAAACGCCAAGCCCATTATGGTTTCGCACAAGTTCTTAAAAGATTATGTTAGTAATCTCAAATCTGAGAATGACAAAACAACTAAGAAGCGTTACACCCATTTTTGGTTAATCACTTTGGAGTCTGACCAAAGACAATCTATAAACATAATCTCGTCGAACAAGAAGCACCAAGCCCATTCTTGTTTCGTATGAGTTCTCAAAAGTTTAATTTAAAATCTCAAGTCTTAGTATGCTAAAACAACCAAGAAGCGTCACACCCATATTGTATAAACCACATCTCACCAAACAAGAAGCACCAAATCCGTTCTTGTTTCGTATTAGTTCTTAAAAGTTTATTTTAGTAATCTCAAATTTTTGAATGCTTAAACAACCAAGAAGCCTCACACCTATTCTTGGTTAATCACTTTGAGTCTGACCAAAGACTCAAAATTGCGTAAACCACATCTCGCCAAGCGAGAAGCGCCAATCCCATTCTTGTTTTGTACTAATTCTTAAACGTTCATTTTAATAATCTCAAATCTGAGAATGCTAAAACAACCAAGAAGCGTCACACCCATTCTTGGTTAATCACTTTTGGAGTCTGACCAAAGTCTTCTCGCCAAACAAGAAGCGCCAAGCCCATCCTTGTTTCGTACGAGTTCTTAAAAGTTCATTTTAATAATCTCAATTCTTAGAATGCTAAAACAACCAAGAAGCGTCACACCCATTCTTGGTTAATCACTTTTGGAGTCTGACCAAAGTCTTCTCGCCAAACAAGAAGCGCCAAGCCCATTCTTGTTTCGAACGAGTCCTTAAAAATTCAGTTAAATAATCTCAAATCTGAGAATGCTAAAGCAACCAAGAAACGTCACACCCATCCTTGGTTAATCATCTTGGAGTCTGACCAAAGTCTTCTCGCCGAACAAAAAGCGCCAAGCCCATCCTTGTTTTGCACAAGTTCTTAAAAGTTCATTTTAATACACTCAATTCTTAGAATGCTAAAACAACCAAGAAGCGTCACACCCATTCTTGGTTAATCACTTTTGGAGTCTGACCAAAGTCTTCTCGCCAAACAAGAAGCACCAAGCCCATTCTTGTTTCGAACGAGTTCTTAAAAATTCAGTTTAATAATCTCAAATCTGAGAATGCTAAAGCAACCAAGAAGCGCCAAGCCAATCCTCGTTTCGTACGAGTTCTTAAAAATTCATTTTAATAATCTCAAATCTTAGAATGCTAAAACAACCCAGAAGCGTCACACCCATTCACGAGATCTTAAAAGTTCAGTTTTATAATCTCAAATCTGAGAGTGCTAAAGCAACCAAGAAGCGTCACACCTATTCTTGTTAAACACTTTTGGAGTCTGTCCAAAGACAATCTACATTGGATAAACCTCATCTCGCCAAACAAGCAGCGCCAAGTTCATCCTTGTTTCGTACGAGTTCTAAAAAGTTCATTTTAATAATTTCAAATCTAAGAATGCTAAAACAACCAAGAAGCGTCACACCCATTCTTGATTAATTACTTTTGGAATCTGCCCAAAGTCAATCTACATTGTATAAACCTCAACTCGCCAAACAAGAAGCGCCCGGCCCGTTCTTGTTTCGTGTTAGTTCTTAAAAGTTCATTACAAGAATCTCAAAGCTGAGGATGCTAAAACAACCAAGAAACGTCACACCAATTTCTTGTTTAATCACTTTGGGAGTCTGACCAAAGACAATCTACATTGTATAAACCACGTCTCGCCAAACAAGAAGCGCCAAGCCCATTCTTGTTTCATGTGAATTCGTAAATTTTATTTAATAATCTCAAAATCGAGATTGCTAGCTAAAACAAGCAAGAAACGACTCACTCTGTGATTGAATCGCGAAGACCATGTTTGAACATCAACTATCCAAACAAGAAGCGCCAAGCCCATTCTTGTTTCGTATTAATTCATAAGTTTATTTTATTAATCTCAAACTGAGAATACTCAAACTAATAAGAAGCGTCTCACCCTTTCTTGGTATATAACATTGGGAATCTCATAAAAAAAAATTAAATTCAAGCAAGAAGCGCTAAGCTCAATCTTGTTTAGTATACATTCATCAAATTTGAAATTAATCGCCATAGTAGATGCAACCAAAAGGCATCTCAACATTTTCTTAGGTTAACTTATAGGGAATCACCCTCAAGATCGACTTTATAAATGATGTCTCTCCAAACATAACGCGCCAAGCACATTCTGTTGTACTTCAACTTAATAAGAAATTTTTTAAAGCTAGTTTTTTTTTTGTTTTGTTTTTTTTGAGATGCGGAACACTCACTCCAGATTGACGGCTTACTATGTAAACCAGCAAATAATCCATATCCAAGCGAAATGTGGACGAACCTATTCATGTCAGAAGTAAAACTTTACTATTTTTGATATTTTAGAAACTCATCGCCCATTCTTGGGAAATGGCAGAATTCAACAAGCCGTTGATCCACACAAACCAAGTCTTAAGTATATGCCGTTGTCTGTATAATGAGCTGTACATGCTTAAGTTGTGATTAAGCTACTTACTTACTTACTATAATATTAAACCTGCATATATTAGCAAATATTTGAATACCCCTAAGCGACAAGGTGCAAAATACTCTTATTGCTTTTTATGATAGCTATAGATGTACCACGACCTCTGACCAATGACCTTTGGGTCTTTCTATTTCAAACGATTGATGCAGAATGCGTAAAATGAGCCAGTCCGGCTGGAACATATGTGTATGTCAAAGCTTTTATACATGTGTAAATAAATGCCTGAAACCATTTTTTCTAGAACAACATATCAATATTGTAAATATAGTCACGATTCAAAGCGTTTGGTTTATCTGTACTCCTGCTTTACACGCTGGTAATCAAACTAAAACATGCACATGCTTAGTTCATCATGTGCATTTCACGTCTACTCGCAATAATAATTTGCTTTTAGGAACTAAATTGCTACTTTTTCTCGAATAACTTAAGAGCTCAATGTATCCAGGAATCTCACCCTTTTTCGGAGAATAATGTTCGTCATAATAGAAGTCAAACCCAAAACAATATATCTCACCGGACAATAAGCTCCACACCATCTGTGAAGCATGCACATTTTTTTCTATTTATATATTTTAAATTTTTCGAAAGCTTGCGCTAAGAGGGAGATAACAGTTTTCTTCTTCGTATGCTTAAAATATTAAGAGTAGCCTCCCTTATACCGAAAATAATAATTTCTGACCTTAAATGCTCTAACGGCGCAAGTAAAACTTAACGTGTTATTAAACATTAGTACCATATTGTCAAACCTGTCATAGCCTCTATGTATCGGACAGCAAGTATTTTACTTTTGAAACAGCTTGAAACAAAAAAGAGCGACCTTGTATAAAATGTTTTAACCAGGCTGAAACTATAAAATACCAAGTGAAATATCTAGCTTGACTTATCAGTTCTTCGTCATGATAAACGAATTCCCCTAGATCTGTATTGCACTGGTTATAAAAAGAATACTTATCATTTAGAGTCCTCTCTTAGTCCAAGTGGCCCTTGACCTCCAATGTCCAGGCTCTCCGCAATGAAAAACGCCTGTCAGTTGTACCTCTTGTTGAATCAATGCTTGTATCCGGATAAATGTCCACTTGTGACCGAAAAATTCACTCATCTGTGAAAGCAGGTTTGAACGATCTGCTGGCTAAGGCTTCGATAATTCAATATTAACC
The DNA here is from genome assembly GCA_964019695.1 of Loripinus fragilis. NCBI lineage: Eukaryota > Metazoa > Mollusca > Bivalvia > Lucinida > Lucinidae > Loripinus > Loripinus fragilis. The sequence continues at coordinate 26,670,208 of OZ026520.1, forward strand.
TATCTTCGCTTTATACACCTGTCGTCACGTGCAATTAAAGTTTCACGTGGAAATTCATTTTTCAAATGAATACAACTCACGTGAAACTTAACTATTTAACAGGCAGGAATCACACGTAAATCCGCGGCTAGCCTTTGTCGCCGATTTCCACGACATTGAAGTTTTTGGAAGGTAGCGGTTTTCCGTGAATTTAAAAAACGCTAAATATATCTCTTTGGGGAGCAGTTATTTTTTGTAAGTTTTATAACCGTCACGGAAATCCATGACATCCTTTATAAATAGCCACCACACGCATGGTACGTGTCGTATCGTCGTCAACTGTAGCTCAACTTGAGGTGTGCTTTAGTTCTGACTACTGTGAGACATGAGCACTTTTTTTTGTTTCATTTTGATGTATTATTATGCCTCCCCCTGAAAGGGCTGTGAGATAAATTGTTTTTCCCCTTGTGTCCGTCTGTCTGTTTGTCTGTCTGTGTGTCTGCCTGCCTTTCTGTTTGTCACAAAATCGTGTCCGCTCTATAACTTGATAACCGTTAGAGATACTACAACGAAACTTCATACATTTGTAAAGCACATTCAGACGACGTGTCATGCACAATAACCACAACTCTTGCACTTTTATTTATCAAATTATTCCCCTTGTAACATAACTAAGTGCATTTTTGTCCACTCTGTAAGTTGAACACTGTGAAAGCTATTTGGTTAAAACTTCATATACTTCTAGAATACAATGAGGTAGTGCGCCATGCACAAAAACGATAACTCTGCTTAGGATGATTTGGAGTTATTTCACTTTGATCATTTGTAATGCTATTTCGTGTCCCCTCTATAACTTGGTATTCGTTAGAGATATTTCAACGAAGCTTCATATATTTGTAAAGCACATTCAGACGACGTCTCATGCACAAGAACAATAATTCTCGCATGTTTATTTAAATTATTCCCCTTGTAACATAATTAGTTGCAATTTTTGGTCGGCTCTGTAAGTTGAACACTGTTAAAGCTTTTTGATTGAAACTTCATACGTTTTTAGAGTACAATGAGACTAATGACGTGTCATTAGAAAGAACCATAACTCGTATATGCATATTTTCAAATTATTCCTCTTGTAACATAATCACAAACTGCATAGGCAAACTCGAGGCATCGTGAGGAAGAGCCACACAACGAGACACCAGGAAGACAAACAAAGCAAAGCAACCAGCTCTCTCTCTTCCCTATCGAGGTGATTGCAAAACTAGAATGGACACAAAGTAACGCACAACAAAACATAGAACAACTACAGAATCCCACAATGGGAGTAACAATCAACAACGAATCAACAACAACAGAGCCACCGCCTTAGAACGGACAGCAGCCAAAGCCTCTAGAGGGGGGGGGGGGGCTTAAATGCATTTTACTGTTACCAAATCTTCGCCCTAGACCTGCTGTTGTTGAAGCACAAAGCGTTAAACTCGCATGGAGGATTCCTAACTATTGCAGTGCATCATCTTAGAGAAACAAAATAATCAAATTAACGCACTATGATAAAACAGAGAAAAGGGCTCACGACTTTCAGATAGCCAGAGCTAAAGAAACACTCAAGTTTGGCCACGGTGGGCCAAGCTACAGCCAAGCATCAGGCACCAACCCACCGATTAAAGCTTAACGTCAGTCGTCATTGAATCTGAGGCCTGACCCACCACCGTGCAATTAAAGAGGAAACCACGGCTAAAAACTGTGATTTGGTTTACAACCAGGCATGCAGACAGTCCCATGATATCCAAGTTATATCCTACTTTTTTTTAATAACACTTGATAATCTTTTTGAATTGATCACTAAAATTAGGGTTTCCAAAAATTATTTTGAATTTATAAACTAAGTCACCATAAAATATAGGTTCTGATATGCCCTGTTGCAGAAGAGTTTTTAAACCAATATTGTATTTAACAATTAACTGAGTGTCTGTGGTAGAGTTTAGAAAATGCTTTTCGAATTTTACGATATCTATAACCTTGTTTAGATAACTTAGTAGTCAAAAATAAGGTTATGTTGTTGAAATCATCAATATTAGAACACACTCTCGCAAAACGAATAAGTTGCGAAATATATACACCATAGGAAAGTTGTGAAATATATACACCTTAGGAAGGGGAGCGAGGAACATCTCTATCAAGAAATGGGAAATTTACTATTTCAAAATCAAAATTATTAGACTTCAAGCTAAATCCCATCTTGAAGAAAACTTCAAACAGCATCCTTTAAGAGATGTTTGCACTCTGTGCGCCGGGGCGTTAGTCTCAGACAGCCTGTTACATATGTTACTGTAAAAAAACTAAGGAAAAAAGCCAAATGAAAGTTTGAGCTACAGAAAGAAGACTATAAACTATCTAATTATTCAAATTTCTTATGTAGTTTGCAAGCTGGGTGCCTAAGCTACATAAAAGCAACATTTTAAACAAAATTACAGCTTCAAATAGTGTTATATGCGTTACATAGATTAAATTTTCCTTTGAAAATTGAAATCGTGACTAACATTTTTTAATTTTACAGCCGATTTGTGCATTCTTTTAAGTGTTTTGAATCTTAGTTTGCTACAATAATCATTCGACTAATAGAAAAAACAAAGTTTTGCTTTTCTTTGTCAAAAAATTGTTTTATATGAGCTATTAAACAACTCTACCCCCAATTTCAAGTATCCAATTTTGATATCTATCATTGAAGAAAAATATATGAAAATATTTGACACTGGTGGATATCTTACATTTTTGGGACTGTCATGCTAAAGCAAAAAAGAATTTTAGATTTGCAAGTTTGACATCAGGATCAGAGTACTTATTAAAGTATGTAACGTATGTTACATGGCATTATGAATGAGCAAGGAAATTGTCTTGGAAGTAAGAGATGATATTTCATAAAAATACTATTTTTCACGTGTTTTCCTATTAATCTCTAGCCTCTGATACCTTAGCCTTAGTAATTATAGTCATTGCTGATAACAAGTCCATGGACTTGCGTTACAGATGTTATATATAATCTTTTTTATCACATATTTCCTAATGTTTATAATACTAAAATATATAGACATACAAATAGAAAATAATAGTTCACGTTTAAATGACACTATTTAATAAATATTACTATTAAATATAAATATTCAAAAACAATCTTTATTCAAGTCAACCTCACAATGTCTATCATTGTGTCTGCTTCTATGGCAAAATAATCACCCATTTCGTCACAACCAGTAGAATGATGGCATAGTATTAGGACTGCAAACTGAGTACAATATGTTCTTAAAAGGGTTTCCTTTGGAAGCAAAGACTGCACCAAAGAACTGAAACCAGAGTGTGCATATTTTCGGGGCCAGACTAGCTAGTTTCTGCCATGAAGCCTAATTGACAGAAACTAGCTAGTCTGGCCCAGGGAATATGCACACTCTAGTTTCAGTTCTTTGGTGCAGTCTTTGCTTCTAAAGGATACCCTTTTAAGAATATATTCATCAGTGACCCTCTAATAGTTTCAAAGTTCCACAATGAAACCCATGATTCCAAAGGACAAGAAAATAAAATCTACACAATCCTGTTTCACTCCTACCCTTTGGGAATTGTGCAGATATATCTTACCTTAAAGAACAATTCAAGCTGCATCAAATAAGAGATGTTTGCACTCTATTAACCAGGAGGTTAGCCTGTAACAGTATGTTACGTATGTTACCATATCAATTTAAGAATAAATGAATTGAAAATCTGAGAAACAGAATGAAGAATAAAACTATCTATTTATTTGAATTATTCATGTAGTTTGCATGCTGAATACCTTTGATATACATGAAAGTTTTTTAACAAATATACAGCTTCCTATGGTGTTACATTAATTAAGATTATCTTTTAAAATTGGTAATTGTGACAAACATCACTTATAAGCATTTCGTGTAATCCTCATCTTTTGCCATCAAAGGACTTAATTTTCTTTGTATGTGTGGCCTGTCGAACAAATTGACTCAGCTATAACTTGAATCCTTAGCATTCTTCAAAAGCAGAAACAGCATGTCAGTGTCATGGGATCAAACACTTGATTAAATATGGATTTAATGCCATTTCACATATATGCATACAATGGAGTATGACTCTGGTATATGTGTACCTCTAAGAATATTTTAAGATTTCTGACATTGGTCAAACAGAAATTTGATAGGATGCTGTATTTGTATCGTTTGTCATGGAACCTTTCTAGTCCTTTGGTGCTTAAGTCATCAGGTCTTAGATCAAAATAATTTTGCTGCGCCCAAAGAGCTTAATAAAGTTTGTTTAGTGACAATGTTAACTCTTGGTGGTTTTGGCAGACAGCCAGAAGCAATTTCTGTTACACCTTGAAAGTCTTCTGGTATATGAGAAAGAACAAGAAGTTGGACATTGCTATCAATTATGTTTGCTACTGGTTGTTGTTTGTTGTTAGTACATTGAAGCAAGCCTTTAAAGAATGTAAAACCTTTGATAGTTTTTGCAGCCATATCATTAGCTGTTGCATTCAAAAGAAGGAAATTGGCCTATGTGTAGAATAGGATAACCAGTAGTTCTATATTATGCTCTATGAAAAATTTATACAGAGTTATGATTAAGGTTGTCCCATTTCATGAAATTATTGAAAATACTGAAATTGAAAACACTTGCCTCTGGCTGTGTTATCAAAAAGGATGTCACGACAATGCCCTTGCTCATTTATTATGATGAGTTATATATGTTACATCCTTTAATAAGCGCTCTAATCTTAGAAACTTAGTGAATCATTGAAGTTAAAGGGTCTAATTTTCGCTATGTTAATCCTGCATTCCATTGCTTTACCTGCTGTGATACATCTAGCTGGTTTATCTGAAGGGAAATAGTTACCTCCGTTTCAGCACTTCAGAAGTACTAAGATTTCAAATAAGTTTTTGAATGCTTGGGGCAAGAGCAATCTTACTGCAACTGCCTCTACATCCAAGCTAGTCAAGTGATAACTTTGCTCTTATTTTGCAAAAGCTATGTCTCTACCGTGTACCTCTAAGAATATCTTAAGATTTCTGACATTGGTCAAACAGAAACTTGATAGGCTGCTTTTTCTTTGTATCATTTGTCATGGAACCTTTCCAGTCCTTTGGTGCTTAAGTCATCAGGTCTTAGATCAAAAGTATTTTGCTGCGCCCAAAGAGTTTAATAAGTTTTCTTTAGTTACAATGTTAACTCTTGATGGTTTTGGCAGACAGTCAGAAACAATTTCTTTTACACCTTGAAAGTCTTCTGGTATAAGAGAAAGAACATGAAGTTGGACATTGCTATCAATTATGTTTGCTACTGGTTGTTGTTTGTTGTCTGTACATTGAAGCAAGCCTTTAAAGAATGTAAAACCTTTGATAGTTTTTGCAGCCATATCATTAGCTGTTGCATTCAAAAGAAGGAAATTGGACTATGTGTAGAATAGGATAACCAGTAGTTCTATATTATGCTCTATGAAAAATTTATACAGAGTAATGATTAAGGTTGTCCCATTTCATGATCCATTGAAAATACTGAAATTGATAACACTTGCCTCTGACTGTGTTATCAAAAAGGATGTCACAACAATGCCCTTGCCCATTTATTATGAAGAGTTATATATGTTACATCCTTTAATAAGCGCTCTAATCTTAGAAACTTAGTGAATCATTGAAGTGAAAGGGTCTAATTTTCGCTCTGTTAATCCTGCATTCCATTGCTTTACCTGCTGTGATACATCTAGCTGGTTTATCTGAAGGGAAATAGTTACCTCCGTTTCAGCACTTCAGAAGTACTAAGATTTCAAATAAGTTTTTGAATGCTTGGGGCAAGAGCAATCTTACTGCAACTGCCTCTGCATCCAAGCTAGTCAAATTATTTTGCAAAAGCTATGTCTCAAGAATATTTTAAGATTTCTGACATTGGTCAAACAGAAATTTGCGCTCTAATCTTAGAAACTAAGTGAATCCTTGAAGTGAAAGGGTCTAATTTGCGCTCATCAATTTTGAGTGGACTGGTGGACTGGTGGTAAAATTGTATAACAGTAAATGATTGAAATATTGTGTGATGATTCTACTAGTTGCAATGAGGCGGGTGATAATAATTATTACCACAGAAGCGGACAACGACAAACGTTTAACATGAGTGTTAAATCGATGAGAATTAGTTTGGACCATTTCATTTATTGTATTGTCTTGTAAAAAAGTAAAACTATCTTTTCTATTTGTGGCTCTATATTTAGCATTATATGCACAGTATTAGGAAATGTGTCCAAAAGGTCATTGATAGCATCTGTAACAATAGTCCATGGGCTTGATAATCAGAAAGGTATAATTTCTATTGTTTTGGCACCAAAGACTTATATGTACATATTAAGTGTACTGATCTTAGAAACTTGATGATAGCTTGCAGATATATGAGCATGACAGACTAAGAAAATGTAAAATATCCACACGCTGGTTTAAGCCCTCCAGTAAAACATGTTTACTGACCCTTCCAATGTGGATCATTCATGTTATTTCTGTTTTGTGTTTGTTATACTTTCGAGCGCGTCTGTTTATTGATGCCTTATGGTCACCTGCCGGGAAAGGGCTGACCTCTTGGCTCTCGTTTGTGATGTCTTATTGTGAGCTTGTTACTTTCTTATTGGTATCCTGGGCCAGGTGTGGTACTTGATTGTATCGATTCCTGATGTTTGCCTTCTTTCATGTGTTTTACTTAAACGGTAATAACACAATTTGCTTCTCAGTAAAACTGGGAGTAGGGCTGCGTATTAGCTCCTATAAGACAATATATTTAAGATAGAAAAGCAAACTGGGATTTTTCTATTCATCAGTTGAGTATATGTTTGTAAAATCTAATAAAACAGTTTGAAACCAAGATATAATAGTTGTTTAACTAAATGACGATAGCCACAATTATGTCTTTTAAATTATAATTAGGTTCATGTAACCCACATAACACCAAAGTTATCCGTATTATGTTAAACAGCTTCGATGTGTAGTAAAGACATCCAGTATGCAGACTATAAGAATAACAATTTATTAGATATTTTAATGTCTTCTTTCTGTAGCTCAATCATTCAAATGGGTACGTGCATTAAGAGGCTATTTTGGCCCCCCCCTATGAAGTCAAAAAATAGAAGTTGCTTTTCACAAGTTTCTTCTAATTGGTTTATTAGAACAATAGCCAAAGTGTTAAAGTCTGGTATTGATTCGACACGTACGGTTAATATGGTGACAAAAATGATCCACCAAAATAGAAAGAAAATAGGATAATGACCATTTGGAAGCAAATATGAGACAAGAAACAGAGGAATTAATATAGAGCACAAACAAATACCAAATAGATATTTTAACAGATGATGAGATATATCACAGCACACAATATATTAAAAGGTATGTTTGGTATTCGCTTGTGTTGATACCTAATCCTTAAAAAAATCGGTCTCCAAAAGCCTTAAATTTGGCACAAAATGGCAATTTCTCTATTTTAGCCTATTTCGTCCGCCATTTTTGTTACCATAGCAACGGTAAAAGTAAAATAAAAGCCTGGATATTACACTTTGGTTATTCTTCTAACAAACCAATTGGATGAAATTAATGAAACACAACTTTCAGTTTTTGGCTCCAGAGGGGGGCAAATTTGCCCGTTGATGCACGTAGCTCTTTCTTATTCTCAAATTGATATAGTAACATATGTAACAAGCTGTTGGAGGTTAACGTCCCAACTTACAGAGTGCAAACATATTTTATCCAATGCACATTGAATGGTTATCCTCGTTGAAGATGTAATATGTCTGCAGAATTCCAAAGGGGATTGGGATGCAGCAGGCCCTTACTTAGCTTTAAGTCAAAGTACTGTTTGATGATTTTACTTATTACGATGATGATGATGACACTGAAGCAGACAAAATGATGGATGCTGTGTATGAAGAAGACTTGGATGATGATTGATTTTGAATATTTATAAACTGCCCTGTTCAAATGTGAAACAATCTTCTCTGTTTGTGTCCCTATATGTTTTAGCATTTTACATATTAAGAAATATATGAAAGTAAGTTTATTTATAACATGTGTAACAACTATCTATAGGTTTGGTATCATGCTCTGAGCATAATTTCTAAGGTTTAGGCACCAATGACAATAGATGTATAGGGAAACCAGTAAAATATATTCATTCTTTCAGAAACAGTATCTCTTAAGTAAAGGCTCTTGCTCACTCGTTATGCCATGTAACATATGTAACGCTCTCTGATCTTTAAAACTTGGTGACAACTTGCAGATCTTTAAGTCTTTATCATACGAGCCAGCTTAAAGTCCCTAAACATGCAATTATTTTCACAATTTTAGCCCAAACTTTCAAATTACATTTTCTTTATTTGATATAGTAACGCATATAACAGGCTGTTTCAGATTTACGCCCCAACTTATAGAGTACAAACATCCTTTATTCAATGCAGCTTGAGTTGTACTTCTAGAGGGAATGTGTCTGCAAAATTCCCTCAAGGAGATTAAAACATTTTAGGCATATCTTACGTAAAGACAATAAGCTTGCCCATTTATTACATAAGGTAACATATGTTACAGCCTCTGATATTAGACATTTTGCAACAAACTTGCAGATTTATAATCCTTTTTATATAAGCAAATAAATCCCAAACAATGAAAGATAATCATCAGCTGCAAATATTTTAATTAGTTTTACTCTAGTTTTCGATCGATTTTCGGTTGTATTGACGGTGTGCCGTGGTCCTTCGCTCATTTACATATAAAGCACTCACGACACACCCAGTTTATGCACCCACTTAGGCTTTAATAAGGGAGTTATGACTGTATCCCGTCAATGTCCCACGCCTGTTCGTATTGAGTAAAAGTGTGGGGCATTTGTAATTTGAATTTTGAAAATGGTCTAAAGTAAGTACCAATCTTGTAGGAGTCGACGTGACAATTCCGTCTGCACAATGTCACCCCTACTGTTGAGAGTGTAAGTTATTCCGCCTGGAAGGGCTAGGAGGTGTATTATTGTTTGTTTATGTTTGCCGCTCTTATATAGTGAGCTATACGTTGATGTTTTTGAGGTAACATCATCCAGGGCATCACTCCGCTTCTCCGTCCAGTCCTTGTATACATAAGCTCGCGGGCGGTGTTACTCAGACGCGGACATCGGTCTACGAAGTTAGCTTTCCCTAGGGTAAGCTTTGGGGAATAAAATTTTGCCTCTTTAATTATGTTTTTCTATTTTATTTGCAGTTTTTGTGGAGCGGGTTGGCGAGGAGTCGGTGTTCTTGTGATTAATGATCCCCTCAGAGATCTCACTTTTGCTCCTTATAATTTTGAACTCCATTTTAAAAGAATGGCCCGTCATCGAGTGATGGCCTATATATTTTAGAGATTTTAAGCGGGGATAGGGGGCTTATTCCTAAGGGGAAGGGCGCCGCTCGGGTATGGTAAGACTCAGAACATGTGTGTGTGTTCTGAGTTCTCCCAGCATCCTATATTGAAATTTTGGTTGAGGCTTCCAATGAATAATATACCTTCTGGGTTTCTCGTGTGAAACCTTTAGTGTATATTAACCTTAAAATTGCGGGGCATGCAAAAGCATGGCAGTAACATACAGAGCAAGTTTTGGGAAGGTTGAGGGTTTAGTTATTAGTGTTTTTAGTGGTTAGTGGTTAATTATTAGTATCCTGGGGATAGTTTTGCAGGTCTGCGAGAAACGGAAGAGGTATTAATTAACCTCTCCCATCCCCTCGCTTCGCTGACATGTTAATAGTTAGACATGGCAAACGCGTCGCGACAATAACAAAATTCCAAAATTCCAATCTTCATCTGTGTTGAGCATCCATCCTATCCATTGTATCCTATCCTGTTGGTCCACAATCCATCCATCGTTGATATTGCAGCTGTGCCGTCACATCGACAGACACACCAACAGAAAGACCGGCTCAGATGCAGTTGTATGCCCTGAAGAGACTTTGAGTTAACCAGTTTACCAATTCCAAATATCCAAGAAAGAACTGCCCTTAAGTTGCTCTAATACGCGTTATGGTTTGGTGGTTGTGGGTTGGGCATGTGTGTGTGTGTGATGGCCATTTTTGGCCATTATAAGGACAATTTGTTATTTTAAGGGGTAATACGAGAAACGATGCTCGAACTCGCGAAATGCCAATTTGGGCTTATTTCTAAACTGAGGAGGAGTGTGGGGTGGGGGGAGGGTGGATCGCGCTTATCTGCAGCTGAAAAAGAAGTTTTATTAATGTTTTGTGTACATGCAATACAGTCCTGGTTGTATCTATACGTTAATTTTTAGATTGTTTTAATTTTTTGGGTAAATGCGGTATTTTTGGTTTAGTTATATATTCCTGAAGATTATATCCCATTTTTGAATAATTGAAAGAATGGATTTAATATCTTGTCCCAAATATTATTTAGAAGGCTGTAAATATGAGTGTTTCAGCCTTTAAAGTTGCTTTCATTCACGTTCTCCAATCGTAAAAGTAGGTCAATCAACTCTAGTTTTAATACCAAATGTTCACCTTTAAACTGAGTAGGGGTAGGGTAGTTTAATTGCTAATTCCAGAAAAAAAAAAAAAAAAAAAAAAAAAAAAATATTTAAGATAGGGAAACAAACTTTAATTTTTCTGTTAGCTAATTGCATAAGCTAGCCTGACATGGTTAAAACATTTAGCAAAACACACAGAGAAATTGTGAATGTAAATGATGTTAGCCACACTTGCAAATTTTAATTGGTTATCTGATTTATGTAACGCATATGGCACCTTAGGAAGCTGCAATTTTGTATATATGGCTGTCATACGTAGTTAAGATATCCAGTATGCAGACTATATGAATGAATTTTAAAAATAAATATTTAATGGCTTTAATTTGTAGCCCAAACTTTCAATTTACTTTTTCTTAATTTGATAAAGTAACGTTTGTTACAGGCTCTTACAGACTAACGCCCTAATGCATAGAGTGCAAGTCAAGTCAAGTCAAGTCAAAATTTTATTCTGGACCCCTAACCGGGGTATGAGAATACAACATACAATAAAATGAACAAAACATATATAACAGCAAAAGAAATGAGTTGAAAGAAAAATAGATAGTAAGCATTTAAATGTTTCAGATCCAAAGCAAATACCGTAATGGTTCAAAAGCTACTATTTAGGGTGCTCAAAAGAAACGTCTCAATGAGACGCCTCCCTCGAACACGCAAAACACAAGCTTAAATTGATGGGTAAGAAAATAAATGCAATTTCAGTTAAATAAACGAACCCTAGACCAATTCTTTAAAGACTCGGCTTTTAATTTTCTATAAGACAGGATATGTCTGCAAAACTCCCTAGAGGGGGAAGCAAACCCATTCTCAGCCATCCGTCCACTATGCCATTCGTTATGGATAAGTCCAAGATGGTTCTGTTGTTGTTGATCAATTGTTTATGTACTCCCCTCTCACTGTGTGTGTGTGTGTGTGTGTGTGTGTGTGTGTGTGTGTGTGTGTGTGTGTGTGTGTGTGTGTGTGTGTGTGTGTGTGTTTGTTTTGGTATGCATTGCTTTGTGTCCTTTCTCGTGTTCCAATCATCTTGAAGAGGAAGATTTTGTTTTATTGTCTGACCCATGTCTTGCCATTTTTTATGTTCTGTGGCTCTTCCTCACGGTGCCATGGGTTAGTCTGCAGTGTGTGATAGTGGTATTTCCTGATCAAACTCGTTACTTTTAGACCTCACCAATAACTAACACATCAAGATAAATTTCATATAATGTATTAGGAAAGAAATTTGACAGTGTCACAAAGAAGGCCAAATTCAACCCAGCTAGAATCATCATTATTTTGAACAATTTTTTTTTACCCATATCCCCATACAATATACAAAGTCCCATCCGGTTCTGAAGAATTTCTTTATAGGGGTTTTACGCTATGTTAGCACGACGGCCAACTAAGTCATGCGATCTTAAGGTTATCAATAAAATGTTGATCTCTGATATCATAGGCCTTCAACTTTTTTATAGCCAAAATCCAGGGTACACAGCAGCGCAGTGATTTGGAAGTCGGTTGCGTTGAGGGAACTAAAATTGGTTTAATTTGTCAAGTATATAAAAGGTATTCGATCATGCATGTCTGTTTAACACATTGAGCTTAAACTTATTCTGATATTCGCACTAGCGGTTTCCATGCTTGACTATGCCCATTTTCCCTTAGTATATTTACTTGGTTGTTTAACTTCAGCTAAGCCATCTTATGTAATCAGTGTGGACAACGCAGTGGAAATTTTCTTCTTTGTGCAGACAATCATATAGAAAAATAAAGACACATGTGTACAGCTTTTAAACCCATACTTTTGTTGTTGTTTTGTTTGATTTGATTCTTTACATCCCATCAACAATCTTTCAGTTATAAAGGGACGGGTCTTCCTGGGTTGAACCAGTACTAAGCTAGGATTAATGTTCTTGCTTTAGGACACAACGCAGTGACGCCGGTGAGGCTCGAACCCTAGGTCTCGAGTCAAGCACTCTACCACTGAGCCACTGTGCTCCCTTAAACCCATACTCTAAATTACATTTCCAGTTCAAGATTCCACCAACCACGGGTAGGAAACTTCAAACACAGAGCCGTCCCCAGGGGATTCTTTGATATTTTCATATACACGTAGGCTCGGGTCATTTTTTTTTTGCGTCCGAAATTTTGAATTTCATATTTTTGTGGTTTTCAGAAAAATGATTTTTTGGGTATGAAGATTTTTTGGATATTTTGAGGGGTCATCACAAAATAAGACTATATTTAGGGGTCATTTCTATGCATATTAATTAGGGTCTTTTCTTAAGGTCAATGTACAGCATGGGGGATATTTATTTGAGTTGGTAAAACTTCAAATACTATTTTGGGTGCTTGAAAGTCGTGATATTTTTGGGGTGAACGGTAGATGCTGGGACCGGGCCTAAGTATGAAGAAAACATGAGAGTACCCCCTCCCCCTCGGAGACCAAGCTTTTGTTGTGATTGTTCCATGTCTGTGCCAGTACATAACCGTTTTGTACAAAGCGAGCGACCTAATCACTACACCGTGGAAGTTTTTCTTATGGCTGCTCCGGAGCTGTACCAGTATATTTTAGCTGAGAGTGTTTATTATTGTGTGTAACTTTAGTATGACCAGGAGCGCAGGGCCACAGCTTAAAGTCTCATCCGATACTGTAACACTCACGTGGAGAAGAGGATCAAACGCGGGACCCCTGGGTACAAGTCGAATACACCACGCCGACTATATTTTTGTTATTGTTTAATGTTTGTGGTCGCGTTCCTTGGCTATAACCAGTACTGGTCGAGTGGGTTTATGTTTTTGAGGTTTTATGTCCAGGAGCATCCGAAGGCTCACCGGCAGTTTATTGCGAAAGCCTATACTTGTAACACACATTCACTTATTCGAGAAAAGTATTAATATTCTTATATCTACGGGTTCAGGGTGGGGAGCAAGACGCCTAGATATCGGTCTGAACCTTCATCATCAGGCTTTGCTTTTGTTGTGTGTATGTAAATGCGAGAAGCGAAGGCTCAGACGAAATGCTTTTTAATGATATCTGTATGCTCCTTCGTTGCTCGCATATGCAATTGGTACGATTGTATAAGTATGGGTCTGATCACCATTGCAAGAAGATAAGTCTCTATGCATGTTCATAATTTGAAACGCAGTCCCGAATAAGAAATCCGAGTTGTCTATATAACCTATGCTCGAGTATTCGATTATTGTAAGTTGTTCGATAATGTACCAGTACACAGCCTGAACTCAACAACCGAACCGCTCTCTGTCAAAAATCAAAGTCACGGATATCCATAGCCTCTACAAAAATGTTTAAGGTGACGGGAAGCCGTTACAATCAATGTACCTGTACACAGCCTGAACTCAACAACCGCTCCCTGTCAAAAATCAAAGTCACGGATATCCATAGCCTTTACAAAAATGTTTAAGGTGACGGGAAGCCGTTACAATCGAAAACTTCAAGGTCACGGAAATCCATGACTCGCGTTTCAAAACTTAGAAAATCGCAAGTTTTTGATAGCGAGTAACTCTATATAAATGCCGAGTAACCTGAACAACTCGAAGTTAAGTTGAAGCTTAAGGCAGAATTTTATGCAGTCGTTATTGTCCTGTTAGAAAAAATTGAATTTTAACAGCAACATACTGTCATCTTTACCAGCATCTCCAGCTCCTTCCGACCACATATTTCCCTTCCCAGTGTTTTGAAATCACTCGGATGAAAACTTTATCTTACGTCATCAAAAGATTGGTTATTGGCACGCATTCCAGGAAACTTTTGGTTTTCATAACACTTAAGATAAGTTGGGAAAACGGAAAAGTAGGTATTCGTTGCAAAGTCGCGGACTTCCGTGACAAAGGCTAGCCGCGGAATTCCGTGTGACCCCTACCTGTTTAATGCGTTTTCAACTGAGACTTGATGTACCATAAAACCTCTTACAAGCGCCCATTCTCACCTTTACCTTAAAACGCCGTGCAAACAAATATAAATTTCATTCTATTTAACTGTGAAAAAAATAATCTTACGGAAATTCTATTTTCTCTGATAGTCAAATTTAGTGTGATGTCCAAGCCAAGAATTCACGGAACTATTCTCCAAGTAAACCATATCAATTGCTATCATAGAGAGATTATCAGTTTACTACAAAAATAATGGCATTAGAGACTGGGCCAGTGTATTAAATGGTAGGTCCAGATGCTTATGATCGTCAACAAAACTTATAGATAGAATTTTTTTTTAAATTAAGTAGAGGAAGAGCCTTAATGTCAGGCTCCTAGATCAAAGTGCGTAACTGAAAATGATTTTTCTTATTTCTCAACCAAAACATATCTTCTGGGTACTCAAAAGAACTGGCTCGATGAGACGGTTCTTTTGAGCACCCAAAACACATGTTTTAATTGATGTGTACGGGTTTTTTTTTTTTTTTTTTGCTTTTTTTTTTTGCTTTACTGGCCCTATGGAAGATAACAATACTGAAATAAGGAAGTTTTTTTTTTGCTTTAAGTCTCTCAGATGTTGTATTTATCATGCTAATCAATGTTAAAATGCCAACAATTGTTTGCATTTAACATTTATGAGCAGGATAAATTTCGTGCTCAGCTGAGTTGAACAAAGATAAAGTTTTATAACCTCGGGGCCTGGGCCCGGAATTACAATGCCTCCTTAGAATTAAGGAAGACTTAAGCTAAGTATTGATTTTTCAGGATGCGAAAAATAACGTTTAAAACTGATTAAAATAAAAATAGTTTTGATTTTTCTGAAGATCACAATATCTTTGACCACAAATACCGCATCGATCCAGGCAATTTATTTAGCATTTAATATAGCATGTTGAAATATCAATACTAACTTAAGTCTTGCTTAACTTTAAGGAGGCATTGTAATTCCGGGCCCTGGTCTCTATAGAGATTAGTTGAGCAGACTTGTTTGTGTCACCTCCTGGACAG
The DNA here is from genome assembly GCA_964019695.1 of Loripinus fragilis. NCBI lineage: Eukaryota > Metazoa > Mollusca > Bivalvia > Lucinida > Lucinidae > Loripinus > Loripinus fragilis. Next base: position 26,685,679 of record OZ026520.1, read on the forward strand.
TTTTTGTTTTCTCGCGTTGCGGCCCAAATGATCAAATGATGTCACCAAATCAGGTATTCTTTTCTATTGGCAAGATAGTATTTCGTAATTACAAAAATAACTGGTTGAGTGAACAAAATTACATAGAATATGCCTGAAGTTCACGTTTAACATATACTTCGTATACACCCGTGTAAACAAATAAGTTGATGTAAAATGTTAAGTAAATACTTCAGGCTTCTTTTTGTTTCCGGACTAAGCAAAATTTTAGTATTACGGAAATACTAGAAAAACTAGTAATATTGGTGTGTTTAACAGGCAGTTTTTAAAGAATATGATTTCGTATGATTTACGGGAGAATTTCAGGGACAATAAAAGCGGAAGTACGTGTTTTAATATATTTTCATGGACATGAAGTTACTTTAATGTTGTATCAACGATTCTAAATTTCATTATGTGCATGCGCGGATCCGAAGGGGGGAGGGGGCAGGGGATCCAGACCCCCCTGAAAAATCACAAAAAATATAGGGTTTTTTAGCAATACCGGTCCGGATCCAATAAAAATCACAAAGCTACCAAGCCAGCATTCAATGTTGGGCCGTCATCGGCAAGCCAGCGAAACGCCATTTAATGGCGTTTCGCTGGCGGGCCTATAGTGGTATGTGGATTCCCTCTCTTCTCACCAACTTTAAAAAAATACAAAAAAGCGTTGTCAAAGTTGGACCCCCTCTGACAAAACTTTCTGGATCCAAGCATTATGTGTACAGGTTATTTAGCATTATATCTCTGCGAATTGCGGTACATAGTAGTACGGGTGTTTCTTTTAACGTGTTTTAGTGCCTGAGTTTCTCAATTAGTATAACAAAATCATCAGTTTTGACGAGAAGGAGAAGTCTAGTTGCCTTACTTTAATATCATCCTGTTGACTTGTGACTGTTAGTGTTCTGTGGCTCTTCCTCCTATTGCTCGGTCAACATTTCTTTCTATTTCAAACTGCTTAAACAGGGTCCTGACGTTTTTTTTTTCTTATGTTAGCTGCCCTGTTTTTTTTTTTTAATACGCACCCCAGTTCTGGCATTTTTTAACTTCACCTTTTTCCATCGAATTCGCTAACCGATAAAACGCTCCATTCCGCTATTGCCCAAAAATCGCTAATCATTATATTTTTAGGCCGAAATGCGCTAATTACTAGCACCTCTTATCCCGCTATTCGGTAAAGTTAACCATAAATATTCGCTAACCGTTAAATTTTAGGACCAAAATTCACTAATCGTTTAATCTTAGGACCAAAATTCGCTATCAGTAAACCCCATTGACACTCTCATACATGTAATCAGACGACACTTGAAACGTCGTGACTGGTGGGAAAGGGTTAAATCATGTGAACTCCAGAGACGTCACGCTTGCACGTGTTGACTCTTTGAATCTAGGTTTAACACATCTTCGCAAGCCAAGGGTACTAACTCCACTTCGTTCCTTACGTAGTACCCTTGGCTTGCGAAGATGGGTTTAACAATGAAGTTTTTTAACACTTTCGCTGCCAAACGCGATGCAATGTTGGGCCATCATTGACACGCCAGCGAAACGTCATTTAAATGGCGTTTCGCTGACGTGCCGATGATGGCCCGCTTTCATAGGTATTTGGATCGTCTCTTTCCTCTTCAACTAAAACTACGTTGTCAAAGTTGGGCCCCTCTGATTACACTTTCTGGATCCGCGCATTTTAGTACAGTTATTACCTCCCAAAGAAACATTTATCAAAGTACTCATTGGATGCGCTACGAGAGGAAATGCTTTCTTTGAATAGTCAATTTGTGTTCTTTGCTGTATCATGATATTACCAGATTTAGCAATTTTACATGATATTAGCCAGGGAGCGCAGTGGCTCAGTGGTAGAGTGCTTGACTCGAGACCGAAGGGCCGCGGGTTCGAGCCTCACCGGCGTCACTGCGTTGTGGTCCTTGAGCAAGACACATTTATCCAAGCTTAGTACTGGTTCAACCCAGGAAGACCCGCCCCGCATAACTGAAAGATTGTTGAGTGGACGTAAAGAATCAAATCAAACAAACAAACAAACAAACAAACAAAACATGATATTAGCCGAGGAGTTTCGAATGGGCAATGTTGCAGGGGATCCATTCTGTACTCCTCGACTAGTAATCATGAATATGCTTCACTGACCACGTATAGTACACTGTAACGTATTGGAGTCTACGGCCGATATGAACATTCGAATGTGAAGATTTCGTGATGTTCTTTAGCAGTTTTCATATGAGTTTTTTTTATATTATAGATGTGACAGTTTTGCCCAACCTGGGGGACGACAACGATGGTTTCAATGCGAGCCTAATTTGCAAGTATGTCATGAATTAAATTTGCACGCATCACATATATGTATGCCTAATTTGATACTACGAATATAGATGCTTATTAATACATTTGTATACATGTAGGTCAAGATAAACACAGTTTTGGAGGATGAAATAAAAACATATTTCTTATTCATCAATTTTAAGATAGCTTTTGGGTTCTCGAAAGAACCGTCTCGTTAAGACGTTTTGTTGAGTATCCATAAAGTAAGTTTTGCTTAACCCTTAAAGCACCAAGAAAAAGCGCATCTGAAAATGTCGTCTGCTGAAGTCGTCTGCTTCAAATAATTGCCTAATATTACTGACAAATTAAGTATAGAAGCAAACAGCGTGGGCCCAGACCAGACTGCTCCTATAGGAGCAGTCTGGTCTGGGTCCACACTGTTTGCCACAGACGCTTCTTAAACATTTCAGCAGACGAGAAAAGCAACGACTTTTGTTGCGATTGGCACATTAAGGGTTAATAGATAAGCCAAATAATTCTTATTTACGCACCTTTATCAAGAAGCATTTCTAAATTTGATACGAATCTTCAACATCTATTATTCCATTGATATTAGCACAATGTGGAAATGCATGCTGGTTTTGCGTCTGTACAGACGATAATACACTCGCAAAGCTCGTTCATTATCGCCCGTACAGACGCAAAACCATACAACAAATAACACTTATACTGTGTGTGTACAAGCAGTGGAAGCTAAGACATGATCAGCGAATATACAGGCTCGTCTCAGCCTTCATTAGACTGCGTCTATACGACAAGAATATACATGTACCAACTTGTCATCAACTGTAAGTGTAGCTTCACACCAAATCTGGTGGCAGCTTAACTGCCACTTGTCTATTGGTCTTAGAAAAACTATAAGAGTTTTAAAGTTGCTGTGAAAGCTCATTTTTTAACTTTGCTTTAAATCATGTTTTTTTATTGTGGCTATTCACTGATCTCATAGTTTATATTTATTTGAATTTTACGTACTGTCGGATGTTTTAAAGCAATTTCATGTTCAGGCTTTCTAATGTGCCTGACACTATCACCACAGGAACACAATGGAAATAAGGGAAACCACTTTCTCTTTTTTGTGTCATTCTGGGTAGTGATTGGCAAGCCATGGAACTTTGTGAATTTTACGATATTGTATTACATTTTAAATGTGAATTTAATATCTTATTGTATAGTTTTTATAATGCTTCTAATCTGTGAAACCAAAATAAATAATAATAATAATAATAATAATAATAATAATAATAATAATAATAATAATAATGATTAGAGAAACAATGTTACAGGCCCCTAGATAAGAGTGCGTAACTGAAAATTATTTTTCTTATTTCTCAACCAAAACATATGCCGTGGGTGCTCAAAAGCACCCAAAACACATGTTTAAACTGATGGATAAGAAAAAAATCGCATTTGTTTGGGATTAACTGGCCCTATGATTTTAAGATAGTTGGTGAAACAGAGTGCAGTTAAACTATGTTATTGAGACTCTTAACTAGCTAACAGAAAAAGAACGTGTCAGTTACTGATGTTGCTATGTATATAATTGAGCCAGGTACCGAGATTATCAAACTGTTTTCATGCTCAACTCAACTGAGCGTGATATTTATCATGCTCATAAATGTTAAAATGTCGACAAGTATTTGCATTTAGTACATTGTTGGCATTTATCAGCATGATAATTACAACCTCTGAGAGTTTGAAAGCAAGAAAAAAAGTTTTATAACCCCTGGACAAGGTCATGACATTTTAGCACTTATCGCATGTGGAGAAAAGCACCCACTACTGACGTATCTAGCAGTGCTTAAGGTCTAAAGTTTGGTCTGAGTCTTCATCTACATCTAAACCTTATTAATTTGTGCATAGTTGAAACAATGTGATATGTTGGATAATTTGACCCACTAACCCTTTGTATTAGAGAAACCCCTAGACAAGTACTGTTACAAACAGTGTATCCCCTGATGAAATTCAGCATAATGCTGCATTTCATCAGGGGATACAAAGAAAAGATCTGCAGACATAGGAATACAATATTTTTTATCACTATAACATGACAACCATAGGCATGTACAATGGACTATCACAAGTTTATTGTAATAAACCAGAAGGGAGAATCCATTAATATACAAAAGGTTAATAATTTTCAGTGACAGCGATTTCCTGAGCCTCCATGTAATCAAGCCCCGCGTTGTGGCAACTATCCACGCCTTCATCAATGAATGTGTTCCTAAGACTGAGGACATTCTTCCAGAACAGTGGGACCTCTGTATCGATACGGGACACTTTGACTGCAACTCCATATCCCAATGTAAGTCATATCGTATTTGAATATTGTCATAGAAAAATCAGACTCCGTGGTTATATTTTTTATGCACAACTCAACTACGAAAGCATGAAATTAATCATGCTAATAAATGTAAAAATGACAACATTTTGAAAATGCCAACAAATAGTGGCATTTTAACATGATTTATAGGGAGTGCAGTGGCTCAGTGGTAGAGTGCTTGACTCGAGACCGAAGGGCCGTGGGTTCGAGCCTCACCGGCGTCACTGCGTTGTGTCCTTGAGCAAGATACATTTATCCTAGCTTAGTGCTGTTTCAACCCACGAAGACCCGTCACTACATAACTGAAAAATTGTTGATGGGACGTACAAAATCAAGTCAAACAAACATGATTTATAAGAGTGATAAATACAATTGAGAGTTTGAAAGCATATTTCATAAGATAGGAGCGCAGTGACTCAGTAGTAGGGTTTTTGACTCGAGACCGAAGGGGCGTGGGTTTGAGCTCCACCGGCGTCACTGCGTTGTGTCATTGAGCAAGGCACATTAATCCTAGCTTAGTACTGGTTCAACCCAGGAAGACCAGTCCCTTTATAACTGAAAGATTATTGATGGGACGTAAATAATCAAATCAAACGAACAAAAATCATGTCACAGCTCAATTTTATGTATTATAGAACGAAATGATACCACATGTTTATATATAGCCATACTTGTCTTGACTAACACTGAAATATTGTTGACTGGGACGTAAAGAACAGAAAAAGTACAGAATATGAAACGAAGGCACAGCTGGTTTGCTCATCCACACAGTCTGATCAGTGACACTAAGGCTCTCAGCTAAGATATTACAGTAAGACCAGTGTAAAACGGCCACTCAAAAATAGACAAAACAAATATATTAGTGGCAAATGGTAGCTTAGTGAATGTCGAAAGTATTGTAGAATGGCGTTTCACTGGCTGACCAAGAGTGTCTTGATACAGTGCTCATTTAAACAGCGATGCACCTTTATACACATGTCTATGACTTTTAAAATGTTCAGTAGGCACCTTTCTTATTGTGTGCCGTCTTTGTTCTAGATACATCATCTTGCCAGATTGCCAAACAGTATCCCAAATGTGGAACCACCACAGAGCTACCAGGTATACATTGTATATAGAGTCCTGTAAATGGAACATTTGCAAACCGTGAATACAAACATGAAAAAAAAACTGCATCTCAGCAGGTTTGCAATGATTACCTTTTAAAGGTAGTTTTCGATTGAACTAAAATGATAATCTAGTGGGGTCATCTTAATATTTCATGACCCTTGGGTCTGCCTTATAATCACTATGTGAGTCTGTCGTCCGTCCGTCCGTTACTAGTTAGTGAAAATGTCCTTACCTCTTGAATCACATGGTATATTTTTATCACATTCTGCATACATATTGCATGCCAACATCTCCTAACCGCTGGCATGCGAATACACCAGTTTCGATAGACATAGGTTCTCATAGCTTTTGAACCTTGTTGGATATTTGAACCAAATTTTGCATACTTATTTTTATTAATATTGTCCAGCCACTGGTATGCAAAACGGTGGCGAGGGTTTGCCGAGCATCATTTTGGCCGGACGAGGTACTTCAGCAGTGAAAATGCTCATAACTCTTGAACCGCATGGTATACTTTAATCAAATTTTGCATACCAATACATTTTAAAACTATCGAGATGCATATATGCAAAAGGTGATTAAGCTTAAAGCAATGCTATAAAAATATTTTGTAGCAAAGCCTTGTCACCGTTTTGCATGCCTGTGTCTCAGTAGTGTTAAAATGTATTAGAATCTGCTTTCGTACGGAACCTATTTCAGAACGGCTATTTCGGCTACCCCAACATTGTTTACACTTTAAATACCTAGAGTTTCATTCTAATTAGCAAACATTTAACGTGGATAGTGCATTTTGCGGTCATTTGAATAGATTTTATAAACCTACGAGTACTTGCGTTCACAAAAAGGCTCCTCGTTTTAGTCTTGGATTGTAAAATTACTGCTATGACTCTTACAAAGTTTTCTCAGCTGATGATCCTAGGTTGATCTGGAAAATGCAATGCTTTTTATTTTACATGTATGTGACTCAGCATCTGGTATGCGCTTCAGGACCCGAGGTTATAAACATTTTTTCATGCTCAACTCACCTGAGCACGAAATTCATCCTGCTCATAAATGTTAAAATGTCAACAATTGTTGGCATGACAACATTTATTAGCATTATAAATACAACATCTGAGACTTAAAGCAAGAACTTTCTTTATTAATTTTGTCGGTATTTTAGTTTTATGAGCAGTTGAAATTTCCTGCTCAGTTGAGTTGAGCATGAAAAAAAAGTTTTATAACCTCAGGACTCGGGCCTTACAGGCCTCTGGTTTATATCCAATGTTTTACATGAAATATCTCGCAATGCAAAATGTGCAATATGCATACTCGTGCATTAAAAAAGTTATCGTATGGTTTGAACGTCTGTACAGCAGATATTCCACTCGCTAAAGCCAATGGATCAGCTTCTCGGAAAGACGCACAAACCATTCAATGACTAACTCATATTCAACACTTAAATTTATTGCCATTTTCAATGACAATATTTCTAGGACATACACAGAATATTTTTGCAAACCTTTTGGAACTGATCTAAATATTTAAATACGACTAAATAGGCCGTGACATGAGATTTCAAACAATGTGGTATGTGCGACCAGCAAAGTCTCAGATCAGCCTGCGCACACGCGCAGTCTGATCAGATCCTTAGCTAGTTGCTTCAATATTCATTGAGCGTTAAGCGACTAATTGAACTTTATTTGGAGTTTCTAAGCTTAAAAGGTGTCTGCATATCCTAGTCTGAGTCTACACTTGTCAAAATGCCACATTGTTGGAAATCACATGTCGCGGCTCATTTATGTAGTTGTTTTGCTCATTGCATGTGTGTGTGTGTGTGTGTGTGTGTGTGTGTGTGTGTGTGTGTGTGTGTGTGTGTGTGTGTGTGTGTGTGTGTGTGTGTGTGTGTGTGTGTGTTTTCTGTTGAGATTTCTATGTCTCTTCCTCTGGGTTCCATGTGTTGTCTGTTGTTTGTGATTATGGTATTCCCTGGTCATATTTACTTGCTATTTTATTACTTATTTATCTCTTGTTACCGGTTGTATATGTGTATAAGCGGTACGCTATTTTATTATTTTCGTAACAGAAATAAGCCGCGACATGTGATTTCCAACAATGTAGTATTTTCACATGTGTAACTCAGACGAGCCTATGCAGTCTCCTGTTAAGCTTAGAAACTACAAAATTAATGATGTTCAGTTAGTACTTAGCGTAAGATTCATAGAATATTCAAGCGACTGACAAATGCTCTGATCAGACTGCGCGTATGCGCAGGCTGGTCTGAGCCATTGCTGGTCGCACATACCACATTGTTGGAAATCTCATGTTGTGGCTCAAATATTGTTTTACAGTTCTGTGCTTTAAGTAAATTAAAGACAAAGTATGTGCAATTATAAATTGTCGTTGAGACAGAATGCAGAGCCCCATAAACAAACTTTTAATGTATTTATAGCTTTCTTACATTACATTTTAATCTTTTGACGGCATCATAGTTCTAAATGAGTGTCCTTAAAACCATTGTCCAATTTCCAGGAAATTAGATTCGAAAAGATCCATTTCTATGCCAGCTATAGAACGCGGGACCAAAAATAAACCATGTAGCAAATATCATATTGGATTAGTGCTAAGCAGAGGTCCACTGTGCTTAAACGTCTTAGCTTTACGTTTGTTCTTCACAGATCCTCCACGTTGCGACTTGGGACTGGTGGTAGACACTACGGATGGAGTTTTATTACTAGTCGGGGTCTTGTTCTTGGGAATACTAATTGGACTTGCGACCACTATCGCTATCTGCTTGATATTTCCAAAATTACACAGGTATGGTTACCATCAATTACAGCAATAGAAACAACTCGGATTTTGAACAGAAAATACCACAATCACGGTTCATCGACTAAGCAATTGCATCCTGAAGAAGAGGAATTAAATCCTAGAGAACGGCAATTACATAGAAGCAAGAATACAATTGAAGTACAGTAAAACCTGTCTTAAGCGGCCACTTAAAAGAAGATCAAAAATTGGTTTTAAGACCGATAATCGCTTAATGTAGGTCCAAAGTATTGCAGAATGCTCCCTTTGGAGCATTCTGCAATACTTTCGACCTGCATTAAGCAATCATCTGTCTTTAAGACCTTTGTTTTTTCCTATTTTTAGTTGCCGCTTAAGACAGGTTGTAACAGGACGTTAGTTAAGAGTGCGTAGCAGAAAAATATTTTTTCTCAAACAAAACTTACCAACCAATACACCCTAGAGAAGGCCAACCCATATACCCTAAAGAAAACCAACCCATACACCCTAGAGAAGACCAACCCATATACCATAGAGAATACCAACTCTTACACCCTAGAGAATACCAACCCATACACCCTAGAGAAGACCAACCCATATACCCTAGGGGAAACTTACCCATACACCCTAGAGAAGACCAGCCCATACACCCTTGAGAAGACCAACCCATACACCCTAGAGAAGACCAACCCATACACCCTTGAGAAGGCCAACCCATATACCCTAGAGAAGACCAACCCATATACCCTAGGGGAAACTAACCCATATACCCTAGAGAAGGCCCTTGAGAAGACAAACCTACTAGTATATACCATAGAGAAGACCAACCCATATACCCTAGAGAAGACCAATCCATACACCCTAGAGAAGACCAACCCATATACCCTAGAGAAGACCAACCCATACACCCTAGAGAAGACCAGCCCATATACCCTAGAGAAGACCAGCCCATATACCATAGAGAATACAAACCCATATACCATAGAGAATACAAAACCATACACCCTAAAGGAGACCAACCCAATTACGCTTGAGAAGACCAACCCAATTACCCTAGAGAAGACCAACCCAAACACCCTAAAGGAGACCAACCCATATACCATTGAGAAGACCAACTCATACACCCTAGAGAAGACCAACCCATATACCCTAGAGAAGACCATCCCATACACCCTAGAGAAGACCAACCCATACACCCTAGATAATACCAACCCATTCAACCTAGAGAAGATCAATTAGTGCTCAGAAACAAAAGGCACACACATAAAAGTAAGCATACAAGCAAAGTGAAAGAATCAGCGAGATGATTGACACAAAATACACACAAATCCTGGACCAAACACAAACCCCGCACATTGGCGTAGCACCCATTACGTAGGTTACGCATGTGTGTAATAAAATAGTAGCATTCAAGGGAGGTCACTTAATATGATAAAAGTGATTTCTGTACTAAATAAGGAACTGCTCATAAAGGAAAGAATTCGCTCCCTCTGGGAGCAAATTCTTTCCTTTAAGAGAAGTTTCCATTTGAAAAGGAACGCAATTGAAGAGAATCATTGCTTGATCCAGTAGTCTCCCTTTGATATGCGTAACTTTTTCATCGTTCTGGTCACGCCTGTGAGCAACAATTAACATCATCTATTGCATTAGCGTTTAGTGCAGTTCTCTACTACTAGCTGTATAAGTGTTTGTCTGAGTCTACATTAATTTCCAACTTTTCAAAGGCAATTAGCGATACTTCGTCTTAGTTTTCTCCTCTCAAACGGGCGACTTTGTGATAAATAAATACCGTTTTATCTCACCTAAACCAGATACTCAGTGCGAGCCTTTGGTGTCAGACGTCGTCCGTTGTCCGTCCGTCGTCCGCAGGCAATAATTTACTTTAAACAAACTTCACAGGAATGATTCTTGGACAGTCCTTTTTAGAAATCATGAAAACCAATAAGTAAACATTCAAGCATTTTCTTGTCAAAATCTTTTCTGCACAAATAGTAGCATATTAAATTTGTTAAGATTATTTTGATCCATCAAAAACAAGTCAGTTTAAATAATTTATAATGAAACCTCCAAAAATCTTTCTGTCAAAAACTCCTTGGATCTGTCCGAAACCATGTATAAAGCTACCACAACAAAATAGGCTAAATTTATTAGTCCCAGTACTTCAGAATATGGTATACAGTATTATCTATCGGTAATTCGAAGTACCCACTAAGTTGCCTCAAATTGAGTTGTTTATGTTTCACGAATCACAAAACGCTGCTTTTTCAGTTGGCTGCTGTCGAAGGGGCGAGAAAAGCCAGACATTTGCAGTGATAGAAGTTGCAGGCAATATTACTCTGATATCGACGATGTTAAGGTAAATAATGAGAGAGAGAACGAATTGGACAGCACGTGGGACTTTTGTACTTATCGCGTTGTCGAGCAACGAAGGCTCTGGCGAGCCTTCGCAAATGCGCAGACTCGCCAGAGCCTTCGTTGCTCGCATACGCAAATTATGGATGTACACGAGGACTCATACCTTCTCATATTGTTAAATTTTGTTAAGTGACTCGATAGTCAAAAGGTATAGTTTAAACGCTATGAAACATATGGTAGGAAGTTTGGTATAAACCAGCGTCTGGATGTTTTTCTGTTTGTGAGTGCGTGTTAGAGGTTGTGGTCTAAATTTTTTCACCAATATGAAATTTAGCATTCTTCTAAAAATCATGTGTATACTGTTTCGGGATAGCGTTTCTCTGAATGTTGATTTATATGCGCGATTTAAAACACATTCTACAGAGCCAATGTTAAAAAAAAGTGTGATATCAAAGCTAAAGTGTGTGATAGCTGACGTCATTTGTTACTGGAGCGTTAGACGGTGTAACATCGTTTTTACGCTTGAAAGACATTACAAATACGTAAATGTGACTCGTCACGCAAAAAGGTACCAGTTGGGTGGACGACGTCGTTTCGAGAAAATGCGTCTTAAAGTTAACGTCACGTCGCGCAAAAATAGCACACCTAAGCGTGTTTCATAGAGAAGTTTAACTCATTTTAAACCGGATCAAAAGCGTTTTTCATGTTGAGATTTTCTGCCACCAGACTGTCAAACATTTTGTACGATATTAAATGTTCCCTTTTGAATGTTCGTAAGTTAAAGTTGCGTCGAGAACCGTCCCCACGCAGTTCAGTTTATGATTAGATCTTTTTTACATCTGGTTTACATGGTTTTGGCCTACTAATTTAAGGGCAGTTGTGGGTAATACTTCCCACGTTAAAATCTTTTTAATTATTTGCATACAGTTTGTTTTATGTATGGACTGTCAATTTATGAAATAAAAATGATATGTCACCGCGCTCGATTTTTCATAATCTCACATGGAAGTTTTCAGCATTTTACAAACTTTCTGAAAAAAACGACGTCCTGAATATTATGTTAAAATAGTTGTAATCTTTATTTTAATTTCAATTATTACTCACGACATCAAGCTTTTAAAGGAAAGTGAAAAATAGTTCTTTTCCCAAGCCGAAGCAAGATACTGAATGATATATTTAAGTTTATCTGATGACGTAGTGATGATGTCATCTGGAAAGAACGAATTTTTGGCACAGTATTTCTTTAACGAATAATTACGTAAGTGTATTATTAGCAGAAGTGTTTTGCGAAAAAATCAAAATGGCCTTTGGGAACTTAAAGAGAATTAAAAATACATATGAACAAAATCATTCAGGATTATGCAATGTGATTTGAAATAATTATAAGCAAATTCATTAAAATTTCTGCAATGGTGTAGAGGCTACGATACCTGACTCTCGCGCAAACGGCCCAAGTTCGAATCTGAGCTTTGGTATTCCAACTTAATTTTTGCTTCTTTTTAGACTCTTTTATATACTTTTTTTTGCTGTAGACAAATTAAAATTGACAGACCAATAGTATCTGCATATTTAATTCCCCCCTCCGTCATAAGATACGAAAAATACCGGTTATGCATCCTTCTTTAGGAGCTACGGCACCTTTGGGACTAAGGGTAGCAGGACTATAATTTTACAGCAGCATCTTCACGGCATTGCCGCGTTTAACTAGGCGGACCAAATTTTCGCTTACCTGCCGAGAATTGATTGACGCTTTTAGCATTGATATGAACGTGAAACAGTCCCGAAAGGCTTCGCATATGTATATACATGTACCATAGACCACGGCACCAAAAAGAAATGAACCAGCAATTTTAACTAAAAAACAATTGTTAAATTGACAATCCTTATATGACCAGTGTGTGTTTGCATTTACTAGGAATATTGTAAGCACTTTCGGAAAGCATATGCAAATTAATAGCAAAGCATCTTTTCTCGATGTTTAAAATGTGTTAACAAAAGAAATTGGAACGTGGTTTTTTGTGAACATGCAAAAAGAAAATGCCACCGTTGTGACAAAATGTCTTATGATTCAGCATGTACCCTCCAATTTGAGGAATTGTGCAAGCTATTCAAAATTGCGTGATGGTTGCGTTTCTTTATGTAGTGAGTATAAACGCAATACAAAATCAGCAATACACAATGCATATAATGCTTAGCGTGCATGGAGCAGGATGCCCAAAGCATTTAAAATACAGTCATGGGATATGATAATTCGCCACTTTGTGATGTCGCCGTTTAAAACAGTGCACTTCCAGATTTTTTGCAAAAATTATTATGACGAAGTTAATGGCTGCATTTTTACAAAACTTATGCGGATGAAAAGCAAATAGAAAATAGCAATATACAATTAAATATTAAAATAATTATGCTTTTGGTTCTCAAGGAGAGCGCGTTTAAATTGGACGTACATTTTTAAATATCACGATTCCCATTTACGCTGACGTTAACGTCACCGAAAAAAATGAAAGTTTAATTTGTCTTTGTGTTTAAATGACTACCATGAGAAAGCAATAGACACCAGGAAGCTACAATAAATATGTTTATTGCGTAAATCAATTTGCTTTCATTTGGTACATTTTCCATGATTGTAGCTTCTATAGTTTTGCGGCAATAATTTTTGCAAAAAAATCTGGAATTCCGCTAATTTAAACGGCGACGTCACAAGTAGGCGAATAATTTCCCAAGTAGGCTAATACTTATGTCCCGTGACTGTACATGCAAAGTTTTAAACAATCAGTAGGCTATAAACCGTATATGTAAAGTTTTTTCACATGCTTATGGTATGCAAGCCTCAAACTTGTGTTTAAGTGCAAAACATAAAAAAGTGACAAAATAAATTTGAGAATCATATTGAAACCCATGCACATATAATGAGACATTGGTAGCAGTCGATGGTCACAACTAAAAAAAGTGATTGAAATCAATGTGACTGAGTATTGTATATAAACCACTTACGCATCTGCATGATCTGTATGCAATGACAAGTTTCAAATCTATCGGTGCACTTAAACTGTATTAGAGCTGCACACACATGTCACCCGAGCTGAACCACGCACCACAAACAACACACCACTAATACTATGCTTATCACTTTCTCTGAAAGGCGGGCGACAATAAACAATATACCAGCAGAAAGCTGGTGGAAATAGCATAACAATGTATACATATTCTAATATTTGCTAAATTCAACTGGTAATGTAGCAAATGTACACATGTTTGAGAAAAAAATCTTTTACGTCATGGCTCTGTAACGTTCTTGTTGACGTCAACGAAAAATCAGTTTTTTTAGTATTTTGCAGTTTTACAATATCATTTTTCAGGAAGTAAGACACCTTGGCTAATGTATAAATTTTGTTTATTGCGTTTTTCAATTTCCTTTCCAATGGTATCCTTTTTATCAAGTTTGATGCAGTAACAACGAAGATAATAATTTTTAAACAACACATGAAATATGTCAGTGTGATTTTTTTAAGTTAACTAAGTTTTGACACTATAGTGTAGTTGAAGGCTAGACAGAATAGCTGGTGTGAAATTTGAAGAAGAAATAGAGGAGGAAGAATGAGAGGAATAATAAATAGAAGAAGACAAAAGAAAATTGATTACAACAAATACATTGTAACGTCCGTTTGCAATATTTTATAGCGCGTGTTAATCTGCTGGATTTTATGATGTACATGTAATGTAATAATAACGTCAATAGAAAGTTTGTGACGCTCCAGGGCGGTACCCATCTTCTTTGGACATTTTGAGACCCAAAATGATCAAGAACCCACCAACATCTTAATATTTTTGGATTCGTCATAGAATTCCCTATTCAAAAAGCGGAAAAAGTGAATTTCACTATATGACACCCAACTCGTTCCTTTTCGCGTGACGGGTCACAAATGTAAAACGTGGGTGACGTAGACTAAATATCGGCGGGAGTTCTTCTGTGCAATGGCGGAAAGTTGGAAGAAGCTGTTGACTTCAAATGTATTTTCGTCGTTTATTGTGCGTTAGAATCGAAATAGATCAGCTCCACTGCGTGAATTGTTCAGTAATAATTCACTGTCTGTCGGTCAGTTGTACGAAGATAAATCACTCGCGCTACGCGCTCGTGATTTGATCTTCTTTACAACTGACCTCCAAACAGTGAATTATTAAACAACAATTCACTGCTGGGGCTGATCTATTTCTTAAGTATACATTCGAATGTTTCAACCAAAATTTTGCTCATTTTCCCTTCTTCAATGTTTTTGCCTCTTTCTTAAAAATATATGTTTTCGATTTTCTTCAACTGTCAGTTTTCCTTAATGTTTTATATCAGCTTTAAAAAAAAGAAAGATTTTCTTTACCTTTCGAGGGGCATTTTTATCTATAATTAGTTTGCTCGTTTTCTATTATCAGTCATAATAACATGGCTGTTCAAAAACCCTCATAGATACCACACGGGTAGCACTCATAACGCAGTACAAACGGGGGACGTTTTTTTATGTTCGTAGAGTGGTAGATTTAATGAAAACAGCGAATGTAAATGCATACATCATGTATATATTTGGAAAGATTGAGCTTTTATCTATACACGCAACCTAGAATTATTTCAAAATTCATTACTTTAATGACTTTCAAGGGGCAAAGACATACCTATATATCGGACACCGGAAATATGGTAGAAATGTGACATTTATGAACTTAGTCTCCGACAGAACAATAGTAAAAATGCATGAAAATGGGTCCATAGCCATACACCTTCTCTGAAAATGTGGCTGCAGGTAAAGAACGCTAAGTGCTACAATATTATATGACCGTTATATCATATACTTAAGGAATAAAGAAACGCAACAAACACTTCGAGTCATTGTAAGCAAACAATATGATGCAAGTTTTTAGCGCAAATGATATTTATCCATAAGAGCAGTATGTGTCCATCAAATTGCAGCAGGTTCAACGTAATTATCGATTACGTAATCATTTTGGTATGCGCGTAACCAACCTGACCTCCGTAGTAAATTGCTGAAACAGGGTCAATAAAAGCAAAGTTTGAATCAATCATCGGTTTATTGTTTTAAAAAGTCTTCTCATAGATTGCGTATCAAGAAAATGATCAAATGGCGACGTTTCTGTAAGATTCTGGAACGGCTTAACGTCATTAACGTCACCTCTGAATACTGCGTGAAACGCGTAATTTTTCTTTTCTGCTTGTGATTTGTTCATTTCAAGGACGTTTTGCTCAAGAATTATGACTTGAGATCTTCAGACGTCAAAAAAAAGTCAATTCTGACGTCAAAATTCGATATTCTACGTTTTAATGGTTTCCATGATGTTTATGTGTTTTTCTAATGATAAAATGGTCCAGTGACAAAGTTTAGGCTACAGTTAACAAGTTTGGTGTTCACTCTCGGCATGTAATCAGATGTTTTCTTTTGCATTATGCCGTGTTTTGTTTGGCTGACCTCAATATAAACACCCTACCAGCGTATTTCTACGGTATCTGAAAAGTCAGTTTTTCCCAAGAAAGCATGTTCTGATGTCTCTAGGTTTACCTTATCCCGTATATTCACCAGCGACCCAAACCCGACGGCTCTAAGTGACGTTTATCAATTATTCACTACCATTGAGTATCTTACCATTCAAGTAGCGTGTTTTGACGCAATATTTGACTGCATTACGAATATGATTGGACGTTTGTTTAATTTGCACATTGTCAAGTCGACGCCAAATAACCAAACATGAAAAGGACGGGATTTCTTGATCTTTATTCTGACGTTAACGTCACATTTTACGTTTTCATATGTTTTCATCTTGTAGCGTAAAATGTAGCGTTAAAATGGCGTTTTGGTATTTCATCACATGCTATTAATACTCAATAAGAAATTTTCAAAAGATATTTCACAAAACCGTCATTTAAACACGCAAAAATCAAATTTTTGTCGGTTGCGTTTCTTTATTCCTTAAGTATATTTCCGGCAATTATTGGATATGGAAGATTTATTTGGAACCTCAGCAAATTGTACAATAGGCATATTATCTTTTATTGTAAAAAGATGACACAAGTGGAAGTTGGATATTGGCTTTTGAATGTGATTTAATAAATTATGTTAGCTGTAACGTACTATTATATTTTTTCTTGTTTATATGGTAGATGGAAGTGTTATGGTAACTTTCATCCAAAACAAAGTTAATACTTATGTTTTATTAGAAATGAACTGCAAAATAAATAGCCTAGGGGGTGCCAAACTCCCTTATTTTGTACATAAATGACGTCATGGAGTGTTACTATATTTTGAAAGTACATTAAATCTGCTTTTGTGCCTCTTAACAGATGTTGGGATCACCTCAATAAGAAAATATGCAGACCTGATTGTTATTGTTTTTTCTACGCGGGGTTGATTTACGCCACCCACTTTTTATAACATGGGGTTATGACAGTACCGGAAGTTGCCAGTTACACGCTTTAATCGATACATCAATATAACTGCTGACGAATGATTGAGTATATCATGTGCTATGTAAAACCAGAAGAAATTTTAAAATTGTTCAAAATCGTTTAAACAGATATAATAACTAGCACATGGCTGTGATTATTTTGGTATATTGATGGGTGTTTAAAATTGTTATAGAAGAGCAAACAACATGCTAAAAGTTTGCTGCACTTGTCTATGATTAGCGTTTGAATAATTAATTTTGATGGTGCAAAAGAAAAATCAGCTTGACAAATGCAATTATATCATCATAGCGAATGGAACTTAACAGCGTCTAATTTCCTGCTGGCTGCGTGGTTAAAATGACATGGATCTCGACCAGTGTCCATTACTATGCCCTATTAAAAGCTATATATCTTTACCAAACTAAGCGCTTATGATGTAATATTTATATCAGTTGATAGAGAGAAGCTAGCCCTTTCAATATATATATACTTATAGTACTCTAAAGTCTATATTTGTAGAGATACAGCCCGATTCTACGAACATAAAAATGATCCTCGTACGTGCGTAATAAAAATTGTTCACATTCAAGACAAATCACTTAATGTAGAAATAGTTTGTTCTATATCATATGGGACTTCATTTAGAGGAAAGAATTCGCTTCCTCTGGGAGCAAATTCTGTCCATTAAAAAAGAGTCTTAATTTTAAATAGGGACGCAAGTATAATACGGTATGATTTATATTTCAGATACAGCCTATTTCAGCACAGACATCAAATGATATCACACTGTATAGTGTGACTAATTTGAACAGCAATTATTCTGGACAACCTGTCTCGGATTATGAGCTTGGTGATACAGTGCAGGATTTGGGAGAAGCAGAACAGTATGAAAAATTAAGAAGAGGTGTTGGAGCTCAGCTGTCAAGAAAGTATGATGCTTTAAGTGGAGAAAGTTTAATAAACTTGAATAAAAACAGCACATCTGTACCTGAACATTCACAGAAAATGTATGAGGATAAGGTGGATAATGAGGGAAATTATTTTGTTTTGGAAAAAACTTAAATGGCTAAGACCTCCAGATATGATGAGTAATTGAAAGCTTTACTTATTCATACCGAATGTATTTGTCCCTTCCTTATCAATTGGACGAGTCCATTTCCAATTTTTGGGTTGTTGGGTGTTTTTTATGTTATTAAGATTTTAAAATTATCTCGTTTCATTTTTGCTTGGTGCTTATTTGTTCTTCATTTCAGATATTCCTTTGATTGTCGCAGACTCATTTGCAAGCAGGTGTTGAATAAGATCATTAGACCTAAGTTTGTTGTGTGCTATAGAGTCACATTCTTATACAACATTAATATTGAAATTCATATATCTATAAAGCATAAAAAGTGCACGATATCATTAAGAAAAAGAAACAATAATAAAACGAAACATTGGAAACCATATCATTTGAGATACACTAAAAAACAAAAACAAAAGAACTCCACTTGTAAAGTTTATAGAACTATTTTTTCGCGATAGCTTTTTACCGCATCGTTTCTTCTAACATATTGTGCCGATGTACAGTAGTCAGAAACATCTCCGCCAATTTCTCAAAAAGTTTCCAACATCCAAGATGGTGCAGGTACCTCTGTGCATAGATGCTATCTTTGAACATTTTTAGCAAAGCACAAATAAACCAAGTCCAACGTGTCAGTCGAAAGTTAAATTGCACCGCCCAAATTCACTTACTAAAGCCATAGATGGCTGGTTCAAATATAAGGGAAATCGCGCCTGATTTGCTCGTGCGTAAAGGTGGTTGGTCATCTCAAAACCATCCAAATTGGATCACGTACATAAGAGAAACATGACACGTCATGTGAAAACACAGCCTTTGTTCCTACAAATGAGCCTGTCTGAAGTTGCCTGCAAATGCACGGTAAATTCTGACTATGCAAGCGGCAGTGTGATGTTACATGTATACACAACCTTTGGATAACGGGACATTCACCGCTTACAAATACTTTTTGAGAATACCAGTTTCTGTCCACGCCTATTTAAATTACACCTGTCTATAAAGCCCCGTTCTCACTGTCCCGGTTTAAGGTGCCGGTTCACCCCGGTTTGATGATCCGGGATGAACCGTGATGAACCGTGTCACAACCGTGGCGGCACCGTGGACAACCTTGGAGATCCGGGATGAACCGTGTTGAACCGTGTTAAACCGGCTCATGTCCCCGGTTGTTTTAAAATGTTTAAAACAACCGGGAGTAACCGGGAAGGTTGTCAAATACCGTGATAAACCGGGAAGACGCCGGGAGCAACCGTGTCTCCACCGGGACGGCGTCGGGGCGATACCGGCGTGATCCGGGAACATCCGTGTCTCCACCGTGATAAACCGTGCGGTTCCACTGCCTATGTATATGTAATAAAATGCAAAATAAAAATGAAAAGTCACTCCTGCTGCACCTAAAATGAAAGTGGATTCATCCAAATGATAAGGATGGGAAAGTCCATTCGTCACAAGTTGGTTAAATTGTCAGCAGTATAAATGGGCTCATTTACAAAGCTTATGAATAAATGCGCTTATAGTTACTGAAGAGTCAAGCATATATGAGCCACGACATGAGATCTCCAACAATGTGGTAGTTGCCATTAGCAAAGCCTCAGATCAGCCTGCGCCTAGGCGCAGTCTGATCAGAGCCTTTGCTAATCGCTTGATTATTCTATGACTGTTAAGCTACTGACCGAACAACTTTACAGCTTAATTGGGGACTGCACAGGCTTGTCTGAGTCTACACTTCTCAAAAATATCACATTGTTGGAAATCACATGCCCCGCTCAAAGTGTTTATATATTTTTACGAAAAAGCAAGACAATCTGGGCCTAGAATTACAATGTATCCATAAAGTTAAGGAGTACTTAAGTTAAGTATTGAATTTCCAGGATGCGAAAAATAACGTTTCCAAACTGATTAAAACCAAAATAGTTTCATTTTTTTCTGTAGATCACAATGATATCTTTGACCATGAGTACTGCATCGGTATTGGCAATTTATTAAGCATTTAATGCACATGTTGAAGTATCAAGACTTCAATTTAGTCTTCCTTAACTTTAAGGAGGCATTGTAATTCTGGGCCCAAATCAACAACATTTAAACCTCGTCGTAAGAAAACAGGTCTGCTTCTGCTTATTTGTCATGCAAATGAGCTGCGAGGTTACTAGGCAATTTTGCTTTCGCTACACATATCATGATTCCTCTAGTAACTCGTATATGGCTGTGCAGTCCAATTTGTGTCATAACTGTTATGCGATAGAGACAGAAGAAAACTGATGTTACTCCACGTTTTTATCCTGGTTTTATAGTGTAGAGTAGCACCGGGACGCAACCGTGGCCCTACCGGCATGTAACCGTGGCGCAACCGGCAGTTACCGGGACATCACCGTAAACAACCTGGGTAACACTGGGGTATACCGGCACGAACCGTGGCTCCACCGTGCTGCACCGTAAGTGCTCCGCGGTGAACCGGGGATCAACCGGCGTCTTGCTTTCTCGAGAACCGGGGCTATACCGGGGTAACGTCGGCACAGTGAGAACGCAATTTATTTTTTATGAAATGTGTCCCGGTGCATCACGGTATACCGGCTGTCCTGCATCGGGATGAACCGTGGCTACACCGGCACAGTGAGAATGGGGCTTAAAAGACTTATACATTTTGGGCAAATACAACTTATTGCAAAATCTTCATTTATGTATACAAAAATCTGTTTGGGTCACAGCAACATACCCTTTGCAGAAGTTGGCGAAAGTCTCCTCTACAACTTTCATCGCAAACACACTTTGCTAAAACTTAAGGTTAAAAAAAGATAAAGCGAAACAATAGTTCTAAAAACATAACAGCTGGAGTTGTTGTTTTTTTTAATACATACGAGTTTACATTAGTAACTTGATCAGATGGATCGGATCACGTCGAGTGGGTGAGCCAGGAACAACCGGATCACACGGTCGTTCCTGGCGTACCCACGATACGTGATCCCTCCAATCGGATCAAGTTAGTAAAGAAATGATATATTTATTATATACCTACAAAAGCAACAACAATAAAGCCTTTTTATTCCAATAAACTACTTTTCCACAAGTCGTTTATGACAGTGATGTAAGGTAAATTTCAAAACCGTTATAACTTTCAATAACTGTAAGATGATGACTTAAATTTACATATGTAGTACAAAACATATTATGACCTCGCTGTCTGAATCTCCTTGTTTAATTGTACATGCATTCTGCAATACGATATGATATGACCGTCAAGTAAAATTTTAATCCCAGTAGTAATACATCAGCTGTTCCCAGCTGAAAGAATTGGATGACCACCATTTTGAAAATCCTCTTCCCTGAGTCCACCTCAGAATTTCAAACGTCTGTAACTTTCTTATTAGTGAATGAAAACATAAAGTGTGGATACTCATTTTCTTAATTTGACGTAAGGAATATTTTGGTACCAAATTTATTGTGTTTCTATATATTTTTCATTTTGGTACCTCCAGCTCCTCCTGTTCCAGTGGCGAAAGACAGAAACGTTATGCAACGTCATCGCATATATATCGAAATTTCATTCTGATTAGGAATTAAATTTGTTTATTATAGTAGAAACCGTTATGCATTTGCGAGAATGAACTCTTGTTGCATTTTTTATGTTCACAAGTATGAGTTACCTCCCATACAACATTAATGAATCATTCCAGCCTCAACTGCGCATGCGTAGATTGTAGCCTTTTATTGCGCATGCGTAAAATTGGCCTTTTCTAAACCTCATGGTTGATGTCAGCTGCAGGAATTTGCGCTCAAAAAGAAATCAAGAGGAATCCGTTCTTATTTGCGGCAGATAAGTATTTAATTTGGTTTATAACAATGTATAATGAACAAGTCAGCATCTTATGCTGCTCATTTTATTTATTTTTCATATTATATGAGTTTTACAAAGCATTATCGACAGGATCGGATGACGAGTGCATTGGTCTCAATTCCCTTTTTTCACCAGAGCTCATGGATGAATATCCACAGATCTCGCAATTTAACACACACACAGGCTAGCCTCATTGTCTCAATGCATCCAGATCTGTTGATTGTGGGGCGGATGCACGCTACATAGTGTTTAGACGGTCATGGCGAAACCAGTAAAAACCTTTAAATGCTATCAGAGGCTATAATTGTCGCTGCCAGCAGAAGCCCCGTCTCACACCCATTACGCAAACCATTAGCCCTGCTGCACGTTCAAGTAATAACTGAGGCCAGTGGTTTTATTACAGAAAAATACATGTATGGGGTCACGCCAGCATTTATCACGTTTTGTTTCTCGCTCGTCTGAATAGGTACAATTGTATAACCCTCATTATGAAAACTGGGGATTCGGGATCATTGAAGGCTGGTCCGGAATTTTGGATTTTCATGGGGGGGGGGGGGGGGGAGTATGTATGATGTTCACTCATTGCTTAGCGGCAAGTAGATCAACTACAACAGCATGTTTCCCAGTTAAAATGTAGGACATACGTGAAATGTTATTGAGTATACATGCAATTTATGAGTTTTCAAGAGGATGTGAGATAATAATGTCAACCTTACAGTGGCGTCACAAGGATAGAAAAGTGCATTTCAATTGGTATTGTAAACTTTGCACGCATTTGGGTGAAATTGCGCCATTGGCCATTTATATGATACATTTAAACATAGTGGGTACAATTGCGTTGACACGCATTTGTACAATTTACGTGCATTTGAAGGAGACTCGGGCCACTGATCCATTTATATGACTCATCATTATTTAGAGCTAGCATAGTGTACATATCCCTGCAGCCAAATATTATCGGTCCCTGGAAGAATTATTCACTATTCTCTATTTTATTTTAGGCAACATTGTAAAAATATTATTGGGATCAATGTATTACCATATTCAATCAAGTGGTCGCACAGTTGGTTTTAAAGTTATATACCTCTACATATAAATGAGTCATATAACAGGAAATGGTGCATTTGTGCACTTCATAAAAAATAAAAAGTGCAAGTACAGGTGCACACGATATACAGTCAACCCTCTTTACAACGACACTGTCTGTCCCCAAATAATTTGACGTTAAACTGAATTCTGTTGTATTGAATTCGCATTTAAGCTAAAGTGGTACATTTGTGCAAATACAATTGACGTTGTAAAGAGTTTTGCTGTTATAAAGAATGTCGCTGTAAAGAGTTTTCACTGCATATAGGATTTTAACACAGTTTTACGTTGCAGGAAAGATGCCTCCTCGTAAAAGGAAATCCGAAAGGTTACAAGAGTTACAGAAGGCGGTAGAGACAAAGCGTGGCAGGTCAGCCACTACCACATACGATGTTGACACACAGCCCAACCCCTCAACCAGTTCGGAAGCAGTCAGCATGGCACCTATAGCTACTCCTTCACAGGATACGGGCCATGAACCCAACGCTGCCACAAGTACGCCAGCCAATCACACCACTAGCCAGACGGTTCCACCAGCAATTATACAGGCACCAGTCAGGGACAGTGCGCCCCCCCTGTCCTCAGGTGTGCAATCTGCCATTTCACACATGAATAACACAAAGGGTGAGTTAGACCCATTACCTATGTGTACCTACAATGACTTTGATATATTTATATCTGAGAATACAAGGCAAAAAATATGGAATTTAGAATATGTCGATCTGGCATTATTGCTAAAACAAAATTTCTGCCCTAGTTATGATACTCCAGGCACATTAACTGTTATTAATAACCAGTTATCTATAAAGGCAGGCACACCAAGAATCAAAGTGCCTGTCAATAGTATAGAGCTATGGACTGACGCATTTATTAATTTTACGATGGTTTTTGGATTAAAGCACAAAGAAAAAATAACTGAATTGTTAAAGTACATGACAATCATCAGAGGTGCAGCATCAAGTAATCCATTACACCGTTGGGCTAACTATGACATGCAGTTCAGGTTGCGCATGTCCAAAGACCCTAGCAGGTCATGGGATACAATTGACGGTCATTTATGGCTATCTTGTGGTTTATCTGGTGACCTTGCTGCTAGCACAATATCAACAGGTCCCTGTTACGAATACAATTTTAAAGGGTTTTGTACAAGAGTGAACTGTAATTACTCGCACACATGCATTAAATGCAAAGTTCAACACCCAGCAAGTACTTGTAACCTATTTAAAGAATCTAAATTTCAATCAACATATAAGAATGCTAGGTTTTCAAACAACCCGTATAATGCTACATTTAGGTCGGCTGCACCAGCCGTTAACCCTGTGCAACCAAATCATCAGCAAAATACACAAGTAGCTGCACCTGTGTTTTCTCCGGTTCAGCAAAACTTTCAGCCAAGGCATGTCAATCATTTTTCCAGGCCAGCCAATCCTAGGCAGCAGGGTGCACGTCCCTTTCGCCCCTCAAATTTTCGCTCCCAAGGAAGATATATGGGCCCTAGGTCGAACACCTATTAATGTTGAACGGCTCAAACAACTTTTGGTTGAATACCCAAATCGGTCAGACGCAGCCTTTTTATCTGACGGTTTTGAGTTTGGATTTAAGCTACATTTTGAAGGTCCACGCATCTCTTTTGAATGCAAGAATCTAAAATCGGTCACACAAAATGAACAGTTGGCAAAGCAAAAGCTTCAGAAAGAAGTTTCATTGGGTAGAATGGTTGGTCCTTTTTTGAAAAAGCCAATATCTAACCTGCGTTGTTCACCCATTGGTTTGGTCCCCAAGAAGACAGGAGGTTTTCGGTTGATTACACATTTGTCATATCCCTCTGGTACCAGTGTAAATGACTGTATAGATCAAACATTTGCATCTGTTAAATATTCCAACTTTGACAATGCAACAGCAATGATAAAAAAATTAGGCAAAGGAGCCCTTATGGGAAAATTTGATATAAAGGGTGCTTTTAGACTACTAAGAATTTTTCCTGGAGACTTCCCATTACTAGGAATCAAATTAAGCAACCATTATTACATTGATAAAATGGCTCCAATGGGGTTAAAAATTTCATGTGCTGCTTGGGAAGCTTTTGCAACTTTCCTGAATTGGCTTATTAAGCAAAGATCTGGTCCGAATAACGATTGTGTTGATCACTACTTAGATGACTATATTTTTGCTGGCCCTGGGCTTTCAAATAAATGTTTGTGTTTGATGCAGCAATTTTCGCTTCTTTGCAAGGAACTAAACATACCCATTGCTACGGAAAAAACGGTCTGGCCATGTACTTGCTTGACATATTTGGGTTATCAATTGAACTCCGTTACATTTGAAATAAAGATGCCAGAGGATAAAGTGCAGCATACTTTACGTCTCATTGAAAAGGTTTTGGCTGTAAAGAAAGTTACACTTAAGGAAATGCAATCCTTGACAGGATCCCTAGCTTTTTGTGCGAAGGCCATGCCTTCTGCTAGGGCCTTTATTCGACGAATGTACGCAGCAATGTCTGGTGTTAGGCAACCCTACCATCGGATTAGACTCTCTAAAGGCATAAAAGAAGACCTTAAAATGTGGCAACAGTTTTTGTCCAAATTTAATGGCATCTCATATATGTTAGATGATGAGTGGGTATCGTCTACCAGTTTGAAACTACAGACTGATAGTGCAGGTGGGGCAGAACTTGGCTGTGGAGTTTATTTTGATGGTCACTGGTGTCATTTGTCTTGGCCTGAACGTTGGTCTGAAACTGGTTTGCTTAAAGATATAACATTCTTAGAATTGGTCCCAATTGCGTTAGCAGTTTGCTTATGGAAAAATCAGTTTCAAGGTAAGCGGATACAATTTTATTGTGACAATATGGCGGTAGTACATATATTAAATTCTAAAACAGCTAAGGTAGAAAGGGTTATGGAGCTTGTTAGGGCAATCGTTAAATGGTCATTGCTGTATAATTTTCACGTCAATGCCCTGCATGTTAGTTCTTCGGATAATGGAATAGCTGATTCTGTTTCTCGAAAACAGTGGCAAAGATTAGAGAGCCTGGCCCCAGCAGCAGATGCACAGCCCACACCAATTCCTACAGAGTTTTGGAACCTCTTGGAAGCGAAGTTGACCGTTTGATTAGTGCATCCTTGGCTGACAATACGGTAAAGTCATATGCAACAGCAGTTTCCAAATTTGATATGTTTCGTTCTCAGTACAACCTTTCAAACTCATGGCCACCTATGATTGATGACTTGATAAATTTTATAGCATATCTATCAACACAGGGTTACAAGTCTTCTACTGCAAGATCATATGTGGCTGGTATTTCGTTTTATATAAGGATAAATAATTGGCCTGATCCCTCAGAATCATTTGTAGTAAGGAAAATGTTAAAAGGATTTCAGAGGATAAGCCCAGTTAAAGATACGAGGGCTCCTGTTACACTTAAGATGCTACTTTCTTTTCCATTATCTTTGAAAAATGTCACATCTTCATCATATGAGGCTCTTTTATTTTCTACAGCCTTTTCAGTGGCTTTCTTTGGTTTTTTAAGAGTTGGAGAAATGGTAGCAGATAGTAAAACCAGCGACACTTCACGTATCATACTTATCTCTGATGTAGCCATACTTAGCGGAAATATAAGTATTACATTACGCTTTTCAAAAACAGATCAGTTGGGTAAATCAGTGACACTTGTTTTCTACCCTTGCGAGCAAAAACAAATTTGTCCTGTTTCTTTAATTAAACGCTACATGCAAGTTAGACCTAAGATCCAAGGCCCACTTTTTTGCCATTATAGTGGTGAACCATTGACTCGGTACCAATTTGCTACAATACTGCAAAAAGTAATTCGATTCTCAGGTTTTGATACGCTGTCAACTGTTAAATGTCATTCATTTCGAATTGGCGCAGCAACTCTAGCAAGTTCTCAAAACGTCTCTGATGCACTGATTAAGGAAATGGGCCGATGGTCTGAACAAAGCTCGTCTTACAAAAGATACATTAGGTTAGATAAGATCAAAGCTTGAAGACTCATATAAGTTGCTCTTTAATTGTATACTAATCTTACCAAGCTTTTCAGATTCCACCATGATTTGGTTTATTGGTTCATCACTCATTAGCAAGGCATACCAGCATGTGAAATCCAGACCCTTGGGAGATAATCTTGGTTTACAGCACTACGGGTATAACGTCATTTGGGTTGGCCATCCTGGCTTGAAGTTTACACAAGTGTCCAATTTATGTCATAGTTTAATAAATGCTAATCCAAGGAGTCCTCCTGCATACCTTATAATTCATGCAGGAGATAATGACATTGGTTGGATTGAAGGAGGTGTGTTAAGGCAATTTATAAAGGATACCATTTATTACTTGCAGGCACTGCTTCCATATACTTGTATAATTTGGTCTTGTATCTTGCCTAGAATAAAGTGGCGCTACTCAAGTAATACCAAAGCAATGGAAAAAATCCGCACTAGAATCAATAGGGAAATTATCAGAGCTATTGTAATGAATGGCGGTAAAGCCATTAAGCATCCAGATTTCGATGATAAATCCCCAGGGCTGTTTGAGGATTCTTGTCATCTGTCATTTATTGGAAGGGACTTGTTTCTGAACACATTCCAAGTTGCCTTGGATACTTTTATAAATTACCCAGATGTTAAAGTTTACCCATCAGATACCTAGGTTTCCTTATAAAGGCCATGGCGGTTGGTTTCAACTTAATAGTGGCGGTGGCCGAGTGGCTGCACTGGCAGTGCATCCACTCGTCCATTGGCGCAAGTTGAAAACTACTGTGTCAACCTCTGTTGAGAACTGGTATTCTTTGCTAGCTGTCTAGACCAAAGTATAATAAAGACAGTATTTCTTTGCTTGTCAACTGCTGTTCAGCAGTTTGATCGTCTGATTTCTTAAATTCATGATTTGGTTGCGTACCCCACCTAATCATGTAACATTAAGTGGTGAAATATTAAAATTTGGTTGATACATTTATCAGGTTGGTAATAGTTGATAAAATGACTTGTTGACAGTTGATATTTGATGGTGTTAAAACAAATGTCCTCGTTGTAAAATAACGAACTATCATAGTTGTTTGTGGAAAATTGTGAATTATGGAAGTTGATATATCCATAAACAAATGTTATTAAATAACCGTCATGGCCAATTTAAATGCCAACATTGAATAAATAATTATTTGTGAAGTTTTGCTTTTTTGTCATCTATAATAACGAAATTTCATTCTGATTAGGAATTAAATTTGTTTATTATAGTAGAAACCGTTATGCATTTGCGAGAATGAACTCTTGTTGCATTTTTTATGTTCACAAGTATGAGTTACCTCCCATACAACATTAATGAATCATTCCAGCCTCAACTGCGCATGCGTAGATTGTAGCCTTTTATTGCGCATGCGTAAAATTGGCCTTTTCTAAACCTCATGGTTGATGTCAGCTGCAGGAATTTGCGCTCAAAAACCCACCTCAACCCACCCAGTTACATCCAAATAAGGATTATACTAAGATATGCATATATATGTATGAATTTATATGTGTATGTTAGACATATAGATGGATACATATATGTATGTGAGTCTGTATGTCGGTAAAATAATTGTAACGGAAGTCCCCTTGCTGCTTGCTTTTCTTTCTTTTCCAGGTGTATTGCATATATACATTAATGAGTGTGGTGTCCACTTTACTTACACCTGAAACATGTCATGACGGTTATCAGCATCGAAACAGATTATCAACGCTATGTAGAAGATGTTAACCAATATTTCTGGGAATGCGTACACACCTTAAGGCGCAAGTTGAAAACTACTGTGTCAACCTCTGTTGAGAACTGGTATTCTTTGCTAGCTGTCTAGACCAAAGTATAATAAAGACAGTATTTCTTTGCTTGTCAACTGCTGTTCAGCAGTTTGATCGTCTGATTTCTTAAATTCATGATTTGGTTGCGTACCCCACCTAATCATGTAACATTAAGTGGTGAAATATTAAAATTTGGTTGATACATTTATCAGGTTGGTAATAGTTGATAAAATGACTTGTTGACAGTTGATATTTGATGGTGTTAAAACAAATGTCCTCGTTGTAAAATAACGAACTATCATAGTTGTTTGTGGAAAATTGTGAATTATGGAAGTTGATATATCCATAAACAAATGTTATTAAATAACCGTCATGGCCAATTTAAATGCCAACATTGAATAAATAATTATTTGTGAAGTTTTGCTTTTTTGTCATCTATAATAAATTAAATTATATTTCCGCACTTCTGATATTTATCTAATTTCACTTGTATCCTTGGATCCATCAGGCTTTCACTTGCGAACGAATAAGATGCCATGCATTGAAAAGGAACCAATATACGACATGTACTGCATCAGGCGTCGACAATATCAGCGCTTCCTGAACATCCTTTTTTGGGGATGTCTCAGTGGCGCAGTTGGTAGCGTCAATGTCTGGTGTAGTGCTAGGCGGTGTTGTCGAGGTCGTGGGTTCGAATCTCGCTAGAGACAAAATATCGGCTCAGTTGATTCACTATATCCCTCTGTATATATATATATATATATATATATAATATATATATATATATATATATATATATATATATATATATATATATATATATTATACAATTATTGACTTCAATGAGGTAGACATAAGGATTTATCTACCTTAAAAGTGATTATTCACCGAGGCCGCTGTCTACCGAAATTGAAGTCAATAACTGTTTTGTTATATTACTTCGACAAAGAATGAAAAAGTTCTACTTTCACTTTTGTTGTTAACGTCACCTAAGGACTTTCTAACAAGTTTTATCAACTGTTATTAAAATATTTTAATGTAGTATTTTGAATTTTGAAATGTATATCAATTCTCTGAATGTAGAATGTAAAATTTAATCATAAAACTTTTTTTACATTTTGTTTATTCAAACAAAGATAAAGAAACAAACAAAACAAAACAAACAGTTGTTAAAATTCATGAAAGTCTTAAGTTTACCTGTTGGGATGTGTAAACAGTAAATCATGTCAATTTCATGCAGCACATGCTAGTTTTATACTCATCATGCTATATTTAGCTCTCTAGAGGGTGATATTGCAGAAGTGTCAAAAATATTAACTTCTGGAAACTAGTTCGAGCTGGTTTTCATCCTATATCACCTTCTGGGCCAGTTCAGACCAGTTTTCAGGTAGACATAGAGATTTATGAAGACAAATTGGGCCAATCAGGAGACAGGATTCTCTCCAGTCATATAACAAATATATATATACATAGCGTCATTTGTCACGTCAAAAGTGCAGACAATCATTATGTCTTTCTTTTGAGCATGTGATATGCAACAATAAGGGTAGTTTTAATGATAAATTCAACAATTTTAAAAAGAACAGTGGGAAAATTGACATTGTTAATGTTCGATTCAGATTCTTGCCCGTTTATGGGAGATGATGCATGGATAAGTTAGGGGTCTTTCATGCAAATCAAACATCTATGTGTCTTGATCCACATCTGAACTAAGGGTGAGGTCGGCGCACTGTGAAACCAGTTTTAGCCCTCCAGTAAAATATCTTTACTGACCGTTCCAAGGTGGTACTTCTTTTGTGGATCATTTGTGTTGTTTATGTCGTGTGTTCGTCATGCTTTCGCGTCTGTTTATTGCTGCCTTGTGGTCACCTGAAGAGAAAGGGCTGCCCTCTTGGCTCTTGTTTGTGATGTTAATTGTGATTTTGTTACTTTTCCATTTGGTATCTTGGGAAAGGTGTGGTACTTGATTGTATCGATTCCTGGTCCTTGCTGTCTTTCTTACTTTAACCCATATTACCAGTGCAAAAGTAGTTCGATGTGGGTAAACTATGTAGTATGGTGATTCGGAATCAGAAAACGCTAGTAGGGTGATGCAGGGTTTTGTATTTTTACGTAGAAATATAGGTAGTATCAATGAGTATTTTGTTGGTTTATAATAAAGCATGTTATCGAATGGGCTAACAAGGGAAATGGTAATTCTTCCACCCATATAAGTATTTAATTATTTATTTACCATATTTTAAAACAAACTTTCTTGCATATGACAAATTAACGCATACTTTTAACCATCATTCCCGAATGTGAAAGAAGGTAATTGAATAATGAAATTTCTCAGGTTAATTCTGTCAAACAACATAAATACAAGCTTGACAAATTTTACCTGAGGCTGATATCTTCATGCATATTAGTGAAATATTTCGCCATGGCTTTTGTTGGAATATAACAGTGCTCTTTATGATTTAAGGCAAAATGTCCTGATGTTCTATTGGTGAGTTCAATTGTATTTTGTATGAGATCATGACACCTCTGTTTCCATTGGTTTTCTCTTTCTGTTTCTGTACGTTAACTCTTAATGCACCAATCACAACAAGTCGTCTGTTTTTGTTGTTGTTTTTTTATCTTATTTTCAATTTTGCCGTATAAGCATAAATATGCCTTCAGTTGGCTGATAAACGGTTTTGTTTGTTTGTACCGTTAGCCACTGTATTCAAATCCAAATATACATTTTGGTATCAATTGCTTATTTGCAGAGCAAAGTGGAGACATTTATGACCATTTGGAGCGGATATAATGACTTTAAAGTAATGACTGTATATTGTCATTGTAAAACTCTATCTTTATAAAACAACATGTAGTTCCCCCTCTCTTAACTATCTGTCCATACACAGTATTCTCGTCTATACTGTTTTCCCATGTGTGTATGTCGAGTACATCATGTACTTCTGATTGACCCGTTATCGTTATGTTTAATGACTTCACTCCGCTGTCAAAATGATGCTGACTGATCTTCTTGTAAATCTTTTTAGAAATATTTTTAAAAATACTTTCACAGCAAAACTTTATGTAGTTGGATGTGTTCGTATGCTTGTATATATCTGTGTCAGACAAACTCACTTCCGTGCTGGTCAAGCATGGATTTTGTAGTCTATCTTTGGGAAGAGCAAAATTAGATATTCTATCATTTTTACACAAAGGCGCAAACTTTTTAATCCACCATTCAGGGTATGGGACAGGTCTGTGAGTTTCGTTTGAAACTAAAACGTCCGTACATATACTACTGACATAGTCTATTCCCACATCATTATGGTATAGACGATAAGTTACACGCTTAGAAGACTTTCCTACATAGTCTAATGTAACATGAGCGGTCAGCGGGTATTTAGGCGATTGCTCGTTGTAAAGATGCTTGCTTATTTTCAAAACAATACAAGTCATAAAAAAGTTATGTTTCTCTGTTAAATGATGGAGGTCGATATACGATTTCTCTTGAAGAGTGTCACTTGTAGTTTCAGGGGTGCCAAAGCATCTATAAGTTACATACATCAGATGTACAATGCTCCAAGGCTGGATTTTATCACCTGAAAGAGAGATACGAAAAATCAAGAGTGTTTCTAAGAGTCTTCTCTTGGCCATTCAAATATTATACAGTAAAACCTGTCATAAGCGGCCACTCAAAAATAGGAAAACGCAAAGGTCTTAAAGACATAGATGACATAGATGGTAGCTTAATACAGGTCGAAAGTATTGCAGAATGCTCAATACTTTTGACATGCATTAAGCGATAATTGGTCTTAAAACCAATTTTTGGTCTTCTTTTGAGTGGCCGCTTAAGACGGGTTTTACTGTCAACCAAAATCAACAACATACAGTGCTTACAGAATACAATATCGAGCCACTATCGGCCCTCCAGCGAAACGCTGGCGTTTCGCTGGCAGACCCCCAGTAGACAAAAAGTTAGTGAGTATGATCAGGAAATACCACGATCACACACTGCAGACCAACCCACGGCACCGTGAGGAAGAACCACAGCTAACGTTATCCCCTTCCAAATACTAACAGACACAATTCATCAGGAAGACAATTAAAGAAAAGCAAAGAAAGCATCTCTCTGTTCATCGTCAAAATGATTGCAAAACTAGAAAGGACACAAAGAAATGCATAACAAATCAAAGACCAACACAGAACCCCCACAAACATTGTGAGGTACATAAAACAATGAATCAACAGTAGGCCGGTTTATATGCGAATTCCTCTTTTGTTTTTTTGACCGAGGATGTTCATATTTGGCACACTGGTTGCCTATACTGCGTATAATACATCAAAGGTCTCGGAATACTGATATTGTCTTTGCTGTAATCTAGGCAATCATTGTGCCAAATATAACACACTCGGTCAAAAAAAAAGAGAGGAATTCGCTGACAACCGTAGAAAGGCTTTAAGTATATACGTGACCTTGACATTTTACTCCAAGGTCATATCTGTGATCTAAATAAAGTATTGTTGGGTTTTTATACCCCATAGACAATCATTGTGCCAAACATAACCATGCGTTATAAAAGTGGGATAAAACATTGATATTACGCGACACTACATGTCTATTTTAAACCCAATCATGGTTTAAGCCATGGTTTCCATTTTAATTGCACGACAATGGGTCAGACCTCAGACTCAAGGACAACCTTGACCTTAACTGTCATTGGTAGGCCAGTGTCTGATACCTGCGTTATGCTGAGCACACCGTGGCTCAACTTGTGGTTTTGTTTAGCTCTGACTGTATGTGCGATGATTACAAAACTGGAACGCAATAGACTTCTTCATTTTTCGGTATCTTAATTTAATGAGCAGTTGTGATGAAACAGAGAAAATGGGAAAAGATCAACTAGATGAACCACGCTGGTCCTAGCCAAAATCATGAAAGTTTTATGTCAAGGTCGTGATTGACTCTGAAGCCGCTGCAATTAAAAATGATACAATAGCCATAAATCATGGTTATAACCATGCATACACACACCGGGTAGGTGGCAATCGAAAACGCGCTTAACAATCGAAGAACGCGGATCAAAAAACGCTAGAAACAGTGTTGCTGATTGCCATTTGTCGCCTGTCGGGCGACAAATGGCAATCGAGAACTGTTTCTAATGATATTTTTTATCTACGTGCGTCGATAGTATTGACGTTTTCGATTGCCGCCTACCCGGTTTGATACAGACTGTCGCATAATATCCATGCTATATCGCACCTTTAGAAACCCAAGGTCTAATCGGTCACCTTACATTTTACGCTAGTTCAGAAAGTTAAGCATCTGCATACATAATTTTTGCTTTTTTAATAAACCAAGACTTTGTGGAGACTCTGCAAGTTATTGCATTTAAAACTAACTTGTATTTGTTTGTTTGAAGATGTTACTGACTGACGTGATTTAAGAAGAATAAACCTCAAAAACTTTGTTTCAATAGGACTCTTCGTTTTTTTCTACATAATAACACGATTAATAAAAGAAAGTCCGCTCTAAGCATGCAATTTACATATAAAATTCTTACTGCGCTGTACGCATTATTCGTAGATAGACGTCACCGTTCTGTTTTGGGAATTGAATTAAAAACTATTCAAAAGAACTACAAAAGTTTGCCCATAATATGCACACATTGATGCAAAAATTCATATCACTTGTATAAGTGCTTGGACAGAAATATTAAGTTTGAAAAGTGACTAGTTAGAACTTGGTTTCAGTTTATGTAAGTTTAGAACGAAGTTTAATTCAGCTTTACACTTTACAAAAAATAATGGTGTTACATCGATAACCAATGTGTTCTAAGATCTTTAGAGTATTATCGCCACATATTGTATGTGTATTTTGAGCACATACGATATAGCATCCATAATAAATTAAAACAAGTGGCATATACAAGAAACACAAGTACATGTATAAGCTAGTACATGTATTCTACTATAGTTAAAGGGAAAGCATATGAAATATGCCATACATAACAAAACATAGGCCATTATATGGAAGTTGTATACCACAAGGAGTTCATAAATACCTCCATGTTCAAACGCTTCATATGAGAAACCTGGTATTTCTAATTTAGCTGTTATAGGTGAAATCAACGTCCTTTTGAAATTCAGCTGTCGTGTAATTCTGAAGATAAAATTATAAGTATACTAAAGGACTTTGAAAACGCATCACCCAGATTAAATCCTTTATTTCACAAGCCATGAGAATGTCACCGAGATAATTATTATTGCATATCATAGCCTGACCATCTTGTAGTGTGTCCTAGAAACTTTATGGTTGTAAATTTACTTTAAGGTTTTGAAAAAGTATCCGTTTTAAGACAGGGGTGGTCGAGTTTGAAGGACACAATTTCAGCTGCAATTTAACACGCGTTAGATTTGATTCCTGACTTAACGAATTGGGTCCTTTCCTTCTTTCACGATTGCACATTCATCATTGAAGGATAAGTAATGAAATGACAATTTGGTATGCTCAAAATTACACCCCTTTAAAATTACCAACATACCCCACCCACCCTGTTTACTATAGTCTAGTAATAAAAGTAAACGTCTTGGGCCTTTCAAAGTTTCGATTTCTTACGTCCGGTTTTATTGGGAGAGGCTAAGGGTATACACAAATGACAGATTATTCATAAAATACGCTTGTATCACGCGTCTTTTGTATTGTGCAAGTGACGTTAACGTAAATTTTTAAGATGTTCTCGATCACATGACAGCAGATTTCCTGCAACGATTTACATCAAAACATCTTCCCCACATGCTTGTCAGTGTATGTAATCAATATCAGTAATGAAAGCGTGCATAAAGGTAACTAATGGAAATGTTTCAAAAAAGGAGCTATGAATTGATGTTCAAATTTGACGTTTATTTTCGAAATTTTGAAGTTATCAATGAATTTAATTAGAAAAAAGTCTATAAACTCTTTTGGTAACATGGCATCATATGCGCCACAGTTTAAACATAAAAAATAATCAAAAAGCTTCATTTATTTGGGCAGAAAGGTGCTGGATGCTGTATGTACCCATGTGACGTCATCAGCAGCGTCGCGTGATAGTGCAGTCAAATAAATGACTGATTCATACCAATTCTGGGTTGCACATTAAAACCTGCGAGTCACTTTTCAATCGCATGTACGGTTTGCAAGAAAAGTGCAAAAATATGGTGATGCGTTTTCAAAGTCCTCTAGTATATTTACATGTATCTGTGATAATCCTTTTGACCGGTTTAACTCATATACTCATAGCTTCCTTTTAATGGGACATAGGCAAACAAGGTAGACCCAGACCATACACCGCATAATGCGGTCTCTGATCATGGTCTTCGCGGTTTGCTTACAGAATGTTCTATTAAGATTTGGACACAAATACCACCAACTCCCCTAAAATTGAAAATGGGCTCTACTGTTAAGGACAGGCAATTCTATTCGGCTTAAGTGGGTTTAAATGGTAAAAACATGTTGCCATTCGTCGTCATATTTGCCCGTTTTGATGATTTCGATGTGAAATTTAAGAATATTGTTCCTTTCCCTCTAAATTTAGAGAAAAAAAATAGAGAAATATAAATGTATGTGATAGAAGTCTGATCAGCAGACACTTAAGGCTACTGGTTACAGTTTCTGAAATCGACTAAATGAGGTGAGAAATATTACATTATCAGAAAAGAAGAAGTGTAATGTGATCTCTCTCTCTCAGTGTGTGTGTGTGTGTGTGTGTGTGTGTGTGTGTCCTTTATCCGTTACCTACCTAGTATAGAAACTGCACCAACAAAAAAATCGAAAATTACGTCATTATCGCTAGTTTAAAGAGTGAAACAATGGGTGAACTGATAAATAGAATACCAGGGCCCGGAATTACAATGCCTCCTTAAAGTTAAGGAAGACTTTAGTTAAGTATTGATATTTCAACATGCTATATTAGATGCTAAATAAGTTGCTTGGATCGATGCAGTACGTATGGTCAAAGATATCATTTTTTTGTTTGTTTGTTTGTTTGTTTTGTTGCTTTACGTCCCAAGACAACAGCTATGGTCATGGCGGGACGGTCAGTTCACCTAACCACACTTTTTCCTGGGCAAGCTTGACCAAGCAGTTAACCAGTACTGCGTGCACATTCTCTCGCTTGAAACTGAAAACAATCCTTCTTGAATGATCCAGCGGAAGGGAGGAGAATGACCGTAGACAATCTCCACGAACGTATGGGACCTGGCCGGGATTGAACTCGCGACCCCTAGGATCTGCAGTCAGACTCGCATCTGTTGCCAGACACGTTACCGACTGCGCTTCGCGGCCAAGTTAAAGATATCATTGTGAACTACAGAAAAGGAAACTATTTTGATTCTAATCAGTTTGAAGTTGTTGTTGTTGTTTTTTGCATTCTGTAAAATCAATACTTCACTTAAGTCTTCCTTAACCTTAAGGAGGCATTGTTATTCCGGGCCCAGGTTCGAGTCGTTTGATACAAAGTTTACCAGGCAAGGCTTTGTGAACGTTTGTTGACATCGCAAGGCTTGCCGAGCGAGTCAACATGCGTTCTCAAAGCCGATATTAAAAGGCACTCACCTAGTATTCACTGTCGGGAAAGCAGAGTAGCCATATTTGCATTTTCGATATTGTAGTACGTCTACGACGCTGAGCATGCTGGTCTGATTCTTAAGACGAATCCATTTAGATTGAAAGGGTTGATAGGTAGTAAATATCTATTTCATTCCAATTGCAACCGTACATTCTGTAAGCAAATAGCACAGAACAGGACCAGACGCCGCGTTTTTCGGCGTCTGATCTGGTTCTGCACTGTCTGTCGATACCCAATAAAAAGGACGCTTGGCTTAAATGGGTTAACCCTTTACAACACCAACCACGACCGATGAGGGAGGGTCTGGATGGGGTATAATGATTAGTGAATAATGGCCCTTTTTTATAATGAATAGTGAATAATGAGCCAAAAAAATAATGAATAGTGAATAATGAGGGCCTGAAAATTAATGAATGATCCTATTTTTTTAATGAATTGAAGAAAAAAATAATGAATAGTGAATAATCAGATTTCTTTGCCACCTTTCTTACTTTTAATGAATAAATTGTCTTATTTTAATGAATAACCCAAAATTTTAATGATATGAATAATGAGCTAAATTTTTAATGAATAAGGAATACCAGACCCCACCCCCCATCCAGACTCTCATGAGGCTTGAAATAACATTTGGAGTAAATAAGTCTAGCTACATGTGAATCATCTGTTTATGTTTAGGTGAGCTATCAAGCCTTATCTAGGATTCTTAAAGAAGCAACATAAGCGCTGTAATCATATGGCTACTAAAAGGAAAAGAAAACAAGAAAATACGATGTAAATACCTTGAAAATTCTGGTTTAGCCATCCTTAAATCGCGGCGCTATGCTCTATTTGATACTTTTATTAAAGTAAACTGAATGAAAAACTGTATACTGTTCAACAAAAATTAAAAACGAAATAACATAAAACATTGTTTATACTATAACATGCTGTATGTATCAGTCGTGACGAGCTAAGCGAAGATCTAACTTTGTAATTGTGGCGTCAACTTACTTATGCGAGTACATAGACGAAAGTCATCTTATTGTAATAAAATCATGTCTTTTTCAAAATTTAATATATGTTTGAATAAAACAGGTATGAATTTAACAGCATATTCTCGATAATCATAATCATGAGAAAGTTCATTCAGAATAACGTTAATTGAACCGTGGAGTAGTAGTTAAACCACTCGCAGGTTTGATCCTCGGCTTCTCCGGTCTGTAGGATGAGACTTTAAACCATGGCCCCGTCTCCATAGTTGGATACATGGTCACAATCATATGTATGTAACGTAGAGACT
Source organism: Loripinus fragilis (assembly GCA_964019695.1). Lineage (NCBI taxonomy): Eukaryota > Metazoa > Mollusca > Bivalvia > Lucinida > Lucinidae > Loripinus > Loripinus fragilis. The sequence goes on from OZ026520.1 coordinate 26,724,652, forward strand.
ACGATTTAAAGACATTAACTAAGTATAGCAATGTTTGGTGTTCCAACTTCTCTATGCTAGGCTATAGGCTAAGCCTGAAAAAACTTTTAGCCAGAGCACACGCCACAGAATGCGGCGTCTGATCAGGGTCTCCTCTGATTGCTTACAGAATGTTCTATTTAAATTTGAATAAAAATTAAAAAAAAAAAACATTTCTAAATAGTTGCAACGGAAACATGTTTCACACTTGCGATATTGCCTTATGATAGTCGAGCAAATGCGGTTGTGTTTTCGCAGCTTTGCAATTTGGGAGTAATGTACGTCATACAATGAAAAGTGTCGAAACCCTTTTGTGTCTCCTACTAATCAGGTTCCAGCTTTCGAAGACAAGCAAGATATCGTTAGATCTTTGCTGAAGTGTTCATAAGTGATTTATTTTATTTTTGTAGATGTCACACAGTCGCTTTGCCCAAGTGTATATATTTATTGTGTTATTAGTGCGCTTTGGGTCAGTAACCTTTTGTGCTGTTAGATATGAGTTCATTTATAGGTTACTACGGTCGGTAAATGGCGTCCACGCAAAACGAATACTCAGATCAGCCTGACAGGTTGTCTCCCTCGTCCGACTCAATCATAAAACAGTGCTCACAGTGCCACTTAAATGAAATAATAGGCGAAGTAAACAGGCATTCACGTTTGTTTTTTGTTTTGTATTTTTGTAAAACCAAGTTTATAGTAGTTTTGAGAGGACATATCATTTTTACGCATTTATCTTCTGTGATAAAACTTTTTTAAAACAAGTTGTGACTGCCCATGCGAGGAGGGGGTGTCGATACTCTCGATTTTTAATAGCTCACCTGAGTCGAAGGCTCTCGGTGAGCTTATAAGATGGGACTCATGCCGGCGTCCGTGCATCCGTCCGTCCTATCAACACTTTTAATCATGAATGTCTCTGAGACCGGTAGGCCAATCAGAATCAAATTTCATCTGAAGCATCATTGGGATGGGGGGAAAGGCCACATATGGTTTTGGGCCGGATCCGATTAGAACTCTGGTTTCCATTGCAACAAGTTTTAACGGGGACAATCTTGTGAGCACTCAAGCTCCTCTATTTTGGATTGGATCTTCTCCATTCTTGCAGGTAACGAGAACAACGATAACATCTCAGACGGGTTCGAGATTTGGCACGATCCAACCGGAGACTGCGGAGTTAGCTGCCCTTGAGCTTCTGGAAAAATCTCCATAGACTTATAATGGGAGAAAAGTTGTGAGCACTCTAGTGCCTTCATTTTTGCATGGGTCTTTATTATTCTTGTAGGTAACAAGAACAGCCATAAATGCTTAGATAAGTTTGAATTTCTGCCAGATCACACCACCAACTACTGAGTTAGCTGCCCTTGAGCGCTTGAAAAATCAATGTAAAATATTGCGCACACTCTAGCACCTTCATTTTTGATTGGAACATCTTCATTCTTGCCGGTCACAAGGACAGCTATAAAATCTTGAATGGGTTTGAAATTCGGCAAGATTGGAGCTTGGTCTGCGGAGTTATACCAGTAAAATGCATTTAAGCCCCCCCCCCCCCCCCCCGGTGGCTTAGGCTGCTGTCCGTTCTAAGGCGATGGTTCTGCTGTTGTTGACTTTTTGTTTATTGACTATAACTCCCATTGTGGGAGTCTGAAGTTGTGTAATACCGCAGTCACTGATACAGTTCTATCCTGAGAGCGGCATCCAAAATAACAAGTGTAATACTGTCAATATCTGTGAGCACGGTACCAATCAACAAGTGTGATTACTGATCAATGTCTATACTGTTCCTCCGCGTTGTGTATTTTTTTAAAGTCAATGATTAACAACCCTGAATTTCGACAATTTATTTTACAAGTCCAAAGTGGAGTGATTTATTTATTTAATTTTAATAATAATTTTTAGAAACCCGACTGTCCAAAACCTTTCCCAATTTCACTCTCTTGTGTCAAGCCCAAACTGAGATGGGGAAGGATGCATCCCGGTTTTGAGGTATCTCCCATCCCATCTGTTCATAGAAGCGTATATTCTATTGGTTATCGGTAAAGGTTAGGATAGTAGAGCCATTTCGATTGGTCGAAATGAGATTCACAAATATCATGGTCAAATTAAACCCTTGCTACGCCAAAGAACCTGAACCAATTTATGTTTTTATCAATTGTCATTCTAATGACGCCAAACTATGGCAAACGTTTCCATTCGAAACACAAACAGTGCAGACCTGATCAGACAGCTTCACCAGAAGCCAACTGTTCTGAGTCTGCAGTGTATTGAAATATTGTATGGCGCAGCAAGGTCGGATATACAACCTTTTACTGAACTCTACAGTCTACCATTAACAACCCTTCAGCTAGCTATATAAGTGTTTATCGGGAGACACTAAAAATGAGATCAAAAGAATCGTGATATTTCTGATAGGTTGACCCTTGTTATCTTCAGTTTAATGAGCTGTCCACTTGAGTATTTCATAACTGCTGAAATTGGGCACATACATGCCATTACATGAATAAAAAGTACCTATACACTAAAGTGTTACATCCCTCCCGAACCTACAAGACAATCGCATGAGGCATAAGATTTACGCCTCGCGCGATTTTCTACAAAAATAATATTCAGGAAGGCATGTAACATGTAAGTCACATATACACATAAGTTCACATTGGGGTCTCTTCATTTGTCGTTTCACTGTCCTGGAGGTCCTTGGTAGATGTAGCTTTAGTGGCTCTGTCAACGTCATTCCTGGTTTTCCATGCGATAAGAGATTCTAATAGTGTGGATTCCTCCACTCCCTGGTTTAACTTATGTTCTATGAATTCTGTCACCAGATGAATTCCCAGAATACACGATCTGAGTGGCTGTAGTAAATCAATATTATAAAGTTGGTACAGTTCTTCCAATAATTCTTTAGCACGTGCTGGATCAGTAGGCGTACTTGGGCTGGCTATTCCTTGAGACATGGCTTCTGAAAGAATAATAGTCATTGTTCAACATCATAGTTTGTTGTTTTTATGGCAGTCTTCTCATACCAGTGAGATTGATGGTATCATACACTGGTACTCATTGATGCTCATGCATAGCTTGAAATGCCATGGACCACATAACCCTTGTCTCTATGAAGTAGGGGTCAATATATGACTTAAACTCATACTCTGTCTCAGAAAACATCTGACTACATAAATGGAAACATAATAGCCAGTACAGGTATCTCGGTGAAACCCTTTGAATCTCAAGCAATGGCAACGCCTTCTCTATTAATTCCTTGGCATGCATACACATGCCAATCAATGTCTGTACGTCGTCAGCTTCCCTCGGAAAGTTTGAAGTAATTTTGTCGAACACAATGTCTGTGAACACCTGCTCAGGCTTACTCATAATCGGACGATGCTCATTCTCTCGAAAGTTAGAGATGTTTAAGTTTACCCATTGTTTCAGCTCTTCTCTCCCTTTATTCAGGTCAATCAGCATGTTAAAGGTGTCCCAGCAATTTATGTATCTAGCGTCGAGTTCCATGACCTGAAACCAAGTGGAGGTAAAACATCTGGTTTAGTAATTTTTCAATTATTTAGTGTCCAACACTACAAACTTCTCCTTTATGATTCTGTTAGATGTCGATGGTCGCTCTATGTCCGTCAGTAAAGATGTGGCAACTTCTACCATGTTGTCGTCACCTTCGGTCACGCTCGGTTTTGTCTTAAGACCTTCCCTTATTTTGGGCTTTCTCATGACAAGGCAGGGCATGTTTTTTAGAATTTTGAACTTACATTTCAGTAAGTATGTGGCCAAAACACAAAGAATAATGATAACAGACATAACAATTATAAAGTAACCCCATAGTGGGAAATGTTCTGCTGCTATAGGTTCAATCTGCCATTTATTATGCAAGTCTTCAATCAAATTACCCAATGGAAAATCTTCTAAGTTAGCTAATTTAGGTGGAATTTTAATAGTATCATTGCTGAAAGGAACAATTCGATTTATGTCATCCTAAACCCTCAAGTCTGAAATATTATAGTCCTTCAACATATTACTTGCAAAGTTTTCGATGTTTTCTGTTGAACGACCCTCAAAATACCCTAACAATGAAAAATGATTTGACGTAGCCTGACACGACTTATGTAATGTCAAAAAACCAAATGGTGGATCAACTTGCTGTCTTCCACTTTCTTCTTTCTTACATGACAAATGAAATACTGTTGGCTTATCCAAAATAACCAAGTAAACATCATTAGACAGATAAAATGCAGTTGGTAAAGTGGTTTGATGTATCCATACATTGCAAAATTTCTTGACGTGAACCTTATCCTGATTGAAGTTACTTAAAAGACAATTAAGCCCAACATTAGCATTTCTTATAGGACTTTTTACGTTACAGATTTGCAAGCCTGATTGAACACAATCTTAAACCTGAGTTTCCGTTAATAAAATATATTGAGATCTATCTGAATTGATCGCCAAATAATTGGATTCTAGCTTATAATATGCTAAAAGTTTTTTATCATCCTTATCAACCCTTGTCCTGCCTAACAATGGCACAGGGAAGGAATAGGCACGGAATATATCAAATTGTTGTGAATATTCCACCAAGGGAACCCTTATTGAATAATAATGTGTTTACCATCGAAAATAGGTACACACGATAAAAGTTTATAGTAATCAAATAAATGTGCACGTGGATCACGTGGTAAACCTACAGTCTGTGGCAACTTGTCCTTAATTTCGAGTAACATATTGCGTAATCGCTCTGCAGGAATTGTCGTTGGTGACAGTTTCTGCATAGCTACTGCTTGTATTTGTATTTGGAAATGTACATAGAAGTACATTGATCTTGACAAGGCAAGTTTTAGTTCCCCTATTAACGTATTAAGCCTTGAAAACAATACCACTATTGTCCTGGCTTCTCTTATTTCTTGCTCTAAATGATTAGACATATTAATAACCTTGTCCTCAACTGACCCAATTAGCATTAACAAGTCATTAATTCTTTGCCTGTTTTCCTTAATTTCTATTCTGGATACATTAAGTATAGATAGCGACTCTTCCACAACATGCATCAAAGTGTCTTGATTAGCGGACAATTTATACACATTTCTTTGAATGCTAGAAATTTCAGCATTCGTGGCAACGTCAAATATGTCACTCATTAGATCTCCAATAAAGCCAAACACCTTACGCTTGTGTCTGCCCTGTCCGTCCGTCTCTTTTAATAGTCTATAGTCATTGAAACTTTCTACAATGTCAGCGTGAACTCCCTTAATGACAGAAATCTCCCCCCGCATACCATCAAGGACGGCCTTATATTCATTTCTCAGCCTTGAATGCTCAGGTGTATCTGCAGCATTCAACACCTTATCAGTCATAATGGCTACCTTATTTATGTCACCGGTTAGACGCTCCAGGAAACGCTCATATGTACTAAGGTCTATTACAAAGGAAATAAGCCATTTTGATCTTGACATTGAGAAACCCCCAATCTTATGAAAGAATACATTTTCGTGCATTAATGCGCCTGCACTTGTCAATAAGAAGAGCATCAAAATGTTAGTCCTTAACATCTTGCTCAACCTGCAATACAATATATAATATAACTCATTAGGACCCAATTGGGCGGTCGCTAACATCAACCTTTACTTTTATGCAAACCCATGTCCTTACGCGAGACCTTACAGTAAGTAGACGTCAACCGTCTAACACAAAATATGTCATTATGCTTGTTCTTTAACAACTTACAAGTCTCTTTCTCATTAACCCCATTGACCTATTCAAGTAGCTTGACCATAAAAATTGCCAAAATGCTAAAACATTAGCACCGGAAAACATCCCACTACTAAGTCAATTAATTACACCTGTTGCAACAACGCACTACTGAGTGCTAAAATATAAACTGCTTCCACAAAAGCTATATACACATAACAAAATGAATGTTACATAATTCACTGATTAATTACTATCTACAAGATAACTATTTCAGAAGCCCTATCACTGCACTCAAAATCTGCTTAACCTGCTCCTTCTGATTGTTATCTACACTATTCACTTGATCTACTTCCATACTTTCCTGTTTGGGAACGGTGGAACCTACATCAGTGTAGTATTCATCTGTCTCCGAGTCATAGTGCATGGGTGTTTGATCTTGGTTATACTTACCCTCCAATGATGAGTCATCATTATGGACTGAGCGTCTAGTCTTCAGGTCTGGTTCACTAGAACTGTCTGTGCTCGATGAGACATTCCTATTCGCATACTCACGCTTCAGCTGCCTATTCCTGGCCTTGATCCGGTTTTGAAGCTCTAGCAATGGTATGTCTTCTTCACTGGAACTGCCTGATCTGTGTCTTCTCTTCATCTTAGTCAGCTTGGCTAATGGTGGTTCCGCCTCGGGTTCAGAACCACTGTTATCAGGGGAGACTACCATTCTGGCCTTCAGCATTTGACGTTCCTTGTCTTCCTTGGTTATCTCCCAGTCATCAATGTTAGCCAATCGCAAATGTCTGACGTGAGACTCCTTAATTGAACCATCTAACTGATTACGGATGACAAAGGTGTATGGCGACTTCTGACTCACTATTCTGTAGAATGGCTGCCATTTCCTGTCAAGCTTGGACTTCCTGACATGCTGTTTCAAATAGACAGAATCTCCTACCTCTAGTTTAACATCCTTGGCATTCTCATTTGCATACCTGGCATTGCGCTTTTTCGCTTGTCTCAAGTTTTTGTGTACTAACATAAATGTTTCATGTTGTTTCTCTAATGCTAACTTACATGCATCTTCCCCTGCATACCTCTGTCTACACTTTAAAATATTGGTAACAGGTAAGATTGGGTCACGATTGTACATTAGAAAAAATGGAGACAATTTACTGGATTCATTGACCGAAAAGTTAATAGCCGCGCAGGCTTGTGACAGATACAAGTCCCAGGACTCTGGATTACCCTGAAGCTTTTTCGACAATACATCTAGTAATGTTCGATGAGATCTTTCGCAGGCCCCGTTAGACATTGGCGAATATATAGAAGTCATTATATGCTTGATATTAAGAGCTGCTAAGGTGTCGGCCATTTTCCCAGATACAAATTCCTTACCATTATCAGTGAGCAAAGATACCATGGAGCCAAATGTAGGAAACATTTCCTCGATCAATATAGAACAAATGGTATCACTACACTTATCAGGTATAGCAAAACACACTATGTATGATGAATAAAGACAAATGAATGTCAGGATATATTTGTTGCCTGACAAAGTTTCATTATATGGTCCAGAAATATCAGCAGCCCATTTGCAACCCGCAAATGCCTGAATATCCATTTCACCCATTGGTGGTTTGACTGATTTCATGTTACGTTCTTGACAAGTGACACACTTCGAAATATATTCATTGATTCTCTTATACATGTTTGGAAAGTAATAGCGTACCTTGAGATTATCATATGTCTTATCCAATCCCATGTGGCCAAAATCATGATACCCCTTGATCATTACATTAGTAAGATGATCAGGTAAATACAACCGCAAACGTGGAGATCCATCAACATCTGATACAAAATATAAGACATTGTCAATCACAATAAGTGACCTTTCCAAGGATTTTGAAAGCTTGCCGGTATCTAGATTTTTAATCAACTGAACTATGCTGTCATCTTTCTGCTGCTCATCATATGTGTCAAGGTCAATTAATTTGGGCTTTTCATCCAAATCCAAGAGAGGTAACTCTGCATTCACATACTTAGTAGGGTCAAATTTTGAAGAATCTATGACATTTACCTTATGAGAAGTAAATTGCTGCGGAACCTCCCCTTCATCAGGTTCGTGATTATTGGGTCGGCGACTCATAAGATCCGCGATTAAGTTCTGTTTTCCGGGCAGGGACTCTATGTCAATATTATACTCGGCAATGTTCATTTGCCAAGATGCTATTTTCCTATTTTTGAAGTGACTACTTAGCAAGTACTTCAAGGGCATATGGTCAGTTTTACATATGATTTGAGAACAGCTCACCCAATGATGTAACCGTTCTAAAGAGTACATTATTGCGAAACACTCTTTTTCAACAGTGCTATAATTGATCTGACTTTTGTTTAATTTGTGTGAAATAAAATACACAGGCTTTTCAAAAGTTTCTTCCCCCTCCGTATATTCCTGACACAGAACTGCACCGACGCAAGTGTCTGAAGCATCAGTGTAAAGAATGAATCATTTATTGGGGTCTGGATAGGAAAGTAAGGGAATGACAGTGAGACTTTCTTTCATTAAATCGAATGCCTCCTGACATTGTTCCGTCCATTTGAACCTAGCATGTTTCTTTGTGAGCGCAACTATAGGTTCACTTATCTTAGCAAAATTTGGAACAAACCTACGGTAATATGAGCACATTGCAACAAAACTCCTACATTCCTTAACATTTGTAGGTGGGGCAAGAGTACGAATACTCTCTACTTTCAAGGGGTCTGGACGTACGCCTTCGGGTGACACAATAAAACCCAAGTGGTTAGATTCTGCTTTCATGAACTGACTTTTCTTAAGAGACAACTTAAGTTTATGCTTCCTTATTCTCTCAAATAGCTGGTTAATATGCCGAATATGCTCATCTAAGGATTTCGACCAGACAACAATATCGTCCATATAAAACGAACAAAAATCATCTAAACCATCCAAGGCCAAGGTCATAAGTTCACAGAACCATGCAGGACTATTTCTCAGGCCAAATGGGGCGCGGCAAAAGTGGAACTGTCCTCTTGCACATGTAAATGCCGTATAGTCCCTACTACTAGGCTCGATTCCTACAGCAAAAAAGCCAGACTTTAAATCAAATGTACTTATGTATTGTGCTCCACCTAACTTACCAAGGATCTGATCTATTGTAGGTAAAGGGTAAACATATGGTTTTGTAATTTTATTCAAACGGTGGAAATCTATACATACCCTTTTTGAACCGTCCTTCTTATCTACCACCACAGCACTTGAACTGTAAGGACCCCTGGATCTACAAATAATACCTGACTCTTCCCATTCTCTGACTGCTTTATCTACTACCTTCTGGTCATTTAAGGACAACCTATATGGCTTTATTTTAAAAGGTGTCTTATCAGTAAGGTCAATTTTCATTTTCACCAGGTCACTAGCAAGCACCTGTGAGTCCTTAAATGCAAATACATCTAAATTCTTAAAGACTAATTCCTCAACTAACTTCCTATGGTTTTCCTCAGTGTGTATTTGGGATTTAATTTCGTCCTGACTAGGCATATGCATAGCTGATGTTTCCTGCCTACTAGATCTGTTGATGTGACTAATTGAATGTTCTTCACATACATTAGACATAACTACTGCTCTGCCTATCACACAACCCTTCTTAAGCCTAATAAACCTGTTAGTATAATTTGAAATACTAACTGGGAATTTTCCTGTCCTATCTAATTTCACTACTGACTCATCTAATTCTACACCAGGCTGATTACATATCATGTGATCATCAAAAGACTGCACTAACAACTCACTACCACCTTCAGCCTCAAAACTCCCCTTGACCCTAGCACAACATACATATGATGTATTAGGAGCTACTGTCAGTGAACGATTTAGCCGACAAATTGAGTTTATATGTTTGTCCGCCACTAATGGCACATAAACACCCTTAACACGAATACAACCTAAGTCAAAATACATTCTTACTCCATTTGAGGTTAACCAATCATCCCCTAATAAAATGTTTCTGTTTATTCCATCTACTACAAAGAAAGTATGAGTCAATTTTAAACTCTTCATTTCAAATCTTAATTCAACTTTTCCTTTTAAAGATAAGGCTGTTCCATCAACCGATTCTAGATGTGCTGAAGCCCTTTGTAAACCAGGTTTAAATATCAAATTATTATAAAATTTCCAACTTATAAGGGAGGTTGTTGCCCCTGAATCTATAAGACACCTAACTCTCTGTTTCCCAATTTTAATTAAACAACTATTTTGATTTCCTGTCAAATTAACTAAATATTTCTCATTTGATTCTGGTTTATTGACCCGCGTATCGGCTTCAACATACTTGGGTCTATTTAGTTTAAACGTTTTGGACATTCGGCCCTTTTATGACCCTCTTCATTGCATTCCCAACAACTTATGCGATTTGTCTGATTAACAACCCCTCTCTCATTAGGCCGGTTATTGAAACGTCTGTCCGTATGTCTGTCCCTATTGTCATGTCTAGGATTCCTGTCATGTCTTTCTAACCTTCTCCTACGGTCATTATAAAAGCGATTCCTATTATGGTCAATCTCCATGGATTCGTGACCCCTAACATTATTATGCGCAGGCCCGTCTTGTCTCTTCTGGGTCGTACACCTTTGAAAAATTTGTTGTTCTCTTAAGGCTAGAGCATATGCATCATCAAAAGTTCTAGGCCCACTTCTTTCTACTTGCGCCCTAATGTTTTTATCCCATATCCCCGCTAAGAAAATACTCAGTAACTGAGACTCTATAATAGGTCGTATATGATCATTTTGCTGTGGGTATGCTCGCTGCGCAGCACCTAGCAATCTTTCAGCAAAAAACTGGATATCTTCGTCTTTGTTTTGCTTAAGGCTAACCAAAAGCTCAAATGCTTTCGGCCCGTCTAAAACTGGAGAAAATCTACTTGCCAAATTTGCTTTTAAGTGGTCCCAGCCCTTGTGTTCCTCTGATTCTAAATATCTTTTTATATAGTCCGAAACCAGTCCAGTACTAAATTGATAAGCAAGAAGTTGTTTCTTGCGGTCGTTTGCATGATTGAGAAAAGCCGCTTTCTCTATATCTTTGATCCAGTTTTCGTATAATTTTGGATTCCCATCAAAAACCTTTAATTGCCCAAAGCCAATACTTTTTTCTTTGTTTTCTGCTTCCCCTAGGTCTAAACTACCAACCTCTGCTACAATTTGTTTAGTACACTCAATCATTGTTCGATTGTGCTCACTCATGCCTTGCGCAGTCTGCACCAAGCATTGAGAATTGTCATTGATTGCCTTAGCTAACTCTTGAAATTCGGCCATATTGATAAGTGTAATTAATTAAAAAAATACTTTTAATTATTAATTATTATTTTAAAATAAAAAAAAAAGCAAAAACAAAAATTAACACCAATCTATTTCTTAACACCTTGTAAATAACAGAAAAAAAATAATAATTTGCTAAGGTACTATTTATCAAGTAGCAGATTAAACCTATATGACAATTGATATGACTGTCCAATATCTTAATTTTATTCAATGTACGAGAAAGCCCAGATAAGTAGATCAAAAGACTTACCAATGCAACTTCCAGCGACGTCTGTATGGTTCCAAAGTTCGATCCTCTGGCACGGCAACCAAAATAACACATGTAATACCACAGTCACTGATACAGTTCTATCCTGAGAGCGGCATCCAAAATAACAAGTGCAGTACTACGGTGATCACTGATCAATGTCTATACTGTTCCTCCGCGTTGTGTATTTTTTTAAAGTCAATGATTAACAACCCTGAATTTCGACAATTTATTTTACAAGTCCAAAGTGGAGTGATTTATTTATTTAATTTTAATAATAATTTTTAGAAACCCGACTGTCCAAAACCTTTCCCAATTTCACTCTCTTGTGTCAAGCCCAAACTGAGATGGGGAAGGATGCATCCCGGTTTTGAGGTATCTCCCATCCCATCTGTTCATAGAAGCGTATATTCTATTGGTTATCGGTAAAGGTTAGGATAGTAGAGCCATTTCGATTGGTCGAAATGAGATTCACAAATATCATGGTCAAATTAAACCCTTGCTACGCCAAAGAACCTGAACCAATTTATGTTTTTATCAATTGTCATTCTAATGACGCCAAACTATGGCAAACGTTTCCATTCGAAACACAAACAGTGCAGACCTGATCAGACAGCTTCACCAGAAGCCAACTGTTCTGAGTCTGCAGTGTATTGAAATATTGTATGGCGCAGCAAGGTCGGATATACAACCTTTTACTGAACTCTACAGTCTACCATTAACAACCCTTCAGCTAGCTATATAAGTGTTTATCGGGAGACACTAAAAATGAGATCAAAAGAATCGTGATATTTCTGATAGGTTGACCCTTGTTATCTTCAGTTTAATGAGCTGTCCACTTGAGTATTTCATAACTGCTGAAATTGGGCACATACATGCCATTACATGAATAAAAAGTACCTATACACTAAAGTGTTACAGTTGTTCTATGTTTTGTACGTTACTTTATGTCCATTCTAGTTTTGCAATTATCTTGATGTGGAAGAGAGGACTGGTTGCTTTGCTTTGCTTGGCTTATCTCTTCTTCGCGGTATATAGCACTACAATATATGGTTTAGGGGTGGAGATCAAAATATATATGAAGCATTTTTATGAATTGGTTGGAGTATTCCCCGGGGTACATCCTGGCCAATGTTATCGAATGCATCTTATCATAAGAAATATGAATACATAAGGTTTATGGGTGGGGTTCTGAATGCTGACTTTACGAACTGGTTTGACCTGGGTATGCTTGCAGGCCACATTTCAAAATTCAAACTTTCTTGCAAAACTGTAATCAATATTTATCTGTAGTGGTGTAACTATAGATTTACAACTAGATTTTGACGAACAAATTTCAAACGTATTTAAATAAACAACTTAGCGCCTATTAAATATGTAGACCCGTCTGTTTAGGAAAACAAAATGCATAGTAATATTCTTCTATAATGTCAAATTTCATCAATCTCTTGAGTGGTTAATGAGAAATATTTCGAACAAAATGTGGGCAATTTTGGGCACGCCTGCGACCAGCCTCAGCGTCCGCAATTTCGAATTTTGAAACTCTCTTGAACAACTTCACATGCATATCTACCATATTCCCAAGTTTCAGAACAATACGTGGTTACGGAGATGGGAGAACTCGCCATTCATTACAAAATTAATAAGAAGTGGATTAAGAAGAATAAGAATAACGCAAAACAAAAGTCTCTCCCCACTTCAATTTGGAGCATAGAATTACTCTAAAATCACTTTTTTGGCGTATAAACGTCCAGTGTATGTCATTCGTAAATGCAAAATCATTGACAGAACTAAAAACAACTTTTAGCATCGAGCTACCAAGGGACAGGACTGTTCTTATTTAAAATCGATGATTGTAAGACAATGAAATGCCATTGTAGTTGCCTTGATCAAACGTTCGCATTCAGTGAACAATCACGTGGTCTGGCACGCGCCTTGGGCAGACAAACGTTAACGTTACCTAAAAGGTAAAAAAAATCTATACTTGTTGACTTATGATTTATTTATGAACTTGCATTTATTTTATTTGTGATGACACCTGGCGCACAGACCACCGGTAACATTGCAGTTTATGGCTCTGCCAAGCAATTGGTGATTTAATTCATGGTTTGGACTGCAAATCCAACAAAGTTCTGGAGTTTTGCCGTGAGAGGAGCTTTTTTTCTAGTGTAACTGCCTAAATTGAGGGAAATCTACATGTCTAAGCGCAGCTGTTGTCATATTCCGATGAAATAACATCCAAAAACGATTACTACTTTGTATTTTTTTTTATTGGTAAACTAGCAAATGTTTTATTGAAGAATATTATTACAACGCACTGGGAGCATTTTTAAAGCATTGATACAACGCACTGATAGTTGCACAGAAGTCCTGTGGTTGTGTTGCAGACTCACGACATCATTCGCTGTTCACATAAACGCTACAAAAATCACCATTTCAACCAGCACATGATATTTCGATACTGTGAAGAAGGCTCAGGCGAGCCTGTGCAAACGTGCAGACTCCCAAGAGCCTTTGCTGCCAAGAGATCTTGATATTTATTACAGTGTCCAGTGACTTTGCCTGCGTAAATGTGCTGACTCTCCAGAGAATTGGCTGCTGGCGTAAATAGAACACAGATCGCCATTTAAGGCAGCACAAGAGATTTTGTACAGTGACGAAGGCTAAGGTAAGCCTGTGCAAATGTACAGACTCGCCAAATCATTCGCTGCTCGCACAAAATGGCATTCAATCGCCATTTGAGTCACCACATGAGAATTTTTAACTGTGACGAAGGCTCAGACTAGACCAAGCAAATCTGCAGACTCGCCAAAGCCATCGCTGTTCGCTAGAATGGCACCCAAAAATAGTGAGTATCACAATTACAAACTGCAGACAAACCCATGGCACTGAGAGGAATAGCCACACAACAATCACGAGACACCAGGAAGACATAATAAGCAAAGCAGCCAGCTCTCTCTCTTCCCCATCAAGATGATCGCAAAACAAGAATGGACATAAAGTAACAAAATATAGAACAATTACAGAATCCTGTAATGGGAATAACAATCAACAACGAATCAACAACAACAGAATCACCGCCTTAGAACAGACATTAGCCTATATCTCTGGGGTGCTAAAATTGCATTTTACTGGTACCAAATCTTCGCCCTAGATTCTGCTGTTGTTGGAGCACAAACATAACTCCCATGGGGGCTTCTTAACTATTGTAATGTATCATAACGGACAAACAATCTCATTAAATTTAAAGTTTTGTCGCTAATCTGAAAAATAGGTGGAAACACTCTCAAAGGGCGAACAGGGCTAGCTCTGGAGCATCTCTGGTGAGGCTACACATTTGCAGAGTCACGCTTGAGCCTTCATCAGTGTACAAAAAACCACAAAATCTATGCCTATTGGCTGTATGATTTCTTTATAAGCTTGCATTTATTTTACTTTTGATGACCCTATGCGCACAAACCGTCAGTAACATTGCATTTTATGGCTCTGCCATGCAATTGGCGTTTTAATTCATGGTTTGACCGACAAATCCGACACAGTTGTGGAGTTTGACAGTGACAGGTGCTTTTTTTCTATTGTGACTGCCTAACTTCAGCAAATTCTACATGTCTAAGCACAGCTGCAGCTATGTTATTATAGTCCAATGAAATAACATCCAAAAACAATCACTACACTCTATTTTTTTCTATGCAGAGAAGGCTCTGGCGAGTCTCTACATTTGCACAGGCTCACCTGAGTCTTTGTCCTGGTACTGAAATATCATGTGCTGGCTCAAATAACGATTTATGTACCGTTTATAAGAACAGTGAATGAGGTGGTGAGGCTGCACCAGCAACCATGGCACATCTAGGCAACCATCAGTACGTTGTATCAATGCGTCAAAAAATGCTCCCAGTGCGTTGTAATAAAATTCCTCAATAAAATGTTAGCTAGTTTACCAAGAAAAAAGATACAAATTGGTAATCGTTTCTTGGATGTTATTGCATGTAAATATGATAACAGCTGTACTTAGATATGCATAATCCCCTCAATCTAGGCAGTTACACTAGAAGGCACCTGTCACGGCAAAACGCCAGAACTGTATTGGATTTGCAGTCCAAACCATGAATTTAATCACCAATTGCTTGGCAGAGCCATAAACTGCAATGTTACCGGTGGTCTGTGCGCCAGGTGTCATCACAAATAAAATAAATGCAAGTTTATAAATAAATCATAAAGTCAACAGGTATAGATTTTTCACCTTTTACGCCACCACCTGTGCTGAAAAATGCAACCACCAGCTCGTTGTAGCAACCAACGGTGCGTTTACATTGACCAGTGTGAACTAGCAAATGTTTTATTGAGGAATTTTTATTACAACGCACTGGGAGCATTTTTTGACGCATTGATACAACGCACTGATTGTTGCACAGAATTCCTGTGGTTGCTGGTGCAGACTCACTTCAGCATTCACTGTTCTTATAAACGGTACATAAATCGTTATTTGAGCCAGCACATGATATTTCAGTACCAGGACGAAGACTCAGGTGAGCCTGTGCAAATGTAGAGACTCGCCAGATCCTTCTCTGCATAGAAAAAATAGAGAGTAGTAATCGTTTTTGGATGTTATTTCATGGGACTATGATAACATAGCTGCAGCTGTGCTTAGACATGCAGAATTTGCTGAAGTTAGGAAGTCACAATAGAAAAAAGCACCTGTCACTGTCAAACTCCACAACTGTGTCGGTTTTGTCGGTCAAACCAAGAATAAAAACGCCAATTGCATGGCAGAGCCATAAACTGCAATGTTACTGACGGTCTCTCGCCAATTGCATGGCAGAGCCATAAACTGCAATGTTACTGACGGTCTCTCATATTAAACTCAATTAATTCAATAAGGTTTCTTTTGATTAGATTTTGAAGCAATGTTTTAGAGAATGTATTGAAATCATGTGTTGACAAACTACATGCTAGAAAACAATTAGATGTTAATTTATTAAGAACCTCAAAATAAAATCAATCGAGCAATTTGGGTAGATTGCAATATAAGCAACATAAAATATCATAGATATGCTTGATGAGAAACGTTTGTGTGTAATTACTTTGAATCTAGGCCAGTGTATCAGATGCCATGTAAAGAGTTTTTGAACTACATGGCCTTTTGACTAACATTTACAAATGTGAAATTATTTTGTATTTGAGCCAGTCGTTCCGGCAGAGATGTTGTTTGAACATTTTTTCTTCTATTTATAGCTGTGGTGGCCATTTTGCTCAATGTGAAGCAAAGCCTTTGGTCGATGTTTGGTTAAAGGCCTTTTGAAGTACATTTTTGTGAAATTATTCTGAATTTGGGAGACCTATTCAGGAGGAGATGTCGTTTAAAGATTGTTTCTACTTTTAGCTCTGGTGACCATATATATGTAAATACTCTATACATGTAAATGCATATCATCCAAGTATATTGAAATTAAAGGAAAATCGCACAGAGCCATGATATTTCAAATTTCAAAATATTATGGAAGAGTTTCTGAACAGCAAATCAATTAGTTGAACCTAAAGAAAGCAAATGGAAGTGATCATCGTAGTTCAACCAAAATTCTTAATTTAGCCAAAATTAGAGTTGTAAGGCCTATCACTGCTATCATAAATTCAACAATTAAATATCTAGATGTTTCCAGGTGATGCTTAAACGGCCATAGTTGCCTTATGACATACGGGAACCGCTGCTTAGATAACGAAAATGTTTGTCCAGTGAGTATATTGCCTATTTTACTAAAATTTATCAAAAGTTATTTAATGTCCAAATAATTGAATATATTAACCATCAGTTGAACAATTTTCTGTCAGCCTTTTGGGCTTGGTAGGGATTTCAAAGCATACTTATGAGCGTAATTGAAGATTCTAAACAGGCTTTAGATGAAATAAAAACATTAATGGACATTTCAAAATCATTTGACTGTTTACCCCATGGCATGCTACTGCAAAAGCCTACTGTCTTTCATAAAATGCCCTAAATCTACTGGCAGGCTATTTAGCCAATAGAAAACAGTGGGTCAAACATGGAAATTTCCAAAGTGATTATCAGTCAATCCTCAAAGATGTGCCTAAGGGATCCATTCAGGGACCAGTCCTATTCAACATCTCCATCAATGACATTTTCATTTCATCAAAAAGTAAATGAGTATGATCAGGAAATATTACAATCACACATGACAGACCAACCCATGACACCGCCACAGACACGGACTGTCTCAAGACACCAGGAGAAGTTAAAACAAAGCAACTAGCTCTCTCTTCCCCATCAAGATGATTGCAAAACTAGACGGACACAAGGTACTGAATAACAAAACAAGGGCCAAACACAGAACCCCTACAAACAACTAGTCGAGGAACCAAGGTAGAAAAAAATGCTAACCCTTCACCGAAAGGTATACAGCTGGATTTTGTATGGTTGCAAAGGTAATTTTATGGTGTATCTGAAACCACTGTATAGCAGACTCGATCGACTTGCATACCGTCAGAGCAGTCAACTTTCTACGGAAGCCCAGCAAGAACATGTCAAAATATTATTTTAAAAATGCTATATATTTTTATCAAAAAAGTTCAGGATTGAAAAATATTGGGTTTATATAATAATACAACATCGGCGTAGACCTCAAAAGCAGTTGTGGTCATCTAAGAATAATGTTATTGGTTTTTAAAGCATGTTGATTATGAGACTCCCATTTTGAAATTAAATTTATAGATTTCTTTGCTTCAAATCTCATTAAAACTGCATTTATTGCCAAAAAATGTATTTGATAATTATTTATATATCGCTTGGAAGCATATCTCGTAAAAAATTGTGTGCTTACTTATTCGCTTTTGTCCTCCCACTGAAGTGGTTTAAATTGCATATTTTTTTTACATAAATAAATAAATTTTAAATTGAATGTATTTAAACACTGCATAGAGTTAGACAGGCGTTTGGGACATAATTTAAGACAATTTATTTTATTTTCTATGGCAAACTAGAAAAGGTAGCTGAAAAGTAAAAATATGAAACAACGATAATTTGATACTTAAAAATTTAGTCCATGCCAGCTAGTGCGTAGTTAAACACTATGGTCAACTTAAGAGCAGTTTAACACATAAATGAAATTTATCAAGCTTTAAAGGATGTTTATCTTCCATATTTACAACAGCTTTGAAACAGAGGGTCATTGGGACCAAGGGTTTTTTTATCTACTGAAAACAATAACTTCATTAAACAGTGGTAAAATAAATATGAAATATATAACTACTGATTTTCCTTCAGCCTTGCGGTTAATTGTTAAATGTGAAGTCAGTGCAAAACATATTGGTGTAATGATAGATATTTTTTGACTCGATTTTAACGAACATGCAAAAAAAAGCTACGCGTCCATTAAATGGTCACTTTATTTGGTTGTAATAAGAAACGGCGCCCTTCTTCACTTCTTAACAACTTTAATTATATAACTTGTGGTCGCGATGCTCCTAATTATCGTTTTGACACTATATTTATAAGATTTGGCTTGAAATTGTAAAATCAATTTGTAGCTATTTCAGTTGGTACTAATTGTTCTTATCTTGTTGCAGATTTGTTTTTGCTTTGTTATGAGATAGACCCTTTGTTGTCTCTTTCTTACATAATCAAGTTGATGTTATTGAAGTATTTAATTCTACCTCAATATATCTAGATATCGATACTCCTCATTTCGAACAAGTGGTAAGTCAGATATATCCCACTGAACTTCAGTTAAATAAGGCACATGCATATGGCACTGAAGCTCCCTTTTTGAGCGCAGACTTGTCCAAAACAAATGGCATAATTTCATCTAAAATTCATGATAACCGGCACAGGGCCGTTCTGTTTCAATGTGTGTTTCTTGCAGTTTGGGTGAAAAATGTAGCTACCATTTGACACATTTTATAAAGCCATAATAAAATATGTGCATTTGGCACAGTGCAGATCAAACTTAAGAGGGTCACTGATGACGCCTAAATGGCAGAAACTAGCTAGTGTGACCCAGGAAATATGCACACTCTGGTTTCAGTTCTTTGGTGCAGTCTTTGCTTCCAAAGGATACCCTTTTAAGAACATATTATTTTCAAAAAGGTTTATTAATAAGTTTTCGATGAGGATATTGTTAAAATTTCCCAATATATACAGACCAAATACTCTGGCGGCAAAGTTTTCAATGGACCTATATGATTTGAAGAATCTTGGCCAAAGATCATCAAATGAAATATAGTATACTATATAATGCCAAATTATTTTTAAATCAGCCCAGTATAGCTTACTTCTATGTTCAGTTTTGATGAGGGCACAGTATGGCCCATCGCCATGAGGTATATGCAGGACACGTACTGAGGCCAGTTTCGTGAAATAAGCCAATTATTGATATGCTTTGTCAAAGAGATATCAAAGGTTTTTTTTTCTTTTTTAATCTCATGGCAACCAGCATCATGGTGGGAATAGAAATTATTGAAGACCTTAAAAGACCACACTAGGATCTTCATTGTAAGGTATGGTGAAATTTAGAGGCTATGTAAATTGACTGACAAAAGAAACGCTTCCTAATTCTGATTTTGAAGCACTAATGAAAAGCCAGAATCATGCTATATTAATAAGTGAAGTTTGAAGTCTAGAGTTCAGATATCGTTTAGCATTGTTATTACAGTTTATGCCTGACGTTTGACATTATGATGTCATAAGCTATAAAGAGGCTTTACAGTCACACTACATACATGTAACAGGTTACCAAACAGGTGCTTAAATTATTTACAAATATTTGCTATATTTGAATCAAAATGAAGGCAATGCAAAATTATTATTGTTCTATTCAGGAATATCATACCACATATTTCTTAAAAAAACTAAGAAAAAAAGACATCAATGTTCCATGTTTTGATTTTACCCATTGAATTTTTTCGGACGGTTCATTTTGAGGTACATCATTAACATGCCTTTTTAAGTAAAAATAATCCAAATCTACATTTATTACCTAATGTATAAACATTGATGTGACATGGCTTTGAATTTTAATGTAGCGTTTTTTTTGTCAGTCAGCATATTTTGATGACATTGATGATAAACAGACGCATAACAGAAGTCCTAACCTAGAGCATATGGCTAGGGTCAGCTAAAAGAGGATTATCTTTAGTTTTAAAATGAGTTCACAAAAATATATTATGATCCTCAAAATGCTGGTTGCCATAATTATACCAAATGTTCCATTCCACTGAACAAATTAGTCATTATAGTTGTATCTGTTAGCACACTCAAAAGTTTGCAGTCATATAGTAAGAGTGCTTGAATGGCAAATTGGGATTTTTCTGTCTTGACTGGGGTCAGTCTAATACCTCCAACTGAAAATAAAAGATACTCTTATTTTTTCTGGAGTATCATTTTTTCAGGACTGAGGCCAGTCCAGACTTGAAAGTACCATCCAATACCATCAGTATGTCGAACAGTTTGGATTTGGATGACAACCAACATTTTGCTAGTCTGATTAGGGTCTGAAATGTTATTAGTAAGACTAGCATGCAAAGGGTTTATACTTTTCATCTGGTACATGACCTTAGTAAATGGACCTTTTCTCTAAATCAAAGGAGATGTCAGAATTTATGCATTTATGCATTCGCAAATCATCTCTGGGTAAAGCACCACATAAAGAATTTACTCGACTATTTGCCTCTTCAAAATCCTTGCATCATGTAACTTGTATAATTACATGTTATCTGTGTTTAAATAAGCTCCCTTTTTACTTTGGATTTCTGACTGACCAACTGAGAGACTAAATCTGTTTATTCCTCCTTTTGTGAGACGATATAGGCAAACAGTGCAGACCCAGATGAGATGCCGCACAATGCTGCATCTGATCAGGGTCTCCACTGTTTGCCGGACATAATGGTCTATTAACAAAAAATACCACCACCCCTGAAATTAGAAATATGTTAATCTGCTTAAATGGATTTATAAATGTATATTGGGTCCATTTATATGACATGAAGTGCGCGTGTAGTAGTGACAATACTTAAGTATTAAAATTATGTTAGTGTGAATATCACTTTACAATCAATAGCATACCACTGAAAAAGTCATTGTTTTTAGGGGAGATGGCACTTGGAAAAGTCATCATTATTGCTAATTAATTTGCTCTGAATATTATTCTCTTCAGCAGAATAGTGGCTAAATGTCACACCAAACCATGATGCAATCAGAATTTCACCTATAGACTGGGAAACCAGAAATCTATATTTACAAATGACATCGGTTAAATTTTAGACAGAGGTCCCATGATTGGCTACATTTGGTCACATGCTCCACCATGTACAGTTCTAATTTTCACCTTATATATTGTGGTCATGCATCTAACCAATAATTAGTCACATGTCAAGGATATTGGTTGAAGTACCGTAAAAATAAATAAGTGTGCAAAGATCAAGAATCGATACAATCAAGTACCACACCTGACCCAGGATAGCAATGGGAAAGTGAAAAACTCACAGTTAGACACCACAAACGAGAGCCAAGAGGTCAGCCCTTTCCCAGCAGGTGACCACAAATCACAAATAAACAGACGCACACAAAGGCATAAAGCAGAAGACAGAAAAAAAACAGAAAAAGATCCACAAAAGAAGTACTGCCTTGGAACGGTCAGTAAATTATTTTACTGGAGGGCTTAAACCGGTTTCACGGCGCCAACCTCATCCTTAATTCAGCTTCACTTGTAACACCTGCCGTCATCTTTATCAGTAATGACACTGTACATAAGCACAGCAGGTTCACTATCATCATGAAGAGTAACCTGAGAGGTATCAGAGTGAACACTAACATCGTTGTAAGAATGGTCATCAAATGAGTCGCCATCTTGAAAAGGAGAATCACGCATCACAGAAGTGCTATCATCCTGGTAAGCAATCGTTTCTGTCTCACTTGTATCGCCATCGTTTGCATCTTCATTAACTGAAGGGTGTTGTTCTGCTGTCATTTGTTCCTCCTCAGCTAATAGTTTAGGTATGGCCTCGTCTTTGCTGACATCTTCATAATACGAATCCTGAGTCTCACAATCAGCTCTCGTAGCACCCAGAGCTGCTCGCCTAGATTCCACTTTAGAAAAACCATGAACTTTCTGCAGCTGAATCTGCAAGTATTTGCATCTTATTAATTTACACTTGCAACCGTCGACATTACAGTCCAAGAACTCATGTTGTAGGTGCTTCTCTTCCATATGTTGCTTTAGATTTATTATATATTTGTAGCATTTATTACATGTGTCACATACAAAGTTTCCCATTTCCAAACGCAAATTCTTTCGCCTATGATGTCAACTTTTAACTACAAAAGAATGTTTGAGGTACAAACGCGTACACCACGAGGAAATCGCCAACCGCCCCAACCATGTGCACTGTGGTCATACTACTACCTGTACGGCAATTTGAGGTTCGCCACCCACTTCGGTGTTATAGTAAAATTATGTTCAAATAAAGGCTGACAAAAATGAGAACTTTCGAATATGTTTGTTTCGAGATTGCATCCTCTAGTTAACAACCTCTGTGTTGTTTTGCGAAAACAGAGATAAAATCAGATTTAAAATGTGTTTTTTACAGTTATATTAAAAATGTAAATTACTGCTTAGTCATAATTATACGGTTTTGTCATTGATTAATTATCCACGATGACAAAACCGTAATTAGTTATTTCATGCCTAAACATCAAACGTTAAAGTTTTCAAATAATTTTAAAGCTAAAAGATACAATGTAAATTTGATGACCTAAAATCAATCTGACCCAAGCATTTTGGGACGTTTATCTGTGATTAAATGAAGTAAATGAACATGATGAGAAAGTTACCTTAACACCGGAATAAGTGACGAAACCCAAATTGCCGTAGTGGAATGATCACAGTGATGTGGTATATACAAGGATTTTATCCACTGTTAAGTAAAGGAGTTCTAGCGATAAGGCGTATATTTTCCCTAGTTGACATGATTACAAAACCTAAATTTTCAAATTGCCCTAATATTTTTAAAATTGGACTGTTTCGGTAGTAAAATATGCATAGAAAGCATCAAAATAGGTTTCAAAGCGATCCATCATTTACAAAGCCGCGAAAACTTGCGCCTCTACTCCCACCCCTCATTTTACGTCTTTAGACTGGGTGTCGTTTAGACGATAGTTTACGTAAATCCTTTGCAGGTTTTCAAAAAGTAAAAGTGCTAAAATAGTAGGGATATAAGTGCCCTTCATTTCCAAAATATTGCGGTATTCCTTCTGCGCATGCGTACGAAATATACTTAAAATTGTGACGTTTGTCATTGAAAAGATGAAACTGGCGTCTTTCAGTTTGTTTTTAGATGCTTTCCCCCCCCTAGACCCAAGATGCCCTTTGGACAATTAAATGTCGCTATACAAATATATAACATATGTAAATGGCGTCTTGGGTCTAGGGGAAGAAAGGGGTTGTATAAGCGAAAGAAGACATTAAATATCTGACAAAAATAGACCACTTTGCAAGATGATCGTTTTTATCGTACATCAACTGTAGAAATAGTTTTACTGTACATAGCGTGGTTCCCTGTTTAACGGTCTAGTTCCCATATATGTTACTGAATAACAAGCAAAGTTGATGATCGAAATAAATTCTCATTCAATAAGAAGTAGAGTTATTACATGCATGAAGGAAACCCCGTTTTAAATATACAAATTGAGACAATGGTGCATCGACGGCTCGTCTATATATATTTGTTGAATGTGCCTAGTTTCTACAGTCGTTATTTCAACAAAATAAAACGAACGTCTCGTTTAGGGAGATTGCTCGCCTTATCGCTAGAAATTCTTTGCTCCGCTTGACAGAATACACATACGCAAACACAATGTACTTAATATCCTGCACATACAGATACACTAAATTCACATGTAATACACACTGTTATAACGTTGCTCCGTGTAATCTTGAACAAAACTTGTGTGCGCTTTAAATTGTAACTTGATTAATGTTATTTTAATCGTTTGTTTAGAAAATAACCCAAGGTCCACAGTCAACAATCATCAGTCATGTCGAGACAGTACTAAGAACACAGCTGCACATTCCTAGGCTGACCGGAAGGTGAATAATATTATAAAACATACAAAATAAATGTGTTGTTGTTGTTTGTTTCACTTTGAAACAGATTTATACACAAAATAAAAGCCATACTGAGAGTTTGTATGTATAAAGCGTTTAGAATTTCCTTTATATTCCTTTAAGCAACTTCTCGAGACTCTATGTATGGTATGTTTGCTCTGTTGGGAACTGGTGGCTGTCAATTGCTGCTGTGTATCTCCAAATCACCGCTGCTGCACTCGAGTGCAAGTAAAAAAACTTAGAGGTCCGCTTAGCATTATCTTTTATGGTAGCACTTTCTTTGATTGTAGCATTTTGTTTGATGGTATTGGGAACCTGGCTGATAGAATAACCTTGTCCTTACTTTCATTTAGTTCGATCTCTTTGGCTGTTTTCCAACTGTCTCTGGGAACGTTGCCCTTGAAAAGGACAATTTCTCCGCAATTTGATACTGCAGGTGACAAAACCATTCAGGCTTTCAGTGAAGTTAGAGTTCTTTCACGTAGGCTAGTCAAGTACTGCTTACTCCAAATTCCCCATAACTCATTAAACAGCTTCTGTCCAGTTTTCTAAGATCACCAATAATCGATCACACGAACTATCAGCAGGTAAATAATCTGTTTCAGAAGAGTCTTTGCCTGCTTCTCGAATACCTAGTTTAGCTTTGATGTCAGAAAATGACTGTGGGCATGAGTAATTGTTAAACTGATATCACCACTCACATACACCAATAGTTTGGTATTGACTACTGCTTCAACTCTTTTATCAGGGTTTGCAGCTGAATCAGTGTAAGAAGATTTTCTCAGAGAGCGTTTTACAATCCATACCTTCCCTTCACAATCCCCCCTTACCTAGAGAGCTAACTCAACTATAAAATAAATGCCAGTTTATGCCAGAAGATGACGCATTAGGATAAAATTTCGTCTCATCTAAAATTTTGTTTGCTGGCTTGAAGTAAGCAGCGTTGTTACATAGAGATCTTTCATGCGATCCAAACATCTATGTGTCTTGATTCACATCAGAATGAAGTGTGAGGCCGGCGTCGGTAAACATATTAAGCCCTCAATTGATTTTACAGACAGTTCCAAGGCAGTGCTTCTGTTGTGAATTCCTTTTATTATTATTTATGCTTCACGTCTGTCTTTATCATACTGTCTGTTGTCTGTTCCTTACAGCCTGCTGGGAAAGGGCTGACCTCTTGGCTCTCTTGTGTGTTATGCTTCCTTGTGTTTTGTCACTTTTCCGTATGGTGTCTTGGGTAAGGTTTTGGTACTTGAGTGTATCAATTCTTGATATTTGCCTTCTTCTTTACTTTTATGATTTCATCTGGCGTTCCACGTTAAGCGGTAAAGTGCTTGAATGCTGGGGAAGAATCTTCTGTTATCATGTCTTGTACCCAATCTGAACTGCATTGGCCAATTGCGCGATCTTCCGTTGAATCAGACCACGGATGTACATAGAGGATCTACTTTAATAACGCGGATGATAACGTGACGCTGACGTCACAAAAACCATGTTAACACAATAACAATCGTGATTGCAGCAAAACAAACGGTTTAAATGAAGTTTATGTTTTTTTCAATAAAACATCACTTAAGCGATATTGTATTGAAAAATACATAAACTTTATTTACTCTGCTGATTAAAAGTTTCGGATAATCAGAATATTCTATGTTAATAGAGCTGAACCCACATGCTACAGATCTTATTTTCCATACGTCAGTTCTGGCTAACAAAAAGGAGCTTTTTGGTACATAGTATTACGCGTAATGCTCCTTAAATAAACCTGGGCCATGATTCGACTATCGATTTGTGGCGGACTTTCCAGAATGGTACCAGCTCTAAGTGCACAGCTCAGGTAACAATGCATGATAGAAAACACATCCAAAAGAAAAGAAGTAAAGAAAAAGTAATCGTTTTGGATTTGGATCACTGCATTGAATTTTTTCTTTAAATCTGAATTACTGCGTAGCTTTTTAAACAAGAATTCAGTCTGGCATATTGGTATCATTACATGGCCACGTGACATAATATCTTCCATCTTGAAACGTAATGTTTTCATAGCAATAGCATCAACTGACTTTGCTCCATTATGTTTGAGCTGCGATTTAAAATCTCCAACAATATGGTATGTGCGACTAGCAAAGGTTCAGACCTCTATCTTCTATGACATGACTGTGTCCTGATATTAGCCATTACTCAAAACTTGTCATCAGACACGTTGTTGGAAGATGGTTAGCTAGTTCAATACTTTTAACAAGATAACAAATTTCAATCACCGATGAGGTTTGCTTTGTATGTTACCACTTATCACAGACACTATGTTTGCTTTTATTTCATTGTAATTTCCATTCAACTTTAACAAACAGGTAGTCAGATATGTCTTTACTATCGTTGACTGGCTGCTGCCAATGTAACTACTGAGTTCTTCTTTTCTCTCTGTTTTCCATTCTAACGTATTTGCCAATGTCTGGGTTATGTATGTCCGCTTAGAACCGCAGTCAAGAAGAATTCTTGTTGTAACAGAATCAAATGTCTAAGGGTGTTTCACAGTTGGAAAGGCTGTTTGCATGAAGACAGATTCTCCTACTGAGACCATTGCATTGGTAAGGTTTTAATGATTGGACAGATTATTTCTATTCTGAAAGTGCTTCGAGCTAACTGGAAACTCTAATGCAAACTTGGTCTTACAATTAACTATATATACAGGGTGTCTAAAAATGGAAATTTTATAAGATGATTATAATTTATTATAAAACACAAATAAAACAACATATTTTGCAGTATATACATGCATATAAACAACCTTTACAATGTGCTTATTATATGGTGCTTAAACAGTTTTGATATTCTCACTTATACCCGCTTTGACCTTCTTTACTTTGAACCGTTTTTCAGACGTTTAGGCATGCTATGGACAAGGGCTACTAATGTGTCACGGTTAATTGATTTCTATGTTTCTCATGGTCCTCTTTTGGGTTGTTCCATGGTCATTGGTTCAGTTCTGTGATTTAAACATAATTCCCTTTATCTGAGATACTTTAAATCCGTTTTTCTTTACAATGTAAGCCTGAGAACGCTCTGACACTAAGGAGTGCAGACGACAGGAAAGGATTAAATCAAAAGGTTTCAACATTTTATACAGGTATTATAGCAATTTGAAAAAAAGTCTACGTTTTTGAGACACCCTATAGGTAGCAAAAATAATAAGTAAGTATGATCAAGAAATACCGCAATCACAAACTGCAGACAAACTCGTGCCAGCGCAAGCAGGGCTCACGACTCACAGATAGTCAGAGCTAAAGAAAACCTCAAGGTGAGCCACGGTGGGCCTAGCCACAGAAAAGAATCAGACACCAACACACAAATTAAAGCTTTACGTCAGAGCTGTCATTGAGTGTAAGGACTGTCCCACCAGCGTGCGATTAAGAGGAAACCATAGCTATAAACCTTGATTGGGTTTACAACCAGACATGCAGACTGTAGCATGATATCAAAGTTATATCCAACATTTTTATAAAGTTTGATTATCTTTTTGAATTGATTACTAAAATAAGGTTTTCCAACAATTGTTTTGAATTTCTAAACTAAACCACCATGCAATATAGGTTCTGATATGCCCTGTTGCAAAAAGAGTTGCTAAACCAATATTGTATTTAATAATCAACTCTGGGTGTCTGTGGTAGAATTAAGAAAATGCTTTTCGAATTTTATGATATCTATAATCTATATAGTTTAGATCCAAATCTTATAAATATATTTTGTCCAGGTATTAGCCATTACCCCAAACCTGCCATCATTGTCCAAACTATAATGGAGAGTATCTCATGTTTTCTGGCATGACTACAACTTATTTCGTTTAGGTTGTTCAGAAGTAAAAAGACAAGGTTCTCATTACAAGCCAAATAAAGTGGTTAAAAGTTGTTCAATTAATTCTGTTAGTTTTTCTTTGATTAGATTACGAGGCAATGTAGTTTAGAGAGTAGAGAAATCATATGTAGACAAACTAGATGCTAGAAAACCTTTTGATCTTAATTTATTAAGAATCTCACCTGAATATTTAATAGACCTAAATACATTTTTACCATTCCTTTAATAAACTGTTGTACAATATTTTATAACATGGTTTTAATAGAGGCAAGAAGTCAGAAATATAGACAACACGTCAAAACAAAATTAATGTTATGTCTTATTCATGAAGGTTTGAATTCCATCAAGTAATTTTGCGTTTTGATCCCCTCACTCCTCATTTTGTTTACAATATGTCATTATTTTATTTTATACACATAATGCGTGTAGACTATATACCAACTACAGTGTTTGTCACCAAATAAATGAATATTTGTTGTCATGAGCTCAAATTCAGGCTAAACTGGTATATTTGTGCAAATGCTATCAACGTTGTAAAGAAGTGTACTGTTACAAAGAGCGTCAGTTTAAAAAGTTTTCACTGTACAGAAAACCCTGTCTAAAGCGACCACTCAAAAGAAATCCCCAGAATATGTTTTCAAGACCGATGATAGCTTAATGCAGGTCAAAAATATTGCAGAATGTTCCGAGGAGCATTCTGCAATACTTTCGACCTGTACTAAACTACCACCTGTCTTTAAGATCTGTTTTGTCTATTTTGAGTGGCCGCTTAAGACATGTTTTATTGTAGTTAAATCTTTAATAATAGATGCACTCATGTAGCTCGTTCACTGTGATCAATAAAGTCACTATGGCTGTAAAAAAAGAACTGTCATCAAAAATAAACATTTTAAATCATATATATTATCACTTTGAGCTAATCTATCGAACCAACATCTACCATTAATCCGTTAGTGACTTTAAAGTAATGATCATATAGTGTCATTGTAAAACTCTAACTTCATACAACAAATTGCATTTCCTCCTCTTTTAACTATCTGTCCAAACACAGTATTGTCGTCCAAACTGTCTTCCCATGTTTGTATATCCAACTTATCGTGGACCTTTGACTGATCTGATACAGTCAGGTTGTACGACTTCACCCCGCTGTTAAAATGATTCTGGCCGATCTTCTTGTAAACATTTTTCAAAATATTTTTATAAACACTTTCACAGCAATATTTTATGTAGTTAGAGGCGTTTGTATGCTTGTACACATCTGTCTCAGACAAATTAACTAGCGTGCTAGTCACGCATGGATTTTGTAAATTATCTTCAGGAAGAGCAAATGTAGCCATTTTATCATTTTTACACAAAGGTGCAAACTTTTTGATCCACCATTCAGGGTATGTAACAGGTCTCTGAGTTTCTTGTGAAACTAAAACGTCCGTACAAACACAGCTGGCATATTCCGTTTCCACATGTCATGGTATAGACGATAACTGCAACGTCTTGAAGACTTCCCAACATAGTCTAAAGAAGCATATATGGTAAGGGGATATTTAGGTGAGTGTTCGCTGTAAAGATGCTTGCTGAGTTTCATATCAATGCCAATCGTGTAAAAATTATATTTCCCCGTAAAATTATGAAGGTCGGCAAATGATTTCTGTTGAAGAGTGTCACTGGTAGTTTCCGGGCAGGTAAAGCATCTATAAGTCGTATACAAAAGGTGAAGAACACTCCAAGGCTGGATTTTATCACCTGAAAGATAGAAACGACAAAATATAGAAGCGTGCGTGCGTTTGTGAGATGAATTATCAGCCAAAATCGATTATATACTAGCAGATGGCAAATAATCTAGGGGCCAGCAATTTCCATTTGAATATGAAGAAACATCTTTCTACCAGAGTGATGTAGAATTATCACTCTACCAGAGTGATGTAGAACTATCTTTCTACCAGAGTGGTGTCGAAACATACTTCTAACAGAGTGGTGTCGAAACATACTTCTACCACAGTGGTGTAGAAGAAACGTTCAACCGTTTGGCATCACGAGGATTACACAGATTCTAATATTCGTTCACATTTGCCCATGTAAGATAGGCTGTCAGCTCATGTAAGAAATTTCTTTCTCTCACCTTTGTCAAGATAGGCTGTCAGCTCATGAAAGAAATTTCTTTCTCTCACCTTTGCCCATGTAAGATAGGCTGTCAGCTCATGTAAGAAATTTCTTCCTCACATACCAACGCATACAGACAGGATCGAGTGATCCCTATGTAAGCTTGCTGTCGGAAAAATCTGTCCCACATCGCTACCCATGTGAGATAAGCGTAACTAAAACGAGATAAGCCACACGCAGTTGGTTGCTAATGTGAGATAACATTTTTGGCGCGTGACTGTATTCCTTCGAAAACGAAAGTTGAATTGTTGTCAGTCAGGAAAAAATTCTATGTTGAATTTTCAGCGATTTAAGTCGGCCTTCAACTTGGTTTAAAAGTAAAACTCCGCATTTTTACTTACAACCTTTATTCAATGCTTTGGACATGCTGAGTGCATTGCAATTGACATATTTAACCTATTCTGCTGGGCATTAAGTGACTGAATCCACCGGGACGGGGAGCCTTGACGATGTAAAAACACACCACACACACACATTTTCCTCAACAAAATTACTTACTCGTTACTGTGGCTGATAAGCTAGTTCTTGTAAATCCATTTTGATGAAATAACCATTTGTTCATTGTTTAATGCGCTGTTTATTCGCTGTTTTAGGTTGATTTTGTGCAGCGTGCGTCATTGACTGTAAACATCGATCTCAGTGACGTCACCAGCAAATATTACACAGTACTGTACCGTACGGTCGTGGTATATGAGAAAAAGAATCGATCATTGGTGTTCAGTGGTTCCAGAAAAATTCCAACCCTCGGGTCCACCGTTCAGTGGGAAACTCGGCAAGCCTCGTTTCCCACTGGAACGGTGGGCCCTCGGGTTGGGATTTTTCTGTCCCCACTGAACACCAATGATGGATTTTATTTTTCTCTCACCTTTGCCCATGTAAGATAGGCTGTCAGCTTCTTACATGACCACGCGACTGCTTTCTAACATGGGCAGAGTAAAATTATTTTTTTTATTTAAAGGACACATATATTGCGCCTTAGTAACTAAAAGGCACCAAGCGATGGTAATCGATACTTACTGACGTCAAATAACGTTAACGACGTCACCGAACGTGCACCACGTGTCGGTAATGGCAATGTGACGCTGATGGCACAGGGAGCCAAGCTGGAAATCTATTTTGCATTTCGCAACTTAACTAATGCTACGATCGTGTTTCCAGTCAATAACGAGAAGCAAAATTAAGTTTAAAACCATTACAATACCTGATAAAAACATTGGTGAACTCAGATATCATGTAAATCCAACAAGTAAAAAAAGTTCAATTTTTTACGTTTGTTTATACAAAAACAAACTTGGTCAAGTAGGAGAAAAACAATCCATCATCAGCCTGTCCATGTAGGATAGAAAAATCTCATCCTCGGGGTTGGTATTTAACCAGGGAATAGGCTTCAGACCCCTCAGGTGAGATATCTCTTTCTCACATACCAACGCATACAAGATCGAGTGATCCCTATGTAAGCTCGCTGTTGGAAAAATCTGCCCCACATCGCTACCCATGTGATAAGCGTAACTAATACGAGATAAGCCACATGCAGCCGGTTACTAATGCGAGATAACATTTTTGGCGCGTGACTGTATTCCTTTGAAAACGAAAGTTGAATTGTTGTCAGTCAGGAAAAAATTCTATGTTGAATTTTCAGCGATTTAAGTCGGCCTTCAACTTGGTTTAAAAGTAAAACTCCGCATTTTTACTTACAACCTTATTCAATGCTTTGGACATGCTGAGTGCATTGCAATTGACATGTTTAACCTGTTCTGTTGGGCATTAAGTGACTGAATCCACCGGGACGGGGAGCCTTGACGATGTAAAAACACACCACACACACACATTTTCCTCAACAAAATTACTTACTCGTTACTGTGGCTGATAAGCTAGTTCTTGTAAATCCATTTTGATGAAATAACCATTTGTTCATTGTTTAATGCGCTGTTTATTCGCTGTTTTAGGTTGATTTTGTGCAACGTGCGTCATTGACTCTAAACATCGATCTCAGTGACGTCACCAGCAAATATTACACAGTACTGTACCGTACGGTCGTGGTATATGAGAAAAAGAATCGATCATTGGTGTTCAGTGGTTCCAGAAAAATTCCAACCCTCGGGTCCACCGTTCAGTGGGAAACTCAGCAAGCCTCGTTTCCCACTGGAACGGTGGGCCCTCGGGTTGGGATTTTTCTGTCCCCACTGAACACCAATGATGGATTCTATTTTTCTCTCACCTTTGCCCATGTAAGATAGGCTGTCAGCTTCTTACATGACCACGCGACTGCTTTCTAACATGGGCAGAGTAAAATATTTTTTTTTTATTTAAAGGACACATATATTGAGCCTTAGTAACTAAAAGGCACCAAGCGATGGTAATCGATACTTACTGACGTCAAATAACGTTAACGACGTCACCGAACGTGCACCACGTGTCGGTAATGGCAATGTGACGCTGATGGCACAGGGAGCCAAGCTGGAAATCTATTTTGCATTTCGCAACTTAACTAATGCTGCGATCGTGTTTCCTGTCAATAACGAGGTGCAAAATTAAGTTACAACCATTACAATACCTGATAAAAACACTGGTGAACTCAGATATCATGTAAACAAGTAAAAAAGTTCAAATTTTTACGTTTGTTTATACAAAAACAAACTTGGAAAAGTAGGAGAAAAACAATCCATCATTAGCCTGTCCATGTAGGATAGAAAAATCTCATCCTCGGGGTTGGTATTTAACCAGGGAATAGGCTTCAGACCCCTCAGGTGAGATATCTATTTCTCACATACCAACGCATACAAGATCGAGTGATCCCTATGTAAGCTCGCTGTTGGAAAAATCTGTCCCACATCGCTACCCATGTGAGATAAGCGTAACAAATACGAGATAAGCCACATGCAGCCGGTTACTAATGTGAGATAACATTTTTGGCGCATGACTGTATTCCTTCGAAAGCGAAAGTTGAATTGTTGTCAGTCAGGAAAAAAATCAATGTTGAATATTTTCAGCGATTTTCGTCGGCCTTAAACTTGGTTTAAAAGTAAAACTGCGCATTTTTTTTCTTAAAACCTTTATTCAATGCTTTGAACATGCTGAGTGCATTGCGATTGACATAGGCCCCAGTACGGGGAGCCTTGACTTCACACCCAGGGAGAGGAAGTGACCGGACAATTGCGAGTGAACGTCAAAATACGGCACTTGCGACGTTGTACATTGGAGGATCAGTCACTTGCTCTCAAAAGAAAACACAGGGTGCATAAATATGTCAACACAGCAACCAGTTGTGTATCTGTCATGGATTTATACATACTCACGTAAGTACCCAGATAATTATCCTGTAAATAGGTAACATTAAAACTGATAATTGCCATCGTTCTCTTAAAAATAATGACACTGATCAATCCATTGATGCTTCGTTTCAATGTAATCACTTTGTAAAGTTGGAACGAAATATAGCATAGCAATAAAGTTTGTACGTTCTTCTTATTTATCTACCTTCTACAATTACATATCATGTTTATTTTTGAATAAAAGTTGCTGAAAGAGAGCTAACTGGAATAATATGTAACGACTTGTCATGCCACTTTTTTACACCATGTGAACGGGCACTTGGCAGTAAACTGAATGGTTGCTTGTGATCCTAGCTGTCTGTATTGAACGGGCACTTGCCATCATTAACACATTTAATTGAAATGATTATTGCTATATTTTGGTACCAAATTGTTTTTCCAAACAACAAATAGTCTTGATATCGTTAATATTACATACTTTGAAGTAAATATAAAACAAAAAAGTGTTTATTCAACATGAATTCATTTAGTACTGGTTTGTTTTAATAATGCACCCTGATAGGAGACAAAGCATACATTTTGCCTGCCAAGTATTATAGTACAACTGGCAGTGTGTACGAGGACTGTTCAAATATGAATGCAAGTAGCTCCATAACTTTCTTCACATATATGCTACAACAAAATGGTAAACGTTTCTATAAAAGACTATATGTCCCCTTTAAACTGACACCAGACCTAAAGAACAATATAGTACACTTATTGAGCTATAGCCCTTTGAATGAGGGTCACGTTAGTATACTTACAAACTCAATGCTTTGAACATATACCAATGATATAGACAAGCGTATAATTCTCCGATAAACAAGTGAAATTTCTTGAAACTTTTACAGAAGTATCCCAATATTCTTCTATAATGATTCTGTGAAAATTGTGAAAATCCAACGTGCTTTTAAAAAATAACAACGAATTGTTTTCACTACAGTCTCCTCAAGTTTGCAAATAAATGGTAAACAAAACACCACCTTTCAGTTTTCAGTTAAACTTATCTCTAACAAAATGCACAAAGCAACATTTAAATTAGTTTTGTCTCAAAGACAGTGTGTTGCTCGCTCATATTGAGTTGTTGCTACAAATTATTGATGGATAGTGGGGAAACTTTAAACGCTGAAAAGCATTTTTATTAAGTCAAATGTGCCTTAAGTGAGGGGGTTATAGAATTTATACTTAATTTTTTTTGTAATGACACTGCAGCTTTATTCTAAATTTGAACGTAAACATTAAGTTTGACCACTATAGGCATTATTTACAATACAATTACTCACCTGGTCCTGAGAACTAGACAGATTGAACATATTTTAATTAATGTAAATAATTCATTAAGAGGCAAAAAAATGCTTGAAAAATGATATAAAATGCAATTACTCTTAAGTAGAGGACGGCACGTTGTGAATACTCCCTTATGACATATTTAGCATATTTTCAAGAAAACGCAAAGAAAACGACACAGCTATGTTAATTATTACATCACCAGTAGATAACTCAAAATGATGTTTATCATAAAATTAGTGTCGTCATAAACGAGCCCGTTTACTCGAGATTGAAAGAGGATTATATAAACTTTATCCTGCAAGCAACTTTTGGATTGTTACTTAACATTGCATTTAAAATTTGGTGCCATTTTGTCTAAAACTTACAAAGATATGACACAATATCAGCACATGTACCAAAACGTGCATTGCAATTTTCGTCAGAAAAACTTCAGTATACAGGAATAGCCTTTATATAAGGTTTTGTATCTCGAAAAATATAGTGAGTGTTTCTTTATGTTTGGTGCCGTTTTAAAGGTGACAAAAAGTTCTTTCCGGAAAGGTATGACATTTTGCCGTAGCATATATGTGAAGAAAGTTATGAAGCTACTTGCATTCATATTTGAATAGTCCTCGTACAGTCCAGCCTTTTGGAGTTGTGTTTTTGATTTCCAGACTTTATTATCATCCTTTAAATTAGATGGTCATTAAACCTTTTGTTTTACATACTCTGCTTATCATTGATTTCAGCAGGACAGTTATCAATTTCTTGAGGATAGTTATAGTCTTTAAATACTTAAAGAAAGGCTGCAATGGGGGAAATTGTGATTAGGATTAATTGCCATCCTTAAATGTATACAGCATTAAGCCCTGGATATTAAGCAACTAATTAAATAGACACATGTGCATGGTTTGGCTGTTTTTTGTCGTAATGTTGCAATTTCACCTTTATGCAATGTGCATTTATATGGTTTTGTATAAACAATATGGGACATGAACAGACTGCTACTTTATGGTATTTTGGGAACAGCCTTATCAGGGTTCATAGTGTGAACTCCATATGATCAAGTGCAATTGGATTTTACAAAACAGACAACAGCTTCAGGACATAATATAAACATGATCAGGCTAAATAAATTATGAATGAGTTGAAAAGATGTTTCCATAAATTGATTATAATTTAAAATTACCTAATGCTTTCCTTATATTTTGTAAAAAAGCGTAAACGTAAAACTCTTATCAGTGCATCAGTGAGACAGTTCTTAATATCAACAACGTATCTTTTTCTAGGGAAAAGATCCTTATTTAAAATGGTGTCTGTCCTCACAGCTGCTGATACACTTTCTAATTCTATATTGAAAACGATATGGACTCATAAAAGGCTTCTAAGATAAACGTTATTGACCATAGAACCTGTAATCTCCTCTTGGGAGATTTTTGTCACTATGATTGCCTGATACTACAATTTATATGGTACAGAATGAGGTATGTTAGCCCTCACAGAAATGTCACATTATTATGTAACGTCAAACTTATATATGTTACCCAAAATATATTCAATTATATATTAGTGCCAATGTTAAGGTACTCTTTAGCATAGTTTATTATTTTTAAGCTTGTGCAGCCCTTCTTTTTTATTGTAGAATGGCTTTTAAAAGCGTTTTGATCAAGAAGAAGTGTTTTACTTACATTACTTTATGTTACATACGTTATATTTGTGAACTACACTATATAAATTCTTGATATCTTTTTTAATATCTTTATTTGATAAACTTTGATGCATAGTTTAGTTCACAAAACCATAATCCTTACAGGCATTTTACTGCCTAATGCAAAACTGCGAACAGTTAGATACATTCACAGTATTATAAGAGCTATAAGCTGCTGAGCATGATAACCCTAAATCGAATGTTTTATAAGGTAAATACCTTTTCATTGTAATTGAGCACACAATCCTATGTGAAAGCCTTTAGACACTTTAAATAATATGAGCATTCTATTTATAAAGAATAGTGTAAGGCGATATTTAACACTTTCTGGTGTATAATACCATTATGTTTTTTGTTTATGTCATGAGTAGTATATATTACTTACTTTAATATATTCTATTTAATGCCTAGTACTTGCTATAAATTATACATCATGAGGTGTTTAGATGTATTTAAATCTAATTTTGCACTAAATAAATACAGTTACTAGCTTGCACAAAATAGAACTTTATATCTATTACTAAAAGTCACTATCAATCCACATTTATCTTTTCAAACTTTTTTTAAAATAACAACACCATTTTATTGGTTTGTTCAAAGTAATTAGGTTTTAAATTCTGAATAAAGTGGATATGATATAATTCAAGTAACAGCTGAATAAAGACACTTCCCATGTTCTGTCAATTTTAAGGTAGCATATATTATGATTTAGAACATATGATATGGGTCTATATTTGTACAAAATGTCATAAATAATAAAACTTTAGCCTGAAATGCTAAGATACGTTGAATTAAGACTTCTGTAATATTTATTTGAATTGATTGATTAAGTTAAGGTTTAATATCCCAGTAAACAAAATTTCAGTCATGTCAGGGCTCCTAACAGAGGAAGGGAGAAGGAACAGAAGTATATGATAGACTAAATGGCCCCACAAAAAACTATGTTTGTCTCATGTGAAACAAATCTCATCCTGCCAACATGCCAAATATGATGGGCCATCTCTCTGAAAGCTGTGACAGAGACAGCACCAATCTTTATCATAAAACTGTAAAATAGGTGTCTTTATAAGATACAATTATACTGCAAGTCATTTGCGTTCAATTAAAGACTACATGTAAGAATAATAACTAATTTAATATCACTTTAGAATTTCTATATTTTAAGGTAACGTAGTAAACTTTGATATTGCAGGGTATCTGCTGAAGAGCTAACATATATTTTTGTGGATTATATAAAGAGTTTGTTGTAGACCATAATGTACAAAGCCTCTGAGGTCTTTTGGCAGCCATTGGTCTAGTGATATCACTGTACTATATATTAATATATTTGAAATTAAGCAACG
The DNA here is from genome assembly GCA_964019695.1 of Loripinus fragilis. Taxonomy (NCBI): domain Eukaryota; kingdom Metazoa; phylum Mollusca; class Bivalvia; order Lucinida; family Lucinidae; genus Loripinus; species Loripinus fragilis. The sequence continues at coordinate 26,762,670 of OZ026520.1, forward strand.
AATCTAACAGTTCTATTATAGATAAAGATTGTTTTGCTGCATAGTGTTACTTTTGGGTGAATTTATTTTAGAGCGTTAAATGCGTTAAGGAGGGCATGATGATTAATAAGAATTAGATCTGACTTTTATTTGCACAATAGGATTTGAGACTAAAATAGGGTAACAGAGTTAAGATGGCTGTAACACAGTAAACCACAAACTGTCAGAAACTAACATGAGCCATTTTGCATCTTATATTCTTATATACAGTTGATGTAGTTTTAGAAAATCATAGTGTATAAGTATCCCCTCAATGGGGGAGGGATTCCATTGGCATATTTTTATGTTACAAACGTTACTATTTGCATTATGGTTTCAAGATAAGCATGCTACTCAAGTATAATATACTGCTGGTAATCATATGTATGTGTGTTTTAAACCTCACGACTTTATGCTAAGCTTTTTAGCAAAAACATGTCTTTGTTATTATTGAAAATTTATAAAGTGGTAGCTTTTTTCAAATGCCTAAAACACTTTAAAAGGTAGGGAGCTGGTATTTTAAGGTTTGGTTAGGTTCTTAATTGGCTTTGTAGCAGCAGCAAAAATTAGACCCAGTAAACAGTAATAAACATTTCTGGAGATTCAACAGGCATAAAATATTCCTGGAAATGGGGTAGTAATGCAAAATGTAACATAAGTACATACGTTATAGTATGTTACAATATTACATCACACTTGTCAGAGGGTAACATTTTTAAAAATGTAAGACATTGGGCTTCATGTAAAGCAGAGTCAACAAAATCCCCCTTTGTGAGTGTGGTAGGGTTGGGGAAAGGGGTTGGATCAGACCCATATCTATCCCATGGTCTATTAGTCTGGATTTCATTCAGGATCGTGCTTAATATTAATTTAATGAATGAAATATGGGTCAGCTTATGGCATTTTGGAATGAGATTTAAGTTGCTCTTTAAGGATCAATGTTTGGTTTCATATGATCAAAAATAGCCTGTAGTTTGGGTGATATATGCAGGAGTCGATATAGCAGACAGCATTTAAGAACAAACGTTTCTTGACAGAAAAAGGTAAAATATTGGCACTGGTATGCATAAAATGAGAACAATTATATGACCCTCAGTATACAAGTGACCGTTCAGTAAAGTCGCAGTTGCCATGTACAATCCGTAAGCGAACGACAGCAAGTGACTGAACGGTGCCATGCTCCCAAGTGTGTCATGTTTTCGCCATTTGCCATGCTCTGGTTTTGTTTTGACAAAAATTATTAGTGTTTCCTTAGAAAGTACTTATATAAGAAGAGTAAAACTCATAATGAAAGTGAATTTGCGTTTTTATGTACGTTTGTTTCATGTTGGAAAATTCGAAAATAAATCGCCCGGTGTTGATAAACAAGTGATTAGGATTCAAAGTCACTGAACATGGACAAAGAAATAGAATTTCAATCCAGCCAGAAAGTAACTCACAAATATAACTTGCCTTCTATACCCAAAACACGCATATGCTGGGGGTTTTCGTGTAAGAAAAAGAAGTTTGTTTATGGTGTAAATGAATAATCAATACCGCAAGTGACAAACCGTCCAATGTACAACATCACAAGTGCCGTTACTTGTCGTACACTCGCAATTGTCCGGTTACTTCCGCTCCCTGGGTGTGGACATGACGATGAAAAAACAAAACACATTTTCCTCAACAAAATTACTTACTCGAGTTACTGTGGCTGATAAGCTAGTTCTTGTTAATCCATTTTGATGAAATAACCATGACATATTTAACCTGTTCTGTTGGGCATTAAGTGACTGAATCCACCGGGACGGGGAGCCTTGACGATGTAATAACACACCACACACACACATTTTCCTCAACAAAACTACTTACTCGAGTTACTGTGGCTGATAAGCTAGTTCTTGTAAATCCATTTTGATGGAATAACCATTTGTTCATTGTTTAATGCGCTGTTTATTCGCTGTTTTAAGTTGATTTGTACAGCGCGCGTCATTGACTATATACGTCGACCTCAGTGACATCACCAACAAATATTATACAGTACTGTACCGTACGGTCGTGGTGTATGAGAAAAAGAACCGATCATTGGTGTTCAGTGGTTCCAGAAAAATCCCAACCCTCGGATCCACCGTTCAGTGGGAAACTCGGCAAGCCTCGTTTCTCACTGGAACGGTAGACCCTCGGGTTGGGATTTTTCTGTCCCCACTGAACACCAAAGATGGATTCTATTTATCCTACATGACGCTCACGGTGGATTGTTATAATTCTACCAGAGTGGTGTAGACACATCTTCCTTCTAGAGCGGTATAGAGACATCATTCTACCAGATCAAGTCATTAGATATCAGAATCTGCTAACCCTTAGAGCGCCAATCACAACAAAAGTCGTCTGCTTTTCTCGTCTGCTGAAATGTTAAAGAAGCCTTTATGCAAAAACAGTGTGGACCCAGATCAGACTGCTCCTATAGGAGCAGTCTGTTCTGGGTCCACGTTGTTGCTTCTATACTTAATTCGTCAGTAATGTTAGGCAATTATTTACAGCAGACGATTTCAGCAGACAACATTTTCAGATGCATTTTTTTTCTTGGCGCTTTAAGGGTGAAGTTTCAATGTAGAAAAGCAAAGCTGTATGTGGCATATTTATGGCTCTTTCATATTAACTGACCCTTAGCCCTCCAATCACGACATAAACGTCTGCTCTCTTATCTGCATATGTTTATACGTAGCCTTTATTGCAAACATATTGGTCTAGATCAGACTATTGATTTGAGAAGTCTCGTCAGGTTTCATATTGTCAGCTCCATCAAAAATCTAGTCTTAAGCGCACTTGAATATATGCAGGAGACGTAAAAAACAGACGACATTTTCAAGACAAATCTAGTAGCGGGTTAAGGGTTAATCTTAACAATTCAGAACCAGTTCTAGAGGGGAAATGGCAGTTCACCATCATATTTGTAGACCATGAAGATGTAGATCTGTAGTCTATTGTCTGGTTTATTAAAAAAAATATCCGAGCAGCAGATATTTTTACAAGACTATCAACCAATGAGAAAGCTTGTCCTGGTAGAAAGGTTCTCCCGGTGTGAAAGCCCCTATATCTTTTATCACTTTTTACGGTATATATAATCATCAATTAAGTTCCAACAGGATTATAAGTCGCTTGAACGAGAAGCTTATTCATAAAGAACGTTAGAATAATTAGCTCAAAGCTTGTATTGACCAAATGAAAAAGAAAAAGATCAAACGATTATACAAAATTTATATTAAAAAAAGAAATGTCAACGAACTGTTTCAATTAAAACCATGGTCCTGCTATCTAAACCGAAACGGAACACAAATGAAACAAGGTATGCACTGCAATGACGCGACAATGGCTACGTTCAAATGCTATAAAAATAAAGTGAGCAGGACAGAAAATAACACAATCACACGCCGCAGACCAACACACGACACCGAGAGGAAGAGCCACATAAAACGGCACCAGAAAGGCCATTAAAGTAAAGCAACCCGCTCAATCTTCTGAATCAAGATGACTGCAAAGCTAGAAAGGACACTTAAAATGTATGATCACGAATATAATTGAATCTATCAGGAGTGTGAGGGTAGGATAGAAAAATCCGTCCCGAGGATCACCGATTGGCATCACAAGGCTATCCCATCCTCACACGAATAATGGATTCTTTTTCTTGCTCACCACTAACTACCTCATTTTATATTAGAAAAACATGAAAAAGGGCTTCCAGAAAATCCTGAATACGCTGAAATGCGACACTGTGATGTCATTTTGACATCACAACGGCATCACGGATCGACGTTCGGCCGACGTGCGACTCTTCTTTTTCATCTCTCCCATGGGCTGGTACGGGTATGTGAGATAGAATAGAATTATCTCACATGGGTGAAAAAAACGGAAATCCCGATCTGGTGTGCGAGAAATACCACAATCACACACTGCAGACCCAAACACCCCCACAGTGGTGTACTTCCGGTTCAGAGACCTTCAGAATACACCCCTGCTGCAACCCAGCTGAAAATGTTGCAAAATGCAACATTTTGCTATCTGCAAATGCTGCCTAATGTTTATCCGTTTAATATAGTTCTATGATGGCTAGTGTGCATTGGCACGATTTTGTGATTAATGTGACATGTAGACGAACTATTATGTTGGCATTACTATGGTGTTAGTACACAATTACAGTCTTCCGGTTTGGTAGCCCACGAAAATAGTACCTTTAGAAATTTAGCACTTGCCGTTTCTGGGCCCTTTATGGCGTAAATGGGTGCTTTATTCGAATTTAAATTTTCATGTGATTCAACATTGGTCTATGTTTGTCAGGCTGATGCAGAAAAATGCATCTTTGTGTGGACTATTTTGTCACAGACTCCCCGACGCACTCCCTAGGTAACGTATGACGCCGGTCGATTTCATCCCGGATTTTTTTACTGTTCCTCAAAGAACGGAGAATGCTGAGAAAACGAGATTCTCAAGGTAGGTTGTCTTTTCACTTTTTTGATAGGTGAATGACATATCTTGCCACTCACAGGCAGAAAAAAGTCCAAGCAATGTCCTGTAAAAATTTGCTCGAATTCTGCCTTTTAACATGGAGTTGAATGGGACCGATTAATTGTGCACCGAACCCCTATACGGCAGAGCTAGGAACGGGCACGTGGCTGTCATGTGACTTCTAAGATCGCGAACAACAAGCAAAACAAATGATTTAATTGATTTGATGTCGTTGCAGACAAACAATCGGCTTATGGGACAGCTGTCCTTCAAAACAAATGCACCTTCTTACGATATCTACGCAATACGAATGGTCAAGCGAGTAAGACTTGTATTTTGGTCACTTTTTACTGATCGTGAATGCATACAAGGGCGGAACCAGGACTCAAGTTTTCAAGGGGGGCAGGCTTTTCTCGGGAATGGGGCGTTCCTAAGGCTCATGCAATAGAAAACATTTAGTATCACTTATGATTTTGCAGGGGGGAATGATTCCGGACACCCCCATGGATCCATTCTTGCATACCCAAAGATAGAGTGGGCCTGAGCAGTAGGAGTTTAAACAAAGCTAGTACATAAGCAGCCATTTACGGAGGGCTCATTCATTAAAAAGAGATAGTCAGGACCCCTCTCGGTCGGCTACCATGGAAAAACACAAGTTATATGGGTTCCTATAGGAGACAAGCAATTGCCAGCCCCCCCCCCCCCCCCCACACACACACACACATACACACACACACATACACACACACATGGGAAAAGTTGGGCCCTACTGGAAAATGTTGTACCCCCTCTGGAAATTATAGATATCATTATTATCATCTCATCAAAATTACCAAAAAAGCAAACAGTACATTAGCTTTCCTAAAACGGAACCTAAGACACTGTCCAGAACCATGTAGAGGACAGCATATAATTATATTATTATATCGTTTGTTCGTTCAGTTCATGTCATGTCGCATCTCATTGTATCCAGGAACTCGTGGGAGCCTTTTTTTAAACATCAAATGCGGTATTTTATGATGAGCTAGGAAAAAGAATCCATTATTCGTGTGAGGGTGGGATAGAAAGATTCGTCCCTCGGGATCACCGCTTGTCATCAACTGGCAAGCCTCGTGATCCTTGGGACGGATTATCCCACCCTCACACGCATTATAGATTCTTATATTATGTTCGGGAGCACCTGACTGCTTACAGTTCGCTTATTATAAACTTTTATATGGTGCAGTTTTAGATGTTCCAGTCAAATAGTGGCCCTTTTCCTGGGAGAATTGCCTATTGTTTCATCTGGTCATTATCACCATGCGCGGATCCAGAAAGTTATGTCATAGGGGGCTAGCTCTGACAACGTTTTTTTTAGTTGATGAGGGGAGGAGAGGGGATCCATATAACACTAAAAGCGGGCCATCATCGGGAAATGGCGCGATGATAGCCCGACAAGGAATGCTGGCTTGGAAGCTTTGTGATCTTCCAGGGGATCTGGACCAGCATTACTAAAAAAACTATATTTTTGTGATTTTCCAGGAGGGGTCCAAACCCCCCACCCTCTGGATCCGCGCATGATCACTTGATGCTATATTCCAGGTCAGGCTATCCTATATATTTTTTCTTTTTATTTGTCTTTGAAATGCTGTAACAGTTGTTGTTGTGCTTTTTTTGTTTTTGTTGTTAATTTGTCTTTTTCGTTTTTCATTTCTAGTACGCTTACCCACTGGTTGTAATAATATATGACGTAATTCAGAGTAAGTAAGTATGCCACAAAGAGCTGATACATACCTCCATGTTCAAAGGCTTCATATGAGAAACCTGGTATTTCCAATTTGGCTGTTATAGGTGAAGTCAATGTCCGTTTGAAATTCAGCTGTCGAGCGATTCTGAAAATAGATTTTTTCAAATTTTGTATTTATTGTATTTATTCTACTAATAAAACAAATATGTCTTCTTAATTTTGTTTTCTATTAATTTGGCTCAAATAGTTTCTCGTTTAATCAAAATCGAAAGTACAAGGGTAAAAAGCCTCGGTACATGTAATGTGTTTTTGTGGCCGTGTTCCTTGGATGTACCAGTACTGGCCGGGTGGGTTTATGCTTTTTGTGGTTCTATGTCCAGGAACTCCTGAAGGCTCAACCGGCAGTGGTTCTGATTTTAAAGCGTCTCAGAAGACGGGGCAACGGCTTAAAGTCTCATCCGACAGACTGGGAGAAGCCGGTAATCGAACTTGCGAACCCTGGTTTACAAGACATAGGTTTATTTATTATCAATTTAAGGCGACAGTCTTTTGGGTTCAGCCCGTTTTTCGTAGTATAAAAGCTGCATTAAGTTAGTATGGTGTTATGTCCATTTTTCTTGTATTCTTACACAAAGCTACAAAGACATATAAATGTATGACAACTTATAACCCTTTGGGGACTGGAAACACCTAAACGGGTACTATGGTAACTTAATCTCGCATGTAGATTTCCTAACTTATACTCTGTATTATCATCATGGAAACAATCAAATAAAATTAACTCACAAAGAAAATGGCTCTCAACTCACAGACTCGTAATTTTATTTGTGTTGATGCTTTACGTCCCAGTCAACTGTTTAGTTTTTCAGTCATATCGGGGTGTTAGGTAACTTGGTTTGAACAAGTACTAAACAGAGGATAAAGTGTCTTACCCAAGGGCACAGCATAGTAACTCTGGTAAATCTCCACTTGGCGACCCTTCAATCCGAAGTCGAACCGTCACTGAGCCACTGCGCTCCTCTACTGGCTCTGGTATGCGCCCCCACCCCCTGTACAGCACATGGTCAATGACAAATGCTTTTGTATCTTTCTTCGGTGTAAATAAATTCTGTCTTTACATGTTAAGCAGCTATTAACCCTAAATCCCTAAACGAGTACTTTTGCATGCAGTGAAGACCCAGATGAAATGCAGCATAATACTGTATTTCATCAGGGTCTACACTGTTTGTAAAGGTAAAACATGATCTTGAGACAAAAAAAACACATTTTTTAAAAAAAGTTATAAACTGACACCCCTAGATATGTACAATGGACTATCCCAATTTATTTGTATAAAATCAGAAGGAAAATCCATAAGTATACAAAGGTTAACATGAGATATCCAGATTTCTTTGGTTCAGACCAATATTTTTTCCTTAAAAGCTACGCAGTCACAATAATTTATAAAATCGAGATACAGTACATTGTTTTTATTCAGGGGACACAGGTTATAATTTCTAAACAAATTTTGTATTTCACTCTCTGGAGATTGATTTTGTCTCAAAAAACAGTGCAGATCTTGATGAGATACTACATTATGCAGCATTTTATCTTGGTCTTCACTGTTCGTCAATGTACCAATTTCGGTGGTTTCCAGTTGGAGTCTACAACGAATGAAAGAACCAACATTATCCGCTATCATTCACATGATGAATAACCTATTTAAAGTAAGTAAGAGTGCAAAGATCAGGAATCAATACAATCAAGTACCACACCTGACCCAGGATACCAATGGGTAAGTGACAAACTCACCGTTCAACACCACAAACGAGAGCCAAGTGGTCAGCCCATTCCCAGCAGGTTACCACAAGGCACATTTAAACAGACGCGCACAAAGGCATAGCAAACGCAAGACAGAGAAAAACATTAAAGATCCACAGAAGAAGAACCGCCTTGGAACGGTCAGTAAAATATTTTACTGGCGGACTTAAACCGATTTCATGGCGCCAACCTCACCTTAATTCAGATGTGGATGAAGACACATAGATATTTTTGGTTTGCATGAAAGACCCTAACTTATCAATGCATCATCTCCTAGAACATATAAATCAAGATATAACAAGAAGATAAAGCAAAGATAAGGACTCGACAGTAAATAAAAATGAATACCGGAGCAAAAGAAATCCAACAGGTAAACCCCAGTGGGCCTGACAAACAGCCAAAGCATGGCCCTTACCATCTCATCAAATGATGTCTTTAAGTCAGAACCGTCAAAGAGTGAAGTCCGACCCACCGGCGTACAATTAAAGAGGAAAGCAAAGTTGCTAACCGTGATTGGGTTGACCACCAAGCATGCAGGCTGTTGCAATACATTAATGTTATCTTTTTTATAATGGAAAATTATTTTAATGAACTAAGCTGAAAATTATCAGAGCCAACAATCTTCTTCAATTTATACACCAAGTCACCATAGAATTCAGGGTTCCGAAAGTTCTTGGTGCAAGAGAGATTTAAGTCTAACTTGGAATTTAGATATCAAATCATAGTAACGTCTATAAGATTTAGAAAAGGGTTTGCGAAGTTTATGATACTGATAGCCTTGTTTAAGTAACAATTTATTGCGAGTGTTGAAGGCAGTAACATAGCTAGATGCTCTAGCAAAACGAATGAGTTGAGAGATAGACTCCATAGGATATAGAGCGAAGTATATCACCATCTGAAAATGGGAAATTGACAATTTCAAAATCAAAGTCGTCACGTTTATCATAAATTTAGAAATTGAGAAATTAAGTCGAATGGAATTTCCCACTATTATCAATTTGACCAGTCTATTTCCGTTTTGAGGGTTGTTGGGTGGTATTTTTCATTTTTTTAATAAAATTTTAATGGAACATTCTTAAAGCAAACAGTGGAGACCCAGATCAGATGTCGCGTTCTGCGGTGTCTGATCTGGGTCTGCACTTTTTGCCTTTGTCCCACAAGAAGGACGCAAGGCGTATTTATTTTAAAGAGAATAAACATAAAAAACACTGAGTAAATACCTTGGAAATGCTGCCATGATCCTGAAATCGCTTCTCTATTACTGATTTAAAAAAACCGATTAAGATGTATACTGTTCAACAAAAATTGAACACGGATGCACACACCCTTCATATATGAAGTGTATGCAAATAGAGGCATTTCGTTGTCCAAATTGCATCTTGGTCCAAAGGGGGGGGGGGGGGGGGGGCATTTAAAATCAAATTGAAGGACACTTAACTAAGATTTCAAATGAAAATCGCCACGTTTTCATGCAGATTTTGTACACAAGGCTGGGAGGAGACCTTTTTCAGGGTTGAAAGACTTATCTGTCCTTAATATTCAGCACGTTTGAAAAGTAGAAATGCATTATCTCATAGTTTGATGAAAACGGTAGCCAGTATGAAGACAAAACGAGGGGCGTCAGAATATCCGCAAATTTAGCGACTTTAAAATGGATGAAGTGCCTTGAAACATATTTTGACGTTTAGTGAATATCTGCTCGGAAACACAATAATAAATTTATTGGAGAATATTGAAATTCTTCAAATCATATAACTGACATTTTAGTTTTCATACAATAACAGTCATAATACCTTATAACGTGAAAACTTCGTCTGAAAATATGCGAATAGAGGGCATATGACACCGAATTGGTTGTTAAACATTGACAGCGACTGGAAAGCTGGGTGTCAACCTTGTGAACGAAAGCCTGCAATGATTATGCAGTCAGTCAATGTATACACACTGTTTATTTGAGTTGAATGTTCGCGAACTTTAATGGTTAGTACATGTTGACCTGTACGTTGACCAGAAAGCGTGGCTTTAATTAAAAATGCGCTGCGACATGTGATTTTCAGCAATGTATCATTTTGACAATTGTAGACTCAGACGAGCCTGTGCAGCCTCCTTTTAAGCTTAGAAACTCCAAATGATCTGAGCATTTGCTAGTCGCACACATCACATTGTTAGAAATCTCATGTCGCGGCTTAATTTTAAATACATACATATCGAAACTAGTTGAAATATTATTGAATATTAGAAAAGGAATATAATTCTATTAGCCTTCAATATTGTTTTTCTGGGTGTATTTTACTGCTACAGCACACGGATGACCATTTGGAAATTTGAAGTTTGTTATCGTGATCAATTTATGGAAATTCCTTTACTCTTGCGTTGGTTTCATATTTTATACATTCCATGCGTTTGTAAGGTTTTTAGCGTCCGAGTGTATTAATCTTAATCGATCTTTTTGCTCTGTTTTGTAAAAAAAATGAAATGGGTCAGTGATCTTTTTGACCTGCTAGTTTACAGGTATACATGTACTTTATTAGTTAACTATTTACCTACTAGTGTCGTCTGCTGATAACATTTGCAAAAGTTTGGACCTAGATCAAGCCCGACAAAAACGTCGGGCCTGACCTTGATCCAAACTGTTTGTCACTCTGGTGGTATTGCTGAAATAGTTCTTTAAAAGATGTTTTTGAAAAAAATCACGAGATGACAAAATAAACATGCAGGATTCCCCAGTATACAAATTACTTTGTAATTTTTACTGTGTACTCGTGTTTCAGATAAATCACCTACTTAAAGAGGTTCCCCATTCCCTCTGGGTGTAAAACTTAAATAAACTGCATGACCTGGACTGCGTTTGGAAGGACCAAAAAACCTTGTATTTTCCACCTAGCGATTATTGTTACACATGCGAAAGATAATTTTTATATTACTATTACTAAATGTCCACGTTTATTCACCATCGCGTCAGCGATGATGATATACGTTATTTTTCTTCCCTGGATACCAGCTTGCTTCTGAAAACGAAAGCCTTATTAGAGATTTTTTTCTGAACCAAAATCCAGATTCCCAAAGAGTGCGCTGGGCGCATGGCGGAAATAAAATCTAGTCACGAATCGGGTGTTTACTTCCCAGTAGCAGTGTCTTTTACTGTTCTTTCCCAAGCTCCCCGTCGATCAAGCTACTTCGAAAACTTCACCATCACGTGAGCGATGTTGATATGCGCTGGATACTGGCTTGCTTCTAAAAACGAAAAGGCCAGTTAGAGACCTTACAACTGAGTTGAATACCGGTTTGCTTCTGAGAGCGAAAAGGCCAATTAGAGACCTTACCACTGAGCTAGAATCCAGATCAAACATGGAGCCTTCGGATATTCTAGGCTAAGTGTGACGAAATATCTAGATGTAGATAGGTTAGTTTCAATATGCCTTCGGTGCATTATGTGCATTCCTCGTTTATTAGACAAATCGTTAACTAAAACCTCGTACCCAGTATACTAGTCCCAACTAAAACAAAAATTACTTAGAGTTTGAAATACATGAAACATCAAAAGAATTGTTTCAGCAAATGCAATATTAAAACACTATAGAGGGTCTTCTTCAGTAACTATAATACGCTGTGCGATGGTTCTGAGCTTTTTTAACGCTAACCTTGTCATATTACGTTGGAGATCATACTGCAGTTTGCTGTAACTTTTTTAGTTTTTCTCGACCAAGCCGATTATAACGCAACTTAAGCCCTATTTATCTAGAAATATATTGGTTGATATAAGAAACTGGCCTTTCGTTGGATAAGTAATTTGCTTATTTAAATTATGACGTTATCCAATCTTACATTTTTCATTAGCGACCTACATTTAAGTGCAAACACGCGTTGTTTGTTTTAAAACAGGATTAATCAACTTAATCATAATGTTGAATAGATAACCATACTAATGAACATTTCGAGGAAAGTATTGTATATAAATTGACCGTTTACTTTCACTTTCAGTTTCCCGTTGGAAGTAAGAGTGGGGATCCAAGCGCAAATGCGTAGCAACTGCATATGACTTTGAGCGTAGACTTTCATAAGAACGTAGACGTACAAAACACAGTGGTATTAGACTTCGAGCTAAAAAAGGTCCTGCCCACCCCCCCCCCCCCCCTAGTGAATTTTGCAGACATATCCTATCTTGAAGAAAATTTCAAGCCGCATCTTTTAAGAGATGTTTGCACTCTGTGCTCCGGGGCGTTAGTCTCTGACAGCCTGTTACATATGTTACTGTAACAAACTAAGGAAAAAATCAAAATGAAAGTTTGAGCTTCAGAAAGAAGACATTAAACCATCTAATTATTCAAATTGTCTTATGTAGTTTGCATGCTGGATGCCTAAGCTACATAAAAGCATCATTTTAAACAAAATTACAGCCTTCAATGGTGTTATATACGTTACATAGATTAAATTTCCCTTTGAAAGTTGAAATCTTGACTAACATCTTTAATTTTACAGACGATTTGTGCATTTTTAAAAGTATTTTTAATCTTAGTTTACTAAAATACTCATTAAACTAATAGAAAAAAAACAAAGTTTGCTTTTCTATCTCAAATACATTGTTTTATATGAGCTATTAAACAACCCTACCCCCAATTTCAAGTATCCAATTTTGGTATCTATTATTAAAGAAACATATATGAAAATATTTGACGCTCGTGGATATCTTACATTTTTGGCACTGTCTTGCTAATGCAATAAAGAATCATACATTTGCAAGTTTGACATCAGGATCAGAGCACTTATTTAAGTATGTAACACATGTTACATGGCATAATGAATGAGCAAGGAAACTGTCTTTGAAGTAAGAGATGATATTTCAGAAAAAATACTATTTTTAGAATGTTTACCTATCAATCTCTAGCCTCTGGTGCCTTAATCTTAGTAATTACAGTCATTGCTGATAACAAGTCCATGGAATTGTGTTACAGATGTTATATATAATCTTTTTTTATCACATATTTTCTAATGCCTAAAATATTAAAATAATTTTATATAGACATATAGATGGCAAATAATAGTTCTCATTTAAATGACACAATTTAATAAATATTCCTATTAAATGTGATTATTCAAAAACAATCTTTATCCAAGTCACCCTCACAATGTTTATCATTGTGTCTGCTTCTATAGCAAAATAATCACCCATTTCATCTCAACCAGTAGAATCATGGCATAGTATTAGGACTGCAAACTGAGTACAATTCTGCTCCCTCCACCCCTTTGGGAATTGTGTAGACATATCCTACCTTAAAGAACAGTTCAAGCTGCATCAAATAAAGTATGTTTGCACTCTTTTAACTAGGGGATAAGCCTGTAATGGTATGATACGTATGTTACCATATCAATTTAAAAATAAATAAATTGAAAGTCAGAGAAACAGAAAGAAGACAAAAAACTATCTTTTTATTTGAATTATTCATGTAGTTTGCATGCTGAATACCTTTGATACATAAGAAAGTGTTTTTTTAAGAAATATACAGATTCCTATGGTGTTATATGTGTTACATTAATTAAGATTACTTTTTAAAATTGATAATTGTGACAAACATCACTTATAAGCATTTCGTGTGATCCTCCTCTTTTGCCATCAAAAGACTTAATTTTCTTTGTATGTGTGGCCAATGCCAGCGTCAAACAAATTGACTCAGCTATAAACTGAATCCTTAGCATTCTTCAAAAGCAGAAACAGCATGTCAGTGTCATGGGATCGAACACCTGATTAAATATGGGTTTAATGCCATTTCACCTATATGCATACAATGGAGTATGACTCTGGTAAATGTCTCTTCCTGTGAAGTGGCAAGAGCAATCTTACTGCAGCTGCCTCTGCATCTGTGCTAGTCAAATGATAACTTTGCTCTGATTTTGCAAAAGCTATGTCTCTACCGTGTACCACTAAGAATACTTTTAGATTTCTGACATTGGTCATACAGAAATTTGATAGGCTGCTTTTTTGCATAATTTGCCATAGAACCTATCCAGTCCTTTTGGTGCTTAAGTCTTCAGGTCTTAGATCAATAGTATTTTGCTGCCCACAAAGAACTTTATAAGTTTTTTTAGTTACAATGTTGACTCTTGATGGTTTTGGCAGACCGTCTGAAACAATTACTGTTTCACCTTGAAAGTTATCTTGTATAAGAGAAAGAATATGAAGTTGGACATTGCTATCAATTATGTTTGCAGCTGGTTGTAAATTGAAGCAAGTCTTAAATTTCTCAGTTTTTGCAGCCATATCATTAGCTGTTGCATTCAAAAGAAGGAAAGTGGACTATGGGTAACCAGTAGTTCTATATTACGCTCTATGGAAGATTTATACAGAGTAAACAAGTTGATAAGGTGCCTCATTTCATGATCCATTGAAAACACTGAAATTGAAAACACTTGCCTCTGACTGTGAAATCAATAAGGATGTCACGTCAATGCCCTTGCTCATTTATTATGACAAGTTATATATGTTACATCCTTTGATAAGCTCTCTTATCTTAGAAACTTAGTGAATCATTGAATTGAAAGGGTCTAATTTGCGCTCTGCTCATTCTGGGTTTCATTGCTTTACTGGCTGCTATACATCTAGTTCGTTTATCTGAAGGGAAAGAGTTACCTCGGTTTCAGCACTTCAGAAGTACTAAGGCTACAAATAAGTTTTTGAATGCTTGGGGAAAGATAATAAGAGCAGAGACATTATTAGATGAAAATATGTTTGTTGCATGTATCGAAAGGCTACATTTATAAAAGTTAACCAGCTAAGATATGATTCTTTATCACAGAAATATAAAGGTATATCAGTCCAGGTACTCATGCTTTTAATGGCATAATTTTCCTCCTTGTAAAGCTTTAGTCTTTCTCCTACTTGCAGAGTATCACTTGAAACACATACTCAAAGAGCCAACTATTATGAATTCATATCAGTTTCCGAATGTTCCCAGCCATGAATGGCAAAATTGGAAAGTTGATAATGGCTCATCAATTTTGAGTGGACTGGTGGTAAAAATTGTATAATAGTAAATGATTGAAATATTGTGTGATGATTCTACTAGTTGCAAGGAGGCGTGTGATAATAATGATTACCACAGAAGCAGACAACGACAAACGTTTAAAATGAGTGTTAAATTGATGAGAATTAGTTTGGACCATTTCATTTATTGTATTGTCTTGTACAAATTCTATTTGTGGCTCTATAATTAGCATTATATGCACATTATTAGGAAATGTGTCCAAAAGGTCATTGATAACATCTGTAACAACAGTCCATGGGCTTGATAATCAGAAATGAATATAATTTCTGATGTTTTGGCACCAAAGACTTATACTATAAGTACACATTAAGTGTCCTGATCTTAAACTTAATGACATATTGCAGATATATAAGCAAGACAGACTAAGAAAGTGTAAAATATCCACACGCTGCAATCACTTTCATGTGTTTTACTTAAACGGTAATAACAAAAGTTGTTTCTCTGTAAAACTGGGAGTAGGGCTATGTATTAGCTCCTATAAGACAATATATTTAAGATAGAAAAGCAAACTTGTTTTTTTCTATTCATCAATTGAGTATATGTTTGTAAAATCTAATAAAACAGTTTGAAACCAAGTCATAGTAGTTGTTTTACTAAATGACGATAGCCACAATTATAGCTTTTAAATTATAATTAGGTTCATGTAACGCACATAACACCACAGTTAGCCGTATTAATGTTAAACAGCTTCCATATGTAGTAAAGACATCCAGTATGCAGACTATAAGAATGTCAATTTATTAGATAATTTTAATGTCTTCTTTCTGTAGCTCAAACATTCAAATTTCTTATTCTCAAATTGATATAGTAACATATGTAACAATCTGTTACAGGCTAATGCCCCGATTTACAGAGTGCAAACATGTCTTATCAAATGCACATTGAATGGTTACATAAGATGTAATATGTCTGCAGAATTCCAAAGGGGATTTGGATGGAGCAGGCCCTTACTCAGCTTGATGTCAACATACTGTTTGATGATTTTAATTATCACGCTAATATATGTAACGCTCTCTGATCTTTAAAACTTGTTGACAACTAGGAGATCTATAAGTCTTTATCATACGAGCCAGCTTAAAATCCCTAAACAATGTAAGATATCCAGCAGCTGAGAGTTTTTTCACAATTTTAGCTCAAATTTTCAAAGTACATTTCTTTTATTTGATATAGTAACGCATGTAACATGCTGTTTCAGACTAACGCCCCAACATAGAGAGTGCTAACATCCCTTATTCGATGCAGCTTGAGTTGTGCTATAAGAAGGAATATGTCTGCAATATTCCCCCGAGGAGATTAAAACATGTTTAGGCATATCTTACGTAAAGACAATCGGCTTGCCCATTTATTACATCAGGTAACGTATGTTACAGCCTCATATTTAAAAAAAATTGCAACAAACTTGCAGATTTATGAGTCTTTTCATATAAGCAAATAAATTCCAAACAATGAAACATATTCATCAACTGCAAATATTTTTTAACTATTTTTACTTTAGTTTTAATACCAAACTTTTCACCTTAAAACTGGGTAGGGGTAGGGTTGTTTAATTGCTTATTTAAGAAAAATTATTTAAGCTAGGGAAACAAACTTTAATTTTTCTGTTAGCCAATTGCATAAGCTAGTCAGACATGGTTAAAAACATTTTGCAAAACACACAGAGAGATTGTAACTGTAAATGATACTAGCCACACTTGCAAATTTTAATGGGTTATCTGATTTATGTAACGCATATGACGACTTAGGAAGCCGTAATTTTTTTCAAATTGCTGTCATACGTAGTTAAGATATCCAGTATGCAGACTATATGAATGATTTTTGAAAATAAATATTTAAATGTCTTTAATTTGTAGCTCAAACTTTCAATTTACTTTTTCTTAATTTGATAAAGTAACGTATGTTACAGGCTCTTACAGACTAACGCCCCGGAGCACAGAGTGCAAACATGTCTTAAAAGACTCGGCTTTCAATTCCCTACAAGATAGGATATGTCTGCAAAATTCCGTAGGGGGGGCAAACCCATTCTCAGCCATCCGTCTATATATTCCCAATCGATTCGCAGACACATAATTTGAACAGAATCTATACACCTGTTGACATTGAATCTCACTAATACAGGAGGGGCAAGTATTTTGATTAAACTTTATACAATGCATTCTCTTTCATTTTTCAACACCTTTGCATAGGCCTATCCTATTTTCTGCCTTTGATTTTACTGCAAAGGCAAAGCCCAACAAGGAATGAGAGTTGGAGAGCAAGGGGAACCGACCCAAGGTGCCTAAGGGTGGCAACAAAGATAGAGAATCACATGATTGTATAAAGTAAAATTGTGATAATGGCTGATGGAATTCTAAGGAATACGCGAAATTGTTAATGAGAGTGAATAATGGGCTAAATATTTGATAATTAGAAAATACTAGACCACCCCCTCCACCACCAAATCCTGACCGTCAGTCATATCCAATGGTTATTTTAATGTTTGGCAGATCATGTCGGCGTCTGCATGGTTCCAATGTACTGTGATTGCATTGTTTGTTACCCTAAGCTGTTACTGGGAAATTAAGTTTCTATAGTGGTCTAAATTGGCTATAATTACTACGTGCAGAAAATATAGAGCTCTGCTGGTAATCAGTCTCCCATCCGTTAAGTCACATAGCCCAATAATACTTTGTTAATTTTGAAAAACCAACATCCAAATCGTTAAAGACAAAACGAATCAGACCCTGAAGATCTAGAGGTCCTGCAAATGCGGAGGCTCTCCAGGGTCTGCTCAGTTTGCCATTTTACATTTGAGAGGTGCTTCTGTAATCCCCTCTTCGAGGCGATTCAAGAATGTGCAATTGTGGATGGTAAACAATTAAAAATCGTAAATCAATACATTTGAACTTAATTCAAACTAAATGCTTGGTATATGAAATTGAAAAATACTGATATTATCCCAACAAGTCATCCGCATTCCCATTACCCTCATCTAGTTTCAAGAAAAATCCCTGATTCTGACATTATTGCTCTGAGCTAGATAGAAACATACGGATTGAGTTGTATGTATGTTGTAGGGGAAGGGCCGCAACTAATGTTGTAAAAACTTGTGGCCCGACCTCTCGCTTTATATTGGCAATAAATATGTTTAAACTAAACTAAATCCCCATCCATTTAATCTTCGTCGATTATCTTTTTTAAAGATAGTTCGTGTTTAGTTTGTACAAAAAAAAACAGTCATCATGTTTGTACGTACTTATACCGATCAAAAATAGAAACTTTTTTTAAATAGAAATTTAACCAATTTAACGCAAACTCATTACTTTGAAAAATAATCGTATACAAAAGCCACACGTCTGACTAGACAACCGTGCAAAATTGTTTCAAACTTGATCCCTTGAAAAGAAAACCTCCTGGCGTACGGTCTGTAGCAATCTGTTGACATAGCAGTATACTAAATATAGCAAAATAAGTGTATAAGTTAAAATAGTTAATTTTTCCCGATGCAAATTGGAATTTCGTCTAAAATTCGGTCTACATATATTTGCATACCAGTAAAAATGTTTTCTTGTTACTGGTAGCTAAATTTTCCCTGTTTGATGAAGAATACACGTGAATCAGGAGGCATAATACTTTACCTAGATGATTGCCATCGTTCTACAATTTATTTGAAGTGTTGAGCATTGTTGCATTCGGTTTACATTTAAACTGTTTTGGGGTAGGTTTAGCTCGCCCTACTATTCTCAGCCTGAAAAAAGTTTAGAGTCTCTTAAAACATCAAAAAGAAAAACGGTGCTATGAAGTAAGGACCTCGAAGTGACAAAACCCGTTTTTGGTGTTTCCGACAAAACAATACTCAAACCAGTCCCCTTAGCTACAGAGACTATCTAGAAAGTTGAAATTTCGCTCGTAGCAAGTCTAGATATAATACTTTCCAATGAGCGAAAAACAAATGCGCTGATCAGGCTGCGCGGATGCGCATGCTGGTCTGCACATTTATTGTTCACAAGCCCAGAAGACAGGTTTTCTCGCGCCAAGGCCCAGTTTGTCTCCATAATATTGGTACCTTTCGTGAATGTCTCGAGCTGCGGTTTTGGGCATGGCATACACAGAATACACACTTCTGAAAACGTATGGAAAAAATCACCCAAGTTTACAAGCAGTGATCTACAGTATCCCTTTATCCAAGCACTGAAACATATCATGCTACCACACCTAGACACTCCACCGAATCCCACTTTTAAATAAGAGTAAACATGCATCTATAGTGGGTACATGATGAAAGACGAGAATAAAACGTCAAAAAAAGTCCAGGTGTCCAGTACGAATTACAAGTTCTATCGATTAGCAATTCAACTTTATCCCCTTGTAAAAGAGTTTGACCCCCCCCCCCCCCCTGGAATATATATGCTGGACCCCTGGAGCCTTGGAAAATTAAGGTTTACTTTGAAAGAAGCCAGTGATCCCCACCTGTTTAATAAATTGAAGAAAGACTTAAAAAAAACGTTGTCAGATTTTTTTTCTGTCACCAGTCTGTTGGATGAGCTTTAAGCAATGACCCCCACTCTATATGACCTTAGCTGTCGTTTGGACGTTAAACACAAACACAGTTACTATCTGTGGGGCTAGATTTTCGTCAGGGGAGGGGACCTTGGACTCTGTCATTTTTTGTCAGCTGATTACATTAGCAGACAGTTTGGGCTCAGATATGGCCCACAAGATCTAGAGTGTTTGAAATTCTGACGGTATTTCTGATTTTTATTTATATACACTCTCTGGAAACAAAGGTGCTGATAAGACTATCAGTGCGCAGGCTTATCTGCACCTTTGTTACGTGCATGTAACAAAGCCGGATTTCTCGTGAAAGGTACATATGATCTTTAAAAAGTCGACAGGTGTGTGGTAAATAAATTTCAAGGTCTATACTGTTTTTAAATATACAACTACCTAATGGGGTTATTACCCTAAATCTAGACATGCATCTTCATCTTTATTCTTTCTACAAGGGGCATTTTGAAAGTTCTAAGCATGGTATCATAACTCCACAATGCGTTGATAAAATGCTATCAAATAATACAGTTTAGGAAACTAGAATTCAACAGCAACTTGATGGTTTAATTTTGTCGAAAAAGGACTCGGTGTGCACGTGCAGCGCATGCTCAAAATGAATAACGTTTATACACTGGCTGAAATTTTAAGCAAAATATTTGTAAAGAAAACGAAGGAAAATTGTGAACATTATTTACCATCATGGTTTGGCAAATTAACGATTTGGTGCCAACTTAATTCTAATTAAAATATATTATGCGATCACTGTTTGCACGACTTACACCTTTACATTCGGAAAATGTTGACTTACAGAGAAATGGTAAACTTTCAAAAATGGGACTTTTTCCATTTTTCTTTATACTTTTGCTATAACTTGTGTCACTATAGGAGCATGAAAAATGCATATTGAGTAATATGTTTTGCTTTATTTGTAGCGAACAAAGCATAAAATTCATTTCGCAAAAGTGTGGCTTGTTTAGTTCTGTATTCATGCAAATTATTCCTAATAGCACTACCCGTACTTTTCAAAGAGTGGGTGGGGTAACTTAACCCCTCATATTTTGTTGACGGCATAAGAGCTTCTCATGGTATCGTGTTAACCATCACAAAATTGATTGATCTCTACTCTCAAGTTATTTTCACTTTTTGTTTGCCACCGTTTTCAATTGAAATGAACCAGAACGTCAACTCATAGCTAAACTTATTCTGCCCCATGGGAAGATTATAAGAGTTATCTTCCCATTGTTCTAGTTTACAAAATTTCTGCTGGTTTCACATCAAAGAGCGTAAAGTGTGCTTGAAAAAAATACCAACGCACAGCATTTTTAAGCTACTGTCGGTTATATATTTCCAAAATATGTGCATTGTGATATGCGATTTTTAGTCGAAAAATTAGTTCATTGCTTTGATTTCTAGACGGTTTGGGTATTGCTGTTCCTGTATTAGGTTAATAGAAACATCAACTCGGTCATCAATTGTATAATAACTGTACCAGATTGTTGCCTTCCAAATGATACACATTAACTATTGTTAATGTTCTGCACACTTTTCTAAAGGTAAAATGTTATATTTTCCACTGAAACTTTGCGTTGTCCAGTATGCAAACAGTACATGTATTCACAATAATATTTTTCGTGTCTGCATAATTATATCCTCATGAAATGTGTGCCATAACATGGAGGAAAGATAGCCCTTCAAAATGATACCAAACATGATAGGGTTTGTAAATCGGTTTTTGAGATAAAAGACCATGCTAAGAGCTTTCCAAATGCCCCTCATATATGTATTTGAGGAGTTAAGGCTTTGGCGATTTTCTGCAGACGTGCAGGCTTATCTGAGCCTTCACTCCTCGCATATGATCTCATGAAATGGCTCATTTCATGCAAACACCAAGGTAAATATTAAATGCATCATGATGCAGAAACGAGCTACAATCAGTTTATTTCTTGGTATGTGCGCCTGTGCGTGCGTGTGATGGGCCACAATAATACTGCAATACAGTAAAAGTATCAAAAAAAGACATCACGATTATTTATATCATTAATGGGCGGGGCTCTGTGCTACGTTTGACAGACAGTCGTTTGTCTGTATATAGATCTCTTCAAATTATAGAATTACTTGACTTTTCGCTTACTGTAAAGGCGGCAACTTTAATATTCATATCTGGGTGTGGTTCGGCTATTTCATCTACTAAGGAAGGGAAATCAGGTTTTATTTATAATTTGGTAAAGAGTTAATAAGCTTTTTGAGCCGCGCAAACGTGCATGCATTTCATGAAAATCTAACCGTATACATACTGAAATCACATTTATTAACCATTAAAGCGCATAACCACCAAGTGCATGTTTTGGTCGTCCACTAAACTATTTGAAGCCTCATAGTTAAACAGTGTGGACCAAGATCAGACTGCTCCTGTAGGAGCAGTCTGATCTGGGTCCACATTGTTTGCCTCCCCGCTTATGTTAAATAGATATTTTCAGATGCAGTTATTTTGCTGGCGTTTTAAGGACTAAATAATGACTGAGGTTGTGACACAAGATGATACAGTTACCTCTGAATAAAATAACGCCTCCTTTTCAGCTTTTACCTATGCCTAAGGTGGACTAGTCCTATTTACGCTTTCATGAGGCGCCGCCTTTACAATAAGCGAAAAGTCAAAGAATACTAGACACCATTTTCATAATGATTTTGTCTGGTTATCGACCGTACACAACGAGCAGGAGTTTTTGCTATAAAATGTACACTTCCCTACTAAAGACCTTACACTAAACGACTAAAAAAGAAGATTCAATCGTAAAACACAGCTTTAAAAGTAAGCTTGGGTTCTATGATTTCCTGGGGTATTTACCATGGTTCCTAATATATTTCGTATTAATATTTTACTTAAACAGCCTTTATTATATGACGTCGCGTCTGGGAGTGAATAACGCCATGCAATAAAATCGATAAACCACTAGTGGTTTATAGATTTACGGGAAACGTTATGACGTCCATAACATTGCGTACATAATGACAAAATTATAACGTTTTTTTTTACGCCAGAAATGAGATTTCAAAGTATTTGTCATATGATAAATAGAATCTAACATTCGTGCTCTTGTATTATTGAATTTATTAAACTCGTTGCGGAAAAGAAATAAAATGCTCGGCAAGCCTCGCATTTTCTCTCTTTTGCCCAACTCGTTTAATAAATTCAATAAAACATGAGCACTCATGTAAGATCCTCTATTTAAAACATGATTTTTCGTGTAAATAATCGAAAATCATCAGTATTTAGCGGAACAGGTCTGGTATTCGTAGCTGCTATATATTTTTGCTGACCACTTGTTGTAGTTAGGAACATACATCGATGTATCAGCATCGACAGAAAAATGCGCCTGCAATGCAATTTCACATTATGTAATGAGAAAAATGGATAAACACTCACCTCGTACATCAACATGAGGGACCGCAGTGGCTGAGTGGAAGAGTGCTTGACTCGGGACCGAGGGGGCGCGGGTTCTAGCCTCTTCAGGGTGACTGTGTTGTGGTCCTTGAGGAAGACACATTTACCCTAGCTTAGTACTGGTTCAACCCAGGTAGACCCGTCCCTGTTTAAATGAAAGATTGTTGACGGGACGAAAAGCATCATATCAAACATAAATCAACATGTTGAAATTCCCTGTATCAGCTGTATCCTGTGTACGATGCTAAACGGTGAAACATGTCATACCATTTCAAACTTAAATCACTTCCTACCAACTTTGGTATTTAGGTATACTTAGCTTCAATTGATTCAAGCCCTGAGAAAGCGTATTTTTATCAACGGGACAGACCGTTCTGATTAACACTCGCTCATCGTATACGCAGTCTTGACTGACGTATAGTAACTACATGTATCAAGCGTCATTTTGTGAAACAAAGGCAAACAGTTGAGAACCTGGTCAGACGCCGCAGATCGCGGCGTCTGATCAGGGTCTCCACTGTTTGCTTACAGAATATTTTATTAAAATGTGAATGAAAATAAAAAAAAACACACAACAACCCTTAAAACGGAAATGGAATGGTTTTACACATGTGCGATACATGCCATCAGCAGCGGGATACCCAGGAATGTCTATAGTTTTGTTATGTATAGGTGTGATATAATTTGGTGCTCTACTCCTAATTGTATGAATTGAGACATGATTCAATTCTTGTTGCATGTGATTTTGGCTGGAACTTGTATGACAGTTGGATGCGGTAAGAAGCATAACTTATTATCATATTAAGTATTGCCGTTGTCATTTCAAAAAATATAGGAATGCGTTATTTTAAAAACTTTCATGTCTTTCAATAAACATATTTTGTCTGAACTATTTGCCTGCTTGTGTCATCTGATGATAACCTTTGTAAATAGTTACCCGACAAAAAGGTCTGGTCTGAATCCAACTGTTTGAAAAAGGAAATTTTGAGAAATAGAATCTATCTAATGCCAGTAAAAGTAATATATTATGTGAAGTTTAGAGTTCTGTACTATTTATCAGGTGAATTTAAATAATACTAGTGAGTTATTTAAAGAGTCTGTAATCAGTTAGTGTTTAGAAAGACTGTCCCTTAATCAATTTACATCCTGATTGTAAACTGTATATGCATATGGTGACGCATTACAGAAGCTTTTAAATGGATTTTAGTTTCTATTCAGCATAGCTTCCGTTGTTCAATCAACAAAACTGTCCATCACATCAAGTTGGTACTTCAGATCACTTGCTCAACCAATAATACTGTCTAAGTAAATGCTTTATTGATAAGAAACATTTTCTTGGAAATAGGGAAAGTTGGTTAGTGTGGCAAGTTTTACTTTATGGCAATAGTCACATTGAATATGATCATATATAAATAAAGATGTCAGTTGGTACTTGGATACCAATCTAAATAAAGACTTTTTCAACCAAAATTATGTCCCGCCAAATTTTAACAGATGACATTCAAGTTATTGTAAAATAGATTTTACAATCTTTTTAGAATGGTGGATAGAAAATGTGAAATTGTTTTTTTTTTCAAATATCAAGAGATCGGATCTGATTTATTTTTAGCAATAAATGTTTATATACCTGATGCCAATTTCCACTAAACAGAATGTAACGTTGACAAAATATTACACGGACCTTACAAAAATGGTAAATGTAATCATCAAAATTTAACATGTATATGTGAACTTAACATTAGAATGGGTTGTTATAACGTGCAAGGACATATATTAAAAATTAAAAAAAAACATGCATAACGCTAACTGTTCAGCATTAAGATGGCATCTTTCTCCCTATCAGCATTGTCACCAATGATATCTGCACATGCAAAGTTCAAAAAATGTGCATAATCTAATGATGCACTTATGCATATCTAATTTGCCATGCATACTTTTATTCAATAAGCTCTTAGAAAAATCATTTCTTTCCAATGAACAGGATATTAATAATATAAAGCAATGTCTCTATTGTCAATTGTGTAATAATATGTGTGTATGGTATAATTTACAAAATATTGAATACCTTATATCAGATTTGTTCTTTGACAGAAGCAAATTTACCTTTAGATGAAAATAATTTTTGAACTCTTTTATTGTAATTCATCAATGAATATTTGGACTAGCTGATGTACTTTTCGTTCTTAAGGCACAAGGGCATGCATTGTTTAATCACTAACGATTATGCAGAAGGGCTAGTGTTCCTAAATTTTGTCTTCATCTACATCCTTTATCAGACAGAACAGATGATAAGTGTAATATGTCCTTAAAATTATCTTGTTATGCATTTTACCATCATAATCGGTATTCTTTTATCACCGGACTGGACATCGTGCTGATATAAATCAATAATAACCATATGGATAGGCTTGGCGGTGTCGTAGCATTGAGAAAAATCGCTACGCTCCCAAATCATTTCAGTTTAATATTCAAAAGACAAGGATAAAGGACTATTTTAAATTTTCAATTCTCAATTTCAATTTCAAACTACGCTTGAAATGACCTACAATTTACCAAATCTGATCAAGTTTTCGTCCAATATGGTATCAGCATAGTTGCTGTAAGCAATAGTTGGCTTACACAATATGTGATTATCTTACTAAGCGCTTTAATGCTTGATATTATTGTGTTATTTAAAATGAGGTGTAGTCAGTCTCTTGTATATATCATTTCATGTATAAAAAGAGTCAAATATATGAGTTTCAATGAGATAAAAGATATATCATTTATTAAGCATTTAGGAAAATAATGTTGTTTACATTTGATCCAAAACACAAACTTAAAAAAAATACGTTGTATGTAATCTAGGTTCAAACTTCTTTCTCTAAATCATCGTTTCGTTATTGCTATTTCACTTAAATGGCAATAAAATGGCAATAAATAGCCCACTAGCAGTGTAAACTCATATATGGCTCTTTTTAGCTTTAAAAATGTATAAGTAAGTAACGTATATAAAAGTAATAGGTACTTCCACTTTGATAACATCATTTTGCTAGTCATTTGCTTACAACTAAAAGGTTATATTTACATGTAAGAATAAGGAGTAATTTGATAAGATTTCCAATTATTTTACAGTAACAGAGAAAATGTTTTCTACTGTGTGGTATCGCCTTTACAGCTTAAGATTTAATAACCTTATTTTGTGGGTTGATTACTGTAGTTTGAGAAATTTATAGTGTACAAAGTAAGAAAGAAGGCAAAGCTCAGGAATCGATACAATCAAGTACCACACCTGATCCAGGACACCACATGGGAAAGTGGCAAAAACACAAGAAAACTTCACATACAAGTGAGCCAAGAAGTCAGCCCTTCCCCAGCAGGTGACCACAAGGCTGCAATGAACAGACAAGAAATTATGGCAAACACGAAACATAAATAACAAAAATGATCAACAAAAGAAGCACCGCCTTGGTACGGTCAGTAAAAATATTTTTACTGGAGGGCTTAAACTAATTTCACAAATCTCACTATGAGGTATTTTGGCAGCCCAATGTCTTATGACAGTAATGCATTAAACATTAATACATTTAACGTAACATATACAACTGTATCATCAAATAGCTATATTGTTTAAACGCATACTGGTTGTTTCCTTGTTTAAGACAATCATCATGTTGATGTTGCTGAGAGTTAGTTAAAACTTCGTATTTGCAAAATAGGATTTGAAACTTTAATAGGGAAACGTAGTTAACATGACTGTCTACTGTAGGTCAAAGGGCTAAAGTGTGTGATTTTGCATGTTATATTAAGTAGTTTCAAAAAATCATAGTGAACAATACTTTTCCTGCTGTGTGGGTAGGAGGTTATAGCCTCTAATAGCGATCTAATTTCATTCAAGCTTTCAATATAACAGACTTTTTTATTTTGGTACTGACGTCATTTGTTCGTGTACATACATTTTTTTGAAGTCAATGTTACCTCTTTAAAATTCTAAGTCAGAGTCTATGCTCCAAACTCAAGAAGTCGTCAGTAATATAACCACAAATGATCAAATAGTACGTGTATATGCCAGCTGAAAATCATAGCACTCCACTTTCAAGCCTTAAATAAGCTGAAAATGGGTACGTCACTTTGTTACGTCACTGTGACGTTAAACTGTCAAGAAAAATTGTACACATCTTTTATTTTAATAAGGATATATTTTCTACAAAAAAAATATATGTTTGACACTTTTACTAAAAAATGCACACGGAATTACAAAGTGGCCTACACTATAGCGCTTTCACTCAATTTAGAAAATACTTTATCAAAGTATTGAGATTTTACTCACGTTATTGCAGTTTTCCCATATAAAACAATGGTTAATAATAATCAGGTGTAGTAACTCCTGCTGTTATATTAAGATATAGAGGATCTTACATGAGCTCTCATGTTGTATTGAATTTATTAAACGAGTTGGGGAAAAGAGATAAAATACGAGGCTTGCAGAGCACTTTATGTCTTTTTCGCAACGAGTTTAATAAATTCAATAAAACAAGAGCACGAATGTTAGATTCTATTTATCCTATGACATTAAAAATACTTGAAAAATGCATTTTCGTGTGAAAACGTCAAGATTTTTCCTTAGTTTACGCAACATTATAATGGATGTCATAACGTCTCCCGAAATTCTGTAAACCAATAGTGGTTTATCGATTTTATTGCATGGCGTTATACCACTCCCAGACGCGCGCGACGTCATGTGATAAGGTTTAATTCATCATACATATTTCATTTATCTCAGTAAGTGTCATGTTTGTTTGTTTGATTTGATTCTTTACGTCCCATCAACAATATTTCAGTTAAACAAGGACGGGTCTTCCTGGGTTGAACCAGTACTAAGCTAGGAGAAATGTGTCTTGCTGAAGGACCACAACGCAGTGACGCCGGTGAGGCTCGAACCCGCGACCCCTGGGTCTCGAGTCAAGCACTCTACCACTGAGTCACTGCGCTCCCTAGTAAGTGTCATGTAAAAACGGTAAAAACAATTGAAGTTATAAGGCTAAATGTGATTAGTCTTGCAAATGTTATGGTTATTGGTGTCAGTAGTGGCCTTACACTTGCATTCCCAGCGGTAGTCTTGTCTGCGACAGCAGTGACGCCTCTGACTAGGCTGCATGCTATTCAATGCCGTCTCCGCTCCTTTATGCGATAAGAACCACAGCCTCCAACGTGCTGACAAAATGCTCAAATAAAATAAGGATGTATTTTACCCATATTTTTTTTATTTTCAGGCTTTTTGTTGGATACCAGCTCACCACCTTCAATCCCAAGTAGGTATTATTCAGCTTTTCAGTCACTGTCTAGTCACGCCCAAAACTGGTTCCTATCTCCGTTAGTTTTACATGTACAAGTGACCGGGACATTGCATTCCACATGGCGATACGTGTACAGTAACCGAATAGCTCTATAAAGTTTTTGCACCAGCTAATCATTTTTCTATTGCTAGATTTGCAATCGATTCTTTGATGAAGAGAGAGCTGGTTGCTTTATTTGTTTTATCATATGACGTCTCGTCTGGGAGTGAAATAACACCATGCAATAAAATCGATAAACCACTAGTGGTTTATAGATTTACGGGAAACGTTATGACGCCCATAACAACGTTGCGTACATAATGACAAAATTATAACGTTTTTACGCCAGAAATGAGATTTCAAAGTATTTGTCATATGATAAATAGAATCTAACATTCGTGCTCTTGTATTATTGAATTTATTAAACTCGTTGCGAAAACGAGATAAAATGCTCGGCAAGCCTCGCATTTTATCTCTTTTCCCCAACTCGTTTAATAAATTCAATAAAACATGAGCACTCATGTAAGATCTCCATGTATTTCGTGTTGTTTTTGTCTTTGTTGTACCACCTCTACTTCTTAGCATCATGTTAAGATTTGCAGCAACCATAGCATCTCCTGGTCACATCTCTTATTTGAGTATTATTTTTTCCACCGCTCAAAACAGCCCATTTTATGTTCTCCCTCCCCATCGATCTCTCTTTAAATATGGGCCTTGTCGCGAGAAAACCTGTCTTCGGGGTTTGCGACTAAGCGAGTTTCAAACCAGTCTCCTCAGCTACACAGACTAGCTAGAAAATTGAAATTTCACAGGTAGCAAGTTTACATATGATTCTTTCGAGAAAGCGAATAACAAAGGCGCTGATCAGACTGCGCGGATGCGCAGGCTGGTCTGAGCCTGTGTTGTTCGCAACCCCCGAAGACAGGTTTTCACGCGTCGAGGTCCATGTTATAACCTTATAAGGCGATGACATGGTCTTCTCTGGCTGAATTCTGGATAAACTCTGATGATCTGTCTTTAATTGGAAATGGTAGTCTCGAGTTTGCAGCAGGGCAGCCGCGCAGCTGCTAGGCGAAATTCTGCAGTTGTCGAACAGTTCATTATATATACTTGCAACTGCCGTATGACAGACGCAAGGCTATCGCAAGTTGTTCGCGCCACTTACTGGCGACCTTCGTGAGACAAACTGGCAAATTAAAGCTGCATACTCTGTAACTATGAACATTTTTCGAAAATTTTTATTTTCTTTTTAAATCATTTGTAAAAGTAGAATTAAGCTATGTTTTCACTATAAAAATGTTCAGTACAGCTGAAAACTGCATGGAAAAGTGAATTATCTTATCAAATAGGTGTTTTTTTTCTCTTGTTGGTAATTATTTGCGTCCCTCCAATAATTCTAGACCGTTGAATTTTAACATAAATGCAGTTGTTTCGATAGTGATAACTTGTTAAAGCTAGTATCTCACTGGGATGCGAGCAATTTACGACTATTTCGAGACTAATTTGAGACATGTTTTGGCGACAGAAATACGACATTGCAACCATAATCACATTGCGGTCTCACCGAATAGGTGAATAAGACATATTTGCGACAGTCGCACGAATGTCGTACGATTGTCGCACGAATCATTGGCGAATGTTTCATGACATTCGCGCGACATTCGTGGGACATTCGCGAGACACTCGCACGATGTTCGCCTGATGAAATTGCGAGCATTTATTACCATCGACCGCCTCACGACGTTCTCACGAACGTCGTGCGACTGTCGCGCGAAGGTCGTGCGACTGTCGCACGATTGTTTTGCGAGAAATGATAAACCAAGAAAAATAAACATTCTAGCAAGCATTGAAACTTCAGACTAGGAAGGTACTACGCTGTTGGAAGGAACTAGAGGGCTGGAAGGAGCTAGATTGTTGGAAGGTGTCACGCTGCTGGGTGTGTTGGACTGTTGAATGGTAGCAAATATTGAGGTAGAAAAAAGTTACTCGTTTATACTGCACAGTTATGATGGCCCATCAAGCAGCTTAAGAAAGTCAGTCGAGAACGCACATGCTCTAATTGCCCATACGTATGGCATGATGAGCCCAATCAAATTAAAATTGCAATGAGTTTGGATGAGCCTCGTACTGCGAAAATCTATTTGATACAGTTATGCGCACAACAAAGGCACATATCAGACTGCACTGACGCGCAATCAAATCAGAATCTTAGTTGTCCGCTGCAGTGATAATTTGTTTATAGGGTTCTATATGCCAAATTCAATTCTTAGAAGGGCTGCTGAGACTAAGCAGGCTGTTGTAGTCTTACCAAGACACAATAATAATTCCTTTATACTGTAGTAGAAATAGTAAACATTTAAGTAGGCCTATAAAACATACTTAACAAAATTATCCTCTCAGACTGTGGAACCATTTTTTATAACTGAAATAACTCCAAACAGTATACATGTAAGTGAGCCTAATCGATACACTATACTTATATGAAACTATCCTCTCAGATAGCAAGAATACTTGACAACTGGAATTTGTCAAAAATGTATGCTTAAGTATGCCTAACCAAGATCATGTACCAGAGGGAACTATCATCTCAGATAGGAGGAACTCTTTTAACGAACCTTTGGCGACATAATTGCGAGTAATTTAGGATACTCGCGCGATAGTCGTGAGACGTTCGTGCGACTGTCTCACGACGTTCGCCAGAACATCGCTTAGTTTAATTTACTCGCAATGTTGTCGCGAAGTGTCTCATTTATGTCGTAATTGATTCGCAATTTAGTCTTAATTGTCTCGCAAATATGTCCTGTTCCAAATTGATTGCGACTAAATTGCGAGGGGTCGGCGACAAGTTCGCGACGGTTTCGAGACACCCGCGATGACTTTGCGACCATTTTGCGAGGAATTTTGTCGCATAAAATTTTTGAACATGTTCAAAATTTTCGCGACTACTTTGCGCCACTTGGCGACAGATGCGAGGAAATTACGAATCACTGGCGACTGTTTCGAGACTGCTTTGCGACCCACTCGCGATGTCTGTCGCCAGCTGTCGCAAAACAGTCGCAGTCCAGTGAGATAGGGGCTTAAGATTTACGAAAATGGTAAAATGTTTACTTGAATTTGAGTATTTTTACTGTGTTCTTGAAAAATAATAAACATTATTTTTAAAATTAGAAGATCAAAAGTTACAGACTATGCAGCTTTAACTGGCAACAGCTGTAACATCACTTTGTGTGACATCGCACGTCAGTTTTGCGGGCATCTATAGGCTGCCTTGCGGCTGCCTTTCGACCTCCAAACATCGCTCGAAAATCGCAAGGAAAATGAACGTGTTGAAAAGTCTCTGTACAACGTTGCGGCAGCCTTGCGACCTTGCAATTCGAAAGATGTCATTGAGGCTGTTGCACGAAACTCTCCAAAAGGGTTGTGGTAGACAGGATTACGGCTGCTGCACGATTGATGTGAAACAGGCTTAACTTATACAATGTAACAACACAAGGAAACACCCCAGCAACTGTACCATAACCTCCTATATTGCAGTTGCGTTTATCCGGAATGGATACACTTCAGACCGCCACATTCCAACCCGTCCATCCCTACCGTACTCTAGCATGCCACAGCTTTCCCAAACCACACATCCTACCCTTCCTGCCAAATCCAAACCTTCCTTAAACCTTACTAACACTAGCAGACCGCATCCATATCTCTTCACATTAAAGTTGCGTTTATCCTTAACCCCCCCCCCCCCACACACACACACACACACACACACACACACACACAACTCTGTCCTGCCTGACACTGTTTTATGCCTTCGTCTACCATGCCGTAACATAAAATACACAAATACACAACATGATTCAACCGTTCCACCGAGACCTACATTGGCCCAATCCAATCCACAATTACGCGAAATATTCATATACGAAGTCAAGACAAAACAAATTAAAACCACCCAATTCTCACCAACACAACATTTCACCAGTCCTGTTATCCTGTTCGTAGACCCTAATTGCAGAGCTTACTGTTAAACCTAAATTAATTTTACTCCCTTATTTTCCATTACTAAATACTAAAAATATATAATCACAAAATTATGTAACTGGTTAGTTGTATGCAACACAATAAAGACTTGTCTTTAGCTGGGCCCACCGTGGCTCAACTTGAGGTTTTCCAAATAACTCTGTGAGTTGTGAACCGTTTTCTTTGTTTCGTCATAGTGCAATATAGTGCTTTATTTTGATTAGATTGAATCCCTTTGATGATACATTATTTCCTGGTCATATATGTACCCACTTGCTTTTTTTGTGTACACTCGGGTCCAACCAACAGCTGCATAAGTCATACGCGGAGTCGGGGCCATTCACCTCAGTTGCATATGCGCCAAAACGTACTTCAAGCACTCATGTTGACGTATCCAGTAGGGCATCTTCGCTAGCCAAGGGTACTAAGTCCACTTCGTTCCTAGGACTTAGTACCCCTGGCTAGAAACGAAGTGGACTTAGTACCCTTGGCTAGAAACGAAGTGGACTTAGTACCCTTGGCTTGCGAAGATGCCAGTAGGGCTACAGGTCTAAACTAGTTTGAACATGTGTTTTAATCTACATCTATATATGTACTTTAAATTTATGCTAGCAGCGAGGACTCTGACGAGCCTGTGTGCAGGCTCACCGGATTCTTCATTGCACGATGATCCGATAGGCACTGTAATCTCATGTGCTAGCTCGAAAAGAATTACTATGAGTAGAAGTACCCGTATGGCACGGTCGTCAGGGAAAAGGTCGTACACGACAGTTAGTAAAACAGCTATTCGTATCCCACAATGCTAATTATACTCAACACTTAGATTGGTTCCCCTCGTTGATAAAGCTCCACTTCCGCTACGCATTTAACGTTTGGTAACTAGTAATTTTTTACAAGTAGAGAATCCTACTCATCCGACTGCGCATGCTCTAGAAAAGATTTTTCAACACTAACTTCAGTATTTTTTCAGTTACTATAATTTGATAATTTAGTAAAAGAAAAAAATATAAACTCCCAGAACAAAATAAACTTAATAAAACGGCTTGTTTAAAAATGCACTTTATGTCAAGGGTATTTTCCAATACACGTCAATCATGACGTCAGTGTGTATGCGATACGTAGGCGCAATGGAGGCTAGTAATTACCTGTCTTAATATGCTGACAAGCTATTAAAGGGAGAGAACCAGTCTACTCAACACTTATAATAGACTGGTTCTCTCCCTTTAATAGCTTGTCAGCATATTATATGCGTAACGGAAGTGGAGTTTTATCAACGAGGGGAACCAATCTACACTTATAATTTTTTTAATCGAATGAATATTTTTTAAAGACAATCAATATATTTTAGACCATAAATATTTTTTTAGACAATAAATTCATTTTAGACAATTTTTCTTATATAATATTAAATTTTCTTTTAACGCAATAAATATATATTTTAGTCCATAAATATTTTTACACAATAAATCATTTTTATAGACCACAAATATTTTTTACACAATAAATATATTTTAGAAGCCCCCGTGGTGTAGTGGATAAGTGCTATGCCTTGTAAACCAGGGGTCGCTGGTTCTATTCCCGGCTTCTCCATAAAAAAACACTTTCGGTTGAGCCTTCGGGAGTTCCCGTCATATAATAAACACACAAATCATAAACCCTCCCGGCCCAGTACTGGTTACTACCCATGGAAAAGCCACAAAAAAGTTTTAAATATATTTTAGTCCAAATATATATTTTGACACAAAATATATTTTTTTACACAATATTTATTTTTATAGACCATAAAGATATATTTTAGATCATACATAATTCACCAGATACAATAATGCAACGTTTCACATGTCATACTCACGTGTGTCTACTGATGTATTAACAAGTATTAGCTTTTCAAAAAAGCTGGCGGTCGTTTAGCCCTATCAGTGTATCTATTCTTGCACAATGCCAAGGCCGAAGAGGCCGTGAGTGTCCTAAAAACATTTTCCGCGCATTATAAGTATGGTATTGGTTTGGTGGAGGTTTGGGGTGGTTTTGAGTGTTTCGATGGCCCACACGACGGTTACGCTAACAGATCAAATTCACAAACGAGTTTGCCTCGTGCTATAGGTAGCCCTACAGATTCACGGACAGTTTTGCTTCGCGCTGTAGGATAACCAACGATATTTTTTACTCTGCTCGTTGTTCGGCAGCGCATAAAAAATAGCCAGAGCACGGCATAAAGGTTCGGTCAAAACCTGAATTTGATGTGTGATTTGCACAAAGATTATGTTTACACCAAAAAACCGTAATAACTTGGAGATGGGGTTTACTTTGTGACCAATCGGTTGATCAGTATGAGGTTTAACAGTAACGTGTATCCAGCCAAAGATATGACTCTTTAGTATCCCCACGTGCAGATCCAGAGAGTTTTGTCAGAGGGGTCCAACTGTGACAATATTTTTTTTTTAATTTTTTTTAGTTGATGAGAGGATCCAAATACCACTATAGCGGGCCATTATTGGCCCGCCAGCGAAACGCCATTAACATAGCGTTTCGCTGGCGAACCGATGGTGGCCAAACATTGAATATTGGTCGGTAGCTATGTGATCTTTTAGGGGATCCGGTCCAGTATTGCTAAGAAACCCTATATTTTTAGATTTTTCAGGAGGGGTCCGGACCCCTGTCCCCTCCTCTGGATACTCACATGATTACCCTCATATATGCTTACTGATTTTTAACAACTAGGGGATGGAGTTCATTTTGAGACCAATCGGTTGATCAGCTTTACGTATGGTGGTGGTGAGTTTCCAGTCAAGGATATGAACTACTTCAGAGTTGGCTTTCACACCAGGAAGAAGCAGGGAATACTACTGCAAATACGAGACGGATCCAACCAAGATTATATTTCACTTGGAATGAACAACAATGGTACCGAGTTTTATACAGTGAAACCTGTCTTAAGCGGCCACTCAAAAATAGACAAAACAAAGTTCTTAAAGCTATGTGGTAGCTCAATGCAGGTCAAAAGTATTGCAGCATGCTCCCTTTGGAGCATTCTGCAATACTTTTGACTTACATTAAGCGATAATTTGTCTTCAAAACCCATGTTTGGTCTTTTTTTAGAGTGACCGCTTAAGACAGGTTTTACTGTAATTAAATATGTACAATTTCAAAGCAAGCCTTTGAGGAATCTTTAGATTTTTGCAAACCGTTCATAGCCTCATGAAAGACATAACTGTGATTGACAGCTGCCAAGCTCCCTTGCCCGTGCAATACGCTTCGAACATCGAATTCATTCACCAGAAGTGACACTGGTGATTGACAGCTAGCCACACTTGAGTCGCACGTGCAAAACAAGCCCTCGAGTTTGCTCCATTGGTTGTCCATGTTCACGCTGGTTGTTCCGCTTTTCCGTTTTACACTCCGACAAAACCGTTAATACGATTACATATTAAATATAAAATCGTTTGGTTTCCTAAAATATAAATACTTTTGATATCTTTGATATTTATAATAAAATATAAATTCTATTTTTTTGGTCTGTACGTGGAATTATGAACACGTCAGATCTCTTGCAAAGTTATCATTACTTTCTTTACAAGAGACCCGAAGTATTCATGATTCGACGAACTTTCCAAATATCCAAGTCATTTCTTAAATATACTGAACAAAAGTGAAAACGCTGTACCACAGCCGTTGAATCTAATACTGAGTCACGGCTTCAAATAAGGTCTTGTAACACTACCAAGACTTTGTGAAAGTTCAAGATAACGTGTCCTAACTGACTTACCAACTGGCTCGCTCTCCAAGTCGGAGAACTATGACTTAAAGAGAACTACATCTCTGACTCTGTCAGTGACCTAAAAACAATGATGACAAGAACCGAATACCATGTTATATACATGCTGCCCACTCGTTCGCATGATGCTTAGTCAACGGCCTTAAGTAAAATCAGGCATCGTATGTTTCTAAGTCACCCAAGTACTTTGTTATTGTACTAGTGGTAATAAAACTCTTAGCCCTGCTGTTTTTAACTGAACCATTTTCCAAGTTTATCCCGTTAACCTTAACCATGTAATTTTGATTAGAGTGAAAAACAGTGTGGTTCCTGATCAGATGCTTTATCAGAAGCCATCTGATCTGGTTCTGCAGTGTCACAACGAATTACAAATCTTGCATAGCAGGGAAAAGGTTAACTGCGTAGCTACAAATGCAGAAGTCTCATAATTAACGAAACTGTGCTATGTAAGTGTTTTTTTCCTAAACCCTTGATGAAAGGTTAAATATTAGCGGACCAAAACCATAAGTATGGAAATTAGAAAACTTTGCTCTGCTGAATTAAAATGATAAACTTGATGTATCCCTTGGCCTGCCATCAAATGTATGCACATGTGTGACAATGCTACACTAGAATTGTTTGCCACCTATATACAAACTTATGCAAACCAAGAATGCAAATGAAAATGTATCTTAATGTTAAATTACTGGGTGATGCATAACAGTAAAAGTTTTACGGATGTTGTCACAAGGAAACACATGAAAGCCATTTAAATGTGACAGGGGTCCAATTTTTCAGGTTGCAGATTTGAACAGAAATCTCACACAGTTTAGGCACTCAGAAATCCACTCCCTACGAGATCCGACTGCACGAAATAATAGTCTAGACATGTGACAACCAGAAATGTGAAGGGCTTATCTTAAGTGTGTTATGATCGTTAAGAAATTTACAGGAATCATAAAAAGCGGATTTTCCATCAAATTGCCAAGTTTGAAATTTTAACAATGAAATCTCCATAGGAAAATCAATGTATTGTTGCATCTTAGTATGAGGACATTACTAGTCAAGAAATGGTAGAAACAATGTGCTGAGAGGTCTACCTGATTTGGCAAAAGAAAATTATCGAAATTGTGATAAATCGAAGATAACCAAACATTTAATATTCCCTATTTGTTTTTGTCAAAGGGAGACAATTTTCATTTTTTTTTACAAATTTGTTAATTCGAAATTGATTTCTAAGCTTGTTTTAAGTGATTAAGCAGTTTCGTGTGTTTTTATGCAACACAATTATGACTAATTTTGATAAGCATACCAAATTTAATTTGCGCATGCCCAATAGCAAAATTCTGTGAATAAAGCTTTAAAACTTAAAGGAGCATAAATCAGACTTCAAACGAGACAAATTGTGGGAGTTTCGACAAATCGTTTACTGGATGTCTGGGAAACATTATTAAGCTTTAGTAAATGCTTTCTGTCCAATACTTTCTCACAAAACATAGATAATTGTAGTGTAGCGTTTTCACTTTTGTTCAGCATATTTTCATTTTCAAAACAAGCCTTTGATGAATCATTAGATGTTTCAACCGTCATAGCCTCATGAAAGACATAAATTTGATTGACAGCTGCCAAGCTCACTTGTCTGTGCATTTCGCTTCGAACATCGATCTCTCATTCGCCAAAAGTGACACTGATATTGTGATTGACAGCAAGCCACATTCGAGTTGCATGTATAATACAAGCCTCTTGTTTGCTCCATTGGCTGTCCGTGTTCACGCTGGCTGTTCCTCTTTTCCGTTTTACACCCGGACAAACCCGTTAATACGAGTACATATTAAATATAAAACTGATTTGTTTCCTGAAAAATAGATAATTTTTTTATAGTTTTAATATTTACAATAAAATGTAAATATAAGCAATAAATTCAATTTCCAGCCTATTCATGGAATCATGAATACTTCGGGTCTCTTGTAAAGTTAACATTTCTTAATTTGCAAGAGACCCGAAGTATTCATGATTTCATGAACATTCCAAAAATTGAATTCATTTCTGAATTATTTACATTTTTGAAGCAATCCTTTAATGAACCTTTAGATTTTCGCAACCGTTCATATCCTTATGAATGGCACAAATATGATAGACAGCTGCCAAGCTCACTTGCCCATGCAATATGCTTCGAACATCGAACTCATTCGCGAGAAGTGACACTGGTGTTGTGACTGATAGCGAGACATACCTGAGTAGCACGTGCAAAACACGCCTCGTGTTTGGTCCATTGGCTGTCAGTGTTTACGCTGACTGTTTCGCTCTTCCGTTTTACGCTCCGACAAAACCATTAATACGATTTCATATTAAATACAAAACTGTTTTGTTCCCAAATCATAAATAGTTTTTTTCATATTTTAGATATTTATAATAAAATGTTAATATAGGCAATAAATTCAATGTCTGGTCTATTCATGGAATCGTGAATACTTCGGGTCTCTTACAGAGTTCACGTGAAGCCCAAACGTTAAATTTGCAAGAGACCAGAAGTATTCATGATTCCATGAACATACCAAAAATTGAATTCATTTCTTAAATTTTTCATTTTCAAAGCAAGTTAGATTTTTGCAACCGTTCATAGCCTCATGAAAGATACAAATTTGATTGACAGCTGCCAAGCTCACTTGCCCGTGCAATACGCTTCGAACATCAAATTCATCAGCCAGAAGTGACACTGGTGTTGTGATTGACAGCGAGTCACACCTGAGTCGCATGTGCAAAACAAGCCTCTTGTTTGCTCGATTGGCTGTCTGTGTTCACACTGGCTGTTCCGCTTTTCCGTTTTACACTCCATCAAAACCGTTGAAAAGATTACATATTAAATACAAAACTGTTTTCCCCACTAAATTATAAATAATTTCAATATTTTAGATATTTATAATTCAATGTAAATATAAGCAGAAAATTCAATGTTTGGTCTGTTCATGGAATCATGAATACCTCGGGTCTCTTGCAAAGTTAACGTGAAGCCCGAAGTTCACTTAGTTTGTAATAGAGACGAATTCATGATTCCAAGAACATTCAAAAAAATCGAATTTATTTCTTAATTTTTTTTTCCATTTTAGAACTTTTTTGCCAGTCCATAAAATAATGGGATTAAAACAGCTCAAATACAGAACCCATCCATCTTATTGAGACTTGAAAAATATAGTTTTATATGTAAGTCTGGAATCCAAATTTCAGGAAGTGTCAACGTTTTGGTTTACCCTACATGATCTTGGCCAGAAGTCTTGATGCTTCTTTTGGGTAGGTATATGCTAGTAGTCTACATTCCAGGTGAGTGTATAAAAAGTTAGGAAGGCAAAAGTCTTCAAAATGGCCGCTATTCAAGATAGCCTCCAAAATTTGAACTATTTTGAACTGAGTGAAAAACATACCTATCTTGGGTTTATTTTATTTAATGCTCTTATTATTCCAATCCTCAGGATTGTGTGTACAATCTCCTTCCATTATATTGATGCGTTTAACACTACATCCAGATATTTGGACGATGTTTTAAACATTAATAATGTTTATTTTAACAATATGGTAAGTCAAATATACCCTTCAGAGCTCCAACTTAATGAAGCCAATACCTCTGATACCAAAGCCGCATTTTTAGACTTTCATTTGTTTATTTCTAACGATATTGTGTCTACCAAAATTTATGATAAACGTGACGACTTTGATTATGAAATTGTCAATTTTCCATTTTTAGATGGTGATGTTCCTCGCTCTACATCCTATGGAGTCCTATGAACTCATTCGTTTTGCTAGAGCATCTAGCTATGTTGCTGACTTCAACATTCGCAATAAATTGTTAACTCAGAAACTTCTTAAACAAGGCTATCGGTATCATAAACTTCGCAAAACCTTTTCTAAATTTTATAGACGATACTATGATTTGATTTCTAAATTCCAAGTTGGACTTAAATCTCTCTTGCGCCAAGGGTTTTCGGAACCTGATTTCTGTAATGACTTGGTGTATAAATTGAAGAAGATTGTTGGCTCTTATAATTTTTCAGGCGCAGTGCATTAAAATAATTTCCCATTATTAAAAGATTGGCTATTACATGAATGTATTGCAACAGACTGCATGCTTGGTGGTCAACCCAATCACGGTTGGCAACTTTGCT
The DNA here is from genome assembly GCA_964019695.1 of Loripinus fragilis. NCBI lineage: Eukaryota > Metazoa > Mollusca > Bivalvia > Lucinida > Lucinidae > Loripinus > Loripinus fragilis. Next base: position 26,802,948 of record OZ026520.1, read on the forward strand.
TTCCTCTTTAATTGCACGTCGGTGGGTCGGACTTCAGACTCTATGATGGTTCCGACTTAAAGGCTTATCTATTGATGAGATGGTAGAGGACTGATGCTTTGGCTGTTTGTCGGGCCCATTGGGGTTTACCTGTTGGATTTCCTTTGCTCCAGTATTCAGTTTTATTTACTATTGAGTCCTTATCTTTGCTTTATCTCCTTGTTATATCTTGATTTATATGCTTTAGGAGATGATGCATTGATAAGTTAGAGTTCTTTCATGCAAACCAAAAATATATGTGTCTTGATCCACACCTGTATTAAGGGTGAGGTTGGCGCCGTTAAACCGGTTGAAGCCCTCCAGTAAAATACATAACTGACCGTTCCAAGGCGGTACTTCTTTTGTGGATCTTTTATGTTTTTCTGTCTTGTGTTTGCTATGTCTTTGTGCGCGTCTGTTTATATGTGCTTTGTGGTCACCTGCTGGGAAAGGGCTGACCTCTTGACTCTAGTTTGTGGTGTCTAACTGTGAATTTGTCATTTTCCCATTGGTATCCTTGGTCAAATGTGGTACTTGATTGTATCGATTCCTGATCTTTGCACCCTTACTTACTTTAATTGTATCTTAAGTTTTTCAAATGCTAATAGTTTCATACATTCAGTATATACGTTAAAAATGAAAACTTTTTAACCGACATTCTGATGTACCCAGGTGATATATGCGTTACTTTATTAACATTACACCCTAAAAATCATAATATTGACTGTTGTTGTTTGCTTTCAATTTTTCCCACCATATTTTTTGAAGTTTTAATCAATTTGATTTCATTAAAGGTTTAAAGTGGTTTCAAATAAAACCGGTTTTATCTGCATTAGTTTGTCAGCAACAGCCCTTTGAATACATAAGCCCCTCTTTACACAAGGCCAACTTCTAAATAATTATTTTTTTCACATTCATCAATATCACAGACATGAAGCTATATATACTTGTATGATTTCAGTCAGTTTATCAAACATTTGATTTTACCGATACAATTACCAATAAGGTTGAGATAATTTACGCTTATGCTGAATATTATATATGTTACTTACTTAAATATATATTTCTATTGTCTACTTGACCACGTACTGCCTAAAGACCTGTGGAGAGGGTGTTTTGTGCATCATTTTTGTCAACCACATTATATATGACAAATCTAATTTATAATGTCTCCTTATAAATAGATGCATTACCATGCAACAGTCAAGTCAAATACGTGACCATTGAATAATAGCAGAACTACTATTATAGTGTTATTATCATTCGCTACGTTTCTTTTACATATCATAATGATCTTTGAATTGCATACAGCTTGCTAGCAGAACGATACTTATTAGCGTAGGTACCTAGCTTGTATTTCTGTTATATACGTTATTTTTTTTTAATATTAATGTTGTACAATGTAAGGACTATATGAGTTTGAATACTTTGTGAGTGAAAATGAAATAGACAACCATCTAAGTGCTTAAAATACATATAGTATAAGTATCTTCGTTTTATACATATCAAACGAATGAGATTCAACTTCAACAAAAGCATAGTTGCTTTAAAGGGAAAACTTACTAATAAAGCACATAAAATGTTTTTGTGTTTTTTTTCAGAATCGTTTCAATTAGATTTTAATACCTATTTATTTTTCAAAATCAAATTATGTTTAAAAAAAAGATTAACAGATTCTATTATCTCTGCCACTACCATGTATTTAATTCTTTTTATTATGCATTGAATGACATCTACAATGCATTTCTTTTCACTGTTAGCAGTTCAATTCAGATGAAAAAAAAAAAAAGCAAGAATAAATATAATAATAGGATCCATAAACAACTTTATAAGCCATCATTTTTTGCATTGATAATCATCTATTGACTACAGCAGCTACCTTCGTAACAACAAGTTACAAAAGCTAGCTTACAACTCTAAGAACTGTAAATAGTAATTCCAAGTATAAGTCCAAATCAAGAAGTGAAACATTAAGTAATGGGAATCGCCATGTAATATAAAAAAATGAAGTTTGTGGGAATCGTAATGGTTCTTTCTCACATTAGCATCCACCATACATATCATTGTGGTCATAGTATTTTGGTATCTACAGAGTAACCAGTTTGGTAAATAACGATTGTAATTTATGTTGGTAATGTATATAAAAAGAGTACTAAATTACCATTGTTTTGCCTGGCTCTATAATTTTGCAAAGCAATGAAACAGGGCTGCAATTATTCTAAATGTCCATTTTAATAATTTTGAAGCAGATACATATTAACTGGAAAAGCTCCAAACACAATATCCCACGGGCATAGAACACCCTAAAAAAATTTTTTAGCTTCTCCCCACATAAAAAAACACCTACCAGAGTGACCTCGGAAAAATTGTAAAAATGAAAAGTGAGCCAGTGGGTTTAGACTAATAAAAGTGGGTTTGGCCTTTAAACCCACCACCCCAAACCCACTTTCAGGCTTACCTGCCCGAAAAAAAACACCTACTAGAGTGACCTCAGAAAAATTGTAAAAATGTATAAATGTAAAAATGTAAAAAAGTGAAAAAATCTGAAAATGTAAAAAATGTAAAAAAGTGAAAAAGTGTAAAATAAAAAAGTGAAAAAATCTGAATGTAAAAAAAACTCTCAGGGAGTACAGTATTTTTAGCCTCTCTCCCCACCCCAAAAAAACCCGCTAAGGGGAGACCCCTTGAAAAAAGATAAAAATGAATAAATGAAAAAAGATCTAAAACTCAGTAATCTGTAATTCTTGTTCATAAAAACTACCTTTGATTTCTTCGCCTTTTAAATCATTTATTTTATAAGTAGCAGGATTTGTATTTAAAACTTTTTCAATTACAAATATTTCTCTCGTCCAACGAGTAGTATAACCCTTTTCAAATTTACCTTTCTTTTTGCTATTCTTACTCTATCTCCAACTTTGAATTTAGCCTTTTTAGTTTTTTCACTTTTTTCTGGATATAAATTTTTATACACTGTTAATTCATTTTCTACTTTACTCGCTTCAACAGGTGTCATTTTAATAGAAGAATGTACTGTATTACTATAATTTTCAACTAATTTATCTAATATATCATAATATTTAGTAGTTTCATTTGCAGTAAAATATTTATACATATGTTGTTTCATAGTGCCTATCCACCGTTCTACTACACTAGATTTTTCTTCATTCTCGGTTGAATATAACTCTATTTTATTATCTTTTAACAATTCTTTTACTTGTCGATTATAAAATTCAGATCCTTTATCTGACCAGATGAACATCGGTTTTCTTTCTTTAAATAATGTTTCAAACGCTTCACTTACTGTTACTCCTGTTTTATTTTTTAAAGGAATTAACCAACCATATTTACTAAAAACGTCTATAACAGCTAATAAATATTTATAGTGTTTATTTTGTTTTGAATATTGTTGCATATTTGCCAAATCAACCGCCCATGTTTGATCTATTGAATGAACATAAACACGTCTTTTTGTAAAAGATTTTATAACTCTATGATGTAATTCATCTGCTAATTTATTTGTTATTTTTTCTCCATCGGATATAAATCTATTTTTGGTAGATCCACACTCAGAACATTTACCTTTTAACATTTGTCTATTATTAGTTGTTGTTACTTGCTTCACTGAATCATTTTCGGTATGCTTTTTACAACGTAAACAATATATTTTTGGATGCTCCATTTTTAATATAATTAAAATTGTTTCTTAAAAAATGGAGACAAAAAAAAGATAAAGTTTTATCTAAGTCAAAAGATTCATATAAACTAATACTATTAAGATCAAAAAAACATAAATCAGGTATTCATGTATTTAATTATAAAGTTAGTCTAAAAGATAAAGCACCTCAAACATTTATAAATGTGTTTGACCATATGATAGACTATTCTATAAAAGACTTCCCTAATGGTAGAATTAAAATAGTCCCTTTACATGAAATTATACTTACTAAACATAAAGGCTGGCCTATAAGAACATATAATACAGTTAGACAATTATTTATGGATCAAATGGAAAGAATATTAAACAGTGCTGAAGAATTAAATTTAGAAGAAGTTATTTTTGAAGTTACTATTATTCCAAATAGATCAGGTAAAGGAAAAGATGATTTAAAAATATTAAATGAAATAAATAAAAGAAGTATAATTCAAATTAAAAATAATGACACAATTTGTTTAGCAAGAGCAATAATTACTGCTTTAGCTTCAAATAACTTTTTAGTAGATTTTACAGATTCTCAATTACAATATATTAAACAAGGTAGACCTTTACAAGAAAAATAAGCAATAGATTTACATAAAAAATCAGAAATAGAAATAAAAGAAGAAGGTAATGATTTAGATGATTTAAAGATTTTTGAAAATTATCTCAACCTAAGAATAATTGTTTTTACATCAAATAATACTGAAAATATTTTATATAGTGGAAATGAAAAATTTAGTGACCAATTATATTTATATTATCATGATGATCATTTTGATGTAATTACTAATGTAACAGGAATTTTAGCTAAACGCAGATTTTGTAAAATATGTTTAATTGGATATACTGAACAACATACATGTAATATACAGTAACAACTACCAGAAAACAAAATACTTGTGATAAATGTAATAAAACATATACAGGTAAAAATCATATATGTGATGAAATCACTTGTTCTATATGTTATGAAAAATATATGAAAGGTACTGAACATTTATGTTATATGAAACCATTAAAAAGAAAAGAAGAAAAAGATAATAAATATATTTACTTTGATTTTGAAGCTAATCAAGAAACAGGTATTCATATTATGAATTTTTGTATAGCTTATGATTTAGAATATGTTTACTGTTTTAGGAATAACTATATTAAAATATTCAAATGTGATTTTAATATTAATGATATAGACTTGTCAGAGATAGCTTTAGATTCTATTTTTGATGATGTAGAAAAAATAGAATGTAAATTTGATTCTGTTATAACTAATTTTTGTAAATATTTTATAAAAGATAAATTTAAAAACTATACATCTATTTCTCATTATGGTAAAGGTTATGATATGCAACCTATCCTAGGTTGGGTAATAAAAAATAAAATAGAACATAATTATATATCATCAGGATTAAAATTAACAGCTATATTTATAAAAGGTATTAGTTTAAGATTTATAGATTCTATTAACTTTACACTATGTGGATTAGCTGCCTTCCCAGGAACATTCCGTTTTAAAGGTAATAAAGGATATTTTCCTCATTATTTTAATACATTAGAAAATCAGAATTATAAAGGTATTTATCCAGCAAAAGAATATTATGGATATAATTCTATGACAATAAAAAATAAAGAATTATTTGATAATTGGTATGATAATATTAAAGATAAAGAATTTAAATTCTATAAAGAAATATTTTATTATTGTCTACTAGATGTTTTAATTTTAGCAAAAGGATGTACGATATATAACGATCTATTTTTGAAAATAACAGATAAATATATTGATCCTTTTCAAAGTATTACAATTGCACAATGTTGTACTAAAATATTTAAAACATTAATGTTAACAAAACAAACAATAGGTATTCATAAAAAGATGACAATTAAAGAAGTATATTCTCAAAAATCAATACAATGGCTAGAGTATATTTGTTTAGAATATGGTATCAGAATACAACATGCTAAAAGAGGCGGTGAAAAGATAATATACTATAATGATAAAGTATATAAAGTTGATGGATATTATTATGACAGGACAACTAAATCAGCTCCTATATATGATTTTTTAGGATGTTATTGGCATGGATGTCCGAAGTGTTATAATCCTGAAGAAATATGTAAAAAAGACAGAAATAAAAAAACTATGAAAGAGTTATATGATCACACAATGAAACGATTACATGATTTAAAAGAAAGTGGTAAATACATAATACATACAATATGGGAATGTAAATTTGATCAAGAAAAATATCCTGAAGTTGATCCATATTTAAAACCTATTGATAAAAGAGATGCATTTTATGGTGGAAGAACAGAAACTATACAATTATATAATAATCTTTCTGACTTAAAAGGAAAATATGTAGATTTTTGTTCTCTATATCCTACAATAAATAAATATTGTGAATATCCAATAGGACATCCTGAAACATATATTAATATTTCTATAGATGATTATATTAACAGAAATTATTTTGGAATAATTAAATGTAAAATATTACCACCAAGAAAATTATATCATCCTGTTTTACCATATAAACAATTAACTAGTGATAATACTCATAAATTACTTTTTGGTTTATGTAGAACATGTATGAATAAAATATCTGTTAAATGTACACATATAAAAGAAAAGTTTGAATCTAAATATGATAAAGCACATGCTATTAAACGTTGTAGTGAATGTATTAATTATAAAACAGAAAAATGTAAACATTCAGATGAAGAAAGAGTATTAGTAGGAACTTGGCCAACAATTGAAATAAATAAAGCAATAGAAAAAGGATATAAACTATTAAAGATATATGAACTAGAACATTTTGAAAAGACTTCAACAAAAATATTTAGAAAATATGTAGATACTTTTATGAAATATAAACAAGAAGCTTCAGGTTGTAAATGTAATTATAAAGTAAAATGTGGTTGTGATAAAAAATGTAAAGATATTAAAGAATGTCCTCATCTTATATCAAAAGAAGGTTTATGTGATTCAAATTGTAAAAATGATCATGAGTGTGAAACAAAAATACAGTATCTCATAGATAATGCTGTTTATGATTTAGATATAGATAAAGTTAAATATAATGCAGGATTAAGGTTTATAGCTAAAATATGTTTAAATTCTTTATGGGGTCATTTTGGAATGAGAGATAACTTTACTCAAAAAAAATATTGTTTTAATTTAGAATGAATAACTAATATAGTATTCAAAAATAAATATACAGATATAAGTACTATGATTCTAGATGAAGATATTGTATTAACTGAATATAAAAATAAAGAAGAATATTCTAAACCTAATCCAAGTGTTAATGTTTATATAGCATTATTTACAACCGCACATGCTAGATTAAAATTATATGAATTATTAGATACACTTCAAGAAAGAGTTATGTATTTAGATTCTGATTCTTGTATTTACAATGATGATGAATCAGAAGCTTGTAAAAAGATAGAAAGGATGATGGGTAAGAAGCTAGGAGATTTAACAGATGAAATTGTTGATAAACATAATGCAAATTATATAGTACAATTTATATCTGCCGATCCAAAAGATTATTCAATGAAATTAGATACAGGTAAAATTGTTAGTTGTTGTAAAGGATTTAGATTAAATACTGAAGTAGAAGAAAAGATTACATTAGATAAAAAAGTAAAATTAGTTACTGATGAAAATGAAACATATGAAACTGTTAATTATAAAAATATAAAAATAGGAAAAGATCATCAACTTAAAACAGTTAAACAAGTTAAATCTTATGATTATATGTTTGATAAAAGAATGATATATAATGAAAATGAAAATTTAATTAGAAGTTTTCCTTATGGTTACTAAACTAAAAGAGAAAAATATAGAAGCGTACACCGAAAAAGATGATCCTGATGCTAAAGTTATTTTAGGAAGAATAATGTTATCAAGTTATCAATTATGTTGTTTAAGAGATGATAGGGAATGCCCTTTAACACCTGAACAGATGAAAATAATGGATAAGTTTGAAGGTAAAAAATTATCAAAGTTTCCAGCGGGATGGGATGCTTTTATTAGACCAGATAAAGTTTATGAATATGTTTATAATGTACCATGCCCTATAGATTAGTTTTTAACTATTTCTTTATATCCTTCTTTAAAAACTTTATATCAACTTCCATGCAAAAAATACGGTTAATGCCATACCACCAACAACAAATACAATCTCTCTATTTTTCTGGTCTTCTGATGGGGCATAAAAATCACTTAATGTAGGCCTCGGAGGTAATACCTGTAAATCTTTACCTGTAATATAATAATATTGTTTCATTGCTTGGTCAACATCATCAAATTTCTGAACTGCATGATGCTCTTTTTGTAATTGTTCATTAATAAAATCTAATCTTTGTGTTCTTTCTTTACTCCATTTTGCTTGTGCTGCTTCTAATTGTTCCATTGCCTTATCATGTCTTTTTCTCTCTTCATCTGCATTACTACCCATATGCGAAAACAAATAATTACTACCCGAAAAGGCTAACGCATTCACTACTGCTCCACCAAGCATCATCACCACTGCACTTGCCATTTTTTATGAATAAAATAAAATAATTACTTCATAATATCAGCAGGAATAATACCTTGTTTAATCAACATATCTTTAGTTGCCATTGCAAGTAATATATCAATAGATAACATACCAATATCTGCCATATTAAAATCTACTTTTTGTGGTGGTCTTTTCAATAGTTTTTTTCCTAATTCTGCATATCCAACCGTTAATAGTGTTTCCACTCCAGCATGATATAACATGTTTAATATTTGTTTTCCATCAATTTGTGTTGTCATTTTTATAAGAATTTTTTTGATTACTTAAACTCAAATGGATCGATTTCTTTTTGTCGTATCGTAGGTGCAGGTTTTTGCACTACAGGTGCAACTTGTTTAGACTTATACGTATATAATCCCAATCCAACAACCCCAATTAGACATAAAGGTATATAATTTTTGTATATATTTACACGTTGAACTTCTTTAACTTCATCATCATCTTTTGTTTTAGATTTTAATTGTATGTTTTCTCTTTTCATTGCTTCCATTTCTTTTCTTTTTAATTCAGCTTTCATTTTTTTTTTTGCTTCTGCACCTTTTTTACCTGCAGATACCCTTTTTGGGTTTTATGACTTCATCATCAAGGGTATGGGTATATTCCTTTTTAGTGACTTTGTCATCAAGGGAAGCTTTTATTTCACTCGTCATTTTTTATGTCTTTTTTATTAAAATCAGTGAAATCAATATGTCTCGCTGTTGTTAACATTGCAGTAAAAGGAGCGAGATACATTCCATATCTATAATACAATTCACAACAAGTACTTGTTAAAGCATGATTGAAAAAAAGGGTCTTCCTCTAAATCGTGTATTAATTTAGGTGGATTAACAACATTGAAATACTTTGACACACCCATAACATATAAGTTAATAAAAGAATTACCTATTGTCTTAGTCATACTTGCTCCTAGTCTTGCTTCATATCTACAATACAGTTTGTTTATTTGTTCTGGTGTCATTGTATCAATGTCTGACATTTGTAAGTCTTTACCAAGATATTGTTTACTTCCTCCACCAGCAACAATGGCTGATAGTCTTTCACGTTTAATGTCTTCATGGTCATCTTTTTGTTCTGGTAACTCAACATCTTGTAATAATTCTTCGGCGTTCATTTTATATAGTTTATTTTTTAATCTTGTTATAATTGTTAGTGTTTCAAGAAGCATTGCTTTTTATTATTGCTTATTTTTGTTATATTGCTTTAGCATTACTTATTTTTTTGTTATATTACTAAAGCATTACTTATTTTTGCTAGATTACTTAAGCATTACTTAAGCATTACTGAAGCATTACTAAAGCATTACTTAATCAACCACCCAATAATCAGTAGGTTGGTCAGTTTTCAAAATTAATTTACGATGTTTCTTTTTTTTAGTTCTTCCTTTATTCTTTGTCTTTCTTCCAATGTGGGAATAACATCATTCTCTCTCAAACAATTTTCAAAACTATCTCTATCTTTTGTGTAGAACATACATAACCATTTTGTTTGTTCTCTTAAATCTTTCAAAACTGAATTGTATCTTTGCGATATAACCCATACTGATTGTTCTGTGTGTCTGCCTGAAAACGCAAGTTCAGACAACATGTCTTTTTTCTTTGTTAGTTCTTTTGTTGCACTGCAATCATCAATGATGTACAGGGTTGTGGAACCTGCATATTTATTAAAGAACATTCTTAGTAGTTCTTGCAGTTTTTCTTCACCATTGATTAGTGGGTTTACGATTATAATATTTTTTGTTTTTGGTTTTCTAACATCACCAATCCACTCACGATTTTTGTATGCCTTGTTCCATCGAATGGTTGGGCAAAGTATAACAATATGACTAAATACACCCCTATATCTGCCTTCAAGTAAGTCTAAAACAAATTCAGTCTTTCCGCAGCCAGTTTGGCCACAAATAATTGCACAGTGTGGATATTTAGGTAGTTCCATTTTTTATTGATTAATAATTGACTTCTTTAAATCTACCATCTTCAAAATTAATTTGTGCATCTTGTATAACAAACAGATAAACATTTATTGGCTCATCTGCTCCTGCTTCTTTTGTTATTTGTATTGTGATACCTTCTGATGCATTTTCAATTCTTCTTCCCGAACCGTGTAGTGAGTTATCATCCGTTGAACGTAAATCTAACCATAATGCATAATTGTTCGTTAGATATTTTTCTAATGTTGTATCAGTGAAATATAAATCTTTTACAATCATATTTGTTTCTTTATTTCGTTTTGAATTCAAAGCGAAGAATTTATTCATCTCATCCCACTGTTGATATGCTTTCATTCCTTGACTGTATAGTTGATTCGGGACTCCTTCTATTGTAATTTCTACTTTTGTTATTTCAGGATTGTAATAGTCTTCCATGCTGGTCCTATCTAGATCTTCAAACAGCATCAGAATTCCTTTCATGCTTCTTGCAGGAACATTTAGATTGATATTCCATAGTGTATCAGATTTAGTTTTAGGTATTTTTCTGTGTCTTAGTATTCTGTCATACAAAATAACCATTTTACCATCAACTTGTTGTCTTATTTGTCTCGCTAATTCAGTATCAGAAACAATATCAAATTCTAAACAAATATTTTTTATTATATAAGAAGAAGTAGAATCAGTAGATTTAATTACTTTATTATAATCATTAAATGTAAGTTCACACTCTAATCTATCTCCTAATCCAGCTTGATAAAACGGCATATGGGTTTCTAATAATTCAAAATCAAGCGGGATGCAAAACCTGTTTCCATATGCTTTTGCAATGGCTTGATCTTATTTATCTGCATTTGCGTTTCCTGCACCCACTCTATGTTTCAACATGTTTGTTTTGCCAATGCCTTGGTATGCCATATTTACACGTTCTGTAGGAGTCTTCCATAAATCAATATAACAATGATAGATGTCACTATCATCAATGGACATAACTTCATTTCCGCTTATTCTAATTGTTGTTTTCTTAATTATTGCTCTTCCTATGTTTGGAAATATAGTTGCATTTACATCTTTAGAGGTTAGTTCAATTTCAAATGCTAATCTGACTGTTCCGGGAACAATAATATCATTACTACTTAGATTAGGAAATCTCACTAACAATTGTTGATTTTGGTCGATAGTTGATGGATTATTGGTTATCACTACACTTTGACGGATACCTCTCACACCTCGTGGTTCTCTTATTTTTCTGTAAGGGTTTAATTTTTTCCATAGGTCGACATTTTTTTAAAGATATTTTTAATAAATAAAAATGGCTGAATATGAAAATCCAACTTTTGATGAGGATAAGGAATTAGATGAACTGCTTGCAGATGAGGATGATGAATTCGATAGAACTATACAAAACCAAAGTGTTCATATTGAGGATATCGGTTATGATGTTGATACAAGAACACAATTAATAGTAGAACAGAAACAATATGTAGTTAAAGAATATTACAAGTTGATAAAGGAAAAGTATCGGTTAGACCCAGTATATATTGATTATTCAAACTTTGAACTCGGTCCTGATAATAAAACACTATTTTTAAAGGTTGGATATAAAGAGATTCAAATTACTGCCAAAAAGGTGGTAGTTTTATAAACTTGGATTCTTTGGCGAGTAGAATTGGTAGTGGTGGAACAAATTCGATTAGAGACTTATTAAACTTACCTACTTTTAGATCTGCAAATAAACCATTAACAGCACAAGCTGTTGCACGTTTACAAAATGTAGAAAATAACCTGCCCGATGTTGATAGTGTGGAAATGACTGATTTACCTAATGCAGCTGAAACTGATGTGAAAGAATTAGAAACGTCATTTATTGATGAACAAGGGACGCAAACAGATATGACAAAAAGGGAAATGGATGGTATTTTAAAAGCAATGACAAGTGTTAAAGAAGAGATTGCAAATGAATTGGCTAAATTGAATGAAACAAATAAAGACTTAGCAAAGAAAAAGGTAAATTAGAACAAGCAAAAGCAAACAAAGATGAATTTCAAATAGAGAGAATAAGTAGTCGAATAAGAGATTTAGAGTCTGAGAGAAGTGCAAGATTAGAAGTAATTAATGTTAATAGAGATAAATTACGTAGTCAGGTAAATAGAATAAAGGAAACAATTAACAAGGTATTAAAAGAAGACACTACATAAGGCAAGAGAATTAGAACGTTATTCAGAGAACAAGGAATTACAATTGTTAGTGTTTTAACTGCTTTTGGAATGATTATTGGTGTGATTGTTGAGGCTATTATTCCTACTACTGGTGGTGGGTCTACAACACCTAAACCTCCACCAAAAGATGGTGTAAAAAACTGGATAGAAAAACAATTAAGTAATCTTGGTAAACTATTAGCCAATCTGGCAGGAAAAGCAGCAGCAGCGCTACCGGCAATTATTGGTTCCATTGTGTCTTGGCTGTTGTCTACTACTGGAAAAGTGGTTAACCGGTTTGGCGAACATCTCTGGGCGTTGGTTGTCTTTGTTATGGGGTTATTGTATGCAGCTGCAAGAGAGTATATTAGTAAATCCCATAGATAGTTAGTGCAACAATACCTATTACTATACTTCCTACTATTAATGCTGTTTTGTTGTCTTCGTGTTGTATTGCTTCTTTCGTGGATATTGCAATGGGTTGATTCTTTGTTTGAACAGTTTGATGTTTAACAGGTCCTGGTAGAGATTTCTTTGTCGGTGTGCCTTGTATAGTTGCAGGTTGTGTAGTAGGTGCAACAGGTTTAACATTTACATCACTATTGAAACCAAGTGTTTGATTTTCTGTTGCAATTACAATTTTATTATTATATCCAGCGATAGTGCCAATTTGTAATATCATATCACTGGGAGACATATAGAGACCAAGTCCATATGTGTAATCAACTTTACTTCTTGCGTATTTCAATACATTTTGATATTTTGATATTTGGTAGGCAAATCGATTGGACCGTTAATTGCATCTTGAACATTTGCTAAGAATTGTTTTTGTGCATCAAATCCTGTGCCTATCTTTAGTATTTCTACACGTGTTTGAGATTGTGCTCCTAATAGTGCCCATACAAACATTCTAATACTTTCGTTAATTCGTTCAATACCTGTTTTTGTGAAGCCTTCTGATTTGTTAAGAATAAACGTCGTCCAGGCTCCTGAGATATCACGGTTATGATGCATGGCATCCTTCGGGTGAAAGAATGGGCCTTGCGCTGCATGAGCCTGTCTATATGCCCCAGATGGGGTCATGAAGGTACTCCAAGCACCGAGGCCTTGATTCCCATGGTCCACCTTATGTCGCCAGTCTTGTTCCGGGGGAACAGAGAATTCATTGCATAACTTTTGGTAGGTTGCTTTGTCGTATGGGTTTTAGTAATAACAAAATGATGCATCTGTCGGTAAAGGTGTTTTAAGTTCTTTCAAAATACGAGCAATACAATAATAAACATGAAATGTATATAACGTTTTAGTTAGTCCTGAAGTGTTTCGCAAATGGTCTTGATAACTTACTCCGCATCCTGCAGTGGCACACCAAACAGCAAAATTCAATTGGCACTGCCACCAGTCAAATGACGAATGAAGCCATGTATTCCACGGTTCATTGGTGTGTAATGTTGGATTTTGATAGTTTTGAAATAAGTCGGGAAACGTTACTGAAAAACGGTCATCTTTGTTAACATAAATTGTTTGTTTTACAAGTTCAATATTCTTTTCGGTATATTTAGTATTGGGGTTATATGATGCATTGAGATTGTACTTGAATTCTTTAGATATCATTTTTTATTATAAAAAAATGTATCATACAATTGCCTACATAAACAACACGAAAGTTCATTTCCTATAAATAGGGGGTGGGTCATTAATTATTGTAACTTTATTAAATAAAATCAAGCATTTCCTATTTTTTTTATCTCGGTTAAAGCCTGGGCCTTGCCTTCTTCAATAAGTTTTTTCCTTTCCGTCTCACTTAATCCTGTTTGTTTTGAATGTATGCTATCTTTCAGTTTATAATATTTATCTAATTCATCTAAAATCAATTTAAATTCATTTTCAGATATCTGTCCATCTGACAAAGCCTTAGAAATCAAGTCTTTTAGACTATTTAACTTACTTTCAGCAATAGTTTTAATCTCATAATGTTTTTGTGTTTTTGCATGTAATCTACGTCTAACAAGTTTAACACAAACCCCTAAACTTCCACACACAACAGCAGCAATTTCCAACGGCAACATAATTGGAACAGTTAAACCAACACCAGCAAAAATAACAGCCGTTGATATTAAACCAGTATCAACACTATCAGTAATATTAATTCCGCGTTTATATTTCTTATATAATTTTTTGCGAGTATCTCTCTCATTAATTAACGTTTTCTCAATCTCTGATATCTTCTGTAATCTATAATTTTGTCCGTCTTCATTAGACAAGTCTGGATATAAATTCGGCACCGAAGGTTGTTTCATTTTTATATATATTTTTTTAATTCAATTAATAACGAGGCAACAGTATTAACTGCAGTTCCATGAATTTGTTTTCTATCTCTGATATTTTCTGCAAGTGGTAATTTTGCCCATCTTCGACTGATGTAAATCTCGCTCATCATTATATAAAACTGTGATTTCGGTAATCGGCTGTATCATTTAATGTTATAGCTTTATTTTTTTCCAATTTATTAAATCTTTCAAGAATATCTTCAATTATACTTATCCTTGCTGTAATATATCCTTTGTTTACCGCATCACCAGGATCAACCGGATCTCCGAGTCCTTTTATTTTGTGACCAGACATTTCTAACCTGCCGTCCATTACATTATCACTATTACGTAATAAAACCTCGCCATGCAAATACTTCCCAAAATCACTTAAGGCCTTGGCTGTTACAACATCCCCATTATACGCAGAATTTTTATTTGGATTTCGGGGATAAGCTACATTAATTATCCGTTTTCCATCCATATTTAGAGTCGCGTTACTCAAAATGTTTTTATCTACCACCCACCCACGCTTTACACCGAAAATGCTCATTTTATACGAATAATTATATAATTTCTAACACACAATTAATTGGCAATCCATTGTTGTTTATTCTCTGACCATTCTTATCACAAACGCTTATACTTAATTCTAAAATATCACCATGTGCCAATTGTTTGTATTCTGGATTACTAAAATGCGTATGAACAATATCACCAAATGATTTATTCTCAACAGAAACAACACCAAGGATATTACAAGGAGCACCATCAAAGAAATTGTAAGCACTATTTATCTGCTCAAGATGAACATATAGTTGTTTATAAGGCGCAAAATTTAACGGTATTTCCCACTCATATGTTTGATTTGCGTTTAATCGTCTTTTATTTCTGAGGCCTAACATTTCCTTTAATCCTTTGCTTATTTTTAAATCAACGGGTGTTGTCAAGAGCACTATGCCGTTTGTTTCATTTACAGATAATGTAATATTATTACTTTGAAATATATCTGCTATTTGTTGGAAACTGTAAAGTCCTGAAGCTAAACGTATTGGCCTATCTGTTTCTTTTTGGATATATTCATCAATCAAATTATACCAACCAATAGTATAAGTAAAACTCTTCAACCCGATTCTCTTAATACCATATTTGTTATCTATATATTGTTGCAAGTTTATTGTCTTATTAATATTAGAAATTGTATGATACATTTTTGATAAATAAAAAATTATACCTATTTAAATTCTTCAAAATTTATAGATAGTATAAATGAGAAAATATACTTCAGGGACTGATCGAATCAAGACCCAAACCCCAAACATTTCTGAGTCTGAGCTTTCTCGCAATGGGCAGGTAAGCCTGAAAGTGGGTTTGGGGTTGTGGGTTTAAAGGCCAAACCCACTTTTATTAGTCTAAACCCACTGGCTCACTTTTCATTTTTACAATTTTTCCGAGGTCACTCTGGTAGGTGTTTTTTTTATGTGGGGAGAAGCTAAAAAAAATTTTAGGGTGTTCTATACCCGTGGGATATTGTGTCTCCAATGCATTGTTAGTATTGTAGACATTTCGAAAAGCCAAGACTTAAATAATCAGGACCTTGAGCTAGCAATTTTCTAGTACAGGAGTTGATTGAACATATATGCCAGAAAGGCCCAAATATTTGCAGGCATTTGCTTTTTAGGCTATAGAGCTTATCAGCGTATGCGATAGAATCTTCTTGGATATATTTTATTCAGTAGAACACTTTTAAAATTTTATATCAGCAATAAGTTCTCATGGAAACTGCCATCCAGCCCTTAGAACCATGTTACTCTCATACAACATGCACCAATTAGCTAAATGCTACTAATTGGCTGGTATATATTGACAGTTCATCTAATAGAAGCAAAATTCATACTTAGGCTACTGTTAAAGAACACATTTAGATAGTTTGTTTGTTTGTTTGTTTGTTTGTTTGTTTGTTTGTTTGTTTGTTTGTTTGTTTGTTTGTTTGTTTGTTTGTTTGATATGATTCTGTACGTCCAAGTCCACATTTAAGCTATGTCCTGACGAGTCTTCCTGGGTAAAACAAGTACTAAGCAAGGATCAATGTGGTTTGCTCAAGGACACAACGCGGTGATGCTGGCAAGGAGATGATGCATTGATAAGTTAGGGGTCTTTCATGCAAACCAAATATCTAAGTGTCTTGATCCACATCTGAATTAAGGGTGAGGTTGGCGCCGTTAAACCAGTTTAAGCCCGCCAGTAAAATATTTTACTGACCGTTCCAAGCGGTACTTCTTTTGTGGATCTTTTATGTTTTTGTTCTGTCTTGTGTTTGCTATGTCTTTGTGCGCGTCTGTTTATATGTGCTTTGTGGTCACCTGCTGGGAAAGGGCTGACCTCTTGGCTCTAGTTTGTGGTGTCTACTGTGAGTTTGTCACTTTCCCATTGGTATCCTGGGTCAGGTGTGGTACTTGATTGTATCTATTCCTGATCTTTGCACCCTTACTTACTTTGAAACCGCAATCCCTCGATCTTGAGACAAGCATTCTACCAATGAACCGTCGCACTCCCTACTTTTAGATAGCATATTCAACGAATGATATGCTATTCAACAAATGGTATGCTGTATTATACTTACATATAGCGCAATTGAATGTTTTATCACTGTCTGAGAAGTATTGTGATTTTTTAAAGCAAAAGACTTATGATTTCTTATGGACACTGTTGATATAAAGAGAATGGCAGATTAATTGAAAATGCATACATTCTTATTTCTTAAATTAATGCATACTTTCTTGGCATATTATATAAGTCTATTGTTGGTGATGGTAATAATACTTAACAGAGTGTCTTCTTTACAGTGCTTCCATGAAAGTTTTATCTTTTGTTTTAATAGGTTATATACTTTTTGTCTCTTTATTCTGTTGTTTAACATTCATCTATTTTAATGTACATGGACTATTTATTATATATATCTATATCAGCTATATTAATTTACAGGACTTGAGTCATAATTCGTTCGAAATGAGACTAACCTACTGCAATGGTACTATGGCAGAAATCGAAATTGGCTATTTTAGCACTATTTGCTTAAATTAAGTGTGCTCTTATGACTGCACATTTTACTCTAACCTTTCCAACACTCGAAAATACTTGTAAAATCTATTTAGCAGTAATTTGAATGCCATCTGGTCAAATATGGTCTGACCTTATTCTGTCTGTTGAAGTTTTATCAATTTAAAATGGTATCGCAAATAACAATTGAAAGATTCCTAGGAAATGATCGCATCATTTGTGGTCACTGCTATGCCAAGTAAAACCCACCCTTAAGAATGATTTCAACCTCCAATTAGTTTAACAGAAATGTTTCATTTTAAAAAACCCATCCACTTTTAAGGTTTACATTTCTTCAGCAAATGCCACTCTTTTTTAAGCATAAATGGTTACAGAATCATATATTGCTATATATTTATTGGAACATATGCATCATTTTACTTCAAATATTAAATGCTTGATGCTAACTGGATTGCCAGCAAATATATGCTTTCTACAAGAGAATATGGCCAGGAAAAGTCACAGGCACAGACTGTCGACTGACCCATGACACCATGAGTAATGGAGACAGATAGCCACGACTTATTTAAAGTACAGCAACCAGCAACCATTTTGCCTTTTTGCTGAACGAGGGCATCAAGAACCAAATTAGAAACAATGGCCCAAAACAAAACTTCTATAACCACTGGGAGCAACAACAAAGTTTCCACCATCAACACAGCATTTCAGTAATTCATAGCTATTTTATCTCAATGAACCTGATTTGAAAAATATGTTATTTATTATATACGAGTCTCTTAAGTGTGGACTGGTTTGACATAAAGCTTTGGTTGCTTTTAATTAGCTGTTTAGATTTTGTTTACGATTAAAAGAAAAATGCAAACACCTTAATCTGTTCAGATGTTCAGGCTCAGTTGTATGCTGAAAGCAGTTGATGCAAATATATGACCATGACATATATATTTCTTTAGTTATATATGTTACTTTAACATATTTGATAGAACAAAGGAATGTATCCTAGCTGAGACGTTGCATTAAATTTATCATTCTTTATAAATTTTATAACAAACAACTGATAAAAAATAGCGAAGAATGTGTGGCTGTTTTAAGCTAAGAAATATAAACGTTCTTTAAAAGAAAATATACATCCATATTCACATATAGCCTCTTATTTAGAATAGATAAATTTTATTTTGGAAAATGGTTATTTCGTTTCTATGAAACACATCTGTCCTAGTGATGTAAAGTGTATGAAATTGTCAATGAGCAATATTTGTTTATCTTTAGCTTTGTTATATACGTGACTTATTGAAAATCGAACAACAAATGATATTTTACACCAGAAACACTATCAAGTACTACTATTAAGTCGAGCGCCATCAAACAATTACCAGAAGGTGTATAAAAGCTTATAGAAATAATTGCCTTCTTAAATCCAAAATGTTAATATTCCTAACTATATTATGTTTTTTCAGAGTTCACATAATTGAACATTTTATATATGACACAGTATTTGTGATAAAACATATCTGTTTGCATTTTTGAAATTGGCATTAATTGGTCTTTTGAATACCTGTTGTCACAAACTAAAATACTTATAATAATTTTGGCAACTGCTACTATTTAACCAAATTTCGTGGAATGTAAGGATATAGTTGAAATGTAACGTAAATTACGTTATGATGGACCCAAACAACTATTAAAAACATCAATATGTATAGATAATAATATGTTCTTACAATTTACATAACTGTTTTGTTCATTTAAACATTTCAACTGTTACCTAGACAGACGTATTTACATACTTTTGTTTTTAAGAAAACGAGGGGTAACGTAATTAACGACCATTTTGTAGACTTTCACTAGCCTAAATTTAATACACCCACCTGGACTGTAGACTACTAGCATATACCTATCCAAAACAAGCATCAACACATCTGGCCTAGATCATATAGGGTAAATCAAAAATGTGGATCTTGGATTCCGGACTTTGTTATCTACAGTGACCAACAAATATTCTGATCAAATAGGCTAATAATGAGTTGATTGATTAATTGATTTATTGATTGATTGATTGATTGATTGATTGATTTGATGCAGGTGGTGTAAAATTTGTAGCTGATCTTGACGCCAGGAGATTTGAACTCGATACGAAAAGTTATTTGCCCGCAGACCACGCATTAAACTACGTTGACTACACTGACGGCTTGGTACATGAAGTAATCGTACAGCGTTCAGCTGACGGACGTAACGTCACCATGCAGATGTACACAGAAGGAGCAGATGCGAACCAGTCCAAGGTATGTACTTAATAAATATATAGAGGAAAAGCGAACTGTGTTTCCATGTTATGATAAAATGGTGTCACGAATTAATGGTGGTGATTCGATAAGCAACGAGTCGGCTGAAATATTGAAATAATTATGGCTGAATATCTACCAATGAGCAGATCTTCACAAGTATAAGCTTTTCAAAAAAAAAAGGCTGACAGTCGTTTAACCCTATCATTGTATGTATTCTGCACACTGTATGCTCTTGAGCTTGTCCATGTACATGTGTGCTGAGTTCTGATTATTAACATCCCAGCCATCCCAAGGTCTATACCTTATTGTCCGGTAAAGTCCCGTATGCCCGGAAAATCGTGTCACGAATTATGGTGATGATTCGGTAAACAAGTCCGCTAGACGAGTTGTCTACTGAATCACCTGAGGGCGAGTGACCCGAGGGCGGGATAATTCACGTGATTGTCATCATTTATATATGAATGTATAAATACGCACTATTTATCATCTTGCATTGTTAAAATGTTATTTTTCTTTTTTTTTTCTTCATTAAAACAATACTGGAAGCTATATAATACAGTAAAACCTGTCTTAAGCGGCCACTTAAAAGGAAGATCGAAAATTGTTTTAAGACCGATCATTGCAAAATGCAGGTCAACAGTATTGCAGAATGCGCCAATGGGAGCATTCTGCAAATACTTTCGACCTTCATTAAGCTACCATTTGTCAGTTAGATCATTATTTTGTCTATTTTTGAGTGGCCGCTTAAGATACAGAACATAAAAACACTAGTGAATTGTCGCTTGTTACTGTCATGCCAGTCAAGAGTGACAGTGGCGTCATGTTTTGTTTACAAAGTTATCAGGACTTATAATCGATAGATCACTAGTGTATTAATCCTATCAACAGGATAGGATTAATACACAAGTAATCTATCGATTCACGTTAGCTCAAGTGGAGTAAACATTTCTGTTATACTGAAGAATTGTAAACAAAATAATACGTCACTGTCACTCTTGACTGGCAGGACAGTAGTCGTACATTCACAGACACGATGTTATGTGATTTATTTTTGTTAACCAGTGTTGTAGTTTTTTTTAATATTATTCAATCATTGCTGTTTACAGTTTTATGAAAATCACGTTTTATTTTCATTTTATAAATTTCTTTTTAAACATGTTCAATAATTGCAACATCTCATGAAATGGTGCCGTTACCACCCAACTGGCGAATTCCTTTTGAAGTGTCTTTCGTTGGCGGACTAATGGTGGTCCACTAATATATGCTTACTTGGTTCATTTTCTTTCAGGCAGACAATTACGCATCAGTGTCTCACAGCTGGGCAGCTGATGGTTTGATGGGGATGTTCAGACTAAACAACCCAAAATATATTTACATTGGGAACAACGGTATGATTTCTTAATAATGTTTGGCCAAATTTTGCACGCCATACTTACAGTTCTTTTCTGTAGGCCTCGATGCGAGAATTTCCGACAAAACGAGACTCAAACCAGTCTCCTCAGCTACAGAGACTAGCTAGAAAAGTGAAATTTCGCTTGTAGCAAATTTTTATATGATACTTTCTAATAAGCGAATGACAAAGGGGTGATCAGACTGCGCGGATGCGCAGGCTGCTCTGCACCTTTGTTGTTCGCAAACCCCCGAAGACAGGTTTCCTAACGTCGAGGTCCATGTTACAATGTAGAATGGCCTTTTACTTTTAGGGGCTGCTGGTCCATATTTTAACATTACAATAGAATATTGTTAATATACTGAACAAAAGTGAAAACGCTACACCTGAATTGTTTGCCATCTATATATATAATTATGCAAACCAAGAATGCACTGGAAGGTGTATCTTAATGTTCAAATACTGGGTAATGCATAACAGTAAAAGTTTTACGGATGTTGTCACAAGGAAACACATGAAAGCCATTTAAATGTGACAGGGGTCCGTTTTTTTCAGGTTGCCAATTTGAACGGAAATCTAACACAATTTAGGCCTTCAGAAATCCACTACCTATGAGATCCGACTGCACGAAATGTGACAACCAGAAAAGTGAAGGACTTATCTCAAGTGTGTTTTGATCGTTTAGAAAAGCAATCTTAAAAGGCGGATTTTCACTCAAATTGCCAAGTTTAAAATTTTAACGCTGATATCTCCATAGGAAAATCAATGTGTTGTTGCATCTTAGTATGAGGACATTATTAGTCGAGATATGGTAAAAACAATGTTCTGAGAGGACTACCTGATTTGGCAAAAGAAAATTTTCGAAAATCGTGATAAATCGAAGATTACCAAACATTTAATATTCCCTATTTGTTTTTGTCAAAGGGAGATAATTTTCAATATTTTACAAATTCGCTAAATTCGAAATTGATTTCTGAGCTTGTTTGAAGTGATTAAGCAGTTTTCTTGTGTCTTTATGCAACATAATTAAGCCCAATTTTGATAAGCATAACAATTTTAATTTGCGCATGCGCAATAGCAAATTTCAGTGAATAAAGCTTTAAACACTTAAAGGAGCATAACTCATACATCAAACGAGACAAATTGCTGGAGTTTCGACGAATCGTTTGCTGGATGTCTGGGCAACATTATTAAGCTTTAGTAAATACTTTTTGTCCAATACTTTCTCATAAAATATAGATAATTGTAGTGTAGCGTTTTCACTTTTGTTCAGTATAGTTTGACTATAACCAACAAAAAGAACAGTAATAAATGGACTTCGAT
Organism: Loripinus fragilis; assembly: GCA_964019695.1. Classification (NCBI taxonomy): domain Eukaryota; kingdom Metazoa; phylum Mollusca; class Bivalvia; order Lucinida; family Lucinidae; genus Loripinus; species Loripinus fragilis. The sequence continues at coordinate 26,825,717 of OZ026520.1, forward strand.
GCGAGAAAGCCTGAGTTTGTTGAATGCGAATTACAAAGGTGCAGACCAGCCTGTGCATCCAGTCTCATCAGCGCATTTTTTTTTCTCTACTGTCTGCCAAAACTGGCTTCGCGCAAAATTTCTATATTCTAGCCAGTCACTGTTGTTGGTTTGAGTCTTTCTTGGTCAAAAACACCGGTTTCCTCGCATCGCGGCCCAAATATGGGGTTAAGCATAAAAAACACCAAACTTGATTCTGGTTTAAAGGGCGCATTCTATTAGTTTTTAGGTGTTGTTACCATATTGGGATCTGAAATTATCGGAACAGCATGGACTACATACGAAAAAGAAACTGGGGGGGGGGGGGGGGGGTGGGGTTGGGATGCAGCCCCAATCATTCAACAACCAGAACATTTAGCCTTAGTCCTACGCAATAAACTGCACTCGGTTACCGGAAGTAATCACGATAAGGACGATAGGAAACAGTATTGCATGTATTTGATGAACATGTGAATGGTTGTCTAAATGTGTTTGTGTGTTTTTCCAGACACTTCAAGTTCCTATAGAGGATTTGAGGGTTGTATTACACACATGCAGATAGATAGTTTCTATCCCCTAAAGGAAGCCTTCCAGATTCCCACACCAAGTTATGTTCATATGTTCCCTAGTAAGTATATTTTCAATTTCAATTGCACTGTCATCTATAAAGACGTCACTTCTGGTCAAAAAGTACTGCATCACAAACACAGACCAAACATAAACAAGAGCTCCGCCAGCGGCGCAAAATACGCCCGTTTGCTAAGACAGTGGGGCATCACATTCACATTTAGAAGCGAGGAACATTCATTATTGTGGCTGACACATCATCCTGACTAAATTCTGCGTGACTGATGGAATATGCAAGAATGTAAATTATACAAAATTTTAGACAATAATCAAACTGATATTATTGAAGCTTTTAACTCTACCTCCAGATATTTAGATGACTTATTTAATATTGATAATCCTTATTTTGAACCAATGGTAGGTCAGATATATCCCACTGAACTTCAGTTAGATAAGGCGAATTCTTCTGATACTGAAGCTCCGTTTTTGGACTTGAACTTGTCAATAACAAATGACATAGTTTCTTCTAAAATTTATGATAAACGGGATGATTTTAATTTTGAAATAGTAAATTTCCCATTTCTTGATGTTCCTCGCTCTCCTTCCTATGGTGTATATATTTCTCAGCTTATTCGTTTTGCTAGAGTGTGCTCTAATGTCGATGACTTCAACAACAGAAACTTATTTTAACTGCTAAATTATTAAAACAAGGTTATAGATATCATAAAATTCGAAAAGCATTTTCTAAATTCTACCACAGACACTCAGAGTTAATTGTTAAATACAACATTGGGTTAAAAACTCTTCTGCAACAAGGCATATCAGAACCTATATTTTATGGTGATTTAGTCTATAAATTCAAACGAATTGTTGGAAAACCTAATTTTAGTGATCAATTCAAAAAGATAGTAAAACGTTATATATAAGGGTTGGATATAATTTGGATATCATGCGACAGTCTGCATGCCTAGTTTTAAACCCAATCATGGTTTATAGCTATGGTTTCCTCTTTAATTGCACGACGGTGGGTCAGGCCTCAGACTCTAGGATGGCTCTGACATAAAGCTTTAATCGGTGGGTTGGTGCCTGATGCTTATCTGTAGCTGGACCCACCGTGGCTCAACTTGAGGTTTTCTTTAGCTCTGACTATCTGTGAGTCATGAGCCCTTTTCTTTGTTTCATCATGGGGTGTTAATTTGATTAGAGTGTTTTCCATGATGATACATTGCATTAGTTAGATGGCCTCAATGCGAGCTGAACATTTCTTGTACTTCAACAGCAGCAGAATCTAGGGCAAAGATTTGGTACCAGTAAAATGCATTTAAGCCCTCCAGTGGCTTGGGCTGCTGTCCGTTCTAAGGCGGTGGTTCTGTTGTTGTTGACTTTTTGTTTATTGTTACTCCCATTGTGGGAGTCTGTAATTGTTCTATGTTTTGTTGTAGGTTACTTTATGTCCATTCTAGTATTGCAATCATCTTGATGGGGAAGAGAGAGCTGATTGCTTTGCTTAATTTGTCTTCCTGGTGTCTCGTGATTGTTGAGCAGCTCTTCCTTGCGGTGCCACGGGGTTGTCTGCAGATTGTGATTGTGGTATTTCCTGATCATACTCACTTACTATTTTTTAAAAAAGCATAAAAACACAACCAAAGGGCCATAGCCCAGAGAAAGAAAGCAACCATAATTGTACACGACACATGATCTTGACCTGAAACACATTAAAGTTTCATGAAGATTTCTCAAACAGTTACTGAGTTATGGAGCGTACAAAAACAATTAAAAAAATATGGAAAAAATAAAGCGGCATAACTTGGAAACTAAATATGGAGGGACAATCATTCTTGCAGGCTACACATTGTCTTTACCTTATACACATTCCTGTGAAATTTCATGAAGGTATCCCCAACGATAACCGAGTTATGGGGTATACAAGAATGAAAATTACACAAATTAAGCAAAACAAAAACAATCAAAGGACCATAACTCTAAAACGAAATAATGGAAAGTAATCATAAGTGTGTGCGACATTTCGTCTTGACCTATAACACATTCTTATGAAGTATTATGAATACATAATATAAAGGTTACTGTCAGTTATGATGCGTACAAGATTTTTTTTATACAATAATCAAAAGGGGCATAACTCTGATACTAAGAAAGGGGGAATAACCAACCATTCTTGTATGCAACACATTGTCTCGACCTAATACTCATTCCTATAAAGTTGCATGAAGATATCCCAAATGGTGTGTTCAAGAATATTTGGGAAAAATAATCAAAGGGGCATAACTTAGAGGCTAAAACAGGGGGAACAACCATTTTTGCGTGTTACACATCGTCTGTACTGCTATGACATAAAGCCGGTCAGGACGAAAGAGGGGAAATCTTATTGGAAAATTTCTTTAGGCGATGACGATGCTACCAGGGAAAAATAATGCACACAACTAGTAATAACCTTCAGTACTTTATGTACTAAAAACATCGACAACACATTAATGATACAACGACACCACCTACGCTATTATTTCTGGGTAGTTGACCATCCTATACTACGGCAAGTTGCCACTCTAAGATAGTTTCTATAAGAATCAATCTTAGAGTGTCCTGCTCTAGACGTACGTCAACTAGTCAGAAATAAGAAACGTAAAGAACATAATTCACATATAAATCTAAGATCTAAAAAAAACTGGGGCCTTCTATTCTAAATTTCAGCAGTATTCTATATATTGTGGTATTGTACGCAATTCGCTAAAACTCCATCGTCTTGGCTTCACAAATGTTGACTTTTAGTCAAAAGGCTCCGAGATGAGTTAATAAATCATCGTCACACTGGCCTTGGACGTCAGTTATACTTTCATGGGGTTCTTTCTTTTATAACCCGTGTATTTGATCGCGATCTTGACTCCTTAAGTCATTTTCATTTTTCTATCATTGATTCGCGATTCCAGCCCGTTGGCTTGTCAACTCACTGGTTATATAGTTGACCTCTAACTACGATCACGGGTGGTGAATCCTGAAGCCAGATCCCACACTTTCAGTGGCCTAAGGGGACGAGCTGTCCTGTACCCTTAGGTTTCGATTCAATGGCTCCACAGCATTCTACCCTTAACGTAGGAGGGGACACATTCAGAGATAATTCTGCAAAAACAAATCTACTTATAGAATCTTGGTTACTCAGAATCTCTCTGTTGTGTCAAAAATAGAGTTGTTCGTTTCAAGTTCACAAAATAAAACAATTTCAGTGGTCCCATTTTTAAAACTACAGCCTTACCCTATATGCGCGTGATTAGCCCTAACCCGTGAGTGTATGGCTCGTACATCATCCTGTCCACGTGCTAATTTTGTACTTGCACACCGTATCAGTAGTAAACAGATAATTATGACCTATCGTCAAAGATAATATTTACATCAATATTGCGAAATTTCTTTCTGCTGTTTTATACATGAATAATGCACAATATTCTACACGTATTTTGGTAAAAACCACCTAATCTCTAAACGTACATGTCAGCTATCACCTTTCTTTTTATGTGAGTGTGTTTAGTGTATGCATCTAACCCTTAACTTGCATATGCGTTAGATATAACTCAATGTGACACATACAGGTCTCTACAGAAAGCCGACTATCTTTGAAAGTCAAATCGTCTTTACAAACCACTCAATATTAATCACAACAACTTAAAACCTAGTTGCTAAAATGTTTATCAACCTATTAGTCTCTGGTAAATCCTCCAGCATGCAATTATCGTTTTATGAGCAGATCCGACAAAGCCTGCGACCACATTTGGCCAAAATAACACTTCAAGTCCATCTGGACAGCTCTACTATAGCCGCAAGAACAGTCCCAAAGGATTTTTAGGCACTACGCATGTTCGTAGATTGATACGCAAGTGCGTAACATTCGCTTTTTTGCAGAAAAAACGGGACGTTAATGGTAACGCCCGATAGAACCCGTACACAGAATGCTGGTTGATTCAACAGACAACAAAATAGAAAATAAATGACTTCTTATTTCAGTAAATGCGACCTGCCAGAGACATGCGATTCGATGCAACGACACTAAATCGCCATAGCCCTAACATGTACAATTTTAACACGGTCAAATATATATATAACTTCACGTACCTGTCTAGAATAATGAACAGCGTCTACACGACATACCTGACACCGCAACTTTTCTATGTCCCCAAACGAAAATGGACAATTCCGCGCCTTATATAGGAAGAAATCCATAAAATTTGCGAGAAAAGTAAGAAAACCATGCTCGCATTACTAAATAAAGTAACAGTGAACTCTATCGCAGACAAACCACCCTTATATTGGACTAATAGTAGAAAAGGTACCTTATCACAGTTCATATAGGTGACCAGGTGGCAGGTGCATACCTAAACCTTTGCGTATTTATGCATATACGCAACCATCACTGATTCTGATGTTCCTAGAATTCGACATCGTAACATATACCTAATACACATTTCTATGAAATGAAGATATCATGAACAGTAAATGATGTTTGGTGTGTACAAGAATGTAAATTACACAGAATAAGCATAAAAACACAATCAAAGGGCCATAACTCGGAAACGGAAATCAACTGTAATTGTATGCGACACATCGTCTTTACCTAATACACATTCCTATAAAACTAAATGAAGATATCATGAACAATGAGTAAGTTATGGATTGTACAAGAATGTAAATTGCACAAAATAAGCATAAAACACAATCAAAGGGCCATAACTCTGAAATGAAGAAAGCCAAAGCAACTGTAATTGCATTCGACACATTGACATGGCCTGATATACATTCCTATAAAGTTTCATGAAGATATCCCAAATGGTTATGGGGCGTACAAGAATTTTGGGGAAAAATTCCCCCCCCCCCCCAAAAAAAATGAAAGGGACATTACTCTCAAACTAATAAAGGGGAACAATCATTCTTAAACGCGACACATTTTCTTGACCTAATTTACATTCCATTAAAATTTCATGAAGATAGCCCAAACAGTTACAAAGTTATGTGGTTTACAATAATGAAAATTACACAAAATAAGCATAAAACAATAATAGAGCCATAACTCTGAAACGGAAAAACGGAAAGTAACTTTAATTATATGTGACACGTCGTCTTGACCTGATATACATTCCTATATGGACAGCAGCTACTGGCAGGTGGGGCCGTAATTTATTTTACTGGTAAGATCTTCACCCTCGTGGAGAAGTACTTTTACCAACTACCACAACATATGTTTTGGTTGAGGAATAAGTTTTTTTTAATTGCACACTCTTATCATGCAACATGAAACCTTTACCGCTTTGGCTGGAACATACTGTAAATTTGAAAATGATCGTGAGGGTTTTTTTTTTCGCGAACCTTCGCATATATACAAAGTTTTGTGAGAATAAAACCCTAACAAATTAGAGAAATCACTCTGTCGTTTACTGATATAGGTAAAGCATGTCCTAGTCGCGAATTTTAACTTCGCAAATAGGGCCTATGTCTTTTAACGCTATTCGCGAAAATAAAATTCTCGCGAAAATTTCGGAATTACAGTATATATACATACGTTGTCTTGTTGTATTTCAGACGCCAAACTCCTGCAAACAAATACGTGTGGATGTGTTATCAAGGTGTGGGATCCATTTAACTACCCAGGTATGTGGTACTGCTGGGGCGTAAATACCGTATAAGCAAAAACAGCACATGCGTTTACATTGAAACGAAATAGGGAATGTGCCTATCCATGTTTTGATGATTGTTTGATGAAAAGTGTACAATCATTTTGATAGGGTTGTGTTGGCATAATCTACTTGTCCTCAATTGTTGGATTTCTCACCAATTAACATAAATTTATATGAGGTTACACTTAGAAAGAAATAGAGCACAAGTAGGCTTTGTTTTACTTTTTTATATTGTATTGTTTATATTTATAACTACTCACTACTCAATTTGGCATAAAGAACCAACCCAGATGTGAACATCCCTTAGACTAATGAGTCTAGCCTTTAAGCTGTGACTGCTTTGAGCATTAGAATGAAGAAGCTGCTCAACTGCCATAACTCACACTTTGACCCCGCACAGAAAGGTGCCTCTGTCAACATGTCCAAGTAATTGTCATACCCTGGTACATCGACTCCGGACAGCATGACAACTGAACATGCTCGAGTACACCAGCCATTTCCATACGTTGGTAAGTCAGAGTAAGTGCTATGCCAGGAACTAGACAGGTGGTAGTCTGTTCGGTGAACCCCACGGCTGCCTAGGCAGGTGGTAAGCCGAGCTGAGCAGCTCCCGCCCCTGCTTTGATATAAGTAAGCAGACGCTTAAAGGGTAATAGAATAGCAGCCAAGTCCTTGGCCAGCTTGAGCGTGGGACTGTGGCTACTTGTAGGAGAATACATTTCATTTTAGATAGAAATGGAATGAATCCCCAAAAGTTAGTGAAGGTGAAGTGTAAAGTTCACATTGGGTGATTTTCCCCCAAAGGAGTATGAGAAAGAACCATGTTCAGCATTCGCCATAATAACAATGAACAGAAAAAGAAAACAAAACAAAAATGAGAGTAAATTTACAGGATACTATATACAGTAAATCTGTATTTGTTTCTGAAAAGGGGTTGATAAAGAGTTGTATGGCACATGTCAACTGCTGTCTATTCTAATGATTGAGTTCACCCATGTTTGCAAACTGAGTATCTCTTCAGATAAATTGTTCACTCACTACACTCCAGAAAAATACTGTTGAATTAGAGCCACATCAAGAGAAATCATGCTCTTGCCATATGGAGAAAATTAGGATGTTGATCAGACTGAGCCCAGGTGCAGTCTGACCAGCCACTGCATTATTAGCTAATAGCAAAATATGAAAATAAGTGCAGCTTAGTAAAGAGGCTTTAGTCTGGTTTGTTTCAACCCAAAAGGCAGATTTCTTTTGAACTGGCTCATAGTCTGAAGCCATTTGATAAGACCAATTATGACTCCAAGACAGCTGAAAGGAATTTGGTAAGTCATCTTAGGTCAAGTTTGTAAAGTTCATCAGTGGAACACAGGACCTGCTCTGTGGAAACTAAACAGGAGCCTATACTAGAGAAAAGGAGGCCTACACAAGTCTTTGGAAGCCGTGTCAATACATAGATACACCCTATTGCACCCGATATAGCTTTCACGCCAGAGAGTATGATCAACCATTCCGAGGGCTATAGGGTTAATAAAGCATTATCTTAATAAATAACCGACACAGTGTTTGCTGTATAATGTCCATTTAAGTCTAAAGTGCCTAACATTTAGACAGACATTAAACAGCAGTAATCCAAATCAAGCTGTTCATTGTTAACAGGCTGATCAAGATCACATTACCTGAGTGAATACATCATAGCATATGCTATTTGCACCAAAGTATATCATACAAATAATGTCTGTCGAAAGTTTAGGGGAGTTTTAGAATTTTGTTATGAGAATTGACTTTGCTTAGCTTGTACAAGTAATACTTGTTTAGGAGTCTGTATGTAAGACCACCTCCCAACTTGGTTCTTATGAAAATATGAGTTTTGAAAGCTGAATGCTGAATGTTACTCCCTGTCTGAATGGATCAGTTTTGAAGACTTAAACAGTAGTTCAGCAGTGTTATGAAGCCTACTTACTTAGGCTCAGATCAAATGATGGATCAAAGTCTGCATCACTATTTATGGTATATTCTGCACAACATAAATCCAAAGAAAGCAAACTAATTATCCTGTATATAAAATACCACTAATCTGTCCAGTATGGTGACAGTAAAAGTTCTTCTGAGAATTACTCCTTGTCTCCGTCTGGCATCTTATATTCTTACAGACAGTGCACAATCTCAAAGGTCTGACATGGTCAGGATCAAGTCTGCTAAGTACCAGATTAGTGCTCTGCTTTTGGACAAATCTGGATTCCTTGTCCACCTTAGGCATAAGTCTGAAGATTTTAACAGCAGTTCTGCTATGTCATGAAGCCTCAGACTAGTCAGATAATAGATGTACTTATGGTATAATCCACACAACATAAATCCAAGGAAAGCAGTAACTGTAACAGCTAGCAGCAAACAAACTTCATAATTATGATAATTATGCAGAAAATATCGTCTCACATCTTGTAAAGTACAGTAACAGTAAAGGTTTTCTGCAATCTGTAATACTTTGTCCAGGTCAGGTAGGTATCTTATATTCTTATAGATAGTGCACAATCTCAAAGGTCTGACATGGTCATGTTCAATTCTGCTAAGTACCAGATTATGCTCTGGTTTTGTACTAATCTGAGGTTCCTTGTCCGCCTTAGCACAAGTCTGAAGATTTTAACAGCAGTTCTGCTAAGATTACTTAGACACATGGATCAGATGATAGATCAAAGGCTGTCAGTACTTATGGTGTAATTGACACAACGTAAATCAAGGAAAACAGTAACTGTAACAGCTAGCAGCAAACAAACATTATAATTATGCAGAAACATATCACATCCAATCTTGTCGAGTATGGTAGCATTAAAGGTTTTCTGCAATTTGTAACACCTTATTGTCCTGATCTGGTAGGTATCTTATATTCTAATACATAGTGAACAATCCTTGAGGGCTGACAGCGTCGGGTTAAAGTCAGCAAGTCCCAGAATATTTGTTTTGTCAGCAAGTCCCAGAATATTTGCTTCATCAGCTAGTCTGAAAATATTTGCTTTGGTTTCCATTCCACATACAAGTGCAGAGCAGTGAAATGAAAATTATAACTGTTTGCGGCAGTCCATGTCCTTGCCAAACATATTGAACAGCATTTCTGTCTTCTGTATACAGACACACACAACACGAATCTTTTGGCAGTCCACTGTTTCCCCTGGAGTATGGCAGCTGCACCTATAGGATAGAGCTCTCGAAACGCAATTGAGAGACTGTCGTCATTGACAGGACCAAATAGAGGAATTCACTGAGTTTTAGCAATACTTCCAAACCAAATACATAACAACTTGAAATTGTATAAATAGGTTCATGAATATATGAACTACATTCCATTGCTAAAGAAATCTGAATCACATAAGGAGGTCTTTTTAATGTTTATAAGGCCAAATACCAGTTCATAAAGCCCATACTGTTGCGGACACAGGACTCCGGTAGGATACAATTGACCTCCCAGGTAAAACAAATGATACAAACTTGAAAATACCTAATAATTACTAGGTTTGTGCAACACTTGCTGTCAAGATACTTTAGTCAAACAGCAGGGCCAGTGCACTTAAGCTAGGCCAGAGGAATATTCAAACAAATTTATTTTCTATTCTAAATTGGGAGTCGAACATCTGAATGCATGGCATCAAACCATTAACAAAAAAGCTTGGATTTTGAGATGTCATTACATGATCAGATTCATTACCTGAACCGTATGACAATTGTTAGATTGTGACCTGATGGTTCAAAAAAGCATGCTGGGTTTGACAACCTTTCTCTGAATGAAAGTTTGTCTCAAAACAGAATTTGTGTCGGCCATAGTCATATACATATCATGCCTATCATAGGAGGGGTCTTGACCTTAGGCGGTCTTTGTTTAGAACCTTTGGCCACATTTGAGTCAGGCAAAAGGTGACTGATGGTCAACTGTGAATAATGATCACAAAAACCTTATTTACTTCCACCAATCAAAGAATCCTTATGATATTTTGACCAGTCTACCTTTATGCCCATCTCCATATATGTTGCAGCTATTTGGTTAATATTGAAAATGATTATCGAAAATCTCCCCAATTTCTGCCTTATACTAAACCATTTCATCTCTATGCTGAGGAGAGACTCACACATGATGTTTATAAATTCCAAGTGTCTTATTGAACTGAGTAATAGATTGGGCTCTGTCAATACGATAATCTCTCTGCGCGTCCACCGCAATAGTCCCAACTCAATCATGTTCTTTGTAAATTTCAAAGCATCATTGTCTGGAACTATCAAAGCAGCTAAATTTTTCATATTTACTGGATGTGATAAACTTATAAAGATTCTTAACCACATCAATAAATAAATAAAGGGTAAATTTTCTGCAACATAATGTCATGCTGTGATATGCATAGTACAACAACAGCAGTACATGTGGTTGTTGTGTTAAATGGTCCTGTACCACTAGCATGTGGCTCTCCAACAAAGTTCTCGATTGTCACTGTAGAGAGCAATTGTTCATAGATCTGAGGTATAAAGTGCATATTTAGATATCCTTGATGTAAATGTGACTCCACCAGCAGCTATTTCACATTTTAATTTGTATCAGTCCAATTAGCTAATATCCTTGAGTCATATGGTTTACACAACTGTGATTCTTGAACTATAATCCTTGATGCCATAGTGTCTCCATGAAATGATAGTATATCCAATCACCTATATCTGTTATGTGCTATATATATGATATATTGTCCATAAACAGCTTTGCATGTACCATGAATTGATGTAAAGTTTGTGAATAATAAGCAAAGATCTGATCAACAAGACTGCAAAGCACAAACTGACCAGATAAATCCAGGATCTGTGAAATGATAATGACCCCATCATTGAACTTTAGCCAAAACAAAGATTGACCTTAAGGAACCTAGAGCAATGACCTGCAGCGTCAAAGAGAGTGAGTCCAGTACTTATACTCCCTCATAGAGGTCTGCTGCTGCAGAATTGTTCATATTGTATTTGTAAACACTGGATTGGAAAATTATTACACCTCCTATAAACAACATTTATCTACATAAATTACAATTAGATAAGGTCCCGAATCATCTATGAGTTTTTATCATATTCCATATTCGTATTTGCAATCGACATGGTCCGCACCAGCATTCCTATTGCAGGTAAAAGCACATATTTCATACCTATGTATTTGGAGTATACATAGCGACTGCTTCAGACAGGGAGTACCGTATTAGTTGTTATAAATCATTTTAGTTGAGAATTTTCCCAGCAGGAACACAACCTTAAAACAACGTCATATCAACGTCGATATGACGCCATGGCGTCACATCGACGTCGATACGACGTTGCTTTGCCATCATGTACCTGCTGGGTTATAACACTAACACTGCTTATCTACAAAGTTCAGTTTAAAGCTTGTTGTAAATAGCATTCCTTTTCTTTGCAGTTGTGACGAAGCCTGTCCATGCTGCCCAAAGTAAGTTAAAACTAGAACATTAACTCCTTCATACATAATATTATGTTTCTAGTGGCGGATCCAGAGGGGGTTCAGTGGGTTCGAGCGAACCCTCCTCCCCGCCCCCGTTTTTTTAAGCATCCTATGAAAATGAAATAATGTGGTCTCATTGAGACCAAATTATGTCATTTTCTTGGGATATTTAAGAAAAAAGAGAGAAAATCAGCAAAGCGAACCTCTACACCTTGAGAAATCCTGGATCCGCCCTTTGTTTCCTTGTGCTTATCAGTAAATTTCTAATTTACTGGTGTAGCTGATAAGTAGTAAGTGACAACTAACGTGTTTCCAGAATGTAAGTGACCCCCGTTATTCTTTTTTTAAACAGCTTTAAATTGAACCTAGACGAACGGCACTTAGTATGTGGATTTAAATGCACACCGAGTAACTAAAACTTTTTTTGGGAGACGTCCTTATTTGTAAATGAAGCCCAAATCCCCTGTACAAAAGAATAACTTAGTTGTTTTTCCCTATAAATGTACCCATGTGTACCCCTATAGATACACGTGGTATATTTGCATTGCTATGATGGTATATACTAGCCTACAGGAATATCTATATCCGCTGATTCAACGAAAATCTATTCCGCAAACCTCACTCGTCATCACTTTGACACACACACGCACGCACACACGCAATTGTAAAAGTCTATATGGGTCCTAGACCGTGTCGTATTGAAAGCAGGCAAATATAAGGCTTAAGCATGAAACCTGCATGTACATGTAGCACCTTCCATTTCTGTTCATCGACTCTTTTTGTCTACAAGGTAATTTGCCATGGTTTTGTCGTCTGCTGATATTTTTTTTCAAAATCAATTTTTGTTGTTGTTTTTTCTAAAAAAATAATTCGGTAATATCAGTAGAGTGTCATGCAGTTTGGATCCAGATCATGACCGTCGGGTCTGATCTGGGTCTAAAATGTTTGCAAAGGTTATCAGCAGACGACACTAGTAAGTAAAGAGTTTATGACGACAATTCAAGTAAATATGAGAGTTGACGAGAAATGGCGAATCGGGAATATACATTAAACTTCAAGAGCATCAAATATTTGCCTGCTTAAGATATTTCGTGATAAACTTTGTCAACAGCCGAAGCCAAGTTCAGGCTAAAATGTTGGGCATTATCTGGATCCATACTGTTTGAAAACCTATTTGTACTCCTGAAAGACATAATTTTAGAAAATAACTATCTCGAAAGAAAATTCAGCAGTGAACAACAACAGCCCAGCATTTAAGGTTGAGACAATATCATTACTTGAATCGCTTTTTCAATGCATTGGTTTTAGATGTACAGTGAAGTTTATAAGTCAGTAAAGGCAGTGAATCATAGCCTAATGCGCGAAGGTTGGTCCAGTTAAGCAATTTTAGCGTGAAGCTGCGACTGTCTTCATCAGTTTAAACACATGTTTTGGGTGCTCAAAAGAACCGTATCATCGAGACGGTTGTTTTAAGTACACACCAAATATTTTCTGCAAATATATTTTGGTTGAGAAATAGGAAAAATAATTTTCTGTTACGCACTCTTATCTGTAGGACTGACGAATTACCTTCACTGACCCGTATAAACCATGTTTTATTTATATCGTTAGGTTCACTTGGGGACTAATTCAAAGAGGAGCGACAAAAACACACCAAAATTCCATCTAATCCCAGCCTATACAAAAACTCACATTTATGTGGAAAAAATTAATTCAATTACGCGGTCTATATCTAAATTCATTTCTCTAATTTATTTTTCAATTAGAATCACCATTAAAGAATAATTAGCAAATAACGGGGGTCACTGAAGGCCTGGAAACACTATAATAACTTTAACATAATAAGCCCATCTTTCTTTTGTGGGACATTGGTAAAAGATGTAGGCCCAGATCAGACGCCCCAGTTTCCGCTGTTTGTTTACAGAATACTCAGGTAAACCAAATACCACGTGTACGAATTGGACTTGTCCAACTGATAAAGATTGGTAACTCCATTTGGCTGAAATGGGTAAGATTACGGGCCTTTAGAGGTAGAAATACAAAAATCCACAATTCTGTTGTGTCGATGCTTTACTTCCCAGTACTTTGTCACCGGACGAAATTGATTCAACAGTTTAAACCAACGGTTTGATCGATCTTGACGTGCCGTCATTACACGATGACGTCATGAATGCGCACGGTCTGACATTATTCAAATTTGTCAGAAACGTTTTCTTGGACGTCAATCGTCTTTGCATGGCATCGAAATTGCTGGGCTATCACCGATGGCGTAACGTTAGTTTGTAACATTCTTATCACCCTGTCGCGTTCAACATGTGTCCGTTTTGGTATCGTAGATTAGAAATGTTTAATCTTCAATTTTAAAGCTTAAAATGTTTTCAAGCAAATTGGATATTAGACTAGTGATTTCAGTAGTTATAACATGTGTAAATCTAAATAAAATGAATGTGCACGTGAAAAACTTGAAAATAAAAGATCAGACAGTACACTTGTTTGGGTTGACTGAGCTCAATAAAACAATGGGAATAATGTGGGGCAGGAACAGTAGCGAAACATAGATAGCAGATGAAATTTTGTAACTCTCATCTAACCCTCAATATTTTTAATCTGTATATGCGGCGTTTCTTTTTTGGCCTAGTACAAACACCTAGCAAGTAAATGGTAGTCATACAGTAAAATAGGATTGATAAGATATAACAACATGGTAAAATGTATTCACAATATATCTATCCAATTCTAATGCACTTTCATATGCAACGCGACGTTTGATTGGATAACGTCGTAGATTTGCGACAGTATATCCTGCGATATACTTTCGGAAACCCGACATCTTTACGTAACGTCGCTTTTCATTGGTTGTCAAGTGAATATATGCAACTGGCAAGCGGGTTTATGCAGCTGGCAGCCGCTAGACGAATACATGTAGGCGCAACAAAGTACATTTTCACTGTCTTTGTGAAGGGAAAATGCTAATAGTGCATTAGAATGGGGATAACCATATTCAAAATCTTCATTTGGGGAGGTAAATCGTCGGATTTACGTTCGGAAATCACGTTTTACGGCTCCGCTTACGCGTCGCCGTAAAACTAAATTTCCGACCGTATATCCGAAGATATACCTTCCCAAATGAAAATTTTGAATACAGTTATCCCCTAAATGTAACATACTTTAAACTGAAAAGTATTGCTATATGATCTCAACAAAAACATGGTCAGGTTTGTCCAAAATGTTGTAGATAGTAACATTCCCCAAAAGATGGTTTATAGTTTCAATTTGAACTTACAGGTGATTAAATACGGTAAGTTCCGTCGCTTTATTATCATTTTTACTTCATGCTGTTCCATATTCCACACAGGTTTTATAATATTTTGGGCTTGACAGATATTTATATGATTCCGAATGAAATTAATATGTTGATATGGGTGTCGTTTTAGTATTTTTTCCTTATTTATGGATATCCATAAATACAGAATAATACTAATATGGCACCCCATAGAAAACTGGGTATCTTTTTCCATATGTATAACCCTAACTTGCACAACAGCACATATTAGCAAAGGTAATAGAACAAATAGATATTTGGGATTATGAGAATCTATCAAAAGTGTGATGGCCATCCCTGGCAACACAGCTCATCAGAATCTAATGTCGTACCGATCAAATGTGACAGTGACGAAATATTTTGTTTACAATTGTTAATTTAAACATTGATGTGTACTCTCCACTTGAGCTAACGCGAATCGAGAGATCACTTGTGTATTAATCCTATCCTGCGGATAGGATTAATAAACTAGTGATCTATCGATTCTAAGCCCCTAACAAATTTGTAAACAAAACATGACGTCACTGTCACTCTTGGTTGGCAGGACAGTGCTTTGTTTACCATTCTGCTTATAAATACATGCTAATAAATGGTGTGCTACAAACTACTGTACTTATATTTTTTTTAAAAAATGGGGAAGAGTGATGCATAAGTTATGGTTAAATGGTTTAAATAACCAGGAAAATAATCGGTATTTTATGCTAGAAAGATGCTTATCTAGAGATAATTTCTTACAGAAATCCCGATGAAGTTACGCTCTGACATGATGGTCAAGTATGCATTTAACAGAACATTGGAGTACTTTGCTAACAGTAGGAATTTTCTCATCCGTGTCAGTTTCGTAACAGACGTGAGCCAAGGGACTCTTGTTAAGATTGCAGACAGCGCGGATTCATATATCGCACTGGAGATAAACAATAACGGTAATTAATCAACAACAAGCGTCATTATAGGTTTATTTACTGTTGGGTCCATATCTTTGCTTTATCTCCTTTTTATATCTTGATTTATTTGTTCTATGAGATGATGCATTGATAAGTTAGGGGTCTTTCATTCGAACCAAACATCTATGTGTCTTGATCCACATCTGAACTAAGGGTGAAGTTGGCGCACTGTGAAACCGGTTTAAGCCCTCCAGTAAACTTTTTTTACTAACCGTTCCAAGGCGGTGCTACTTTTATGGATCATTTATGTTATTTCTGTCTTGTTTTTGTTATGCTTTCGTGCGCGTCTGTTTATTGGTGCCTTGTGGTCACCAGCTAGGAAAGGGTTAAAGTCTTGGTTCTCGTTTGTGATGTCTAATTGAGAAGTTGTCACTTTCCCATTGGTATCCTGGATCAGGTGTGGTGCTTGGTTGTATTGATTCCTGATATTTGCCCTTTTCTTACTTAGACAAACACAATTTTTGAGAGTAAATTTGGAAATATTATCTTACCCATCAGTTTTAACATATGTTCTTGGTACTCAAAAGAAACGTCTCATTGAGTCGGCTCTTTTGAGTACCTACAACATATGTTATGGTTGAGAAATAAGAAAATTATTTTTTTTTTCTTTTTCTTACTGCAGATGACATGCTCGATTAACCCCCATGATTCAATTGCTTTGTAACTCAGTGACTTTGTCATTTCGCAATTTCGTTTTACATTGGATGACATGCGCGGATCCAGAGGGGGGACAGGGGGTCTTGACCCCCTCTGGAAAATCACAAGTGGCTATAGGTTTCCATAGAAATACTGGTATGGACCCTCAAGAGAAGCAATTGGACCCCTTGGGTCCCATTGCTTCTCGAGGGAG
Source organism: Loripinus fragilis (assembly GCA_964019695.1). Classification (NCBI taxonomy): domain Eukaryota; kingdom Metazoa; phylum Mollusca; class Bivalvia; order Lucinida; family Lucinidae; genus Loripinus; species Loripinus fragilis. The sequence goes on from OZ026520.1 coordinate 26,842,566, forward strand.
GTCCATACTGTGCTCTGTGAAATACGTTAAAAAGGTTTTTAGGACCCCATCCCCCTGTCGATAGTATGGATGACTTGTGATTGCAGCTCTTCCGGTTTTATACCATTTTTTCAAACGTTGCAAATGTTCGTTTTATAGTCTGACGATATGCATCTTTTGTTTGGCCTGTGGTTTAGCGTCCCAGTCAACAGCTAGGGTCATTTCCAGACGGTCAGATAGCCTTACCACACTTTGTACATGGGCAAGCTTAGACTTAGCGGTTAACCAGTACTCAGTACACGTACTGTCGCTTGTAGCTGACAAAACCCCTTTTCGAATTTAATTTAGCGGAAGGAGGAGAATGACCACAATAGAAAAAATCACTTCAAATATCCATGAAAGTATGGGGCCTATAGAAAAGATTTCATGATAAATCACCATGAAAGATCAAACTCATAACCCCTGGACCAACAATTGAACTCGGTACCAGTTGTGTTTGTTTTATATAATCCTCAGATCAATATTTATAGCCTCGCTTTTGCACATATAGGATCAGGCTATACTTGATATACCTCCCTGAATATGTGAATCTTGATTTCCATCATTTCATTATTTAGTAACATTTTACAGTTGTTATCTTTTGAAATCATCTTCTCTCACAATATTATGCCAATCCTTTTGAAACTTTGGCAATATTATTGTCATGGTATGCGGACAATCGTGAGTGTTTTTGTAAATCCAACAGTAGTTTCTTTTTTGTTTATCCTGCTGCTGCTAAGTAAGCCTTTTTTCCAGCTTAAATACTATCAACAGTGATTTACAGTTTGTATATTATGAGATCAACTCCTCCAATAGTGTATGTTGATTGCTTTGAAACCTTTCAGATATTTTTGTCATAGTTTGAAGAGGTGCATGTGATTATTTCATAATGGGCATTTATTTTATTTTATTTTTTCGTGTTTCTAATTTATCCATTTAATGTGATTGAATACTATCAACAACTATAGCCACTGTGTATACTGTTTACAGTGGATACCTCGTGAGATCAGCCCCTCTGACAGAGCTATGCTGAATCTTTTGAAACTATGCAAATTTTTATGTCATGGTATGAAGATATGCATGTGGTTATTGTCTAATTCTTAGATGAATTTAGCTCCCTTTTCATGTTTCTAGCTTATCTATCTGAGCTTAACTATTATCAACCGAGACTTAGCAGTGGGTTCTCTGTAAGATCAAATTCTCCAATAGTGTTATGCAGATTCATTTTAATCTTTGCAGAATTTCTTGCCATTGTCTGAAGATGTGCATGTGATGATTTTAAACAATTCTCACATTAATGTTTTTTATCATTTTTTGCTTCTGATTTTTCTCAGTTTACATCCTGTGAACTTAGTCAATTGCAATCAAAATGTATGGACAGTAATAATTGCACCTCATTTGATTATGTTTAAATGTAAAAGGGCGTTGTAAAGGCAAATCACCCTGAAGCGGTGCAATCTGTTCCCCGGACTGTTCTAGTGTTCACTTGCCATGTTTCTATATTAAATGGGTATCTAAGGGCTCATGATTGTTTCTTGTAGACACCAAACAAGCTGGTCAACCTGGAAAGTGCCCAGGCTGGGCTGAGTCTTCCCTCAGCACGCAGTTGATGCTGTTGTTGTCTGGAAACAGAGGTCTATATCTTTATCGTGTCCTCTTTTTCCATTCTTGAGTAGCCTTTTTCGTACCAATCAGGATGTAGTAACCGATTTCATATTGGTGTGTTATTTGACGTGATACTTTACGTGCATCCGTTGAAAAATGTGAACGAAAAATTTGAACACACACAAGTATATTGGAAAGTTTTCTATGTTAAGTCGGTAGTCCTCTTGAAAATCTTGAAACATCATGTTGCTGTTTTTCCTGGTTTCTCAAAGAATGCAAAAGCAGACTTTTCAATGAGCACTCAACCGAAATTTTCTTTGATGAATATATTGCTTTGTTATATGACTGGAGAGAATCCTGTTTCCTGATTGGCCCAATTTGTCTTCATAAATCTCTATATCTACCTCAAAACTGGTCTAAACTGGCTCAGAAGGTAATATAGGATGAAATCCAGCTCAAACTAGTTTCCAGAAGTTAATATTTTTGACACTTCTGCAATATCACCCTCTAGAGAGCTAAAAATAGCATGATGAGTATAAAACTAGCATGTGCTGCATGAAATTGACATGATTTGCTGTTTCACATCCCAACAGGTAAACTAAAGGCTTTCACGAATTTTAACAACTGTTTTGTTATGTTTTGTTTGTTCATTTATCTTTGTTTGAATGAACAAAATGTAAAAAAAAGTTTTATGATTAAATTTTACATTCCACATTTAGAGAATTAATATACATTTCAAATTGCAAAATACTACATTAAAATATTTTAATAATAGTTGATAAAACTTGTAAGAAAGTCCTTAGGTTGAAGGTCGACTTCAGCAACAAAAGTGAAAGTAGAACATTTTCATTCTAAGTTGAAAAGTCATATAACAAAACAGTTATTGACTTCAATTTCGGTAGACATGAGGATTTATCTACCCTTAAAAGTGATATTCACCTCGGCCTAGCGGCCTCGGTGAATTATCACTTTTTCGGGTAGATAAATCATTATGTCTACCTCATTGAGGTCAATAATTGTATAATAGTATGGCAATACATTCCTTCCGTTTCCCTTCATTTTATTAATTTAAAGGTGCAATAATGGGATCATTATTGAACAGAGGTGTTATTTTAACTCATATAAGCCTAGCGTGCTTTTCATGGGACATAGGCAAACAGTGCAGACCCAGATCAGACATCGCATGATGCGATGTCTGATCAGGATCTTCACTGTTTGCTTACAGATGATTTATATTAAATTTTGAAAAATGATAAATACAAGCCAACATCCCTAACATTGAAAATAGGTTGGTCCTTGTGATAAGTGTAGGCATGTCCATTAAGCTTAAATGGGTTTAAATGTTTTTCAGCAGTTTAGTTTGTATGAGCAGTTGAAATTTCATGATCTGTTGAGTTAAGCTTAAAAAAGTTTTATAAACTCGAGACCTGGTCATAGTCCCTTATTTCTTAGCTGGCAGACTGCTTGTGTCCCTATTTTATATGCTTGTGGGTACAAGTTTTTTATCCACTGTGGAAAACGATATATACTAAAATAATTTCTCTTGAAACTGGTTTCAGGAACTGTGACGTTTTTGTTTCGTGATGGAACATTTGCGTTTGATATGGAGTCATCAAACAGCGTGAATGTTGCTGACGGGAGGCCACATGATGCATGGGTGTACAGATCTTTCGGGCAAGCAACGATTACATTATATGTAAGTCATTTATTGCAGTTTTCGAGATAACCAACCTGCATACAGTCTCAGGCTACTTTCAACCCACCAATAAAATGCTTTTCAAATGTGATTTCGCTGCACAACTGCATGCACTGCTGTTAAATGACTCCTAAGAACAGTTTAAAAAATAATGGAAATTTAATGGAATTTAAATGAATTCATCTGTTAAAATGCCTTAAAATGCAGTTAAAATTACCCTTAAACTATAGCAGTTTAATTCCATTTTAATTAATGGTGTTTTAAATGTATAGCAAATTAAGTATCACTAAATGAAAGGTATTTTAAGAGCAATATAAATTTAATGGCAATTAAAATAGCTGCTTTATTTTTTAAGGGGCACTGATTTTTTTAGGTTTTAATGATACTTAAAACACCACTAAAGTAACTGACAATAAATTAATGGTCATTAAAATTAGAGGGTGAAGAACTAATGGTCCTTAAACGTAATGGCCTTTAAAACTCCCTTTAAACCACCTTTAATCTATAGCATGATTAAGAGGGTATTTAACATTAACAATAGTTATAATGATACTTCAAGTCCCATGATAATGCAATATCTTTTTAACAAAATTATGGGCATTTAAAAATGTAAAACTTAATAGCTTTTAAAATAACTGAATTGTGCAAAAATATTTAGGGGAATCATCTTCTAATATTATTGAACCTGAATTAGTATATAACTTAAAGTTAATAGCACTTAATTTGAACCAAGGATTTCCAAAAATGACCCTTAAAAGACATTTATTATAAAGTTCATACATCAAAAAAGCCAACAGTTTGTTAACTTTCTTTACAGAGGGGGTTATCCATGAGGGGTTGATGGGGTCCATACCAGTATTCCTTTGGAAACTGGAAACCTAGAGTACATATGAGATATTCCAGATACAGTCTGGACTCACCATGCCCTCTGGATCTTGGCATGGTCTTTACAGAGCGTATCTAATTGCTTCTATGGAGGGGATGGATGGGGGTCCATACCAGTATTTCTATGGGAACCCATTGTACTTATGATTTTCTAGGTAAGGTCTTGAAACACCATCCCCTCTCTGGGCCTTCGCATGGGCAGCTGACTAAATCTCTGACTACTTTTTAATCATCAGATTATTTTAGATGGGGGTCCAATTGCTTCTGGAGAAGGGGGTAGTCAAACGCGTTGAAGCATTACAAGGGTTCTGTCTGATAGACTCTAGTTAAGAAATTATCATGAATACTTCATGAACAGTTCTGGATAGATTATGTCATGAACTTTATTTCACAGGTTAAATGAGCTAAGTACTGGAATTAAACTTCATATTCAGATATTCAACTTAAATGGATGCTTCATAATATAAGTGTCATTTAAAGACCCTAACTATATAGTGTAAAATAATTTAATGGGGCTTTAAATGCCTTTAATTTTAGGTGTTTTAGGATCCTAGCGACAAAAATTAAATTCACAAGACCAAATTGTGATTGATAATAAACAACATTCATATAAAAGCTGATACAGTATAACTTGCAATTGTAACCTATGTCAAAATGAATGTAAACGGTTCAGCAAGGCTGTTTAAAACAATTCATGCTAATTTTCTCATTGTTTAATTCTTACCCCACCCAGTTCAAAACATTGTCTTACATTTACTTTAGAGAAAAAACAGCAACCCTAATAACATTAACTGTGAAATCCTTAAAAATTTTGTCTCAGATCTATGCTCACTGTATCAGCTAACTTACTATTGTGTTTGCCATCTTGAAATTGCCTCATATCTATTGTTTAACAGAGCGTTCAATATCCCTCCATTTCTGGTAGCCATGTTTTTCCATCATCTGCACATGTCACCCTTAAAAGCTGATTCTTCTTATTTAATGGCTTTAAACCCATTGTCTGCGAAGGCGCAATACTCAAAGAATCTACCTGTCTGCTTAGGCACATCACCACTGAAAAGTCGGGTTTGTGTCAATACGCGGTATGCATTACCCAAAACACTACGTTAAAAAAGTAGCAAGCACTGAATTGCTGTAAATAATCCGTTTATGGAGACATCAAGTAACATAATAACAATGATTGGTATTACAGTATTCAGCGATACAATAATAATATTTTCAACACTAAAACATATTTTGAACATGTCCCACATGGCCAAGTCAAAAAAATGGTTTCATTGACGTGTGATGACGCAGTTCAATAACAAGTTTGAATCAACCAATCGGGCAAATCACATGATTGGATGACGCTATCGGTAAACATGTATGTGGCACGCACCCACAATGCTCAAATCAGATAGGTCAGTATGCAATAGTCATACCACCTAACGGATAGATATTGCTTTAAACCAAAATACAATGCCCTTAAAATCAACTTAAATTATTTGATGCATATTTTCATGGGATTTAAAGGCCCTTATTTTTCTTTTTGTCATATTTAGGCGACAGAAAAAAATTAAACACTCTAAATGGCACTTAAAATCAGGCAGCTTAACGTTAACTAGTTTCTGTTTTATTTAAGCGCAATTAAAGCAACCTTAAAAATATTAATGCAAGAATTCATGGAAGTTTCAAGGTCTCTTATTTTAACACCTCCTATTTTATATGTTTCGATGACCATTTAAGGGCCATACATTGTCAGTTGAATGACATTGTAAGAGAATTTTGTAATCCCATTAAAAATTGCAACAAGATTTAAAGGTACAAATTAACAGGAATTTTGATATTTCATGGCGTTATATAGGCTAATTGACAATTTTGAACAGATCTTGCGTGCAGTTGATAATGACCCTCTTTTGGTTTAAACATATTTACATATCTGATTCAAATTAACATACTATAACAATCAATAGGATTGGAATGGAAGCTAAGAGCTTATAGATTCCCTTTCCCAATGTGGTATACCATATATAATATTGGCAATTTATTAGCTAATGATGCCATTTAACTGTTAACTGGAAAAAGCACTTATATCACATGTAAAAGAAATTTCTTAGACATGCATGTACAGCTTTCTAGTGGGATCACAGGTAAAATTTACGATTTTATAGGATTCTTTTTCGAACGGTCTGCTCTAACTATAAAACCATCACTTTTATATGTTTATTTATGGTTAAACCTTAAGAGAGTATATCGCGTTCAACTTTTCATTTTGCTCCTTATTTTGTGAATGCTTGGTCCAATAATGTATATATATAATACACATGTCCATTTCAAAAAGATAGCATGGAAAGGTTTCAGTCAACCCACGCTCGAAGGTAAATTCGCATGAGGTGTGGTTACAGGAACAAAATCACCATCTGCTCCACCTAGGTAGTCAAACAATATCTCACACAGGTCAACCGTAATGAGATGGCAAGCAGTGTGCAGGTTTCAGTCACATCCCTCAAAGGTGATGTTGAAACGGGAGGTCAAACATCACCTATGGCAAACTAATGCTTGGAGCTCTATATCGCCTGAACCTCTGATCCAAATCTGAACATATTGCAGACTTTTCTACCTCATTGAGAAGAGTGCAGATCAATATCGTCACTCCAAGGTCAAGGTCATAGCAGAATTTCAAAAGCTACAAGAACAGTCCCATACTGTGTTTGCCCAGTCTTAAACCCTATATGAGTCAACTTCACAACCTTGTACCTTCTCTGTGTTTCCAACATTCTTAGAAGATTCTGTAAGCAAACAGTGAAGATCCTGATCAGACATCGCATTTTGCGATGTCTGATCTAGGTCTGCACTGTTTGCCCAGTGGCCTCTGCTGCTATCTTCTCTATGCCAGTTATACTGTTGTTGATGATTCATTGTTTGTGCTCTCAATATGGAAAAGTTTTTTTTGTGTTTTGTCCTTGTTTTAAGATGTAGATCTTAGTGCCATTTCTAGTTTTGCAACCATTTTGCCATGATAGAGAGTTGGTTGCTTTACTTTAATATTGTCCTTACTGGCATGTGTCGATTTAACATTTTTTATAGATGCAGGTATTCCAATTTGTACTTTTTGTGATCATCTTCATGATCTTGACGCAGATTTCTTTTAGCCCCGTATAGAATCAGCGGAAGGACGGAAAATGGCCATAGAAATTATTTTATGATCAATCACGATGAAAGTATGGGACAGGGCAGGGATCGAACTCATGACCCCTGGATCTGCGGTCAGACACGTATCTGAAGTCAGACAGTATTTTATTGTGGTTCAGTTTATAAATTAAAATGAATCGTTGAAAAGCCCTCTTTTCCTGATCAATTCAGAAAGATATCTAAACGTTATCAAAGATTGAGATATAGCATGGAATTATACACGTTCAGCCCTTCCCTAGATCTAAACTTTATTCATCCAATAATCGAAGGCTCTGGCGTGACTGCACATTTGTACAGGGTCGTCTTGCTGCTCGCCGATGTGACTAGTACCGAATTGTCGTGTATTGGTCCATATACATACGTGGATCCAGAAAGATTTGTCAGAGGGGGTCCAACTCTTTTTTTTTTCTTTCTTTCTTTCATCTGGTGAGGGGAGAAATGATCCAAATACCACTATAAGTTGGCCATCAACGGCCCGCCAGCAAAATGCCATTCAACCTGATCAATTCAAAAAGGTATCCAAACGTTATCAAAGATTGAGATATAGCATGGAAAATATACACGTTGAGCCCTTCCCTAGATCTAAACTTTATTCATCTAATAATCGAAGGCTCTGGCGTGACTGCACATTTGTACAGGGTCGTCTTGCTGCTCGCTGATGTGACTAGTACCGAATTGTCGTGTATTGGTCCATATACATACGTGGATCCAGAAAGATTTGTCAGAGGGGGTCCAACTCTTTTTTTCTTTCTTTCTTCCATCTGGTAAGGGGAGAAATGATCCAAATACTACTATAAGTTGGCCATCAACGGCCCGCCAGCAAAATGCCATTCAACCTGATCAATTCAAAAAGGTATCTAAACGTTATCAAAGATTGAGATATAGCATGGAAAATATACACGTTGAGCCCTTCCCTAGATCTAAACTTTATTCATCTAACAATCGAAGGCTCTGGCGTGACTGCACATTTGTACAGGGTCGTCTTGCTGCTCGCCGATGTGACTTGTACCAAATTGTCATGTATTGGTCCATATACATACGTGGATTCAGAAAGATTTGTCTGAGGGAGTTCAACTCTTTTTTTCATTTTTTTGTTTCATTTGATGGGGGGAGAGAGGATTTAGATACCACTATAAGTTGGCCATCATCGCCCCGCCAGCAAAACGCCATTGCATGGCGTTTTGCTGGTGGGCTGATTAGGGCCCAACATTGTGTGGCTTTGTGATTTTCAGGGAATCAGGACCAGTATTGCTAAGAAACTCTATATAGCTTTGGACCCCCTGCCCTCCTCCCCCCTTTAGATCCGCGCATGACATACGTTTTCAGGTTGATGGTTATTATGATTATGAAATGGTTGATTGCAAGCTACAAACCTGGCTGGAGGAGAGGAAGAACTATTTATACATAGGAAATAGTGGTAGGGCATCATAGAATAGTTAGAATTATCAGGCACTCTCAGATTGGACATAGCCAACAGTTAGAGAGCACAAAACTATATTCATAGCTTCATTATGCTCCTTAGTAAATGAATAACATTTTATTGCATTATTATCATAGGGTTCAACCACAGGCTCAAGATGTTTAACGTTTGCTATGGCTGGGTGGATATTAAAGTAAAATACAAAGCAGCAGGAACAAATATTAACCAAGAGCTGATGCCCTGGGAATGTTTTAGGGATACAGGGATATTGGCCAAAAACTTAAAGGGATACGGAATATTTTGTAAATATTTAAAGGGATACGGGTGACTTGGATCGATTTTAGGGGTTTGGGTATACAATGCTTTCTGAAGTTTGGGGATATTTGCCATATTTATTTTAGGGATATGGGATATTATTCAAAATAATAAAAGGGATATGGGAAATTGGGACCCCCTTCCAGGGCATCAGAGCTACAACAAACGTTAAACGCTGTGTATCTGTGGTTAAATGTTACATTTATATACTCTATATTATTTAACTATACTCAGCAAAACAATTGAAGGATATTTAAAGTGTATTCCATTTCTAACACTCATTGAAATATAAACTACTTTGCTAATGTGCGTACAGGAATTCAGTGAACAACGCTTTTCTTTTTTAAAATGTCTTTAATTATATCAATTTGGACTGAAATTTTGCACATGCAGATAAAATATCACCGCCTAATATACAATTGCATGTTTGAACATTTAAGATTGGAAAATAAGTCTGGAATATCTTGTAAAATAAAATAACTTAGTCGTTTTCGATTTAGAAAACTCCTCATTTTCCCTCAATGTATTTCATATGGGTAGCACGTGGTTTATACAGTTCAATGATTACCATGTTTACTATCGTGATAAAGAAAACGGTCACTAGCAGGATTACTCTTGGTGTGTCTCGTACATACACCCTGCAAATGATTTGAAGAGACTGCGCAAATAACAATTCTATCTGAGTTTTATCATATTACACGAAAATCACTTTCTAAGCGCTCATGGTAAAATGACATAAAGCAATTGGACTGCGAACGAGAAAAGCTGTCTTCGGTGATTTGTAACAACAAAGGCGCAGATCAGCTTGCGCATCCGCGCAGTCTCATCTGCAACTTTGTTATCTGCTTTTTAAAGAGTCATATCTAGACTCACTACGAGCGAAACTTCAATTTTCTAGCTAGCCTGTTAAGCCGAGGAGACAGTTTGAGACTCGCTTTGTCGAAAACCCAGAAGACAGGTTTTCTTGCGGCGTGGCCTTGTATCTCGACAGCTCCAGGACAAATTTTACAAGTGCAACAGATAATAATATTCAAAACAAAAACAATGAGGAAGATATTCATCAGATATGGGCCATCATCGCGAGAAAACCTGTCTTAGGGGTATCCGACAAAGTGAGACTCAAACCAGTCTCCGCAGCTACAGAGACTAGCTAGAAAATCGAAACTTCGCTTGTAAGAAGCTTAGATATGGTGCTTTCCCAAAAGCGAATAACAAAGGTGCTGATCAGACACTGGTCTGCATCTTTGTTGTTCGCAAACCTCCGAAGACAGGTTTTCTCGCGCCGAGGGCCATATATGTAAACGGGGGTCACATCATATGGATATGCTCCACATCGTCTAATACACAGGTCATTCGTAACCACAGCCCACAGAGCGGAGGAACGGTGGGGACTTTGATTTTCTGGTTGCAGGTCCCTGGCATGACCCCGTGAGTAACAGCGCATTTGCCCGGCTGGGGCGTGGTTACAAATGGCTGGTGTGCATAATTTATTCTGCCTTTATGTACTAGTCATTTGTGACCACTGCCCCCCCCCCCCCCCCACAGCCCAGGGGAATGTCGAGGACTTTGATTTTGTGTCTGCAGTTCCCCATAGTTCCCCATAGTACTTATGACAGCTAGCTGGCAAAACCATGACAGTCTGTTATTATACTGCACTGCCATGGTCGCCTTTGTCTATCAAACACCTACATTTCCTCCGCATTATGGAGACAATGTAAAAGTAAAATCACATCACATTTGCTAGGCTATCCCCACCCTGCTCAGGGGCTTGGGTGAAGCAGTGATTACAAATGACTGGTGCATAATTCATAGCCTATGATGCACTTCACATGAAAATTTAGTTCTCAGCCACCCCCCAAAAATATTATGACCCCAAACACAAAATATGACATCCGCTGATATATTTTTCAACCTATTTCAAAGTACATTCCCACTCCAACACTAGTTTCTCTTTCTAACCTCAACTGTTAAGGGCTGAACGAGCATTATTTTTATTAAATGAGTCTATTTTCACTTGGGTGACGCATACCGGTAGAGCCCTGTGATCTTTTTCTCTTATCAATCATAGTTGCCCGGAAATATGATGCCTATTTTGCATTGCCAACAAATCAGTATTTGGAATAAACAGAAAGAAAACTCAATTGAATTAATAAAACAAGTTGGAATATTGTTTAAAATCTGATGAGCAGGGAACACAGAAAATCAAGATTTTGAATTGAGGAACAACAGAACACAGTGATTCATTTCATAGGGGAACAAGAAGATGGGTATATACCCACTGGGAAGGCCTCAATATTTTCTTGTATGCCAAAATTCTGTGAGCCCAAACTATGACCATAATTTGCAATTGGTGGAACTGTTTTGATATGATAAGAAACCCTTCTTCTACCACGTTACTTCGTCTTACAAAACTGTATAATTATTCATCGATAGTCAACTACAGGCAGTGGTCCGTACAAAGGTGCGTTTAGGGTAAATTAAAAAATGCAGATGCTCAAATGAGGACGAATTCCATCATATCACAGTCCATTTGGCAATACCTCTTGTAACTAAAAAAATATCACCAATTAGGCGGTGTATAGATGTATTAAATTCTGATGTTTATTGTGCGATTAGTCTGCACATATAAAAATAAACGCAAAAAAGCGTTGTTCACTGAATTCCTGTACGTACTATAATGCACGCAACAAAAATGTTTAATTTAAGTCACACTTCAATAGTTAAAGTACAGTATAGTCCCAAGTTGTCTAACCATCCATACTACAATTTCGCAAACATTTTAAAATGATAATGCCCATTTTTAATTGTCTATATCCTTTAATGGCGGGCTGCAAAATCATTACTGGGTCTCACTTACAAGTTTGACACCTAATTGTTTATTCGCTGCCAATGTTCTACTGCCAATCTGGTATCATATTGACTGGGGTATGACCAATGTACACATATAATAAAACCAAGTTCTAATCGGTCACTATTCAAACTCATTATTTCTAACCAAACGCTAATAAAGTTGAAATGATTTTTGCCTAAATATGTGCATTTTAATGTACCAACGCTTAGCTGTGTTTTTGAACAGTTTTCTTTTACTTCAACGTTTTTTGGGTTAAAATGCAAAAATCGACTTTTTTAAGAAAAAATGGTTTTTGAGAGTAGTTTTTAAAATATTGAGATTTAGGTGGTTACAAACTGGTCTGTCCGACTTGAAAAACACCAAACAATTGAAATTTTGCATATGGTGGATTTTTTACGCATTTTTAAAATGCTGCATTTTTTCAGAAAAAAAAATCCGGATTTTTGAAATTCACCAGTATTTCCTGGTAAAATTGTTGTATGCACTTAATTTTATTTGCACACTGTAGGCCAAACACAGTAGATCTTGAATAGTCAATTTTTGGTGATTAAAGTTTTACAGCTACTGTATACTTCCGGTTCCTATGTGAGAGTTTAAAAATCAATTTGGCGGCATAATTATTTTTTTTTTCAATTCTCAAAGAAGATTGGTGACGTCTGGTAATCGCTAAAAATTTCAGTGCCGTGTCGCTTATAATAAAGTGTACCGAGCAGTGCAAAGTTTCTATGTAAATTGCAAGCTTAAAGCTGAATTTAAATGATAAACCTGCTAAAAGTGTTTGGCTAATGTTGTTGAGTAGGAAAAACGACGAATCCGATGGAAACAAAACTTTTGAGGTTTGTTCTTCTTATCACGCTAGCTAGTAACATCTTCAAACAAACAAAAACGTTAATTGATAAGGGCTCTGTGTTATGATTTATACCGTAGAAAAAGTGTGACTGTTTGAAATGAGGGTACCTTTTCTCTAACGTCGTCCGTGCAAAAAGTACAAGTCATTTTTAAATGAAATAACTTGCAGAGTCTTGACAAAGTATTGCTCCACTTAAAAACCTAATTTTTTTAAACCCTATGCTACACTTTCTGAACTAGCGTAAAAATGTAAGGTGACCGATTAAAACTCGGTTTTAGTATATTTCTAAGAAGAAATTTTCGCGTTATTAGGTGTAATGACTATTAAAGGAATCTGAAAACTAGGTTTGAGGTAAAAGTAAAACAGTAAGCAATGACCTGGTCAAGTTTGTACCAAAAGGTAGAAAATCAAATTTTATTGTTTGTTAACTTTTGGTAGATACGGCTGTTACATTTGACGTTGTACTGTACCATAACCAATTACCTGTACGTTTCATTTTCATTTTTTTTAATTTTAAGTAGTTCTATGAGATACAGAAATGCTTTTGTCGAAAAATATTTTCTCAAGCGTGATAAAATCTAAAGAATTTCAATATCCTGCAGTTGTTTTTCTGAAATAATATGGGGTCAATCGATGGCTGGGCACATTGCAAATATCCACACTTACATAATAATAAAATTTAATTATTATACCGCAGGCTATGAAGTATCTTTGACCTTGTCCTCTGACATAATCTTCACAGTAGCTAAGCTCCGCCCACTTACAATCTCATACAAATAGCTAATCCTCTACCAGGGGGTCCAGGAAGCTTATCCTTTACCAGGGGGTCCAGGAAGCTTATCCTCTACCAGGGGGTCCAGGAAGCTTATCCTATACCAGGGGGGCCAGGAAGCTAATCCTCTACAAGGGACCTAGGAAGCTTAGCCTCTACCAGGGGGTCCAGGAAGGTAATTTTCCCTCTAACAAACATTATTTGGCCTCGTCGCTACAAAACTTGTCTTCGGGTTTTCCGACAAAGCGGAAATTAAATCAGTGGAGACTAGCTAGAAAATTGAAATTTCACCTGTTGCAATAATTATTTAGATATTTTATTTTCCAAAATGCGAATAACAACGGCACTGATAAGACAGACTGCGTGGATGCACAGGCTGGTCTGCGCATTTGTTGCTCGCAAACACGGAATACAGGTATCCTCGCGTTTAGGCCCATTTGTTACTGCACTCAGAGGACTTTGTTGTACTTTTGGACATAGCGGTGAATGATATAGGTCCCAATTATCTATACCTACTTGCCTTTTACATATTATTATGCTGTGTGTAAGTATAGTTGAATAAACTCTAATATATTTTTTCAGATGTATTAGGTGATGGGACTGGTTTTGATGGCTGCATCTACGATCTCAGACTTGGAAATTTTGATTATCCTCATGATGAATTCGCATACGTTGATCTCTGGAGTGATAGAACAAATGGAACATTGTACAATTTAGGTACAGTAAAACCTGTCTTAAGCGGCCACTCAAAAATAGACAAAACAAATATCTAAATCATAAATGCTAGCTTAATAAAGGTCAAAAGTATTGCAGAATGTTCTCTTTGAGCATTCTGCAATACTTTTGACCTGTATTAAGCGATAATTAGTCTTGAAAACCAATTTTCGTCTTTTTGAGAGTGTTCGCTTTAAACAGGTTTTACTGTAATTAATAAAATGACTATCATTGCAGTCCGGTAAACTGTTTTTCTGAATTATAGCCAATTATGACAACACTTGTACAGCCTTGCTGTACTAGCCGTTTTTTATGACGACATGGTAGAATGTCTGATTTCGAATCTGGTGACCCAGCAGGGGAAAAGGTAATTAATATGTTAATCTGTTAAATATGGCGCTTATCGTGTCTCTATACAGGTTCGTTAAAAATCGAACGAGAATGAATCTAACATGGAGGGGAATAGAGTATCTACACTTGTACATCCATTCTGCACGAGCGGGCTTTTGTGACGACGTGGTAGAGTGTATGATTTCAAATCCAGCAGCCTTGGTTCAATCACAAGACAAGTAAAAGGTGATCGCCTATTCTAAAAGTCTCAAAATGTGAGCTTATAGGATGGGACTCAAGCTGGCTTCTGTCGATTCACACTTTCAAGCATGAATATCTCTGAGGCCATAGAGTCGGCCTAAGAATACTGAATTAGGCAGATTATAATAGTTTCTCTGACTTATTTTCTGATTTCTAAATACAATCAATCATTTAAACTTGAAAACGTTAATGTTTATAGGCATACTAAAAATGTTAAGTGTTTAATTTTTAAGTTCTGGATTTTAGAAATTGTAAACTTTCATTCATGCATTTATTTTTGTTTAGATGCCATGTTCAATGAAACAACAAGCACAGAGTATATCCGGTCAATCTGTGGTATGGTCAGTCTCAAGAACACTACTACAATCCTGGGTGATGGGCTTGACTAGTGGGATAGAATGTGGCCAGTATTAAGTCATGGAGGACTCTTACCTGAAGTTTTTATTACTTCTTGCATTCAAGAAACATATGTTATAAAATGACAATAAATATGTTATGCTTTTGTGATATCATTTGTAGATAAAAAAAAGCAAACATTAATATAGTTTTTAGTTTTGTGCTTCTTTTGTGGTTCATTTATGCTTTTTTTGTCTTATTTTGTTATGCTTTCGTGCGTGTCTGTTTATTGATGCCTTATGGTCATCTGCTGGGAAAGGGCTGACCTCTGGGCTCTCGTTTGTGATGTCTAATTGTGTAGTTGTCAATTTCCCATTGGTATCCTGGGTCAGATGAGGTGCTTGATTGTATCGATTCCTGATCTTTGCCCTCTTTCTTACCTTGATTATCAGAGTTGTTTTGTCTATGCTGCGTGGCGGCCCTAAAAAGTCTCCCTGCATTTTCATTGAATGCTCTTATTATTCCAATCTTCAGATTGTGTGCACAATCTCCTTCTATTATTCCTTTCCCTGGATATCCTCTATGTCTTGTACTGCATTTAAGATCACTAGATGACTGATTTTCATACACAGTTGTATAACTTCTGCTATCTTTATCTCTGTGGACTTGTATTGGCCATTTTGATTATCGATTGCATTTGTTATGTCTTTCTTTGCTTTTAAGGAGGCATATTAATACTGGCTTATCATCTTAATAACCAGTGTGTTGAATGCTTGTCCTGGGATGGTACTTATCCACACAACTATTATGCTAAGACTAAATTAGCAAAACTACTCATTTCTCTCATTAGGTTATAATCAGCGTCCTCTATTCGTATTCCTAGTTACATTAAGAATTTTCGGAATATGCTTCCTACCATTAGGTAATCTCCTCTCGGGTCACCTATTATCAGGAAGTATACTAAACCATTTTAATGCATTCAAAAGACGCGGAATGTATCCTAATGTTTCTAAGTGAAATGTCAAGAGGTGTGTCTGTTGCACACATTTTTGTACTAAAGCTACCATTCCATCATCTATGGTAGACAGTTTTTCATAATCAATGATAATGATATGAACTAAACTTCATCTGATCTAACTTATGTTATAACTTGAACTGAAATTAATTGTGCCATGCAATATTATGGACAAACTGGCCGATCCCTTAAGACAAGGTTGTGGTACTTGATTGTATCGATTCCTGATCTTTGCACCCTTACTTACTTTCATGAGCACTTTCCTAAAATGAAAAAGCCTAAACATTTGACACGTTTCTTTATCGCCATTTCAAAAATAATGGTCATTCGCCTAGTAAAATTATAATTCAACCAGTTGAAAAATTTATATATGATCCAAATTCATCATCTAGATTAAAAAATATAAAGAGACATGAAACTGAACTAAAATTGGTTAAATTTTTGCAATCATCTTTTCCTTTAGGCTTTAATGATAATATATACCATGAGGGTAGCCTATATTTCTAAAATGCCTTATTTTGATGTTTTTACTCTTTTGGAATGTAAAAAACGTAAAAGTAGATCTCATGGTTAACGTAAAAATGGCACATTGAGAGAAAAAAATAATTCTCTGAAGGATCTTTCTCTAGCTTTAAATAATCGTGGTCGGCATGGCTTACTTTCATTTTAAGTTCCTTGCCTATTTCAGTTTTACGTCATTGTCGTCAAGTGATGTGGTTGTTATGTTAAAGTGACGTCAGCATGTGAAATTGTATCTTTGTGTATTCAGGGACTTCTGGAAGCTTATTTTTAAAGGTGAACAAGAAAAAGACTCCATTATTCGATCTTATTCGTGTGAGGGTAGGATAAAAAAATATGTCTCTCGGCATCGTCGTTTGTCATCACTCGCAAGCCTCGTGATGCCAAATGGCGATCCTCGGGACATATTTTTCTATCCTACCCTCACACTCATGATAGATTCTAATATTCTTGCACACCGGATACGGATATCTGAGATTGTACCCTTGGATAGAACACCCAGGTAAACCGCATGTATAGATCTCGGAGGGTGTTGGCTACCGGAGGTAAACAAACAGAATATGGATGGACAGGGTCTGGATTTATCCATTTTTATTTCTTATAGAGAGTTTCTTGGAGACGAAAGCAGCAAACAGGTTGCTTCTTTATTGAATGATAAGGACTCGGAATGTGTTAAATGCTTTTTATATATGTCCGTAGTACCCAGGGCGACTTTTCAAATGGCAATTGCAATATTTTCAATGAAAAAAGGCTATTCTTTTGATCATAGCTGCAATTACACCAACCTTTGACACAAATTGCATGTGCCGCCACAATTCTATATCATTCTCCTTCATGATATATAACAGCCATGTCCCCAAAATGCTATTTAAGTATCAATACTTAAAATTTGCTTAAGGTCATATCATTTTGATGGTTAGCAAAATGTGCAGAGGTTACTTGACGGCTGGCATGCTTGCTATCGGAGTGACAGTGGTTTTGATTTCGGAGATTGATACATACTGCCACACACTTAGTGCCTGAATCATATATAGTTTAAGCGTGCCAAGATAAAAAAAAAATGCTACAAATCGAAGACTACCAGGGAACGAAATTCAGAAGACAAATTGAGAGGTTTTGCAGCTGTTAAGTGTTGTGAAAAGTGTTCATCTTCAGTCAGGGGCATGCATGTTTTGTCTACAGGCTTCGCACAGGCTTGAAAAGTACTTGAATATACAGGAGTCTTGAAAAATCCTTGAAAATTAAATTTGCCTTAAAAAGTACTTGAAAAACACTCATAGACCTTGAAAAGTCCTTGAATTTTATCAATTACAGGAGGATTCAACAGCGTTTTGGAGACCTAAAATAGTATCAAATTGTGGTGCCTTTATTTGGTGCAGCATATGCTGCACCAAATAAAGACACCTCAATTTTATTCTAATTTTCTTGAACTAATATCTTTAGTTATGGACTCTAGCATTTCCGGCGTAGAATTTTAACGTGTAAATCAGTATTTTTTTCAAGTTTTCAGTCCTTGAAGACAGTAGAAAAGTCTTTTAGGAGTCCTTGAAAAGTCCTTGAATTTTACACAATC